>CM077525.1:21314074-21997159 GCA_039654895.1 Mongoloraphidia duomilia | reverse complement strand
CGGTTTTTTTTCGCGGATTCTGAGATTTCTCGCGGTTTATTTCGCGGATGCTGCGGACATCTTGCGGTTAGGTTAGTAGTCACGATCGACTGCTAGCAAAATTTTCGCGGTTTTTCACTAAGGAATCGCGATTTCTCGCGGATGCTGCGATTTCTCGCGGAGGCTGCGCGCATCTTGCCGTAAGGTAAGGGTGTCCCAGGACTAACAAATCCTATTACTGAGGTTATGATCTCAACAATAAAATTTGATCATAATCATTTGCAAATACTGAAATTAAAATTTTCAGTAAAATATTATGTAATGTTTTACACTTTCTAATACTTCTGTAGAAAAGTCGTAACTTTTCAGTTTAATACATCTAAAACACTGGTTGTCAAAAATGTTTTAAAATTGTTGACATATTTTGTTTAATATAAATTATAACGCGAGGGAGCTTAAAATTTAAGCGTAAAGTTGTTATAATTGATTATACATTATAATTTATTTTCTTTGGTTGTTTTCCCATGTAAACTCAGCTTTAACTAACTTTAAAAAAACCTTCTGAAAATCACGATTTTTTTCAGATAATCGAGTCCACACTATACTTATCTGTGTTTATTCAAATTTCTAAATATGTATTGTAATAATTAAAATATAAATATTATTTTTTCTAAAAACAAGATCACTAAACTATAATCGATTAAGTTAAAATATTGCAACGTGTTTGACTTAAAACTAAGTATGTAAAGAAAAAACAAAATGTATGTCCATTAAATGGCTTAGACATAAAAATGCGTAAAAATGCAGTAATTAAAATAATAGTTATTTTAATGTTATAATAAATATTTAGAAAGACTCCGTTCAAAATAAAACATTTTTTTTAAAAATGCGAGTATTTTTTCTTGCCAAAATTTAGTACACGCTCGCTAATCCAACAAAAACCAGGCGGATTCGAATCAGCGAGAAGTTCATATTACCGAAGGACAATTTTTTTTATAATAAATTTTTACTTCCCACCTCTACTATGGTAGGGAAGTAATGGATTTAGTCCGAAAAAAATATTTCGAGATTTTAACAGATTTTCACGTTTTGAGACCCTAGCAATCGTTTAAGATCATTTTCTGACTGATGTCTGTATGTGTGTGTGTGTGTGTGTGTGTATGTGTGTGTGTGTGTGTATGTGTGTGGTCAATTTTTCGCCTTCGATATCTTAAGAACGGAACAACATACGGGCATGCCGATTGTTCTATTGTGTTTATCAGCCTTTAACTTAGATCTGATTAGATTTTGAGTCAAATCGGTTCAGTGGATCCTGATATATTCAAAAAAACGTCCTCAATGTCACGTATTAACATAGGTAAAAAAAAATATAAATGAATTCTAGATGTTATAATATGAAAAAATTGTAAATATTTTTTTTCTCTAAAATGTACAGTTTTTGAGAAAAAAAATATTTTACTAAAAAAAAATAAAAATTGTACGTAAATCAAGGTAACCATGATTTTGCTATATTAAACTAGCCATCAGTAGATCACCAAACAAAAAAGAGGGCCATGCTTTTTTCAAAGAATAAAAATTAAATTGTGTTTTAAAGACCACCAACAGCTAAGGTTATTTGGGCCTAGTCAAAGAATAAAAAAAAAAAAAAAAGTTTATTTTTTGCAAATATTTACTAGGTGGGAAGTATAGGACTGGTCATCAGTCGAATTTTTTTCCTAAGAACCATCTCGCCAATCACACAAACAAAAAAAAAAACGCATTGAAATCGGTTCATCCGTTTTTGGAGCTACGATGCCACAGACAAACAGACAAAGGCTTCAAACCTCAGATAAATAAAATAACGTATTTGTTTCAACTTCTCCTTTTTAGCGTCTTTGTTTAAAAAACGGTACTTTTCGCGATTTTGTTTTTATTTCTTTTTCAAACTCTGCTCCCCCAGTTCCTGAAAATCAGATTTTTATCTGTTGACTGTTTCATGTTTGCAAAGTTGCTTGCTTTTACAATAATTACTTAATAATCAAACACAAGGTTGAGTTTGTGTGGACGACAATATACATAAATACAAACGATATTCCCTATGTCCACAACGCACCCACGTTACAATTAAGTAGTGAATTATTTTTATCAATCAACCGCGAGGCACAAGCGACTAGGCCCTGCAGTTAGAGTTCATTCTGATTGGTCGAATATCCCATCTTGATGTCGTTTGACGTCACACACACACCTAAACGAACGTAACAACTAACTAGTTAACTCTGTATATTAATATGGATAGTTGATAGCGATTAAAAAATGAATTTTGTATGTGGAGAATGTTCAAACACATATTCTTCAAGACAGCTGCATTAATGTTCACAAAATTAGAATGAAAACTTCAGATAAGGCTTGTAATCTAATTCTTTCTATAAAAGTCGATCAATTTTCAGACATTTCAAAATAAAACTTAAATAAAATTTATTTTTCCATTCCAATTTCTCAAGAACACTGTTACCTAAACTGTATAAATTTTGGACATCCTAATATCTCAAATATTAATATTAAATTAGGTTTTATTTTGAAATGTCAAAAAATTGATTGACTTTTAAAGAAAGAAATTAGATTACAAGCCTTACCTGAAGTTTTGATTTTAATTTTGTGAACATTAATGCTTGTCTTGAAGAATATGAAATTGAACATTGTCTACATACAAAACCCATTTTTAATCGCTATCAACTATCCATATTAGTGTACAGAGTTCACTAGTTAGTTGATACGTTCGTTTAGGTATGGGTATGGGGTATTCGACCAATCAGAATGAACCCTGACTGTAGGGCCTAGTCGCTTGTCCGCGAGGCTGCCATCTGCCATCATGCGTGTTTTGGGTTCGATTCCCGACAGTGGCATTTGACTTTGCTTATTAATAGCTAAACAATCAGGATGGCAGCCTCACTATTGATTCATAAAAATTATTCACTACTTAATTGTTACTTGAATGCGTTGTAGACCTTGGGAATATATTTTGTATTTAGTTATAATTACTTGGATTTGAGGTCTAAAACTTCGTAAATTGACTGGTTAATTCTACACAACGTCACAACCTTAATGTTGACGAACCTTGTTGAATAATAAGTTTTAGTCTTGGGATTAAAAAGAAAGTAACAATTAAAAATAATTAAGTGATTATATATCATTAAAAAAAATGTATTTTTCCTTCATGAAAAACACTAAACGTACATTATTAATACAACTACATTTTTCATACATGTAAAAAAAACTAATATCTAAATTGCAGCACAGTTAAAGCACAAAAAACATAATAAAATAAAAAATTAGGTGGGTTAGGCACAGCTTGAGATACAACACAAGCAAACCATTTTTTATAAGAATCAACCATTAATCTTAAAAATTATTGTTGTAAAACCGATAATTTTTAAATTTAACTTTCAAAATGACGATTCAAAATGGAATAAATATTAAAATATTGAATATAATTTATTTTTACAATTAAATATATCTTCTACGATTTCTGTGTACAATTGGCCCTATTATTAGATGGTCATTTGTTCCAAAATTAAAATATAAAAAGGTATTTACAATGATACAAAACTAGATTGTAGAAAGAAGTATTAAAAATGGGATAACGATCTTTGAACAGATCTTAATTTCATGTAGAATCATCAGCTAAAGATAATTAAATGCAATATTATTTGATACCTTTGTTTAACATACGAGTATAGTAAGAGGAAACAGCAAAAACACATTCTGCAAATCTTCTGTTTTGTTTTGTTTGTTTTTTTAAATACTACATTGATGAGAATGGTTGAACATTTCAACAAATAAAATTGATACTAATTGCTGAAGTCGGAAAAAATACTGATTGACCCAACTGATGGGGTTTTTATAACATAATAAATAAAATAGGCAAACAAATGTACGTGGATTAATTTTTTTCTAATTTAAATAAAATAATTTAAATCTACATTTTATAACGTCTTGTGACAATTAAATTTTGGATATACTTTTCATAAATGAGAATCGGCAAATATTTACACAAATTAATGTAAAAATGAATATGCTTATGTTTCCTTTACTATAATACATTAGAAAAAAAATAAATAAATTACGGTTCTAACTTAGTTCTTTTAAAACAGCCATCTGGTAATGACTCGGTGATATCTTTGATATTTTCTACCTCAGCTGTAAGACGCCTGACTTCTGCTTCATACTGTTCAACCATATTGTTCTGTCTTTGTTTCTCTTCTTTCATTCGTTCTTCTCTCTGGTCTAAATTTGCATTTTCAAATTCTTCCTCTGCTTCGATAATTTTCCTTTCCAATTTATCTAAGTCTTCCGAACTTATATTTGGTAAATCACCCAGGATGGCTAATATACCTTCAACTTCTCTTAATGCTTTTTGAACTTGTTTTAAAGCTTCTGCTGAGTCTGTATCTGCTTGTCCAACTTTTTTCTTTGCTTCAGATATTAAGTCGGCATCATTAACTGCGCTATCTTCTAGTTCTTTTATTTTATTAGCTGTATCCTCTACGCGACCAGCTAAGTTATCCGCTTCATCTCTTAATTTTCCTGCTTCTTGTCGAGTCGCTTCCGCTTCAATCCGTATGTTTTCAGCGTCTTTTGATGCCTCTTCTGCAAATTTACTTTTCGCGTCTTGCGCTGTATTACGAGCCGATATTGCATTGTTTTCAGCTCCATGCAACGCCGTTTGTGCCTGATATGTTTGAATTCTTACATCTTGTATTTTCTTTTGAATTTCAGGGATCTGTTCAATCGCTTTGTTTGCTAAAGTTTTGTTTGCTTGTACCATGTCATCGAATTCACGAAGAATTTCGAGTGTTTTTCGACCTTCACTTAAAATTTCTGAACTCTTGTTAACTGCAAACTCAGCCTGAGCTTTTGCTAGATCAGCGTCACTTAAACGTTCTTCTATCATACGCTGTTGATCTTCAGCTTCCGTAATAAGCTGATCTGCTAAACTTAGCTGTTCATTTATATCATTTAGCATGTTTTGATTTTGATTAGAAAGATTTTCAATATTTTCAAGAATATCATCGGCCTAAAATATTAAAAACCATATTTTTATTAATGATTACAAAAAAAAAGTCTCATTTAAGTGTCAAACTAATTTGAAATATCATCTCTTTTATATTTAATTTCGCTTTAGTTTCCAAGCTCTGAATATTAACAACAGGCACAACAATGTCTGATACATCTTGGTATGTTTCAAGAGCTTCTTGATGAACATCCTGTGCTCTTCTAGCAGCATTCTCCGCTAATACTTCAATTTTCTCAAGTTTTTCTTTTGTTGCTCCTATTATTCCTCTCGTCGACAAAATATTATCACTGAAAATTGCAATAATAAAAAATAAAATATTTAAGTACCTATTTATTTTTTACCTTATAAAGTTTGATAATCTGTCTCAAAGACGTTAACTGATCTGAGATCTGTCCGTACATTCTAAATCTCTTCCAGAAAACCTGGAGAGTTGAAATTTTGCCTATTTACCGTGTCCCTAAACTAACAGAAAAATTCAAAATTTGTAAAATCTTAAGCCAACAGGTATTAAAGGGTGGGGTCACATATTAGCCGGTTCCATGAATCTTTGGTCAATATCCGAGAGCGTTAATAAGACTGGTCAGTGTCGCAAATAGAAATTTACCTATTGTTTAATTGTTGATCCAGTGCTTTCCTAGCAAGTTCGTAAGCCTTGAACGATGTATTTCTAGCCAGTTGTGCTGTATCGAATGCCTGTTGTGCATCCTTTTCTAATTCAGCTGCTGTGGTACGTGCATCGTGAGCGATTTTTTGCATCTGGTCACTCTGTTGACCGAATTCTCTTGATCTTTCTCGCGCATTATTCAATGAAGTGTTACCTTCACTGTCCAAATAATCCAAAGCGCTGTTCAGTTCTTGTCTGGCGGCATTTATAATTTGCTGAGCATCGCTTACATTAGCTTGGGCGAGTTCGGAATATACTATCACTTCGTTACTAAGATTTTCGGCAGTACGTAATAAGGCATCAGCCGCTGATAATCTCTGTCGAATTCCATCCAATTTTTCTGTTAAGCTTAAATCATCACCTGTTGAATATCATAAAAAGTACAATATTTTATTTATAATTTTCATACAGCACAGTCGTTTCTCCTAAGCCCGGTATTTGTAAAATCACTACGTTATGGAAATTCTCGTAATAAAAACGCAGTCACTTCGTGAAAAATCGTATATGAATATGAGCTAACACAATTTGGCGTTTTATTTCCATATTTTTCAATCGCGTAAATTCGCGCGTTACAAACACCCGTCATTTTACTGTATTTTTAAACCAGCGGTCGGCAACCAAACTACATAGACGAGCTACGTAACAAGCTTGCAGATTACCAAAGATCTGCCTCAATGTATGATGTGAGCCTCTACTATACGAATCATTTTAATATTCTCAATAAACCTATATAAAAATTATTTATAGCATTCTAAAGTTTTTAACTTCCCATTGAAAGTTATTGTAATGGGTCCGAAAATCGAAATCAAAATGTATAACAAATTGTTATGTTTCAAGGTCACTACACTATTTTTAGAAAGATGTCTGTATGTGTGTGTGTACATATGTGTCCATTTCTTTCTAAGACGAAATCTCGAGAATGAAAAATGATATCGACTACGTTAGGGTGCCAATCGACGCGTATTAACGTAAATATGATCTGAAAGAAATTTTTTCAAAATCGGTTCAGCCGTTCTTTTTTCTTAACCAAATAGACTCCAAAAAAAGTAGATTTTACACAATATCTCGCGAATAAAAAATTATATCGACTTCGTAAGGGTGTCAATCGAGGCGTGTTAACGTAATTTTGAACCGAAATAAATTTTATAAAAATCGGTTCAGCCGTTTTTTTTTTTTTTAATTATTGATGTTTTAATGATTAAAATGATTACTTTTCTGTGTAATATCTAATTTAATTATTGTTATTAAATATTTATCAAACTGGGAAGTTCGTCGTGTGGACCTCACGTGTCGCACTTTAGTCCTAATAAACGACACACCTCACGGCTTGTTTATTATAACGTTTATTCCGTATACTTGAACTATACAAATGTATTTAAAATTGAAGTATTGAAGAAAATCAAAATGTTAAATTTTTATAATTCGCATTATTTTTAAAAAGCGAATTCCAAGAAAACTCAAGGTTTAACTTGAAAACAACTTATGTTCAACTTGTACTTTTTAATTTTATGACAATGGTCCTCACTTTTTGAAAGTTACGTACAAAAATATTAAGATCCAAGACCAAAAATATCCAAGTATAATGATTTGGATTATTGAAAAAAATCTTAAAAAATCTTTGCGCAAGCACCGACATTGAGAAATTGATATCGATCCTTGTTCTAAACAGATACTGTACTTCTAAATGCAAATTTAAAAAATATATAGTGTAATATTTCGTTTTCTTCCTGCAAATAGATACTAAAATTATAACATACCTACTTTAAAAAAATAAATTTACCTCCAGCTCCTCGTTTAGCGTCATCATATAAATTGTTAACGAGTTCGTGAACTATTGTTAGTTTGCTATTAAACTCTTTATCGTCAGGTACTGTTGGATTATTTGCAATGTCTGTAAGAACTTTCTTCAACTGATCAAGTTTAGCTTGATGTGCATGCGCTGCTGTCTGAACAAGATTATAACAAGCCGGACAATCAACACAACCTTGTTGACGGTCGTATTTATTTTCTTTACATCGATCACACTGTCTTCCTTCTACGTTTGTCAAACACTATAAAACAGATTGAAATTGTATTTATATATGTTAATCTTTGAATAAATAAAGTACACAATATGTAATGAAAGTATTAGCGCAATAATAAATCATTTTTTTTTTAATATCTACGTAACTATATAAAACCAGTTACTTAATTTCAATAATATTATTCAGATACATTTTAATTTATTTCACCTTATATAAATAGATACGAGAAAAGAAAACTTACGGGGCATTGTCCAAACGGATCACACTGTAAACCAGCGGAACCGATAGGATCGCAATCGCAGCTCTTACACCCCTCTGCTGAAAAACCGTATTTATATGTTTCACATTTATCGCAGTGCAAACTGTAAAAACAAATAATTCATTATTGTATAATTATTTTTTTTTCAAATTTTAGTAATATAAACAGATATGAAATTATCGAAAATTTATAACTGGAGAAAGTAAAATGTGTATTTTTGTTTAAAATAATCTAGCTGTCAGAATCGTTACATTATCTGCTAACGATTTTAATAATTCGTGTAGGGGCATTTAGTTGCATTTATTATTCTGAATACAATGAAAGTCAAATGGTGACAATTTTTAAATTCGTGGATTTATACCTAACTCGAAAACCTTTTTCAATAATACAACTTTTTTAAGAACTTTCATATGACAATTTATCTCCCCTTATTTCATCATTAAATATCTATATGGATATTATAATTTTTCAATTTCACGATTTGTTAGGGCTATTTGGGCCTTTCAATTCATTACTTTAAATAATAAATTGGCTATACCCAATTTATACTTTCAGCAGTTTTCAGATTAGCTATGAAACTGAAAATGCTTACCCGGTTATTCCTGGTTGACAGTAACACTGACCAGTATAAATGTTACACGTATGATTAACCGATCCTATCGGATCACATTGACATGACTTGCACCCTTCTCCGCTTGCGATATTGTAATATCCATCTTCACACTGATCGCAGTTGCGACCAAGAACATGGGACTTGCATGTACATTGTCCTGTTAGTTGGTTACACAATCGTGTTCCATCTGGACTCTCTTCTGTACCATATATGTCACACTGGCATGCTTTACAATCACCCTTAGGAATTGATAATGCGTCTCCATAAAAACCTGAGACAAAAATTAATCTATTGTACAAAAAGTAAGGACTAGTCACAGTAGGTTTGTCGGTTTAACAAATATATTTCAAATTTTTGAATCCCCAGATTAAACAGGTTTTGTCGTTTGTTGAAACAATAATGTAAAATTTTTATTTTTTATCTATTAGACAGAAGAGATAGGTACACGCTTCAAGATAATTATTTTTTAGAATATTTTTACTTCCCACCTCTACTATGGTAGGGAATTAGTAATGGATTTAGTCCGAAAAAAATATTTCGAGATTTTAACAATCTTTACGTTTTGAGACCCTAGCAATCGTTTAAGATCATTTTCTGACTGATGTCTGTATGTGTGTGTGTGTGTGGTCAATTTATCGCCTTCGATATCGTAAAAACGGAACAACATACGACCATGCCGATTGTTCTATTGTGTTTATCAGCCTTTATCTTAGATCTGATTAGATTTTGAGTCAAATTGGTTCAGTGGATCCTGAGATATTAAGAAAAACGTTCTCAATGTCACGTATTAACATAGGTAAAAAAAAATATAAATGAATTCTAGATGTTATAATATGAAAAAATTGTAAATATTTTTTTTCTCTAAAATGTACAGTTTTTGAGAAAAAAAATATTTTACTAAAAAAAAATAAAAATTGTACGTAAATCAAGGTAACCATGATTTTGCTATATTAAACTAGCCATCAGTAGATCACTAAACAAAAAAGAGGGCCATGCTTTTTTCAAAGAATAAAAAAAGAGTGTTTATTTTTTGCAAATATTTACTAGGTGGGAAGTATAGGACTGGTCATCAGTCGAATTTTTTTATTTAAAAGACGTATACGTAGTTATATAATTTATTTTATACATATTATATTCAGTTTACTTTTCTTTCATGAATTTTTGTTTATTTTGTTGAAAGCTTAGAGGATATAATAAGTTATGAAATTATGCGCGCGCAATGGGTAATTCACTTCATTGACAATCCGAACAGCGCCAACTATCCTATGGACGTGAACTAAGGGGGCATGGGCACTCCATATTATTATATCCTCTAAGGTTGCAAGTTAACATTTTTTCCATATTTTAACAGGCAGGCGTGCCGAAAGTGTTTTCATAACATAACTAGCGCGGTATGTAAACGGTTGCCATAGTAACTTATATTTATTTGCTCTATTCGCTTGCTATTACATACTCACGGCCTACTGTAAATGTAAAGATGACAACGAAAATTAACTGTCAACATTTTTTGAAAATATTGAAAATGAAGTTAAAAGTAGATATTTTGAAGTGCGTATGGCCAAAAATACCATATATCTCGTGCGTAATTATATTACGACTCGTGTGACTAAAAACTCGCTTTCGCTCGTTTTTACATACTGTCGTACTACTCGTCAGTAATATACCGCATTACGCATCTAGATATACAATCTACTATTGTAGCATGGCGTCATTTTCTGTTACCCAACTTGGAAACGTTAGTTGGAAAACAGTTTTTGTTGTTCTGAAATTTGTCTAATTCAGATTACCGGACAGTTTGGAATTAAAGAGATTCGGATTAGCGAGAATGTATTTATATGTCCATGGCCCATTAATACTGGCTTATTTTGAATAAAATAGTATACAAAAAAATAGGAAAAAAACATTTTAACTGAGACGAAGTTCCCCACATTCTGGGAGTAGTCGATCTTTCTAGTCGTTTACCAATCGTTTGTACGTGAAACCCTATTTTGAGCAATTCATCATGATTAAGGATTTTTCGGCCGTCGAATATATAAGCAGGCTTCATCATTCCCAGATAATTTTTTTTAAAATCCAAAGTCTGAAATTCATCCCATTCGGTACAGACAACTATGGCATGTGTCCCCCTTGTGGCCGAATATGGATCTTCATACAGTTCCACACTTTTCTTCACGTTTTCAGGATTATCCGTGACACTAGACTGTGTTAATTCATACATTATTTGTTTGTGGTCAACCTTTGGGTCATAAATGTGTAAAAACGCTCCTTCAACCAACAATGTTTTACAAACATGTATAGCTGGACTTTCGCGCGTATCTCCAGTATTTTTTTTTTTGAATGCGAAGCCAAGTATCGCAATATGTTTACCACTTACCACTTAGAGTGTTAAATAACATTGAAAGAATTATTTTATTACTAAATCGAGATTTCTGATATTCGTTCATGTTTATAACTTCTTGCCAGTAAGCAGCTACCTCGGGTAAATTGAGTGCCTCGCATATATAAACTAAATTTAATATATATTTCTGAAAGCAACTCCTTCCAAAACCGACAGATGCCTGCAAAAATTTCGGACCTATTCGTGAATCTAAGCCGACCGTTCGAGCAACTTCGGAAATATCGGCACCAGTTTCTTCACAAACAGCCTAAAGTGAATTAATGCTTGAAATTCTTTGCGCCAAAAAAGCATTCGCGGCAAGATTGGATAGTTCCGATGACCAAGTATTTGTTGTCAATATATTTTTTCTCGGAATCCATCTCATATATATCGAACACAATTCTTCATTAGCAGCACAACCTTCTGGAGTTTCTTCACCACCTATCAAAACAAGATCAGCATGGATAAGATCTTCGATAGCTGTTCCTTCAGCCAAAAACTCCGGATTAGACAATATCTGATACGAAACACCAGGTCTCTGGTTTGCTCGCAATATATTAAGAATACTTTCTGCAGCTCTAACTGGCACTGTACTTTTTTCTACAACTATTTTATCACTATTTGAAATTTCAGCTATCATTCTTGCTGCATTTTCTACATATTTTAAATCAGCAGCATGCCCTTTTCCATTACCAAACATTTTTGTTGGTGTATTTACAGATATGTATAAAAATTAAATCTGCTTCTTTGATTGCCGTATCAACATCAGTAGAAAAAAATTAATTTTTTCCCCTGCATTGTTGCACCACGTCATCTAAGCCCGGCTCATGAATTGGCAATTTATTAGAGTTCCAATCTTTGATCCGTTCACGCGGAGATGTATCTCTGTATGGCTGTGTGCGTGTAATTTAAATGAGAACAATAGTAACTCCTTGCGCTTCTTCTGTAACTAACCATTTACTTAGTCGCCTACAGAACGCTTTTTTGTTTTTAATGTTTTTAAGTTCTACGGGAATTCGGTTGTATATTTTAGGAGCAAGGTATAGCATATATTGCCCCCAGGGGGAACATTGGATTGTCGTTGTTTATTGCAATTGCATTCCAATGTTCTTTGGGAATTGGCGAACCCAGGGAAAGCCGAGCACGCACCAGTTGGTTGTGTACCCGGCTGGGTGATTCATTTAGGGACTATTATGAAGGAAGGACAGTCGCAACTTTTTCTTCTTCGTGTCTCTATTCTTTTTGGTTGTTGTTAGCGGTCTTGTCCCTCCGTTATGGGTACACTTTTGTTGCTGTCCTTTGTTTGTAGTAGTCCCTAATAGTACACCTGCGTGTTTGCCGTGCGCGGTGACCCGTAAGGCGGAAAAGAGGATCCTGGCAGTTGAGGTTCGCCTGGGTGCACCAACACACTGCTTTGGCCTCCGCTTCGCTGTAAACGGGCGGCTAGACCTAACCCAGTCTAGTCAATCGGCTAACGTCGTGTTTATTTAGTATTCCGGCGGGGTGAGCCAGTGTCTTTGGATGGAGTGGCGCCGTCTCTTGAGCTGACTATATCACCGTGTGGCCCTGGCGCTCTGTACCGGTTTGCGGTAATCGTCCCCTTGTTGGGCTCCGTGGTGGGTGGGGAGCACGGTTGATGAATATAATATAATTATTATGGAAAATTTTCCCCCAATAAATAGCCCTCCTCTAAGAGAGGGCGTAAAGGTTATAAATTTGAACTTATTATTTGGTAATGACCTGGCGAATGTTACTCCTTGTAACAGATATTTGATAATGACTAAGGTAACTGGAAACCTCAACGGCGACAGTCCCTTTTACATTAATAAACATCTTGATGGCTTGTTTGGAACTTTGGAATTAATTGAAACAGCTTCACAGCATCAAGCTCATAAGGTATTGGCATGCAAAAATATAAAAGGTGTGGACATGTTCACAGACGTACCAGTAAAAGTAGAACTGCATAAGCAGCTTAATTTCTCTAAGGGCATTATTTATTGTTTTGAGCTGCTCAACTGTACTGTTGAAACAATAAAAGAGGAACTTAAAGACCAAGGTGATACAGACGTATACAGAATTCACGCACGTAGAGACGGTCAATTAGTACCTACACCGTTTCATATTCTTACGTTCTGTACACCGCAGCCTCCGCCATCAATTAAAGTAGCATTCTACTCTTTGAAAGTACGTCAGTATATACCATCTCCCTTGCGCTGTTACAAATGTCAAAAGTTTGGACACTCACAGAACAATTGTAGCTTTCCCAGTCTCTGTGATAATAATTGCGGCTAACCTTTGCATGAGGATATTCCGTGCAAAAGGGTGTCGCATTGCGTTAATTGCGACGGAACCCACTCTGCAAGATCTAGAGAATGTCCACAATATTCCCTAAAAAGAGGTGGAACCACTGTCCTGTTTTGTTGGGTTCCCGGCCACATGGGAATTGCTGGCAATGAACTAGCTGACACTGCAGCTAAGGACGCTGCAAATAACGGTCAGAGTGTATTTTGCGTTATCGGTGACGACCTCAAGAGCGTACTGATTTCAGCCGTTCAGCAGCTCTGGAAGGATGAATGGAGTACTGTCAATGAAAACAAATTAAAATTTATAAAATCTACAGTTGACCCATGGTTCACATCTTGCCGTCCCTCCAGGTGGGAGGAAGTGGTCCTTACACGGCTACGCATCGGTCACTGTAGATTGACACATGGTTTTTTAATGACTCGCGAGGATCCGCCCCTCTGTGAGACGTGTGACACTCGTGTTACCGTTTCGCATATTTTAATTGAGTGTGTCCAGTTTAGGGACACACGACAGCAGATCGGATTGTCAGGTGATCTGTCGGTTGTTTTAGGAAATGATCCTGACAATGTCGATCTGCTGTTTCGATTTTTAAAAGAAACCGGTCTTGCCCGGTTTATTTGATTTTATTTATTTATGTATATTTGGGCCCCTTTACAGCCTTTATGTTTTTTTTTATGTCATCTAAGTATACAAAAACGAAAGGTTCGAGATCTGGTCCCAGAACTTTGTCGATCAGCCGTTGCCATGTCGCGGGAGCGTTATGCAATCCGAACGGCATACGTTTAAATTGGAAAAGTCCTCTTCCTGGAATAGTGAACGCTGTAAATTCCTTACTGGCTGGATCCAATGGAACTTGCCAATAAGCGGATTTGAGATCCAAAGATGAGAGGTACTTCGCTCCCTTTAATCTATCTAAAATAGCTGACACATACGGCAAAGGATAGGCATCTCGCTTAGTAACGGCATTCACTTTGCGGAAGTCTACGCAGAATCGATAACTTCCGTCACCTTTATTCACAAGGAGTATGGGTGATGACCAAGGACTCTGAGAAGGTTCCACCACACCAAGGGTCAACATGTTCTGAAGCTCTTTATCAATATGTTGTTGTACTACAGGCGTTGTAGGATAATATCTCTGTTTAATAGGCGTAGCTTCTGTCTCGATTTTCTCAATATATCTTTTGGCCGCACCAGGTAAGTCGTCATATTTCCTTACTGATTCGGTGCTCGTTTCCCATCCCGGTAATTCAATATAATCCACTTCGACTTTAGCTAGCTCAGATGCGTTCGACGGAAACCGATCTAGTTTCTCCCCGTTCAACAAATACGAGACACCAATTCGTATCTTCGGCATGGTATCTAAGATATCTAGTTTAGTAAGGCAGAGTGATGAATAGCCATTTACCATGGCCGCATATTGCAAGACTGGTATATCTAACCAGCCACAACGCCTAACTCGTTTCGCCGTAACACCAATTTCGTGGCCGCGCTCTTGCAACAAGTCGCCAGTTGCATCCTCCAATTCTGTCGGAAACGGACCGTCTCCAACACGCGTGGTGTACGCTTTGACAACACCAATGACTTCTCCTATCGTATTCGGCGGAAGCCCTAATCCAGTGCAGACGCCTCCTATACTGCAATTCGACGACGTTACTGATTATGGTCGTGAAAACTGTTGTTACTAACAAAATTTCCTGTCTTTTTACGTTAAAAGACACGCATGTTCGAGGCGGAATGATTTTAATATAATTTTTATAAATTCGCATGTTTTGTTGGCTTTCTTCATCCCCTTCATATAAATAAAAACAAAGGGGAAATTTTCCGGGAAATCTGTGTACATTTTTGTTGGAAATTATTCAAGTCTTGGGATTTCCTCGGAAGTTCTGGGAATTCTTCGACCGTTTTTGCAAAAAATGTAAGTACCGTTTTGTGTCTTTTTTTTGAAGACAAATTTTGTTTTTCTCTACTTGTATTACAAGTTGTTACTTATGCATGTTAATTGTTAGTTATGTGTGCTGATGGAATGTTTGGGTAGGACTTCATCATACATATAAACCAAAAATAGTATACGGAAAGTTATACTTTCCATTCACAAAACTATGGTAACAGAAATTCTTCAGAAATTTCGGGAATTCTTGCGTACACTTTTATCTCCGGAAATTACCCCCTCGAATAAAAATTAATTCATATTTTTAGTGAGCATTCTTAAAGTTACAATTATTTTTTATATCAGTAATCATTTTAACTACATATTATTATATTCTTCATATATTTGTTTTCATTATCTATTACATTTAGGTAGATATTATAAAATATGTTTTAACAGAAACAAAATATATTTTTTTATAAAATATTCCGTGCCCAAAAGATACGGAAAAGAGTAAATTAAAAATATTGATCAAAAGGCACCAGTTACATTAGGTAATATCTATGTATTTGAAAAAAAAAATTGTTTTTCTACATTATGACTAGCGCTATTTAATGTAGGTATTGAAGACTATTTATAGTTATTCTGTGCTACATGTAATAATATAATATCTAACTGCTGAATACTCACTTACACCTAGAATCTAGATAATTATCCACATCATAGACTTCCGTTTTTGCAATGTTGAGCCCGTTTATAAATGCGTCTGTGTAAATCATCGACACTGTAGACCGTACGGTTTTACTACGAATTTATCGTGCAGTCGTACGGTCTAAATTGGATTACGGTAGCATTGTGTACGACTCGGCGCGTGAGTCGTACATTAGGACGTTAAACGCTGTTCATCACGCCGGAATACGTTTGTCAACCGGAGCGTTTCGATCCAGTCCTGTTGTTAGCATTGCCGCTGAATGCGGAGAGCCTCCGCTGAACACCCGGCGGAAACGCAATATGCTATCCTACATCTCTAAGCTCCGTAGTCAACCTGATCACCCAACTTACAGTTGCGTATTTCAACCTCGTTTTTCTTCTCTGTATAGACGGAGAAGAAATGCAACACGTCCTCTCGGTATCAGGTTGACCCTTCTTCTAGATGAACTTCCGTTGGCGCTTCCTAGAACTCTTAAAGTCGGCCGTAATTCTGTGCCCCCGTGGCTAATTCCTCAGCCCGTCATCGACATGTCACTTTCCATTCATCCTCGAAATTCAACAACTCCAGAGCTCTATCGCCAGCTTTTTCTGGCGTGGCTGGATCAGAATCGAGACTATCGTTCCGTTTACACGGATGGTTCGAAGTCTCTCAACCGAGTTGGTTGCGCGTTCGTCACCGATAACGCCAGTGTTGGATATAAGTTGTCTCAAGAGTGCAGTATTTTTACTGCAGAGTTATATGCAATCTTGCAGGCCTTGAGACATGTGCACGGTCCGCACAAATATGTTATTTGCAGCGACTCTTTGAGTTCTCTACAGGCATTGCAGCGTTCCTACCCCAGCCATCCTCTTATTTGTTTAATACAAGATAAATTATATTCTTTGAAAAGAGGTGGAACCACTGTCCGGTTTTGTTGGGTTCCCGGCCACATGGGAATTGCTGGCAATGAACTAGCTGACACTGCAGCTAAGGACGCTGCAAATAACGGTCAGAGTGTATTTTGCGTTATCGGTGACGACCTCAAGAGCGTACTGATTTCAGCCGTTCAGCAGCTCTGGAAGGATGAATGGAGTGCTGTTGATGAAAATAAATTAAAATTTATAAAATCTACAGTTGACCCATGGTTCACATCTTGCCGTCCCTCCAGGTGGGAGGAAGTGGTCCTTACACGGCTGCGCATCGGTCACTGTAGATTGACACATGGTTTCTTAATGGCTCGTGAGGATCCGCCCCTCTGTGAGACGTGTGACACTCGTGTTACCGTTTCGCATATTTTAATCGAGTGTGTCCAGTTTGGGGACACACGACAGCAGATTGGATTGTCAGGTGATCTGTCGGTTGTTTTAGGAAATGATCCTGACAATGTCGATCTGCTGTTTCGTTTTTTAAAGGAAACCGGTCTTGACCGGTTTATTTGATTTTATTTATTTGTATACATTTAGGCCCCTTTACAGCCTTTATGATTTTTTTCTTTATATTTTACTACATTATATTATGACACTTTTTTTTGCACTTATAATTGTTTTACTTTGTTGTGTGTCAATTTTTGATTTTGTTTTTATTTTTTTGTTTATACTTTTGTTTTGTTTACACTTTGTTTCATTACAGACGCTAATGACCTTTGTTGTCGAGCGTCTATAATCCACAAAACAAACAATCGACACTGTATAAATAATATGTTCCCGGAAACAAATCATCTACAGAACCTACTGGCTCGTATGGTGCTTTGTGACCATTTTTTTCACGAATTTCCATCATTTCGGTAAATTTTTCTGGTGGTACACAAATTCGTCGGTCGAGTAATGGTTTGATTTCAAATAAATTAGATATTAATTGATATAAAGCTGAAGTTTCAGTTTGCTCATTTGTCACAGTAATAGAAAACATAGTCGAAGCCAATCCAGATCCGTAAGAAAACAATCCAATTTTCTTCCCGGCCAACTCCGATACATTTTTGCTTATTAACAAGGAAACAAGGCCACCATAAACAGATGGAGTATACATATTTCCTACTTGTTTTGCAAGTAGCAATGACGGTTCTGTTTTTTCCATAAATATGTTTTTACTAAGCTCCATGAACTCTTTTTCGATATCTCTATCAAAATATGTTTCCTCTAATTTAACATTTTTTAATTTTTCAAGATTTGGATATTTTGAAGGCGTTCGAACAAAATCATTCAAAACAAGTCGAGCAAGAGACTTTTGAACAAGCTTGCAATACGGAGAATGAAATAACATTGCACTGAAGCTACTTAAACCGACAGCATCATTATTCTGAAATTTAGATGCTTTCTGACAATAAAGTTGATAACAATGATCTAAAGCACTTAGGTAGCACTGAATCGATAGTTTCCCATCTACCGTTGGATATTCGGAAGACAAATCTGGTTTATAGAAATCGTATGCATGTCGCATATAAGTGGCACGTAGATTACGATCAAATATCAATGGTGCATTTGCGCCAATTAGCATGGCGATGGCACCAGCACCACCGGTGGGACGTGCTGAACCTTTGGCATATACAGCAATGTCTCCTGCTACCACCAGAGCATAGCGTCCATCCCAGTACGATGACTCTATCCACGTAATTGCATTAAAAAGAGCAGCTGTACCTCCGTAACAAGCATTAGTAGTATCTACACCTTCAATATCCGTTACCCCATACGGTTCAAACAATTGCATCAGAACGGTTTTTACACTCTTTGACTTATCGATTATAGTTTCTGTGCCAACTTCTAACCGACCAATATCTGATGGCTTTATGTTATTTTTTTCTAATAAATTTTGAACAACTGTAAGGCACAGTGAATTTATATCTTCACGATCAGTACAAAATCCCATTTTTGATTGGCCAAGACCAATAGTATACTTCCCTGAAGAAACTGTCCCGAAGTCAATGTCGAGCATCGCGGCATTGGCACCTTCAACGAGCACTTTATGTCCGGAGCGCAATTCCTTGTGCAGGTAGCTGACTGTATCCACCACGAGCGGGCGAACTTTTTCGGCATAAATTTTGTATCGGCTCAATTCAGCATCTACGTCCACTTCCAGAGCGGGAAACATGCGCTGATACATGGCTACCAAACTCTTGAACTTTTCCGTAAATAGTGTGAAGTCACCAAGCAGATCGCAAATTCGTAGGCCATTACGTGTGGCTTTACTGCTGTATGCCGGACCGATTCCCTTCTTTGTAGTCCCTAAACTGCGAGAACCTTTCTCCGCTTTCTGCAGACCGTCCACCTGTTGATGCAAGTCAAATACAAGATGCGCGCGGTCAGACAATTTTAGCCGACTGTTCCAGTCCTTTAGGCCTTTCTCCTCGTTCTTTCGCAGCTCATCGAAAAGTCTCGGTAAATGTACGACGACTCCGTTTCCGATAAGCGATGTGCATTTCGGATTTATAATCCCGCTGGGTAACAAATGGAAGTCAAACTCAGCTCCGTCCACGACAACCGTATGGCCAGCATTGTTGCCGCCTTGACATCTACAAACGACGTCGGCGTCCGTGGCTAGCATATCCACGACTTTTCCTTTGCCCTCATCGCCCCATTGTGCCCCCAATATAACTGTCACTTTTCCTACATTGTCAGTTCTTGGCCTTTTTCTAGGAGATGAACATGATGAATGGGAACCTCCATTCATTTGACCCCGATTCAAACAATTTGTTGCCATATTTTAGGTTAGATAAAATTAATACAAATTACGGCACCGTCTCAAAACTACACAGCCACTTAACAGTTATAAACTAACAAAATTGCACTGCATCAGCGTTACACCACCACGCACTCTTTCGACTCCCAAAATGAGAATGAGGGAAAACGAAGCCGAGCGTGCGGCTTTCCGCTTTACGATCCCACACGATTTGCGAACGAAAGATAAACTAATCTCAGACCATGCGCACAAAACGTTCTAAAGTGTTCAAAAATTTCCATTGTCAAACATAAAAATTAAATATTGAAATTTCTAGCACTAACAATAATTTAATGTCAAAGTTTTGACAATGGAAATTTTTTATAAATGTATAATGACGTATAAAAATTCTGTATTCTGTAAGTTTCAAAGGTCACAATTTCAAAGTGACGGGTGTGCAAACGAAAATATTTTCAGGATATGTTTTCCTAACCATATTTAACCTAAATTTTTAACATCTGCTAAAATATCTTCAAACTGGATTAAGATTATTGATTAATTAAGCCATGTATAAAAATTCTGTATTCTGTAAGTTTCAAAGGTCACAATTTCAAAGTGACGGGTGTGCAAACGAAAATATTTTCAGGATATGTTCTCTTAGCCATAATTAACCTAAATTTTGATTATCTGCTACTATATTTTAAAATTAGATTAAGATAATTTTTTAATAATTATACCTTCTATAAGAAATCAGTATTTGCGTAAGTTTCAAAGGCTACAAATTCAAAGTGAAAGGTGTGCAAACGAAAATATTTTTAGGATATGTTCTCTTGCCCATGTTTAACCTAATTTTTGAACATATGCTAAATTCGTGTATTCAGACGCGCTGAAGAAGCTAGTAATGTATTGTTTATCTTATTTAGTTTATATTTTCTTTTTAATTTTAACAAAAAAAGTGATTTTTTAAACTTTGGAGATATAAAAAATATTCATTTGTCATATCTAAATACACTTTATGTTTTTAAATCATTCCTAAATGTTTCATCTTCTCTGAAATGCGATTTAACGCTCGGTATGTAAAATATCGCTTCAGCGATAATTGTACCCCGTCGGAGGATAGTTGGCTGCCAGTCTTAGCTGCTAGCTTCAGCCACGTCGTAGTAACCGTAGTACCGTAGTACCACCACGGTAGTAACTACGTTGTATGTTTTCTTGGGTAATTTTGGGCTGCTGGTTCTGGCTGGGTTTACTCCCAAGATATTGTTTCTGGAATTTGATCCGGAAGAAATCTTCCTTTATTACTAGTCCCAGTAGTCAACGGCTTTTAGGCCTTTTGCATATTTTATTGCTTATCTCCACAGGTGAGATACGTGTGTGTCCAGTTGTCCTGGCGCCCTTTTCAACTTTGTAGTCGGTTTAATTCTGGATACTGACAGTGGTCTCCAAGTGATTTTAATATCCAAAGGTTTAGTGTATTTCTTTGTCTTTAACTTACCGTTGAATTGTGGTTTTATCTAACTTAACGGCTCGTGCATTCTAGTGTACGGTTATCTTGCAATTTTCGTAACTTTTTGTGTTTGTGTACGTGTCGAGTGGTAGGTGGAGGATTTTAAGAAAAATTATTAAAAGAGTTTCCGTTACGGATTTTGAAATATTTTGGTATTGAGTGGTCGGTGGTCGGATTTTTATGCCCAAACTTGGGCATTTTTAATATAACATCAATTTAAATGGTGAACCGTGGACTCACGTCCCAGCGCCGCACGAGCTAGCCGCGCGCTGAATTTATTCGGGTGGTATTATAACAAGTTCACCAAGAGAGTTTTAAACTCCAAGACCCAAACATCAAGTTATAAATTTTTTTTTTATGTGTAATCTGACAGAGTCGATTGTATAGTACTGTCTCGGTTATCTGAATTATAATACTGAAAAACATATGCCTTTTCAAAAAACTGAAAGAACTCCAAAATGTATAAAAACGTTTTGAAAAATATACAGGTATATTTCGACTTTACGAGTTGATTAAAGAAAACTCGTAAGCAATTTCCCAATATAAAGTTAAAAAGAGAGGTTATGATCTCAACAATAAAATTTGATCATAATCATTTGCAAATACTGAAATTAAAATTTTCAGTAAAATATTATGTAATGTTTTACACTTTCTAATACTTCTGTAGAAAAGTCGTAACTTTTCAGTTTAATACATCTAAAACACTGGTTGTCAAAAATGTTTTAAAATTGTTGACATATTTTGTTTAATATAAATTATAACGCGAGGGAGCTTAAAATTTAAGCGTAAAGTTGTTATAATTGATTATACATTATAATTTATTTTCTTTGGTTGTTTTCCCATGTAAACTCAGCTTTAACTAACTTTAAAAAAACCTTCTGAAAATCACGATTTTTTTCAGATAATCGAGTCCACACTATACTTATCTGTGTTTATTCAAATTTCTAAATATGTATTGTAATAATTAAAATATAAATATTATTTTTTCTAAAAACAAGATCACTAAACTATAATCGATTAAGTTAAAATATTGCAACTTGTTTGACTTAAAACTAAGTATGTAAAGAAAAAACAAAATGTATGTCCATTAAATGGCTTAGACATAAAAATGCGTAAAAATGCAGTAATTAAAATAATAGTTATTTTAATGTTATAATAAATATTTAGAAAGACTCCGTTCAAAATAAAACATTTTTTTTAAAAATGCGAGTATTTTTTCTTGCCAAAATTTAGTACACGCTCGCTAATCCAACAAAAACCAGGCGGATTCGAATCAGCGAGAAGTTCATATTACCGAAGGACAATTTTTTTTATAATAAACTAGCCGTTACCCGTGGCTTCGCCCACGTATTTTTCGATTTATGATTTATTATCCCCCCCCGCGAGAAATTCTTCTCCTGCGAAGCGAAGCCGGGCTGGTGGTGTTTATTCGCTCGGATTTTATTAATACATTATTCACTCGCTTCGCTCGTTCGCTCGAATATTAATAATACATTACTCTCTCGCTTCGCTCGTTCGCTCGAATTTTATTAATACATTATTGCTTACCTACATAATATAAGGAACTCCTGTGCAAAATTTCATGCTTCTAACTTAAAAAATTACGAATTTTCATACAAACTTTCATCCCCTATGTAACCCCCTTAGGGGATGAATTTTCAAAAATCCTTTCTTCTTGCTCACCTACGTAATATAAGGAACTCCTGTGCAAAATGTCATGCTTCTAGCTTCAAAAATGACGAACTTCCATACAAACTTTCATCCCCTTTTTAGCCCCCTTAGGGGATGAATTTTCAAAAAAACTTTCTTAGTGCTCACCTACGTTATATAAGAAACTCCTGTGCAAAATTTCATGCTTCTAACTTCAAAAATGACGAATTTCCATACAAACTTTCATCCCCTATTTAACCCCCTTAGGGGTTAAATTTCGAAAAATCCTTTCTTAGTGGGTGCCTACGTCACAAAAGGAACCCACTGTCTAAATTTCAAGTTTATATCTTCAGCGGTTTGACCTGGGCGTTGTCTGTCAGTCAGTAACGGAACTGTTTTATATATATAGATTTTTACTTCCCACCTCTACTATGGTAGGGAAGTAATGGATTTAGTCCGAAAAAAATATTTCGAGATTTTAACAGATTTTCACGTTTTGAGACCCTAGCAATCGTTTAAGATCATTTTCTGACTGATGTCTGTATGTGTGTGTGTGTGTGTGTATGTGTGTGTGTGTGTGTGTATATGTGTGTTGTAGCATACCGCTTTAAGGTTGCCTATTTATCATTAGTTTTATAATTTTTTGGTCATTAGCATCTCCGGAAAACAAGTCACATCTGTTGATGGCTCCTTTTAATCTTATCTGGTAAATAATTTTCTATCCTAAATAATAAAACAATTTGCTTACCTTAAGTATCGTTTTATTTTTTATAGATTCAATAGAAGTACGCTGTTTATAAATTTTAATATAAATATTAATATAAATTTTCTTTTCACTTAAATCCTAATTTTGTTTTAGTAATTTTAATGTAAATTTTAATTTGTAAATTCAATATAAATTTTAACTATATTTTTTCAAACTTAAATGTACTAAATTGTATTTTAACTTTTTATCAAAAAAATCGATTTCAACTTATCTTTCAAGAATCTTTTTGTCGACTGGTCATTATTATTATTTATTTATTATTATTATTTTATATGTATTACAAACTAATTTTAACTTAAGATTTAATGTAGAGTAACAGTATGCAAAATGTCACCACATGCTAATATCCCGGTTGAGCCCCCATTTTATGTATGCGAATTGGGTTCATACCTGGTCGTAATCCAGGACCTGGATTGCGCATGCCGCCCATGCCCAATGGAATCATACCTTGAGACACCATTGGTCCAGGCATAGGTAATTTACCCATCATTGGACCATTCATCATACCAGACATCATGCCCTCATTATGCATTGATCCCCCATCCATCGGTCCCATGTTACTGTTAGGACCGCAACCAGGGAAATATTGCATTCCTTGTCCTCCCATTTTAGGTTCCATATTAGGATTAGCAAAGCGCGTTTCAAAAATTCAAGGCTAGGAGGTCCTCTTGGATTACTTGGACCCATTTGAGGGCGTGCAGGTAAATACTGAATTGTGTTAGGAGCACTTGCTTTCACTTGCACATTAGCGCCATTGTAACTGACAGGTCCTGGAGGCATGTTTGGCCTATTTATCATGCGTTGAGGACCCATGAACGACATGTTTTTTGGAGACCCAGCAACATTTGGATTAAAGACATGAGGTGGACCACCTGCCATTGGCATGCCCATCATATTGCCATCTAAATCAGACATACAACCCAGTCCATCCGGCCTACCCATATCCATAGAAGGTGCGTTCACGCCTCCATAAGACATCATTCCTGAACCAGAGCCTCCACCCTGACCGTTCAATGAACTTGAAACCGTGCTTGTTAGAAGTTGACTCATTTGAGCGAGAGACGATATAGGATCGAAATGAGATCCTTTTGGATTTCCAGGAAGGCCGTTAGTACTGTTAGGATTTAGAGGCACATTATCACCACGAACACAAACAGAACCGGGTGCAGATACATCTGGAGGTCCTCGCTTTACAACAGCAGATGGAGACATAGCCATTAAGCCCGGTTTTTGGTTAGGTTGTTGTGGAGGGAATGAGCCTGGCGAACCACCTACACCCATCAATGGATATCTATGAGTATCCATTGGACTTGCTGCTGTAAATCTGACATTTGCGTCGCTATTCGGTGTTTTCATGGGATCTGATTGTTGTCGATTAGCTTGTGGACTTGGTCCAGAAGTTCCGGACGACTTCTGCCCTTTTTCACTTGAACTTGGACTAGGTGCAGGCAATCTATAACAATCTGAAGATGCACTTGATGTGATTGGAAATCGAGGTCCCATGTCAACGGACGAAGGTGTTAAAGGTGTATTGGGTGCTGATACTCGCGATCCAGGTATATCAGAATTAGAGAACCCACCTTCTAAAAGCGTTGGAGAAATAATATTTCTATCTTTTAGACTCGTATTTGGCTGTTTTTGTATAGTGAGCTCTTGTCCTTCAAAAGTGCTCAGGTACTGAATACGTTGAGGTGATGGAACAGGCATTAAGTTGGCCTCTTTGTTATTTGGACTATTTGAATTATCCACTGAACAGCTCATCATGCTGTGTTGGTTCTTCTGAGCCATGGATTTGAGCGTTTGACAAAACATTCCATCAACTGAAGGAGGATGATTTGGATTTGTAGACGAATTGTTTGCTGGAAAATCACTGCCCATTTCACCTGGTGGAGCACTAGGTGAGAAATGTGATGATATTGGTGTTGCAGGGTTACTGGTATTAGGTGGTCTACTTGTAGGAGAACTTTGTGATGTGGGGCTTTGTGTAGAACTAAAATGCCTTCCAAGAGCAGGAGAATTAAGAGCAGAGGAGGTGCGCGGTGAAGGTAGAGAGAGATTAGATGTAGGATTGTTAGGAGATGCAGGGTTAGGACTTTGTAAAGCAATTGGTACACTTGCCGATCGAGGTGTTTGGTGATAAGGTGGAGGTGGACCTTGCAGCCGAGGACCTGGAGCTGGACCTGGTATAGGACCCGGAATTTGACCTTGCGCTCCAGGACCTGAAGATGTTACGTTTCCTGATACTCCGGGTTGTGGCAGGATTGGTACAGGTCCCCTAGCATTTGGGCCATTCGGTGGTAAATCATTTCCATGTCCCTTCATTTTTCGCTCATCAAAGTATTGATTAGGCATTTTTTGCCATTCCATGTGTCCTGGCATAGAAGTTGGTGGCAAATTTGGTGGACCACCGTGAATTCCTTGACAAGACGGCAAATTGCCTGCTGGATTATTGTCGTCATGTTCCTCAGGGCCTAATCCCAATTGCGCTTCAGGAAAAAGCATTTGTTGCATTTTTCGAATTGTTGCTAATTGTTCCTCTCTGTGTTGCCTTTGTTGCGGTGTTAGATCTGCATCAGGAACTTTGACTCCTTGTAGAGAAGGCTGTAAGCTAGCTAGCGATGGGCTAGTTGGTGCCGTACTTGTAATGATAGGACTATGTCCAAGCATCAAATTTGGGTCTGCATTTGGTGAGTTTCCCGGAAGACAAGGATCTTCCATGGAATTACCATCAGGACCACCTTCTGGTAGCATTCCTCTTGATACCATATGATGATTATTTCTCTGTTCCCATGGGACATCTGCGTCTGATATTCCGGGAATATCATCCATATTATCAGGTGTTGGGAATCCGTCAAGAGTTGGTGGACCTTTTGGTGGAAAATTGACCATATCTCGTGTGCAACCTTTATTCTTCATCATTGCTAAACCATTTAACCATTGTGCCGGACTCTGTCTATGAAACTGATTCAATTTTAATGGATGTTTCTCTAAATATTTCTTTGTACCAGGTTGTGCACAATGATATGCAATAATAGATTGAAACTGTCCTTGAACAACAGCTTCAGCCCCTTTATTTGCAAGAAGGGTTGAAAAAACAAAAATTTGACTTTGCTGCTGCATGTACTGTACTTCCATGCTACCCGACGATTTTCCAATAACATTGCTAGCCAAAGGTTGAACGCCATTAGGTGAAGGGCGTACATGTGGCATCATAGGCACTTGCCTCGGAGGAACGGGTCCAACAGGTGTATTCGGTATATTCAAATCGCTGAAAGCATCCGGTTGCAAGTCTGCTAATGCAGGCGTTTCTGTAAGTGATGTGTCTTCGGTAGAACTAGGTACAACTTCTGTCGAGTTCTCCAATAATCCTCCAACATCGCTGCTTTCTGACGTTAGTGAACGAATTGGTCCAGGGTTTGAACAGTTCGTTGTATTCGTCGCTGGCGTAGTATTGCCTACGCTGGAACGTCCTCCTCTAGGTTCTTTACTATTTGTGTTTGTGACAGTCGATACCGATTCATCATCTGGTTTTGAAACTGATTCAGATCCATTTCCACCTAACTCTTTTCCAGTGGAATCGCATGATACAGAACTAGGTGGTTCTTCTTTGACCGATGTAGTTGCTGAATTTTCGGGACACTTTTCTAGTTTCTTTTCTTTGATCATTGTTCAAAGCTGAAAGCTCATAGTATTCAATAACTATAACAATATTTTAAATTGTTATAAATAGCACATAGTTTTTAAAACGTTTCATTAAAAATAACAATTATTAACAGATTTTTCTTTAAGAATAAGTATTCTGTAAGTTTCAAAGGTCACAATTTCAAAGTGACGGGTGTGCAAACGAAAATATTTTCAGGATATTTTTTCCTAACCATATTTAACCTAAATTTTCAACATCTGCTAAAATATTTTCAAACTGGATTAAGATTATTGATTAATTAAGCCATGTATAAAAATTCTGTATTCTGTAAGATTCAAAGGTCACAATTTCAAAGTGACGGGTGTGCAAACGAAAATATTTTCAGGATATGTTCTATTAACCATATTTAACCTAAATTTTCAACATCTGCTAAAATATTTTCAAACGGGATTAAGATTATTGATTAATAAAACCATGTAAAAAAATTCTGTATTCTGTAAGTTTCAAAGGTCACAATTTCAAAGTGACGGGTGTGCAAACGAAAATATTTTCAGGATATGTTCTATTAACCATATTTAACCTAAATTTTCAACATCTGCTAAAATATTTTCAAACTGGATTAAGATTTTTGATTAATTAAGCCATGTATAAAAATTCTGTTTTCTGTAAGTTTCAAAGGTCACAATTTCAAAGTGACGGGTGTGCAAACGAAAATATTTTCAGGATATGTTCTATTAACCATATTTAACCTAAATTTTCAACATCTGCTAAAATATTTTCAAACTGGATTAAGATTTTTGATTAATTAAGCCATGTATAAAAATTCTGTTTTCTGTAAGTTTCAAAGGTCACAATTTCAAAGTGACGGGTGTGCAAACGAAAATATTTTCAGGATATGTTCTATTAACCATATTTAACCTAAATTTTCAACATCTGCTAAAATATTTTCAAACTGGATTAAGATTTTTGATTAATTAAGCCATGTATAAAAATTCTGTTTTCTGTAAGTTTCAAAGGTCACAATTTCAAAGTGACGGGTGTGCAAACGAAAATATTTTCAGGATATGTTTTCCTAACCATATTTAACCTAAATTTTTAACATCTGCTAAAATATCTTCAAACTGGATTAAGATTATTGATTAATTAAGCCATGTATAAAAATTCTGTATTCTGTAAGTTTTAAAGGTCACAATTTCAAAGTGACGGGTGTGCAAACGAAAATATTTTCAGGATATGTTCTCCTAACCATATTTAACTTAAATTTTCAACATCTGCTAAAATATTTTGAAACTGAATTAAGATTATTGATTAATTAAACCATGTATAAAAAATCTGTATTCTGTAAGTTTCAAAGGTCACAATTTCAAAGTGACGGGTGTGCAAACGAAAATATTTTCAGGATATGTTCTCTTAGCTATAATTAACCTAAATTTTGATTATCTGCTACTACATTTTAAAATTAGATTAAGATAATTTTTTAATAATTATACCTTCTATTAGAAATCAGTATTTGCGTAAGTTTCAAAGGCTACAAATTCAAAGTGAAAGGTGTGCAAACGAAAATATTTTTAGGATATGTTCTCTTGCCCATGTTTAACCTAATTTTTGAACATATGCTAAATTCGTGTATTCAGACGCGCTGAAGAAGCTAGTAATGTATTGTTTATCTTATTTAGTTTATATTTTCTTTTTAATTTTAACAAAAAAAGTGATTTTTTAAACTTTGGAGATATAAAAAATATTCATTTGTCATATCTAAATACACTTTATGTTTTTAAATCATTCCTAAATGTTTCATCTTCTCTGAAATGCGATTTAACGCTCGGTATGTAAAATATCGCTTCAGCGATAATTGTACCCCGTCGGAGGATAGTTGGCTGCCAGTCTTAGCTTCTAGCTTCAGCCACGTCGTAGTAACCGTAGTACCGTAGTACCACCACGGTAGTAACTACGTTGAATGTTTTCTTGGGTAATTTTGGGCTGCTGGTTCTGGCTGGGTTTACTCCCAAGATATTGTTTCTGGAATTTGATCCGGAAGAAATCTTCCTTTATTACTAGTCCCAGTAGTCAACGGCTTTTAGGCCTTTTGCATATTTTATTGCTTATCTCCACAGGTGAGATACGTGTGTGTCCAGTTGTCCTGGCGCCCTTTTCAACTTTGTAGTCGGTTTAATTCTGGATACTGACAGTGGTCTCCAAGTGATTTTAATATCCAAAGGTTTAGTGTATTTCTTTGTCTTTAAGTTACCGTTGAATTGTGGTTTTATCTAACTTAACGGCTCGTGCATTCTAGTGTACGGTTATCTTGCAATTTTCGTAACTTTTTGTGTTTGTGTACGTGTCGAGTGGTAGGTGGAGGATTTTAAGAAAAATTATTAAAAGAGTTTCCGTTACGGATTTTGAAATATTTTGGTATTGAGTGGTCGGTGGTCGGATTTTTAAGCCCAAACTTGGGCATTTTTAATATAACATCAATTTAAATGGTGAACCGTGGACTCACGTCCCAGCGCCGCACGAGCTAGCCCCGCGCTGAATTTATTCAGGTGGTATTATAACAAGTTCACCAAGAGAGTTTTAAACTCCAAGACCCAAACATCAAGTTATAATTTTTTTTTATGTGTAATCTGACAGAGTCGATTGTATAGTACTGTCTCGGTTATCTGAATTATAATACTGAAAAACATATGCCTTTTCAAAAAACTGAAAGAACTCCAAGTATAAAAAACGTTTTGAAAAATATACAGGTATATTTCGACTTTACGAGTTGATTAAAGAAAACTCGTAAGCAATTTCCCAATATAAAGTTAAAAAGAGAGGTTATGATCTCAACAATAAAATTTGATCATAATCATTTGCAAATACTGAAATTAAAATTTTCAGTAAAATATTATGTAATGTTTTACACTTTCTAATACTTCTGTAGAAAAGTCGTAACTTTTCAGTTTAATACATCTAAAACACTGGTTGTCAAAAATGTTTTAAAATTGTTGACATATTTTGTTTAATATAAATTATAACGCGAGGGAGCTTAAAATTTAAGCGTAAAGTTGTTATAATTGATTACTTTGTAATGTCGAACATCTTAATAATATGTCGCTGGAGTATATTTTTAATGATACCATAATTATTTTGTATTAGTTGTCGTGCAACGCCATATGGTGTTGTGTTTGTTTGTAGTCACAATAAGCTGTCGCTGATTGTGAATTGTTTGTCGCTAATAATTGTCGGTCATATTATAATGCATTTAACGTTTTGATATAAAACTTTTATATGCTTAATAAATGTATTCTTGCACCATCACGCACGTGTTGAACCCGTGCGTAACGGTACAGCCCGAGGAAGTCACTAAGGCTAACTAAGCAATATACAAGCTAATTAAATGTAGATTACTAGAATATTAGGTAGTTCGATATTATGATGTTTTTACTTTGGTTTTATTCACGTTTTATATATTTAATAAATACTTAATATGTAGTTAATATTTTAATAATTTCCTGATCATTGAACCTGACGTATCTGTCCCTTTATGAAAAGAACCCGTGTGCGCGCGAACGCTACTGAGAAAGACAAGTCTTTCCCGCGTGTGCACAAAACTACAGCGGCTGTCGGTGAAATACCGTGGTTTGCGCTAACATTATGGCGGCTGCGGTGTAAATTACTGACGGCGCGCTAACATTCTGGTGGCGCGCTAACAAGTGTATAATTTGGCGGGACGTGACGCTGTCTGAAAGTTCCACAAATAAATGTATTATTGATTATTTTTTTGTGTAAAATAAAATTGTTTTATTTATTTCAACGTACGAAAAACCAAGAATCATAATTGGCGCAGTCGGTAGAACTTTTAACACCATGTCAAAATGGTTTTCGCCAAAATAAATCTACCAGCACGGCTATAATAGCTGATTTAACATCATACATCTATAACAGTGTCATTAGTGCGACGCCTATGGTAACTTGGAACGCCACTGTACGGGTTTATTATTCATTATTCATAGTTTTTTGGATTTTCGAGATAAGATAAGGTTATCTATGCAAGTCGGACACAAACAATTTTGCTTGCTTAAGGGCTAAGCAATAAAGGATATGCTTCCCCTAATAGTTCTGAGAAACCGCTGTTATCAGCCTTTTTTAGGGGTCTGTTGAGATAACAAATGGGTGGGGATTCTGATCGGTTAGTTGCCCTTCCTTTCGCAACGGTTGAACAGAAGGGGGGTGAAAACCAGTTGAGCTGAGATATATTTTGAGTTTTCGATAGTCACTTATTTGCGGGGTTCAGAAGCGACAACATCACCTCCTGGTTCAACTGTCTTGCGTTGAGAAGCAGCTTTTCGCCATGTGAGTACGACTTGTAAAAATTATTTTGTATGTCTCCAATATGGAGTTGTTAATGGACTCTTGTGAATATTTTTGGTATATAATAATTTTGAGAATGTTTAGTTACAAGTGCGATAGTATATTTTAAAATTATTTAAAATACAAACTTAGAGTGGAATAAAATGAACGGCGTATTATATAAAGCTTTTATTAATTATAAATATGTTCGGACAATGATTTTAAGAATGTTTAGTTACGAATTGCGATAGAATATTTAAGTGATGTAAAAGATAAACCTACAGGGGAATAAAATAAGCGGAATATTATATAAGGCTATATTTTCGGACATAAATTAGATTTTTAAACGAGTACAATGTAAAGTTATGATATTTTGGGGATAAGCTAAAGTGAATTAATTAAATGGATTAGAATATATTGCTATTATACCTAGGTATTTTGATTTTGGTTAATTTGAACCATCTAACCAAGCTATAATAATATAATGTGAATTTCTGTATGTAATGGTATTGTTGTTTTTAATACAATTTTATATTAAACAAAACTCTGTGTAGTCTCGTTGTGTCGATTGTTATTCAGAGCTATCGATGTCCAGATGCTCAATTTGCTACCACACTTTGATCCCGACATAAATCAATTAGGATACAACCTAAACAAAATAGCGACTGCGGTGCTAGTACAACTGCGGCGCGGTCGTTAACAATGGTGGCAGCGGCGCGATTTATAAGGGGTCAAAAAAATTTATAAAAATAATAGCAATGGGCGAGATAGGTGACAACAGCGTTAAGACAGGGATTACGAATAATAGCATCGGGCGATTAAATGTTCAATAGCTGCATAACTGCCTATAATTCACAATAATAATAATTTACAAAAAAAAATAATAAGATGGCTTCACCAAATAGAGAATCGGTCGGTAGTTCCTCTACACCACAAGTTGTAACCGTGCAAATGCCGCGAATCAGTCTGGGTAGTTTCATTAATTCGGTAGAACCTTACTCGGGCAAAGAAAAGGTTACAGAATATTTTGAACGTTTAGAACAAAGGGCGGAACTGGAGGGGGTAACAAATGAACAATTAGTAAAAGTGTTAAAATGCAAACTGACTGATAGTCAGTACTATAAAAGCAATTCAGTATTAGCGTCGCCCACTATAACTGCACCGGGGGAAGACCAAACATCACTACCGTGTCACTGCTGGAGGTACACGACTGTCAAAAGAAAATTAAAGCGCTGCAACAAGAAGAAACCTATATACAGCTGATTCAGACAGCCGACTACACACAAGAGGATGTGTTTCAGTGCAAGGTATCAAATAAGCCGACACATCACGCACTGCGGAATGCATTCGCACGCTTCCGTGGTTAGAGGAGGCCACGGGGCCTATATTATGCAAGTGCGTAAGCAAAATTGCTGGGATATGCATAAATACAGACAATTTCACCTCCAGCATAACATAATGTATGACGGACTCCGTGCCAACGACACCATTCACCGGACAAGTGTCATTGCAGGGTCTATCACTTACGATGGGGCATGCACAGGGAGCGAGTACTCCGACCAATTTGGTAGCTGGCAAAACGTCGTCGTCCAGGCGGTCATATCCATCACTCTGGCCGACTACGACACACCAGTACAAATTTCCAAAATCTTATTCGACAGAGGTTGGGCACGAGTGCCCGTATTTGAGGTACACTTGCATCGATTCGGAGGGCGGAGAGACATACTGGAACGAATATCATCAGACCTCCTGCGATATGAGAAAATACATGGTATTATACGAGGGGCCCGCCAGCGCAATATCAGCTGTAGACGAAGACGCCCAGCGACCGAACCGCACCGTGTACACCGTCACGACAAGAGAGACAACGTTTGCTTTGTCTATCCTCACTGACACCTACGTCTGCAACCAGTGGGTCATCAGACGGAGCACCCCAAATTACAAATCATCATCGGGACACCGGGGAGATTTCAACTGCTGAAGAAGCAGCTGATACCTGAGAATATGGACATATTTACTTATATCAATTCGAAGCTAGTTTATGTGGAGAAACGCGTCTCCAGGGAAATGACATCGCTTTTCATGGCCGTACAGAATCAAAAGTGCGAGCTTGAACGACAAGTGCTGCGCAACCTCCTGAACCTGGCCGTTGTCGCGCCAGACCAGTTCGCATACAATTACATGAAGGCACCGGGATACACCGCCATTACAGTTGGGGAGGTAGTACACATAATTCAATGTGTGCCAGTAGAAATCAAGACCAGAAAAAACGCAGTGTTACCACGAGTTACCTGTAAGCTACAATAATCGGTCCTATTATTTGACTCCACAAAACCACATCCTGCAACTCCATGGCACGCAACTGGACTGTAATCCTTTCACAGCGCCAATGTACTCTCTATACGGCACCTGGTATAAAATGACGTCAGCGGTGCTTGAGACATTGCCGCCCAATACACTACAACCGTCTAAAATTGAATCATGGACGTATCGAAGCCCAGGAGAACTTGCCACAAACGGGATCTACTCTATGGAAGACCCCACCAAGCTCACTGAGCAATATATGTTTCCCGCCGAGCGACAGACAGTAATCAACACCCTGTCAAGAAGCGTTATAGGATCGTCGACCAATCTACAGGGACTACATGTACACAACGTATTCACTGAAGAGGCTATGGACAAAATAATTTCGACCTCTTTCAACCTATGTGGGGGTGGTTCTCCGCTTTGGGAACGTTCACCTCCCGCATTTTGGGAATTTGGATGGGATTGAAACTAGTTAAATACGTGATAGAGACACTAATCCACGACTGGTCACTATACAAGACGATGGGCGCAGGCATTCATTTGATGGCCGCGGGTTGGGACGCCATCGTCAACGATTTTATTTTTTGTTTGTTTACTTTACTTAATTATCGCATTAAGGATTATAACTATAATGTAATGTATAATGTATAACTATAATGTAGTATTTTCACTTTACTAATTGGTTTACCGCTTGCCCAGAGAAATTTTTTGAAGATCATATGAATTGATAAAAGAATTTTTAGCTAGGAAAATTTTGGTTTAAAAGTTGGTGTCCAGCTACCTGAGATAATGGCATTATCCGTTTTGACTGTTTCGGTGTGCGCACATGTTACAAAATACGAGGGAGGGTTTATCTGAATAAATCATTCATTGTTACTCGTTATTAGTGTGAGTTGATCCTACATAGTTACAAATATTTTTTTTCAATAAGAGAAGAGCTGTTGTGCGTGTTTATAATTTAAGGTACGAAAACGTAATTCTTTTTTAAAAAAATATTTGTTTACCATTTCATCCTATCATGTTTACTTATTTTGTAATATAATTTCAGATAGCCGAAGATGCTGCGACGCGGTGAACAAATGTTGATTGATTACAACAACTATATTAGGAAACATCATCCTAAATTCGCCGATCGCTTTGAGCAGGCCAAATTCGAGCCGGTACGCACACGTGGTGAACGAATGGTAATTCATTATAATGAATACATTCAAAAACATTATCCTAAATTCGCTGATCGTTTGGAGCAGGCCATTTCAAGCCGATACCCACATGCGAATGTATGACAACCGCCATGTGCTTCACACAAAAAACGGTGATCGCACATGCTTTGTAGCGCGGTCTCGCCAGTACTGATATAATACCGGACACGTTTATGCGCACCATATGGGCAGGCCATCTACCTCAACACGTGCAAATTGCAATAGCGACCCAAAAAGACGTCGCCTTGGACCAGGTTGCAATCACCGCCGACCAGGTATACGAGGTAGCACAAACGCCTCGGGTGGCCGCGACCGCTCATCGGTCGCAAGTCGAATACGACGCCTTGGCGAAGAAAATCGAAGAGCTACAGAAGCACTTATCCGCCTCAACAAAGCGCTCCCGGCGCCAAAACAGCGACAGCTCACGAAAGGCAGACCACGACAGCGGCCAGTGCTGGTACCACCGGCGATTCGGTAAGGCGGCCAAACGATGTCGAGAACCGTGCTCGTTTTCGACAAACTACAACGACGGTCAGGCGTAGCGGCAGCGTCTGATTGTCCTGGTACGCCCCGCTGTCTGTTCGTGACCGACCGAAGTTCTAAGCGGCAGTTCTTGGCGGACTCAGGGTCAGACCTCACGATCTACCCAAGAAGACTTCTACACGAACGCCGTCAACGCACAAACTACGAACTCTTGGCCGCGGACAACACCCCCATATCCACCTACGGCACCATATACCTCAACCTGTACCTGGGTCTCCATCGCGACTTCCGCTGGCGATTTATTGTCGCGAATGTTACAGAACCCAATCCCATCATTGGCACTGACTTCCTCACACATTCAACCTCCTTGTAGACCTCCGAAATAAACGCCTGGTCGACGGAAAGATTCTACTCAATGTGGCTGGCATCACACGCCCCTGCGACTGTTATAATATCAAGGCTATTTCCGGAGACTCACCGTACTACCAACTGCTTGCCGCCTTTCCGGACATCACCAGGACCGCCGGTACGCCCCCGTCAGGTGAAACACTCCACAGTTCACCACAAACATAAAAAAGGCCATTGAGACTGAATTACGTTGGAAACGGTTTGGGTGTGCATACAATTAATTTAATAGTAAAAGACGCTTTAGCTAACGAAATTATTCAAGTAATTATCGAAAATATTAGAGAAATTATAGGCCATTTTCGATGGAGTTACATAGCAAATGATAAGCTCAAGATTTATCAGCAAAACATGGGAAAACAACCTTTAAAATTAATCCAGGAAGTCAAAACACAATGGAACTCAACATTTTATATGGTGGAAAGATTTTTGGAATTAGAGGAATCAATTAAAACAACACTTGCTTTAATGGAGCACCATTTACCGATATTAAATGTCGGAGAGTGGCAAATTATACGAGAGCTGTGACAATTTTTAAAACCATTTGAAAATGTGATCAAAACTGTAAGTGGTTAATTGTATTGCACTGCTTCATTGGTAATGCCAATAGTCAACGGTTTAAACAATGTATATACCAACTTATTGGAAAAAGACTGGAGTGATCGTATTAACAATGTTTTAAAAATGATAATAACAGGATTAAATGAACGACTAGATAACGTGGAAAGAAGTAATACGTTGGCGATGTGCACTTTTCTGGACCCGAGATTTAAAACAATTGCTTTTTCTAATGTCAGTAAATCAGACAACGTAAAAAATGTTATTGTTGCAGCTGTAGAACAACAAATATCACGGGAAACTGCCTCCAAAAATGAAGCAGAAACAAGGGGAAATGCTGTCATCGATAATTTCCAACATAAAGACTTCCGAGCCTAGGGAAACACCGATTCAGAATCAATATGGACAAAATTTGACAAAACTGTTAGTAAGGTTCTGCCGCGTGATGCAGTCACATTACGCGCAATTATTGAGGTGCAAAGGTGCCTGGAGGACCCAGTAATTGCAAGGACCGAAGATCCACTGTTATGATGGAAAAATAACAAAGCCATTTACCCACATATGGCATGGTGGCACAAGAGCGACTTTGTTCACTCGCATCATCTATGTCATGTGAACGGCTATTTTCAAAAGCAGCGCTAGTATTAAATGAACGTAGAACTAGGCTAAGTGACACAAAAACTAAAATGCCACTATTTATAAATAATAATTTAAATTATTTAGAAAAATAAATTCATATTCTTAATTTTTTAATATTAATATTATAATAATTATATATTGCTATATACATACAATATTATACATATATGTACGTACTATTTTGGTAATGCTTATTTTTCGATTTTTTTAATTACGTTTTTTCTTAATTTCTTTTTATTTTGTTAATTTTTGTATATCTTTAATATTTGAACTTTCAATAAATATTTATAGGCAAATGAATTCGTAAAAATCAATAATTACACAAATATAACATTTTTAACAAATAAATTCATTTAAAAGTTATCGCGTATTTGTGTTGTACTGAATTTTACTGAAATTCGTGATTAAACTGTGCTGCTTACTTAAAACGAAGTGTTCATAAAAAAATGGAAAGTTTTGCTAATAAAATAAACATATTTTTAATGGTCAAAAATATGGTATATGGAAATTTAGGTTACGTGCTTTATTAACTGAATTTAAAGTGATTAACATTATTGATGAAGAAATTCCTGATAAAGTTGATAATAAGTAGAAAGACGCAGAGCTAACTGCGAAAGGCGTTATTTTCTCATATTTAGGAGATTCATTTCTAAGTTTTGCTGAACTAAAGACAACCGCGAAAGACATTCTAAAGAAATTAGATGACACTTATGAGCGTAAAAGTGCTATATCATAATTATGCGCTAGAAGAAAATTATCTAATTTATAATTAAAGGTTGATACATCAGTGATTGATCATTTTATAATATTTGATGATTTAATCAATGAGTAATCATCAATAGGTGCTCAAATAACAGACAATGAGAAATTGCCATGCTAATAAATACTTCATACTTACGATAGGGTAATAACAGCAATAGAGACAATATCAGAAAAGGAGCCTAACTACGCTATTGTTAGAACAAGATTTTTGGATTATGAATCTAAACTAAAAGCAAATAATGATACGAGTTGAAAAGTGCTTCAATTAGAGAATAAGAATGAAACAATAAATAACAACCGAAATAATTATGATAATAACAAACGATTTAAAAATTATCATAACCAATTTAAAAATTATCGCACGCACCATAATTGAAAATTCATTAAAAGGAATAAAGGGTTTTCATCAAAATGTCATCAATGTGGTAGAAAAGGCCATGTTAAAAAGTATTGTTTTTACTATAAGAATGCGTTGAAATATCAGAAAAATAATGAACAAAATAAAACTGCTTAAACAGTTCAAACGTCGTATGATGGTACTACAACTGGCAACTGCATTCATGGCTGGAGAACATCAATCGAAGATTCATCCTAAAAATGAGAAAACTATAACATTTATCCTGGATTCAGGAGCAACGGATGATATTACCAACAGAGAGGATCTTGTTGGTAATTTTATCAACTTGCAACCTCCAATAAAAATAGCAGTTGCGAAGAATGGTGCTTTTATTCATGCAATCAAAAGAGGATCACTGAATGTCACCAGTAACTTGCGGTCACCTGCAGTCTTGATGAATGTTTTTTATTGCCCAGATGTGCCATACAATTTGCTGTCTGTGAGAAAAATGCAAGAAGCCGGATTGGGTATATATTTTGATATAAACGGTGTCAGTATAAGTAAAGATGGTAAGGTCGTTATGACTTAAGCAAGCCATCCTTAAACTGCTCAGGCGTTTGGGACATAGGTCTGGGTTAACAAAATCAGATGCAACAGACAAGGGTAACCTCTTTCGTTCCGGTCTTTGACTAACGAACATCGAGTGGTGCATCGCGCTTGACTCCAGGCCATGTGGTATTTCGTCGCTCGCTCGTACTCGTACACGTTTCTGTTTGTTGTGTCGTAAGTTTTCTATTACATATATATTCCAATGGTGGTCGTTATTAGTTCAGTAATTTAGTAGCTCGCATAACGATCCCAAAATTGGTGACCCTGACGTGGTTTAAAATTAACACACGGGCATTCTGTGGCGCTGCGCATAGTCGCCACCATTAATTTTTGTACCATGCATATTCATTTTTATTTATTATTACTGTTTGTTACATAAAACTACTACCTTGATTATTATTATCTAATAGTAAAATAATTCGTCAAGAATACGGCAAAAATTGTCTTTTGGTGATTATTCAGTTTTATGTTCTGGTGTGGTAACATTAATTATCTTTTATATTAATTGTTTTGTTATACGAATCATTTAAAGAATTTAATTATTAATAATTTTAAACATATTTATGAATGTTTTTTCATTAAAATAATATAATATAACTTCTATTTTTCTTTTCTTTTAAAACATTTAATATACAAAAAATTCAAAAATAAAATTCAACCACGTCGTGACGCTTTTAGAAGCCCCGTACATTACAGATGTGATAGACATTCTAACCAAACCACACGCGGACAATCGCTACGATACGTTAAAGGCGGCGCTAATCCGGCGTTTGTCTATGTCGGACGAACAGCGGATACGGCAGCTCCTGGTGCACGAAGAAATGGGCGACAGAAAACCGTCGCAATTCTTACGCCACCTGCGCAGTCTCGCTAGCACCAAGATTGTACTGGACACGCTCCTGCGCACCTTATGGGAAGATCACCTACCTCAACAGGTCCAAATCGCAATAGCGACCCAAAAGGACGTCGCATTGGACCTGATGGCAGTTACCGCCGACCAGGTGACAAAAACGCCTCCAGCGGCCGCTGCCGCTCATCGGTCGCAAGTTGATTACGACGCTTTGGCCAAGAAAATCGAAGACCTACAAAAGCAGTTGGCCGCCCCAACAAGGCGCTCTCGGCGCCGAAACAGCGACAGCACACGAAGACCAGATCACGACAGCGGCCAGTGCTGGTACCACCGGCGATTCGGTAAAGACGCCAAACGGTGCCGAGCACCGTGCTCGTTTTCAACAAACTGCAACGACGGTCAGGCGTAGCGGCGGCGTCATATTGTCTCGATACATCCCACCGCCTGTTCGTGACCGATCGGAGTTCTAAGCGGCAGTTTCTAGCGGACTGACGACTATTTAATGAAATATACTGTTCCTCAATTCACAGAGTACCCAGGGCGCAAATTTTATTTTGTAAATAATAAGAAAGTCATTCATATATACTACCCACCCCATTTGCTAAGACATTAGAAATAATTTGCTGACAAAAAATCTTGTTTGGGAGACAGAAGGTGAAAAACGGACTGCAAGATGGTCAGATATATATACACAGCATATAAAATAGACAGTGTTTCTACAGAACTTCGGACAACGCCCAAATTAACGGAATATCATGTTGACGCCACAAAAATTAAAAAAATTAAGGTGTCTTATGCTGCTCAAGTGCTTAGCCATAGTGTGGCATCTGTAATAAATCTTTTTGCCACAACAGGTAAGACAGTCTACCAATCTCAAAAACTCAAAATAAATTTTAATTGACAAATGCAATTTTTTCAGGTGTTACAAGCCTCGACGGAAAAAGGCTCCCCCTCAACAGCTGTAGGGACAGCTAAAATTCTTAAATTTTTTGACAGTATCAATGGACACACAATGTGTCCAAAATCAGGCAAAGACTTGAAATGTTGTGTATCTTAAACGTCTAAACATGCACAGGTTTGGACAGAAGCACGACATAACTTGGGCAACGTGTAAGTATAATTATAACCGTTTAGATATATCTGAAGTATTGTCATGAGAGGGTTTCCAATTCCTGAAACCGAGGGCCGATAAGCATCAGCTCACAAAATTGATAATATTAAATCAACATCACAAGCAATTGCATGCGGGTCCACAAGCTCTGCTTGCAACTCTACACTTGCGATTTTGGCCCTTATCAGGGCGTAGAGCGGTCAGATCAATTCTAGGCAAATGCATAACATGTTTTAGAGTGAAACCGAACAATTTCAAGACAATTATGGGCAATTTACCAAAGGCGCGTCTCATTCCCACGCGTCCCTTTGCCAATTGTGGCGTTGACTACGCAGGTCCGTTTAATATCAAATCAAGCGCACTTAGAAATCACAAAATCATTAAGGCTTATTTGTGCGTCTTCGTATGCTTTGTCACCAAAGCCGTTCATTTAGAACTGGTCAGTGATTTGACAGATAGTTTTTTAAATTCATTAAAAAGATTTACAGCGATTTACAGGGAGATGTAACAGCATCTACTCTGATAACGGATCAAATTTCGTAGGACCGAATAATTCGCTGCGTGAATTATTCGACCTCTTAAGTCAATCAACCAATCAAAATAAAATTCGCGGCTATTTAACGCATGAGGCAATAATCTGGCATTTCATCCCACCACGTTCATCTCATTTTGGCGGTTTGTGCGAATCAGCAGTGAAAAGCGCCAAGTATCATATTAACAGGGTACTCAACAATGAAAATCTAACGTTCGAATAGCTATATACAGTGATCACACAAGTCGAGTCATGTCTTAATTCCCGTCCTTTAACTCCTTTAACAGAAGACCCAAGTGATCTCAATGCCCTTACACTAGGCCACTTTCTAATTGGCGATTCATTAAGCGCCATATCGCAAGCTGATTTGCGCGATCAGGTCAGCAGACTAAATTGGTACCAGCATCTCTGTCAAATTACTCAACATTTTTGGTCAAGATGGTCGACCGAGTACATAGCGCAGCAAAATTGTTTTCTCACACTGTATCACGTACTATTTTACGAATGGCTGATCTGGGATTGTACAAAAATAGTAATAACTGGTTAGAATGTTCCAATTTACTAAAACTGGCAAATGATTGGTATGATGTTTTCAATACCAAATTTCCACGAAGTGATTCCCGAAGTAGAATGAAAGCATATGGTTTGACTGAACAGAATAAAATTTTAGATCAAATGTCGGAAACGATGAATGTGTTGAGAGAAATCGGTTCAAATACCAAACTGCCGTTCCAAAAGGGAATTATAATTAGTATAAATTCATTGAAACTGCTTTTTATGTTTAGCAAACAGATTTCAACATAAAGTATTAATTAATAACTGGTGGTATGATCATCCAACTGCTCTACAATTCAAATATAGGCTGAGAAATTATGTAATGGGACGAAATGATGATATAATTTCGGAGTCTTCAAATGTAGAACAAGTAAATGATGCGCCAAATATTGCTATTAAAAACTTGCAATCATTAAGAAGTGGTTACGATGAAATTTCTAATGAGAAAGATTGTTCAGACGTTGTTACTGGGGAAATGCTAAGGTGTTTAAAAGTAACCGAAAGTTATTCTCACAGTAACTTCAACACGGATGAGCTTTCAGACCTTCAATGGGGCGGGTTAGAAAATTTGACGGGTTACATCGTTTTCAGATTAAAAAAAGGAAAATCTCGGATATATTCCTAATTCGAACGAACCTTCATGTTCTTGGGTGAGTCATGTGTCTGAGGGTGGTTTAATGAAGCCAACAGACGATTTTTTGGTCAAGTGCAGGGAATTAAACTATATTTTTGAAAAAAATAATGAACAGTCTTTAAAAATTACAAGCAATTACATAAAACATGGGCAGTGTGCGGAAAATATTGATTTATCTGAAGACGCAAAAAAATTGTTTTTTAAATGTAAAATGTATTTTAAAATAAGACTTTTAAATCGTAAAATTAAAGAAATTTCAAATATAAAAAAGAGAATGTTTTCAAAAATTACCACTTAAGAAAGTTTTCTTGAAATTTCTATAATTTTATTCTTATTACAAGTGTTTTTTTAATATAAAATACAACATTCAATGACTGAAACCAAACTTTTTAAACATTTTCTGCTCCTTTTTATAAATTATTTTTTTGACAGCAATACCGTAATTAAATTAGGTGAATAACTCAGGTAGGTACGTAACATGTAACAATAAAACCCGGCATATTTGTAACTAACATATCCGTATTAACATGGCAACCGTAATATATTCTGTGTTTGGTCTGCACAGTTATAAGTATCATGGTTGTAAGTGGATCGTACCTTAGAACGTAATCACCAGTGAACAGGTACAGTGTGCCGATTTGGGCGGTCTCAAAAAGGGGCAAGTTAAAACTTTGTGCCGAGTTAGGCGATGTAAAGATTGGGTACCTGCTCGGTGTGCCGAGATGGGCATCGCCGCAGAGGTCCATTCGTTATAGCGAAAATTTTCGACGGTGATAGGTACACAATATTGAAATCGTTCAAACAATAAAAGAACATACAAATATAGTCATGAGCGTTTGAGAAAAATGAATTTGACTCTACACCAGTGCATCAAGCATACTGTGGTATGAAACCATTTCTGGTCGAGGAACGAATCAGAGAGGGTCCTGCATTTATAAACATTTGTTTGGGTTGCATGTTCATGTCAAACATGTAATATTGTATTCTGACACTTGCGGAGGTCAAAACAAGAATACGTATATTATGGTAGCAATGTTTTTAGCTCTGATGCAAGAATCAACTTTGTAATGTGTCGACCATACATTTTTAGTTTCAGGTCATACGTACATGAAATGCGACACTTATCATTGAATCATAGAAAATTAAAAAAAATATATAAATCCCCAGTTCATCATTCGAGAAATCGGATTCAAATGCTTAAGTTATATGGAAAAACGAGACCATTAAAGGTACACGAAATGGGTAAAGATGATTTTTTGTATTTCTCATCACTGCTGAAAACTCACCCAATATTATAAGGACTTTCCAACTAAAAAAGATGCCATCGAAGTTCTGCATGATATAGAAGAAGTTGTAAAAGGGATTTAAGTTTTATAAGGGTTTTTTTCTTAACATTTTTTGTATTCACAATTGAAATTTTAAGATTTATTTTAATAAAATATTAGCCTATCAACAACATATTTGTCATTTTAGGGATATATTTTAAAACGACCAATTTACATTAATAAATTGTTTTTCACAAACAGTGATTTTCGACCTATACCCCTTTACCCGCGCACGAGCTATTAATAATAATTGTATTATGTGTCTACAATCTACATGCTTTGATCATTTGCTGGATTCTAGATTTTTAATGAGTAGTATTGCAGTTTGATTGTTGCAATAGATCTGAATTGGCTCATTGTACTTTAAATTCAATTCAATTTGAAGTCTTCTTAGCTAAACTCCTTTTTTAGTAGCTGAATGCCATGAATTCGGCTTCGGTTGCAGAAGTTGAAACAGCAGTTTGCTTATGTGATGACCATGAAATCGGGTCTCCATTCATAATATAACTCCAACCAGTTGCATTTCTTCCCGTCGCTGGATCTACAGCCCAATCGGAATCGCAGTATCCAGTTATTTGTCAATCATGTTAATTTAATTTAATTGGAAATTATAGATTAATCATGTTTTTGTCATTTTTATTTAATTTTATAGTATAATTAGGTACTTGATTTAAAATTTTAATCGATTATAATTAATGTAACAATTTTTAGTTCAACTGAACATCTGACGATGGAAAACAAATGGTTGTCCGAAAGCGTTTATGATTAAATAATTTTTTTTAAACTTTTTGGCACTTTTTTATCTTTTTTAATATTAAATATTAACCCAAAATTATCATCACAACAAAATTTACAATTACTTAAGAACTTGCCTTACACCTTGTCAGTGTTCCAAACTTGGTTTAGCTGTAAACTGACTCAAGATAATTTATTATGATGTTATGCTATGTCTGGTCGAGTTGTTAATATTATTTTTGTTTAATATTTCACCAGGATTATCTGTTTTATTATTTTATCACTTATTATTATTATTTTACGCCCAAAAACTTTTAGTGGTAGTTAGTCACGATATGGCGCATGTCCGTAGAAGATCACAATTACTCTTATTGTGATCTTCAATTATTATTTATTTAGTACTTGTATGTTGTATAATTAATTATTTGTTAAGCTATGTATGCACAGTAGTGCTGCTGTCGTCGGATCCTCGACGTGACTGTTTCATACATAATAATATTATATTTCTTTTTGTTAGTTCTTTGTGATTTACACGGTTTTTAATACAGTTTTGCGAAGTTTTATGTTCAAACTCTTTTCGCCGGAAATTATTAATTCAGTTAGAAACTTTGTTGATAATTTCGCGATATTCATCATAAAAAAACAAGAGAGCTGTGCTCCAATTTTGGCAGCCGTAGCAAGGGTATGATTGATAGGTTGAAACTTTTCCTCGATGGCCTGTCTAATTAGTTTTATAGTCAAATTCCTCTTGTCAAAAATAATTTTAGATACGATTATACGAATTTTTAATAAATCTGGTAATTTCACAATGCAATAACCATCATAAAAAACAAGAATTTTGCTATAAGCCAGAACAGGAACTCCAATAATATTGGCAGCCATAGTAAGTAGATATTTCCTGAATCTTTTCCGGCATGACCTATTTCATTAATTTTACACAAACATCGCCGTCATGATCATTAGAATTTACTTCAATAGTTTAATCAGTAATAATAGTTTAATAGAGTTTTTTTTCTCAAGTTAATATATCCAAACAAAATAATGATGTCATTAAAATAATTAGACTTGTACAGCACTTCTTTTTGTTTCAGAATTCAGCTTTTAGTTAGTTTACTGAACGAACATCTAATCCGCACGTGTTTCTCAACGTCGTTCATATTTTGTTTTTCCATGTGGCCTTGAGTCGGAACTCAGAATGCATCACCACATATTTAATTTTAAATAAACAAAATTTAAATTTTAGTAGATTTTTATATACTTTTTAGTAATAAAAACCTAAATTTACGTTAATCAAAAATGTTTATCAATATCGAATATCAAACCAAATTTCAGCATACTATAATCTTCTGGGTTGTTTCGTTTGAACGGGACACAAAAGTTTAGAAAATAAAATGTTAATTTAAAATAATTCATGTTTTTTTGATAAAATATATTATCGATCACTTTAATTTTTAACTCCCGATCCAAAAAGAGTGATTTTTTATACACTGAACTGAATTTAAAACAGAAAACCTTTTAACAAAATTGAAATAAAAATGAAAAAATTCACTTACAAGTCAACTAGAACTATTTCTCTTCGAAAATACAACAGCTGAATGATTTGCAGGTCAACATTCGAATGTTTCATAGCAATACCTCTGAATTCTGGTTATTGGTAAACACTATACAGGTAAGTTTAGACCCTAATTAAGCCCTTACTTGGAAAATAATTTTTGTCTGGAGAGATTTGCTGGCTCTAGAGCAGCGTTTCCTAAACATGGGGTCCGAGGATCCTTCTAATCTAAAATCCAGTGAATATTTTTACACATGTTATGGCTATAATTATATGGACGTAAACCAATCTTAAGCGAGGCGCCATCCTACGCGATGGTTGTAAACTATATCTGGAAATTATTACATGACAAACTTAATTTTTATTACATTGTTATAACGGTATGGAACCCTCGTGGCGCGAGTTCTATTCACAATTGACCGGTTTTTTTCTCTTAAAATGCATACTTTTGAGAATTATTGTTTTATTGCAAAAAAAGCTTCAGAAAAATTCTAAAAAAATATTTTATAATCTATTTGTAATGTAGATTCCAACCCTCAAAAAATGTGAGACGACCCCATTCTGTCGCTTTACTGCGCGTTTAAATTACCAACTGTTCTTTCATCACAATGTGATAAATAATTAGCCAAAAAAAAAATCTCAAATGCAATATTGTCAATAAATTTTATATTTTTAATAAGACTTTATTTTACATAACACTTACAGGAAGCATTTTTATTCTTCTTCTTCTTATTAATAATAATGATAATAAAATTATTATTTAAACAAACTTTACAGTCATGCATTTACCTATTTAATAATATTTTGTTAAATTTCTATTAGAATAATTTAGAGATGTCTTTCTTTGCTATTTACATCGCTAGTTTTCTTATATTTTGATATTATAGCAATATTATGTATTTCATAATGTCAATAAATATACCTATTTTGAAGGCAATAAAGAATATTTTTGTTAATGATTTTGGCACAATTTAATCTCAACCGGGACTCAAACAATACTTCGAAGGTTTAAAAAAATAGGATACACGCAGTTTTTGCCTTTAACGAGTTTTATTTTTACGAGTTCTCAGGTTTACGAGCTCTTTTTTACCGTACAGTACTCTCTCGTTACTCCGCCCTCACTAAATCCAAACTTGTGTCGGATTAATGGAAGTGACGGATTACAGTGACTAAGCTACGTTAAAAACAACGCACTGACTAGTAGACGTAATGAATAATATCGGCGTATTGTAAAATGAATTTTCCCCTGCGTAATAACAAATTACATAGAATAAAAATAAATGGCATATTGTACTTTTGGCGTAAGCGGCAGACTAAAAAGCATTACAAACATATAACCGGCAGATTAAAGAATTTTGCATTATGCCTTCATAAGTGCGTGTCGAGACACGCAAAAAGTAGGGTTCCGTACTATGTAGGTTATGCTAAACCTACAATTTTGATAAAATAAAAACACATAATTCATAATCTACTCAAACGGCCTTTATATTCAACGATACCCCACAAGAATAGGTACAAAAGAAATGTTTTTTGGCCCCCGTTTGCATGTATGAGCACTTTATTTTTCTTTTTTCTGTTTTTAGTATTTGTTGATTAACTAGAGGATATTATGAGTGATAGTTGACGTGATTTACAGCTTTATACTTAATGGCGTTGTTAAGATATACCAGGTAACAAAATAGGTCTAAAAATTGCAACTTTGACGGTCTTGAAAACCTACAATTTTGATAAAATAAATAAAAGAAAGAGGCGTGGTGTGTGGGTAAAACCACACTGCTAATTTCCCAATGAGTGCCCTTAGAGATTAAAGACCAGTCTACCGTAGAGAAACTATTTGCAATAATTATTTTACAACAATTTTACGGTAGTTTTTTTGTAATAAATGCTAAATACGGCTTTTCAAACGATAATGATGAAGATTACATATTCTTTGATACAAACTCCTCCTATATTCTTTAATAATTTAATAATTTGCTTTATTTTATATGCTTTGTTTTCATATCTTTGGATAACTGAATTCTTGTTTTAAGCATATGGGTATTATTGCTTTGCTGACCGACCTACTACGATCAAATTACCCATGCTTTTAACATTGCATCTACGGAATATCCACTTTTCAAGTTCACGTTTTATGAGTGGAAACTATGGAACGAATTAACTCTTAAAGGCAGGAACTGCATGTAGGTTACACTTTAAATTCGGAAATGCGTAATATTTTGATCTACCAGTTCAACACGTTTAGCAAATAATATATTTTTAAAATAAATAAATATCGTAAAAAATCACTTTCAATGCAATTGTAAATAAAATCAGTCGATACAAATTATAAATACGAATAAATACTATATTAATCAATATTTTCTGGTTTCATAGTTGTCTGTGGGTTATTTGTAGTGCAGCAACAAAATATCGTATGTTTTGACAGGATCGGCAAGTTCGCGATTGAATTTAAATACCTATATAATGCCACAGCGTACTTTTTTGCAGGGAATTTAATACTCATCAAAATTGTTAGTGTGTTCACATGGTTCTTTCACAGTCATTAGAATGAAAATTAGAACATTTTTTTACAATTTTTTAGTCAATTTTGACAAGTTCCACTGCAATTATTTTTTATATTAATCGAGAGTATTGTTATCTGGAGCCTGCCAAGTCGAGCAAACGGCCGCCACCGGGAACCCTTTTCTCGAAGCAACTCGAGGCACTTTTAAACTTTTTATATCTCTGTTATAAATGCAAGCAGAAGTCTGAAAATTACGTTAGAGATTGTATCTAACGTAGGTACTTAACTAAATACCCACATTACTAGTTTCTAATAAAATAATATAGTTCAGAAAATATCTGCCATTAAAGTTTCGCTATTTCGTCACACATTCATTTATTTTATTCTCTGATTCACTCGTTCACTCACCGATCATCAAAAATCTAGGGTATTTCCCGTAATCCTAGAAAGCTGAAATTTGGTATGCAGGCTGGGTTTCGCGTACAAGTAACGACAAAATTCAAATATCTGCGATTTTCCCCTCCCAACCCCCCAAAGTGGGGATGTGCAGATTTCTATAGGTCAAAAAACTTTAGGCTACTTCCCGTAGTCCTAGAATGCTGAAATTTGGTATGCAGTCAGGTATCGCGTACAAGTAACGTGAAAATTAAAAAAATCTTTGATTTTTCCCCTCCAACCTCTAAAAGGGGGTATGAGATCTAATAGAGCTAAGTTCAATTAATTATAAGAGATAAATAGTGATATTTAAAACTTGGCTAAGTTCAAAGTTCGCTAATAAGGCAATAAAAGACGAATGATCAAAGCTCTAGGCCTAGTAATTGTGGAACTTTGAAGTTAGCCAAGTTTTAAATTTCACTATTTATCTCTTACAATTAATTGAATTTGGCTCTATTAGATCTCATAACTTTTTGCTGCTACGCGATCACGAGACTTGGCCTTATTTTTACAAGAATTGTTTTTGATGGATCTGCTTTACTTATGTGATAATTGTACGAAAGAATGGTTATCTCGAACATGTCGATTCTGTCAAAAATACGTTTTTTTGCTATGATTCTAAATTGCATATAACTTGTCGCTATATCTAACGTACAGGTACTATGCTACCAAAAAATTGCTCTAAATACTATTTAAGTAAAATAACATTTTATATAGAGGCATTATATTTTTGTACCAGATTTTGGCAGAGTATAATATTATGATAATTATACAATTTTATGAAAATTAACTTTGGAACGATATTTTCATAAAACGATTTGAAAATAGTAAAACAAGTTTTACATATTATTTTGTTCTTTTATTATTAAACAGTTTTAGATTCGCGTGTTATTCATAATATCTATATATTTTTTTCAAACATTTTTTTATAATAATTTATAAAAACATGAGAGTCAAATACTACAGCTGTAGGAACAAGCCATCTATAAATTTAAAATTGGTCTTATTAGAATTTTAGAACATGTTTTCTTCTAAATACGAAAAGATTATCTATTGTCCAAACCTAACATTTTGTGATTCTCAACAAACGCCGCTTTTTTTAATTTTCTTTTTTTTCAGACGCTAATGACCACTGTTGTCGAGCGTCTATAATCCACAATTCATTCTTTCAACAAACGCCGCCCGCTTCCATTTAAAATATCTTTTTTATTGCGTTTTTTAATCTTTAAAACAACACTTCAAAAATCAAAATCTAACACCACAAATCAGGGGTCCAGCGGACCTCTCAATTTTTGACCAAGACAAGACTATTTTTTTTTCTTGTCTTGTAGTGCAGCGTTTTCCAAACTGGTGTTCTGCGGAAAGCCAAAAAGTGCTCCGTGAAAAGTTGTGAAAATTACGATTTTAAAAGCTGCGCCAAGTTGAAAAATGTTTAAAATCTACTCTGTAAAATAATCAAGGCCTTCCGTTAAAATTTCAGGATTTGTGAAGTGTTCCGTCATAGGAAAAGTTTGGGAAACGCTGTTGTAGTGTAAAACAAGACACGACTTTCTACAACAAGACAAGAAATCTTCTTTTGTGCAATAATTGTTGTTGTTGAGAACCACTGCTCTAAACTATAATTGATTTCATTTTTCTTCTCTATATAGAATATTCGATGATATAGTTGTGCGTTTTAAAATACCTAAATCGAAATTTCATTAATACTAATTATTGTTTTCTTCATAACTCTTAGATAAAATAGAAATATTTTAATTAAAGATATGGAAAACTTGATTTTTGATATTATAATATGCAAGATCAGTCCATACTTTCGGGTTGATGACGTTTGGATTTTTTTACTTTTAGTACATACAGTCGCCTATATCGTTTCTTAAAAATATGAACGATTCCATTGGCTAAGGGCGTTTTAAATGTAGGTCGCAATTACTATCAGGTTTTTAAGAAAGCGTGTATTAAAATATTAATTTTTGAATTACTCAAATGTCAAGTTTAAAAAAACCCTTTATTCTTTAAACATAATAATATGGTTCATCAAGGTTATTAGAGTACAGGTTGCCTCGTTCCATCTGACCAATCAGCGTAAGCGCGGGAATGACGTCAGCTAGAATTTAGTTTAAATCAAGTACAAAAATTGTTGAAGATTATGCTTATTTATATTAGGTGTTTCCTGCAATTTTTTTCTTAAAATTGGCAAGAGACAATAAATACAAGAATAGATGTTAAAAAATAGGATAATTTTTATTTTTATTACAAAATTTAGGTTTTAATATCTATAATATAAACAAACAAAAAATTAAATAATGCTCAAGAAATGACAGATCTTGTTAATTACCTATTTTTTTTAAATTTAAGAAACGAATAGAATTAACTAACAAATTGATAAATTAATTATTTTATCTTTTATATTCACAAAATATTAAAAATAACCACAAAACACCATAACATTTAATAGACCAAGAGGCGGGCGTTAATATATGAAGCTCATTTGTGACAGGATGAAATTTTCAGGGAAGGTAGTATTAATTATGAAAAAGAAAAAGCGCTAGGGTTGCCTAGTCAAATCCTGGTGCGACGGCCGGGATAAGCCACTTCCGGTGCAAAATGTCAATTTTTATATGTATATGTATATATGTATAAATTCAAACAGCTCAAAATTACAAAGTGGCCCTTTGTCCAGCATGGTAACCATAGTTTTTAAGAAAATGACATTTCGAAAATTATAAATTGTTAATAACTGCTCAAAATTGGATAAAATATAATAGTTAAATCCTGTATCACGGAAAAGAAAAGTTATACATTTTGTAAAAGTATATGCAAAAATTTAAATTTTTGATGTGAAACATCTTTAGGTACGGGTGTAAAGTCGTTTAAATGGAACGTCGCCAAATGTCATTTGTTATTGCATTTTGAAACTACGTGGTCAATAATTATAGTTTTTTTACTAACATTATCAGCGGTAATGTGTCATGCATCGTTGTTTTTTTTTTTTTTTTATTAAAAAAACAGATAGATTATTATGTATTGTTTTTTTTCTTATTGAAAAATTATTAATGTGATATTTTTTAGCACCTTACCTATATTAAAAATGTTAAAAATTCAATTTTCAACAAAAAATATCTCGCATTATTTTCTAATTTAACTAGCATAAAGAGATACCTTTATTAAAAAAAATATATTTAATTTTTATTTCATGATTTTCTTGACTTTTTTTCAAAGCAACTACCTTAAACTACGTTTTGTTAAAAAATGTTTACATAATATTATTGTAAAAAAAAAAATAAATATTTTAATAGCACGTTAATATTTGTTCGGAACATTTTTGAATAGTTTAATGTATAGTAAACTATATTGAAACTCATGTCGATCACTCACGTATGTAATATAATAAAATTAAAAAACCGGTTGATTTGTGAATCAGAATTGTCAATCATTGGCAATGTTTGCCTTCTTCAGGCCTAAAATTACATAATTCTAATAATGTAATTTTTAACTATTTTGTTGCCTTCTTCAAGCCTAAAATTACATAATTATAATAATGTAATTTTAGGCTTGAAGAAGGCAACAAAATAGTTGCTGAAAAGTTGCCATAATAAAGATTGACAATTCTGACTCACAAATCAATCGGTTTTTTCTTTTATTATAGTAAATTATTATTATTTCCCATTTTTTCATTATAGTTATTTTGGTTTTATATTCGCTTAGTTAACTTTATACCTGTGTCTGATTAAGTTGAATTTCAAGAAAAAATATTAATCGAGGTTCACTAAAGTCAAATGCTTCAATTAGTTTTTAGTGTCAAACCAAATTTAAAATCACAAACAAAAATCAACCTTTTTTCTCTTTTCGAAACAAAATCCAAACCACCTTTTTTAAAACTTTTATTACAGGTTACTACGACCTTCAAGTAAGTAATTTATACTAATTTATATAAGAGGTGCACGTTGAATTACGTTGAAAAATAAAAATAAGAAATTGCAACCCTAAAATACATAAATTCTTGGGAAAATTGTCAATACCAGATTCAGGCAATTCCTGCGTAATTATACGGATATGAGTTAGAAACCAAATGCGTTGAAAACATAAAGTTATAAATAACTAGACATACGTATGAATGTTTGCCAAACACAAGGCCGATAACTCATTTCAGAACGGTTACAATATATAAGTATACATATATACATAATGTTATTTGACAGCTTTAAAAATGTCAAAAAAACAAATATAATTTATAAGTTTTCAATGTGTTACCCAAAATTTCCTTAGGCAACCCTATGTATTTCAATACAGCTCTTCGAGATCTACAATATGGCGTCAATTGTATACTGTCATATAATGACGAAAGATAATTATGAGCTAATGAAATATGTGTATTTTGCACCGGAAGTGAGCTCCTCCCGGCCTTCGCACCAGGATTTGACGAGGCAACCCTAGCACTTATTCTTTGTCATACTAGATTCTACCTTCCCTGAAAATTTCATCCTGTCACAAATGAGCTATATAAATTTACGCCTACCTCTCGACCTATAACAGCTATAGCAAAATTGACAACTTGTTATATTTTTTTCACTAACAGAAGAATCATGTTTCTATTTAGGTATCGAAAAAACATATCACACTACCATGGTTACTGTGATTTTTATTTCCAAAAATTAGCAGCGTCCATGGTCTGATCTTTTCTATTGAAGTGAGCAAGCATGGTATATTCTGAGTGACGTCATTCTCCCCACTACTATCTATCGGAATGAGGCAACCTATACTCTACTAACCTTGATGGTTCATTTCAGCCATTGCGCTAAGCCAAAGGCATACAAATTATACTAACAATAGGGTCGTCTTGCGTATCAAAATTTGATAATTTTGAACAGTGTATGTTATTCCTCATACAGTACACATTAACAAATAATGTAAACCAACTTTTTTGTTCTTATATCCTTCCTCTTAATAAATTGCAAACAAGAATTAAAAAAAGTGTTCATTTCAAACGGATGAGCTTAAGCCAGAGCAATGAAGCCAGACATACGTCTACGCATAGACAAAGAGAGGTACCTATTGTAATGTGCTGTTTCTTCCGTTACTTTAATTTAGGATAAAAAGTACACTTGAATTTCGTAACGTTGTGTTTATTGATAACAAATAAGTAATCGTTTGAAATCGCACTTCGTCCAACTCTAAACTCGCAGCCAGGGCCGGATTAACCATTAGGCAGAGTAGGCAAATGCCTAGGGGCCCCGCATCGGCTAGGGGCCCCGCGCGCGCACAAAAGAAATTGAAAATGTTTCATAGAGTGAAAATTTAATTGGAAAATTGACAATAGGTATTATTGCTTTTTTTCGACGCATGCTGTCAGTTGGTGAAATACTTCATAATATTTACAGAACAGTACCATCTAGTATCGAGTAGTATAACTAATAATATGGATGCGTTACGTAGTGTATTGTATGAATCATATACAATACGCTACGTGACGCATCCATATTATTAGTTCTACTACTCGATACTAGATGGTTCTGTTCTGTAAATATTATGAAGTATTTCATCAACTGTGTGTCGAAATACAGTGTGATAAACAAAAGTTTTGAAATACTTGACCTATAATTGCGATTTGTGAGTTTTGCGACCGTGAATGAATTTAATTTAAAAAGTTTTACTTTGCTCTGTATTTCAAAACTTATGAATTTGGATATAAGAGTGCTAGATATTTTTATAAAGTATAATTTGGTATCCTGTCCTGTTCTGTTACTAACAGAACAGGACACCAAATTTAGAGTCGATCAGACCTCTGGAAGTTACTCACATCCCTTCATTAACTTGAAAAGAGCTGATCATCTTCAAACGGCTGAAAAGAGGCCCCGAGATGGTTAATCCGGCCCTGCTCGCAGCCTTGTTTGAATGTTTTAAATTTATGCGTAAAAAAATAAAAATATATTACTGTTCTCTTACTTTGAATAATTGTTACATTAATGCGAAACCCTCGCCACATTCGTAAAATTATGAAGAGAAAACCAAATTAAATTGATTAAAATATTAGATTGTACGACGCCGTGAGATACTAATTTTCAACTGACTATAAAAGAATTTTTTGATTTTTAATTCTAGATTTTTCGATTGAATTTTTGAATTATGTAACACCGGCATTTTGAGAAAGAGTGGACGCAATGAAACAGTGACTTTTTAGGGCGTAGAATAACTAATGTCTAATAAATAAATTAGTTATGTTACACACAGTTACAGTCTACGTAACTCGTGATGACCTGCCAACTGTACATAAACAAATCAGTGTACTATATTCTTTCAACATTCTCTCTTTATCTATGGATTAGAGGACGTGGTTCAACTACAGCAGCCAATCAGATAAGGCTGTGTAAATGATGTATCTCGTGACGGTATGATTCTATGTTTAAAATTACATTGAAAACTACGCCCATTTGGCAATTTTTTTCTTGTAGAAAAAGCTTCCGGAAAATTCTCAAAAAAATTGTTTTATTATCTATTGGTAACATAGATTCCAACCCTAAAAAAATGTGGGACGACCCTATTGGGGAAGAGCTCTGGAGATATGTGCGAGCTACAAAATTACAGAGTCGACTGTATTACATATTTATTTTTTGACCTAAAAATACACTCAGTTAAAGACGTTAAATGTTTTTTTACGTAAGTCATTCTTTTCTTTGTGGTTATATCCAGTGGCGGACTAAGCCCGTCGGAGGCCCGGGACGGCAGAACTAAATGAGGCTCCCGGTCTACATAGAAATTGATGTATTTGTAGTGTAAATTTCGTAAAAAATGAATAATATAGATGTAATGGCTGACAAAAAAAATCAAATATTTATAATAAACGACCTACCTACGTTTATATTTTGTATACGTACGGGGCCTCCAACTCCAAACTGCCTCTTACTTACTAAACATATTTTGGCCTTGTTTGGGATTTGATTAAGAAGGACTTCTCGAGATTTAGAGGCCCCCCAAGATCAGAGCCACCCCCTCCCCTTAGTCCGCCACTGGTTATATCCATAGGCGCCGTGTTTTAAAAGTCATCACAATATTCATCAATAATTAATTAATGACCTTTTTTTAAAACAACTCATGCACCCGTGGAGTCGAGAATTTGTTTTAGATTTCACTATCAGAGTGAAATCATATTCCAAGCATGCTTTTGAAAGTGTAGCTCGGGTCCGTTAAAAAACTAATACAAATGGTCGGTTTATCGTACATTTTAATCCCGATGTTTTTTAATCACACTGTTAAATGATGGGTTGCTATGGTACCGAAACGCAGCAACCAATGAATACGTAGCTGTCAAAATTTAACAGTGTGATTAAAAACACATCGTAAATAAAATCTACGATAAACCGGCCATATGTGATTTAGAAATTAAATAATATTTGTGAGTGCACATTTTGAGATGCTTGAGCTGGTTGAGACCTTCTGGAATACCTAAGATGGTTAGCACCCATGAATTTAATACTTAATAGAGACTAAAAGCTTGTGACCAGTTTTGGAAAGACTAATATTTTAACATTAGCATAAATTATTATTAATAACTTTATATTTAGGGTGTAAATAAAATATATAGGTACCTACCTACTATCTACAGTCAGCAAGTCAGGTATGGAGACAACTGGTGCCGGAGCTTCTACCTGTCGACTAAGTTGGTTCTATCAAAATGAGGTCGGACTGTTTTCTTCATAAATTATATTCAATAAATTAACACTGTACCAAATTTCCGCTTTTTCAAATTATTTACATCGACCTGATTTTCACGTCACTAATGAGGTGTCCACGCGTTCTATTGCGCTATTTGAAGACTTTTTTCCGTTTTTCTTTGCATAGACTGCTTATAGATCAATTTTCAGCTTTTCAAAAACACTTTAATGACACTAGTTTTTTTACATCTTTCAAAGAACATCGGCGCTAGGTGTCCCCATACCTGAGCTGGTGACTGTTGTATATTTATTTATACCCAAAACATAAACTAATATTAAAATATTAGCCTTTACAAAACTCTTGCACTTTTTTGTTACGAGCCTATTACAAGATAACTAAAACCGAACAAACGCATCAAACCCGTTAATTCCTCAAACCTAAACAGGAATAGATATCACTTCACCGTCGATGAGTTGTCGCTCGATTAACTCAACTTTTATCTTCTTGGCTCAATGAAGATTTCGCTCGCCACGCACGTCGGGATCGCGTTCGACCATTTACCGTTCTTGAGACACCTTAACATCGGCGCCCCCTTCAATTCGTGCCCCTCATCGCACGAAAACGTTATTGTTTCGCCGATCTTGTAATAGAACTTCACAGACGACATTCTTCCGCTGATTGTTGTTCCTGGGTAGGAGCATGCCTGTATACCTGAGGACAATAACCATGTATGCAGGTATTGTTTGGCCGAGCGGCGCTCAATAGTGATGGGCGATTACGAGATATTTTAGTCGATTGTCTCGATTGTTCAAACATCTCGATGACTCTCGATGGTTTTCACTTGGACTCGATTGTTGTTGTTTCATATTTCACCGAGACCAAGTTGCATAGTACTGAATCGTACAGACGATGTCCACTGTCGAGAGCCACTTAATATATAATCGTTCATCACTCAACAACTGTGGTCGAGTCGATGGATGGTCGATTGTGCAATAATCGAGTGCTCTGAGACCGACTGAACAGTGTGAACAGTGAATCAACGATGAACGAGTAGTGTAAACGTCAGACTTCATTCGACCAGCATATAACCTTGAATCGCGATTATATGTATTCTCATTCGCTGGCAAATAATCGACTTGAGCAATCGAACATTTCGATTGTAAAATCAAACTCCGAGTCGATTGTGGACTCGATTGTTATTATGAACGATTGCGATTGTTTCGATTGTAAAAACATCTCGTATTCGCCCAACGCTAGCGCTCAATTGACAATGTATCCACTATCGTTAGATAAAATTAAATAGCGTGTTGTGCGTAAAACGGTACCTGACTGCATAAAGAGTCAATTGTCAAGCATAATCATGATCAATTTGTTCGCTAAGTGTCATTGAACTGATGATTCACACAAGTTTTACAAACTTGTAGGTATACACTTTTAATGGTTTGGTGTTTTTTTGTCTTCTTCGCGAATTTGCCTAATCATAGATTTTATGTTACACCTGAGCTGTAGAAGATACTTGAAAAACGTGTCTGGATACAATATACCAAATAGTCAACACCTCAAGATACATTGTATGAAAGTAGGTATCTAAAGAAAATATATTTTCTATCGACAAATATCTACTCTATAGCAAAGTGGGTATCTAAGATGATAACAATAATCATATGATTATTAAATGAAATGAAATTTATTTAATTAAAACTCAAACGATAGCGATAATTCATAACAGAGAAACAACCCTGACATCTTGCTCTCCACAAGTCATTCACTATTAACTATAGGTGAATGATAAAATATATTAGACAGAAATTCTCCCTTGATTGTTGACTGCTATACTAAGAAAAAAATCAAATGCCACTGCCGGGACTTGAGTCCGAAACAACCAGTTTTCCCGGCTGGTTGAATTACAATCAAGATAGAATTTCTGTCTGATATATTTCATCATTCACATTCACCTATAGTTAATAGTGAAATAATTTGTGAACAGCAAGGCTTGAGAATGGCCGAGAGTGTAGCAATGCTGTCGTTTACATGGCGTTGCTATGGTTTCTCTATTACAAGTCCCCAGTTCCCAAGTTCTAGTCCGAGAGCTGGTAAAAGTGTCTATTGGATTTTCAATTTATTATTAAAAAAAATAATGAATTGTAAATATGAATTGGTGCTAGGCTCAAATAACCTTAGCTGTTGGTGGTCTTTAAAACACAATTTGTGGACAGCAAAATGTCAGCGTTGTTTCTCTGTTGTAGAAATCTATCTAAGTTAGTTTGTAAATAGTATTTAGAAGAGTCTAGCCGTCAGACCATGAGGAGCAAGATGCACAAAGTACCTTTTGTATAACAGTACAGTTTACAGGTTAATATACTACCTGATTGGTAGGTAAATTTCTTCGAAGTAGCATAGGATCAGAAATAAAACAATTTTATTGTGTTGTATTCGCATTTATTCTACTGACGTTTCGACGGGATTTACTGTCATCTTCGGAGTAACTAAGTATACAATTTAGGGTTACAATTTTTTTTGTTCCCGTCGAAACGTCAGTAGAATAAATACGAATATAACACAATAAAGCTTTATTTCTGATCCTAAGCTACTTTGAAGAAATTCACCTACCAATTGAAATACTTTCAAGGATCACAAATCGCTCCTCTCAGAGTAATTTAAAATACTACATAATACTACTTGATATAGGCACCATAAAACAGCTGTTAATCAAACAGCTTCCATAGTCGACATGGTAGCCGTCTACTCATGTATTCAGAAGGTCGCTGGTTCGATTCCGGTTAGCACCATAAAGATGTTTTTGATATTTTTACAATTATTTAATATTGCACTTGATATCTTTTTATTTTTATTTAATTATTTTTCTATCATACAATCACACTTAGCGGGGTGTGCTCTTTTGACTTTGCCAATGGTTGCAGGGGGAGAGTTTCTCACGAGGGGGGGTTGGTGCGATGGCGTTTTTTTGCGGGGTAAAAAGATGGGAGTGCGGAGGAGTTCCCCAAAAAACGTACGCGGGGGAAGTTGGTATGATGTGGCGTTTTTGCGAAGTGAAGGGAAGGTGAAAGGAGGTGAAGTTCTCCAAAAAAACGTACGCGGGGTGGATGTTTGTGCAATGGCATTTTTCGTGGGGTGAAGATCCAGTGAATTATTTCATGACAGATCATGGGCTCATGGTCTAACGGTTAGACTCTTGTGTAGTATTTAAGATAACTTTAAATGTATCTTAGTAGATACCAGACACTTTTGAGCAGTGTACAATAAAACAGTGATACAATAAAATGTATCTATAATAATTGATTCAAGCGTCTGAGATATAAAAAGGATCTAATATACAAAACAGTATCTTAGATTTAACAAAATTCCCAGCTCTGTGTAGCACATACATTATTGGCGCCCTCGTCAGTCAGATAGCGGTACAAGAATACACTAATGAAGGTTAACTAATTAGTAGTTACTTTAAAATATGACTTACACTTCGGTATAGTTCCCGACCACCGCGAATTATCCTGACAGGCGATAATCGGTTGACCTTCCATCATGAAGTCGGGATTGCAATTGAATTGAACAATGTCGCCAGCTTTATAAGGTCCGGCGCCTTGGACGTATCCATTCTCGGGCAATGGTGGCGGATCGCACTGAACCTCTGATATATTTCAAAATTTAATTTCATATTTAATTAAGTTTCATTGATGGTATTTAAATATGACAAGTGTACTTATTTGTGACGTAATTTATGTGATGTCGTCGAAGGTCTACTATTAAAATCAAAATGGTCGCGTTTTTTTATTTGCATTGTTATTAAAACTGGAAAATATTTGTCAATGAACAAAAAGGATACATTTTGTAAGAGGAGAGATGATTGTGAGAGTAGGGTTTATTATTTTAAGCGGAAAAAATAATGAAACAGTAAAATTAGGTACTAGTGTTCTGTTTGGAAACAAAGTACCTTTATTCATTTAATTTGTCAATTCTTTCCTTTACTCCATTGCGATCTTTCTGCTTATTTGCTTACCTACACAAGTGGGGAACGGAAGGGCCCATTCTCCTGACGATAGGCAAACTGTCTCCGAAGGCCCTCGTAGTCCGAAGCCAGGGGTACAAGAGAATACAGCTCTACCACCGACTTCTCTCGATAAGATTATCACGCGTAAATGTGGTGATATTTCTTCCGTATAAGTCGAATTGGCGTACGGAAATACATCACCGCATTCAATACCTTTAATATAAGAAAGAAAAAAATTGTTAATATCATCATAGGATCGCATTATACCGTGGTTACTAACTTACTTTCGCAAACTGGGAATGGATGACTCCAATTTCCTGAAGGAAGACATGTGATCTCATGAGCGCCAATTAAAGAATTACCATTAGCGCAGCTTAAGTGCAGTTTTGTATTCATTTTGGTACTCTTATTGTTGACAGTGAGGCCTCGACGAGGTGGAACCTCTTTGCAATGTACGGCTGCAAAAATAATAAAAGCAGTTAAAATTATTACAAGAATTTAATTATCTGCTGAAAATCAAGCATCGAGAAAAATACGTGGAATCTTTATTTGCCAATGAGTAATAAGACAATAAAACAATAATACAATAAACAAAATTAAAAAAATATATATATATAGTATAATAATGATACAAAAAAGGAAAAAAGAGAAAAATAGGTTAGTGACTGAGGGTTAAATCTTCTCGGGCAAACGAACAAACAAAATTCTTGACCCAGTATTTGGTGGTTTTTTAATAACGGTGTGTTTCTAATATAAGCAAACCTTTGACTTCAATTTCAATAGAATGGTGTTGTCGTGCCGGTGTCATGCAAGTAAATGTTCCAGAATCATCTTTGGAAGCGTGGAATATTGTTAATCTATATTCTAGTTGGGAATCGCGACCTGGATCTGTACTCCAACCTTCTGGATATTTTCTGTAAAGAATTAATCGAATTATGTTATTTCTTGGTTCAAAGCCGACAAGCTAAACTTTCGCATCTTAGATGTTTGAAACTTACTTATTATAATTAATTTATAGTATTTTTTCTTTGGTTTTAGACAGACAATTTTTTAGAATTTCAATGTGTAAATATTCAAAATCTGTAGGTTGTGACGAAGTGGTATTATTTCACCCTCATCAAGAGTAGTTTGAAGTACTTCGGTGAAACCGATCCGAATTACTTTTATTTGATGAGTTTTTATTTTTGCTACCTATTTAACAACCGCTAACTTGTATCAGACATATCATCTCAAATTTTCTCCGTGTCTACATTTTAAATTTGTTTACGAATATTTTAATAAAAATATAAATTGTTATAGTAAAATTATTGCAGATCTTAGTTTTTTTTCGTAACATTAATTGTGTTTTGTTTGTGTCGTCAAGAGATTAATAATAATGTTAGTTGTGTTACGGGACGCCGGGTGGTTCCCGCGTACTTTCCGCGGATTACCAGTGCAAGCAGCAAACCGTCTCACTACCCCAGATAATAGCCCGACCTTCCTAATAGAGTTTACCTGTAATTGTGACTAACATTCCATTTTGGTTGACCGAATCGTCTAATCCACAGGCACTCCATGTGAACTATAGTTCCCGGATAAACTATCAATTTCCCGTCGTTCGACTGAGCAATTGGTCCGAGCTGATGACGAAACAGTATTGTCGGTGGCTTCTCCATGGCGTAGTCATTCTCCTGGTTCAATCCGAAACATGCCGGCTTGTGACCCTCCCATTCGACGCCAATACATCTGCGACGGCTCGAACCAACCATTGCGTATTTACCGATGTCGACACAGCGGCTCACCAAAACTGCACCTAAATTGTTCAAATATTAAAATCTGGTGTTCACAATGAATGGGTGTGGTGAAACGTGGTTTTCATGAACACAGTGTTTTAAATACAGTCCCAACTCCAAAATATTCGAGTCCCTTCGACATGATCCTCACATGAGGGGGGCTGGTAGAGCTCTAGCCTGGAGGCCGGAGTTTAGAATGGGTCCGCCGTGGTGGGTTGGCTAGAACTAAGAGCAGTGGCGGCCAGTGGTCAAAACGTGTGGTAGTGCGCGAAATACCTAACCCAAAAATATAATCTCTTTGTTGCGCTCATTAATTATCTACATCTCTTTGTTACTCTAATTAATTTTTTTTTGTTTAGATTAGTCTTTCGGACAATCTGTATACTTATAATATTATGTAAATTTTGCAAATGAGTTTAAGATGAACTGTTTTTTACCATTTCAGATGCGTCGAATCATTAACGCCTTTTTTGAGTTCAGTTAGCTTCTCACAGAAAACAGAAAAAAAAATAATAAGTGTATCACATCCACACAACCATGATGCCCCATACAATTCTTTTTTAAAAGAACGCGTGAATTAATTATTATTTTTATAAAATTAATTGTTGAAATTTCAAGTTTATTGTTGAAGAAAATCAAATATGAATTAAATCATAATCATTATATTATTACAGCTTGATTATTTTAATGCCGATAACCATAATTCACCACGAAACATTTTTTTACAAATTACAAAACAGAATTTAATTTAAAAAACCGGGAATTTCCATTGAAAAATGAAATATTATACTGAACTGTTTACTTTACGGTCTACGGATGCAACTGATAGGCAAGTGAGAAGTAGATAATAATATAAAAACTGTAACGAACTTAGTCGAAGTTGTTTCGGTGTCTTTCGGCTGTATTGGATCGGCGCGCGAAGTTCGTCTATATAAACTACGTAAATATATCTGTCACACGGTTTTACTATCCTTGTCTAATTTAACATTGGGACAATGCTAGCTGTTTCGTGCGCTAATAGAAACGCTCTGCCTTGGGTAAAATACAACAGGTCAGCAGATTTGTTCAATGAAACATGATTAACCGATTATAATATTTGATTCTGTGTAGGGGTATGATGTGTCATCGTTTATCAATAAGTAAATTCATAAATTTATTTACTTTTTAATTTTGCGTTGCGTTGCATTTCAACTGGCAGTGCGGTGCACGAGCGCACTTAAAGACGGGCCGCCACTGACTAAGAGATGAACAGAAGAAAAAATCGAAGCGGTAGGTAGGGTGCTCTCCAAAGCTCCTGACCTGGGGGATCGCTACAGAATGTGCTCTTCGATCTAGCATTCTGATTTATTAGACATTAGCTGCTCCGTCAGAGCCATAGCTTGGGAGGGGCATAGAGGGGGAATGCTACTTTAAAAATAGCCAACCTACACTAAAATCCTGTCTTTTGTAAATTTGCGCCGTACTTCTAATTTCTGATGCCCTTTCTAGAATTTAGTCTTGTGTCCATTCCGGCGTCGCCTGGGTGTGATTTGATATTTTTGCTTACTGTTCATGATGACATACCTCTGGAGTGGTCCCATATAAATTTTACTTACGACGAAATGGAGATGAACATCATCTCCATTTCGTCGTATCGCAATAATAATATACAGCCTATATTATTACTCGTCAATAAGTAGGATTTTAAAGAGTAAAAGAATTTTTTAAGTCAGTTCAGTGGTTCTTGAGTTTTGAGGTAACAGATACGGACTTTTTCTTTTATATATTAGTATCCAAAATACCTTTCAAATGAGGTGCAACCTGACATTCCCTATTATTTAAAAATTTCAGTAGATTTAAAAGTAAATTTATCTCCAAGAAAAGATTATGTCTCATTAATTCAATGCGTTCAAAAGAGGGTGGGGCACTTTATTAAATCGGTTCAGCAGTTCCTGAGAATAGGTGCACAAATACACAAGCAAACTTTACCACTTTATGATAGTACGGTTTACTTATCGCCTTTTTTATATTTTGCAAACAACTCATGAATGTTGACATCAGTAGGTATGATTTTTTATATTATAAATTCCCTTAAAATTACTAAGTAATGTGCGATTTAAAAAAGAAATAATATTTCCTAGTGTGCATTTGGAGGTCACCCACACATAAAATTTCAAGGGAGTTCTAATACTAGAGGGTGGTACTGCCAGTGGCGTAGCTAGGTGGTCGGGGACCCAGACGCAAAAAAAATGAGCTCCCCTAACAAATATTGTCTTTATCAAAACATAAAATATAAATGTAGCGTTAAGGTTAGCCAAGGTCTCTCTGAGCTTTGAAGCTCTGGCGCACTGCCCCACTTTGACTTATGGTAGCCAGGGCCGTAGCTAGAGCTGAATTCAAGATAGGGCACTGAAAGTTTAAAGTAGGGCTGAAGCAAAAGACTACAATTTATTAATTGGATTGCCCACCTCATCTGGTGATATCAAATTACAAAAGCAAAAAAACGGTGAATTACAATTTAATCAAAAAAAAAAACAGAACTTGCCATGTTATCAAATTTCCGAAGAACTTCATTTAGATCCAACGAATTTAATCTTGTTTTTCCAAATGTCAGATAGATCAAGTCTGTCATTCTGTCGTGACAGTCTTTGCGACTTATTTATAATTCCTTAAAGTAGGGCACTGGATGTTTTAACTTAGGACATTGCCCCTTAATGCCCCCCCCTAGCTACGGCCCTGATGGTAACTACGTCACTAGAGTACTTGGACCTGATAATTTATGTAATAATACTACAATCAGTCTACGTGCACAACACGTCCGCACCGCAGGTAACATATGCTTTGTATAAAAGTTGAACTTGCCTGGTGGAAATTCAACTACATCTTCGCGTATAGGTTGATCATTGTAGAAGGACATCACATTCGGCTCGTTGTTTCGGAATACACAGCTTACATTGTTGGCATAGGTCGGATTTACAACTTGTTCTTCATGTTCTAAATAAGTTAGCAATCAATTTTTTAAATTAAAATTTCAACCTTTTCAATTCTTAAGTCTCGATTTATATTAAATTGAAAGAGGTCAATTAAACTGCAATATTGGTCAATGAAAAATAGAACGTGTTTTTTTACTAACTAATTCTGTGTTAATTAAAAAGTTTGGTAGCTAGAAAAAAAAGTTTTGATAGAATACAATGTTAATAGCTTTTTTTCTCTAATGCTGAAATTAAAAAAAAAAGGAATTAAATTATTTCAAACCACAGCTCAAAGAACGTCCTATCCAACTGCCTTCTTCGCAAATAATCCTCCAAGTTGTTTTTTCACCCATGATGCTCGCAATGCAGTCAAATGTTATCTCAGTTCCTTCAGGATACGTGTCTTCATTGTCGTCAGTTATTTCTTGACCGTCGCGATAAACGACAGTTCCTTGAACTCTGGAAAAACAAAACGCTTGTTCATCGGAAACTTTCAGTCAAGATTCTGAAAGTTTTCGAAACGTGAATTGAGTCACCCCGCATGTTTTTTTATTGGAGATTTTGAAATTTTTATGAAAAATTCAAATAGATTCCCATATTTTTTGTTTTTGAAGCTATAGTTCTAAACGCACGTTTGGCATAGGGAAAAAACGTCACGAACGTGGCCTTGGAACGCGGCCTTCGAACGCGGCCTTCGAACGCGGCGTATAGTTTCTATAGCCTTTATATGTAAATAAATTCGATTTTATATACAATGCGTAAAAAGCATAGCTTCTGTCGGGTGTCCCACGACACACCCGATCTTTTTATATATTTTTACGCGCGAAAAAAATTGAACTGCAGTTGAAATCTTTAAATCCACGAGACATAATATATTTACACTCTACAGAATCTATTAAAATGCTTGCCGATATTTTTACAGTTAACTTTACTTCTACCGAGTGTGACCTCTACACCTGATCTTTTTTTCAGTCTTTCGTTTTAATATTAATCAAATTTTCGAATATAAAAATTTCAATATGCGGAATGATCTCATTGAACCACAATTCCCGTACCTTGCTGGCCGACCACAAGGTTTCGAATTAATGCTTTCAATGATGTCCAGGCCGCCGTTATGACTTATGTCAGAGCCGGCCCTGTAATCCAGTTCGTCGCCTGCTTTAGACGTCTTATTCGCGACCCCGATGAACATGTTCGGTCCTGTTCGCTTACAGGATGGCGTCCTCGGATGCAGTTCTCCCAACAGACATTGGATTGGCTGTACAGTCGTCTTTCGATAAAAATTATCACACTGATACGTAACGAAGGAACCGTTACCGATTGTAAGACCGGCCCTATAACCGGACAGATACTGACCGTTCGGTATTACCGGTAATTCACAGGGAGCTGAAAAACAATTCTCAGATACTAAAAAATACAGACATGTATTTATCATTCTTCTAAATAAATTAGATCATTTAAAACGCATTCTGCACACATTTTTAAAATGGATACCAGGCAGGCTAGACAATCAAAGTTTTGGGGCCGGATATACCAATTGGGCATAATAAAGAAAGACGTAAACGATATGGACTTATGATAGGAAGGGGATCAGGCAAGTAATAGAGATATGAAAGGAGTAATAGAGGGAATAGTAATTAAAGATCACTGTATTGACGAAATGTTAGTGGATATTAGATGTAAACCATCTTTGGGTTTTAACGAGAAGGGAGCAGATTATCTATTCAAAGCAAACAGAAAAGATAGTTACTTCGAATACGAGGATGGGGTCTTAGAACGGGAATCTGAGGGGAATACAGTTTTAAATAGCGTTTTCAGTTGGTTACACTTTGTTACACTAGGCCGCACTAGTGTAAACTTTCACCAAGAACTGTGTAGATCGCAATGCTCTATAGTGTATCGTGTTCGGCTGGGCGACGGTGGAATGCTAGGGTGACCTTTAGTGTTACACTTATACCACCGTCGCAGGAAGGTCGTGTAAATAGAGTGCAACATGACAGTGGTAATGACAGAGTAATGGCCTACAGTCTACACGAAGAGCGTGTACACTACTCAACACTGACACGGTGCTGATGTTACACTCGTGCAAAACTACGCGCCACTAGTGTCAAAAAGTGCATATTAACTGAAAACTCTATAATTAAGTTCATTATGTGCGGTGTATATTAGCAATGTGCATTTAAAAAGGGATTATCAAGGGTTGGAAATAAAAAGGAAATAATTATTTAAAGAGCAGGCTGATTAACAATTCCAATATAGCGGAATTTATAAAGTATTTTTTAAGGCCTTAGGATAATATTATGTTTCGTTCCAGTTTGTAGTTTTGTATTGTACCTTATTACATGTAATTTTATGTAACTACTTAGTACGTTTAAGCCTTGGTGATTATTGTACATTTTGTAAGAACAAAGGAAGTAAGAACAATAAGGTAATTATTTATTGGTAATAAAATAAGTCGTAATAGAGATTGGCTGTAAAAGTATATTTCAATAGAGAATTTAATTAATACTCAATTAATACCAATGGTTTTTGGATCTCTCTCCCCCAATATGTAAAGAGTTTTAAAAAGAAAAACATAAAACGGAAAAGAACAAAAAATATTAGTGGCATGTCGATAGGATCAAATTTGTGTCAGAAATTTTATAGTGCCGGGAACAGTTTTTTTTTCAAAAATTAAATTTTGAAGAACTTCGTATTGTAACGTCAACTCAATTCTCGTCTTGGTGACCTCCTTTCTGAATGTCAATCACTGGCGGCGAAAAGACTTTTTTGAGGGGGGAGCTTTACACCCATGATCACTTATGAAAAAAAGATATTGAAAATTTGAAACATACCCGGTGTACAGTCGGGCATCATAGTAACAGCCCATTCTCCATGCCAACATTTCAAATTTGAAGGACCCTTGACTTTGTAACCGGGATTGCAAGAGAATTTGACCACTCGACCATTTTCTATATCCATTGTTTCGTTAAGTATTCCATTGTCATCGTTTATAACCGTCGGACTTGGAGACGGAGGTCCGTTTGTTGCTGTTGGGGCAGCCTCCACTACTGGAGACAGTCTGTAAAAACCATTGCTGGTTTCCGGTACGTGACATGGTACTGAAAAAATTCATTTAAAAGCTTTACCAGTTGTCGGAAAATTTAAGATTATAATCCGAATGAATAATAATTAATTAGTATATATTTCAAACATAAAAGAAGATTACATTAATGATGATTATTTAGTTAATTAATATATATACAAGGACAATTTTAGTTAACGCCATTTTTTAAATATACTTATAGTGTGCATTGGTGGACATTGTTAATATAAGGTGCAATAGACGAAACTGACGGTTTTCAAATTTGATTTATTGGTTATCCATGCAAATAGGAGCAGTGAGACAAAAGTCATTAGTTAGGACATTTCATGCCATTTTCATAGCCACGAGGCAGTGAACAGCACAACATTGTACTTTCGTCGCGGTCCGTGAATGAAAAGCCATTGTAAGAATTGTGATTACGAAATAGAGGGAGCGGAATCAGTTGTCGAGATGAATTTTCAAAAAAATCTCGAAAACGACATAACATAAAATTCTGAAATTTGAGATTATTAAGAAAAATCCTTTCAAATGATACCTTACGATCTACATAGTCGAATACAAATACTTTTTGGAGTGCCAAATTTTGACCGCTCTCCCCCTCAAATTTACGGGGAAATATTTTTGGGTTGTAGCATTAGTACTAGCTATTGAAATATATGCGGGTTGAATACCTAATAACTATGCCAAATTTTAGCGCGATACCTTTATTTAGTCCAGAGAAATTCGACTGTGACAGACATACGGATGAGTGATTCTATGAGGGTTTCGTTTTTTTCGTTTGAGGTACGGAATTCAAAAACGGTCAATTTCATTACAAACATACCATTTTCATAGAGAATTGGGTTATTAAACGAATTTTTTTTTTTACTTAAATGGAAGGACCACATACAAGTTTTATAGCAAAACTGTTTTTATTTAATTTTTTTGCTTACTAATTAAAAAGTTATATTTAAATAAAAATTAATTTTTAAACTCAGTTCCGATAACGCGCCGAAAGAATCCGAACGCGTGTGACGTCATTATGTTATCTATGGTCTTTGTTTCCATGGTTACCAAGTTAAAAATTTATTATTTTTGATAGTATGTGTAATACATATACACAAATACCAACAAATGCAGACACATTTTAACATAACGACGTCACAAACATTCCTGGCGCGTTTTGAAGTCACGTGATATTTTTTAAATTTTTATACATTTTAATTAATTTTTAGTAATTTATCTATAGCTTTAAAAAAAATTTTCTTTTCGATTTTCAATATTATTTATGTTAAATTATTAGAAAAAATTAAAAAATTAATAATTTTTTTCAAACTTAAATACCTAATTCTGATCCCAAATTCGTGACTATTATCTCTAATCCCGAAAATATTAGGACTAAAATATTGATACCCGGATTGATTCAGGAAAGAAGCCTTAAGAATATCTGGTCGAAGTCTGCACAAAACTTTGCATCAGGATCTCTACTTCGACTCATACAAAATAGATGTTGTTCAAAGAGTTGAGAGGACAGTATGGCTCAGTTGGTAGCGTCGCGGCCTCTGAATCAGACTGTCGTGGGTTCGAATCCCACCTCTGCTCATGGATGTTTTGTGATGTTTTTAAGTGATATATTATAATATTTGTTGTATTTAAGACGCTAATGACCTCAGTTGTCGACGCGTCTATAATCCACAATAAATAAATCAAAGAGTTGAGTAATCGCAACATGGAAAAACAAATTGTGGAGAATTTTCGGTTTATAACAGAGCAGACAAATTTTGAATTGTTGTGTGCGTGTGGAACTCCCGCTACGAGGGTTCCGTATCGTTACACAAAATTTCTCGCGGGGCTGATTTTTCACATCTGCCAGGCGTCCCACGACGGCTCACATTTTTTTGTATGGGGACTCTCCTTAATTTCTTATTTGTTAGGATATACGCTATAATAACACATATTCTGCGAAAATTTCAATCAGCTACCTGTTACGGTTCCAAAGATACAGCCTTTAAAAGATTTGTCCGTTTTTTGTGTGGGAACCCCCTTTAATTTTTACTTTTTGTGATTTTCGGATTTTTACCTTTACTTGTGATGCAAGACGTTGCATTTTGCCAAATTTCATGATTCTAGGTCAACGGGAAGTACACTATAGGTTTTTATGAGTGAGTTTGCGAATATCAAAATAGGTATAGGACCCTCTTTAAATTTGACTTTTTGTGATATTAGGATTTTTTCCTTTACTTGTTCTGCGAGACCTTGTATTTTGCCAAATTTCATGATTCTAGGTCAACTGGAAATACCTTATAGGTTTTGATGAGTGATTTTGCGAATATCAAAATCAAAAATAGGTATAGGAATATGACCACCTTTAACTTTTACTTTTTGTGATTTTCGGATTTTTCCCTTTACTTGTGTTGTGAGACCTTGCTTTTTGCCAAATTTCATGATTCTAGGTTAATGGGAAGTACCTTATAGGTTTTACACGCCCAGACGAACAAATGAGTGATCCTATAAGGGTTCCGAATTTTTCTTATTGAGGTACGGAACCCTAAAAGCGATTCAAGACAATATTTTATTTCAAAAATCGTTAGAATCCTCTGCTGCACCCTATATAAAAAAGAGATGTCATTCTTCTCTTACTTTGTAGCTGGGGTAATCGGCGTTATAGCGTATTAATTTTAAATACTTACGAATTATACATTCGGGTTTCATCGGTTTCCAAACACCTCTAACGCATTTGGCCGTCTCATTTGTATTCAAATTAACGTCGTAACCTTTCCCACAGGCTATTTTAACCACAGTTCCCTGACTGTGACTGACGTTCGGATCTTTCCCGAACTTTATTATTTCTACATTGACATAGTCTTCTGTAGAGATCGGCTCGCAGGGACCTTTTGGTCGTTGTTTCTTTTCAGTTTTCACCTCGGGAAGGAAAAGTTCGTCCTCATCGTCGTGTTTATTTCCACGCCGACGCACGTCCATTGTACCGCGTCCGACGTTGTGGATTTTCGGTTTCGCGAAACCTTTTGTTTTTAGCGATCGTTTGCGGTGCTTCGTTTTAACTGTTTTTGTTTGATTGGACAATGTTAATTGTTCATCCAAGTTTCCAATTTCCTTATTTCCTACATTGACAGCGTATATTTTGTCATTTAAAAAGTACGTGTTATTGTTTTGACTTTTTTCTAGCTTGCGAAAAAATAAGAATGTGCTTAATGTTCGCGATTGTTTTGATTTCAATTGTTTAAAAAACTGTGAGCATGCTTTTATTCCACTTACATGATTTTGAAGAAAATGTGACCTCCGGCTGCTTTTTTTAACCAAATTGCTAAAAAGCTTTTTATCAACTCATGCCAAAATCAAACCGAACAAAATGTAATATATTCAACAGCAAAATCAGTGCATTAAAAACGAGTGATATAATATTATAATATAGGTATAAAGAGTAAATTTCATAATAAAAACTCGGAAGTTTATTGATTTCATGCATGCAATTTAAAAAGAAAAAGTACAATAATAAATAATACGCCAGTTTATAAGTTTGTCTTCATGGTATTGTTTTCAGTCGACTGAAATGAAGAGAAGATTTATTTTTTTATACATTTCACATAATATTTTATAAATGAAAATCGTTAAATTCTTATAAATAATACAAAAATAAGAATTTAACACTTTTGAAACAATTTAATGATAATACCGTAATTTTGCCATTGAATATTATTATATTATGCAACAATTTCACAAATAAGAAAAATGTGAATATTGAAAAATGGGAAACTCAAAATTAATGTAGTGCTATCAACAAGGTCGTTAAGCAATATTTAATTTCAAAACAGATCATTTTTTTAAAGTAAGAAATAGGTATTAAATGACGCTGAAAAAATCGTATGGAATATCAAAGCTTTACGGGGAAAATTAAATTTCCCAAAAGATGCCTTTATTCTGATTATTTTTACAAGTATGGAATATCTTTTCAATCTTTTTAAAATTAAGAGTACTAAAACAACACTGAGTTCGATAAGCGCATTCACACTTCTGTAGATACCTCTTTTAGTTTAGAAGTTAGAGCTACACGTTATGTAAAAACTCTAGCGTTGAAAGCGATTGTCGTCTGCCTTGCAGTTTTTTTGCATACCTGGCAGACCTCATTTTGAACATTTATCCATTTGGTATGCAAAAAGCAAGGCAGCCGATGATATTTTGGAAATAATCGATACTTCTCTATAATCAGTATACATTTCATCAAAGTGTTGAGGCGTATTCGAGATACTGACGACAAAAATGAATTTAAATTAGTCTACTACCGATTTCATTTCATTATATTCTGTTAAATTCAATAATATAATTTTAGTAGTGTTGTCCAGTTTTGTACGATCAGAGTCTGGACTGTAATATACATTATATTTATAAGAAAAACACTATTACTGCATAATATCACAAAACGACCTCATAATTATTATATGAAAACTTGTTAGAATGAAATATTGTTAGAACTTATCAAAACAAGCAGTTTTAGCGCATATTCATGTATTGTCGGTTGCATACTTACGTATCTTACATTCAGGTTTGGCGGGTTTCCAAACACCGCGAACACATTTGGCAGTCGCATTATAATTTAGGTTTGAACCGTAGCCTTTGCCGCAGGCAACCCTCACCACCGTTCCCGAACTGTAGCTGACGTTTGGATCTCTTCCGTATTTCACTATCTCAATATTGACAAACGGTTCGTTTGATATTGGGTCGCACGGACTTTTGGGTCGATGTTTTTTATTCAATTTCGCGTTGAAATTAATCAAACTCTGCTGCTTCTTTATATTTTTCTTGTTTCCACCATCACGTTTCGTATTTATTTGGTTTAGATTTCCACTGCCGCTCGGTTTCGGAACATTTTTCGACATGAGAGCGCGCTTTTTTCTCGATTCAACTTCATTTGTCATTAATGAAAAATAATCGGTAAATTGTGTCTGTTCAAGCGAACGTCTTATTTTATTTGATTCGCGTTTTTTCAGTGTTCTTATGATAGGTTCACCTTCATCAACTATCAGTTCTGAAATTTGGCTGCTAAAATCGTCGTTTTCAGGATAATATCCCCGACTCTGAGGATCGACAATTCGTTCTTTTCTTTGTTTGTTTTCAGTACTGCGTTTGTTTCGTTTAAATATTTGCATTTCTTCCGGTGGATTATCTAGAAAAATACGCTCTGCATTTGGAGTTTTCTTACCAGTTAAAAACGCAATAATTGCATCATGTTCGTGTTTTTGATTTATCTGTTCCTGTTCATAGTTTTTTGAGAAATGTTTACTGAATTCATTCGTAACGACTTTATTCGGTAACATAGCTTTAGTTTGCCTGTTGACAGAACTGTGATGAACGTCAGCAATTTGCCTTTTCCTACGCGGCGTGTCGTTCTTCAAATAATTCAACAGCATTTGTTTAGAGCGCTGATAAAGCAAGCTGCGTTTATTTCGATAGAGTGTCGACATTTCAAGGTCTGCAGATCTTCTGATCATCGCCTGTTTACTGACGATATTATCGTAAAATCGTTGGAAAAATAATGATCTTTTTAATCGTTGTCTAAGCAGCGTCGAACGGCGTTTGCGATTCCAACGGAATCTTGGATGCTGTCCCAAGATGCATCTGTGAAAATTATTAATTCAGTGTTTTACCGGAAGCATTTTCTGCAACGTTCACAGTCTGGTGGCGTGATTTAAGATGAAAGTTAGAGAAAATTGGAACAATGCCAATTACGAGTTTATAGGATTGTGATTCTACAGGGTCATTACGAAAGTTAGCTAAACTTTATTTATCATACTAATATAAAAAAATGTAATGGCTACATTTTCTGTATTGGTGTGCCAGGTCTTAACGCCCAGGCCGTAAGATAAAGTACATTTTGCCATAAGATGCAGTCTCTAAAGGCCCGGGACATAAGATTTAAGGACAAAATTAATTTCACCATAAGATCCAAGTAAAAAATACCCGCGTCAGTAATATCCAGGATTGGAAAAGTTTAATTAAATTTCAGAGTATTTGTTGAGGGATACAGGGTCAGAGGTTTTGTCGAGGGGTGCAGGATCGAAGTTTTTTTTCGAGGGGCCCACGGTCACATGTTATTGTGTACGAGGATTCTGTCGCGAATATTTTGTACCACGTGCTTATTTCCTGAGAGAATTTTGTCCTTGGATCTTATGTTCCGGGCATTTTGTTGCGATCGTTTTTATCGCGGGTACCTATTTCGTGCCCAGTGCTTATTTCTTGAGGAAATTTTGGCCTTGGATCTTATGTCCTGGGCGTTAAGTCATTATACGAACTTAAAATATAGGATCCTTTTCGACTGTCTATACGCGGGTGAAGATAGGGTCATCGTGAAAATCATTTTTAACACGAGCGAATCTGTGGAAAAAAATCTAGTAGTTAGAATAGAATAGAATAGAATAGAATAGAATGGAATGGAATGGAATAGATTAGAATTTCAGAAAAGTCCCACTGAATATGAACCAGTCACAAAAGTTGAAAATTTAGCCATTACACTTTTTTTTGTAAATTAAGGGATTAAGGTATAAATTCCATTTTTTATGAAGCATGGTATTCTGTTATACCTCGGCAATTGCTTTGGACTCCATCTTCCACCAATACAGGTGGCTCCAGGAGGTCCATCAGCCAACACGTAGCCTTTATCACACTCGTACTGTATCTGTTTGTTGTTGGTAATCTTCCGAACGTACGGCCGATAATCGTAAAGTCCCATGTTACCGACTAATAACACTTTGCCGTTCTCAATATAGCCGGGAAACGGACAGTACACTGTAAGTTGATATTGATAATATTAATATTGATAATTCACGTTTTATTTTCAGATTGAATTTACCTTCTTCGCAACTGGGATGTTCGCCAGTCCAATTTCCGTACGAACACTCAACATACGGCTTGCCTCTGAGGACATAGCCGTCTTTGCACTTGAAGATCGCCTTCATCCCGTGATCTGTCTTCGGCGCTATTACCATACCGTTTCTTGGAGGTTTTGGAATGTATTTACACCTTGCTGGTTCACATCTGTAACAGTAATATTTAAAAAAATATATAAATTTTCTTTGTCGCTACGAAATTATTAACGGTGTAGTTGTGTCCATTGTCGAGGATAACGGGTTGGGCGCAATAGTATGGCATCCAAGTAGACGGGGGACACTTTAGCACTTTTTGAAGGGAGGAGAAGAAGAAGAAAACGACAACGAAAAAATTAATGTGTATGGCGACGAATGAAACAATAAGGACGTACTCGTAAATGAAGACGACGACAAAGCAAACGAGTATAAAAATTCAGGTTGCATCAATAACTCGTTAATTACAATCCGGAGACACAAAAGGTAAAGGAATTCTCTAATCAAAATTCAAAAAAAAAGACTCGACGTAGTTTTGGGACTTTACGTACAGTTTCCTATAAATAAACAAATTGTACGGGCCAACGAATTGGCTTTCACTGAATTGCATCGGCTGCACATTTTCGTTCATCAGTAAACTACTTTTTCTGGATTGTAGGATCATTAATATGACACATCGATTTATGAAATATGATCAAAATTGTTGATACCGTTTTCGAGAAAACCGTAATTTTCGATTTTTATTCATCAGTTAAACTTCATCTTCTGAATTTTTTTACGAAACAAATGACTGACTTGTTCACACTTTGGTGTATTACTGGACGAATAAAATAACTTTATCTTATTATAGGATCAATAATGACACAACACAACACCGATTTATCATTGAACCCGTTTTCAAAAAAAAATCTATTTTCGATTTTCGTTCATTAGGAGAAGGAAAATCCCCTTGAGGAATCCCCTAAAAACCTTAAGTTATACTTTCAATCCGTTGAACGCTGTGTCAGCTAGGCTTTGCACATATTTTTTCACCCCTATAGAACTTTCTTCACTCCCACGGCCGCTCGAAAGTAAAATTGTAAATTCCTTGCAATTCTTCAATATTTGATAGATTAAAAAATAGTTATTTTCGATACGTGTGCGTGACGTGAGGTATTCTAGTAGTACGAAAGGGTCACAAAAGCGTTCCAACCACTGTCTACGTTTGTACCGTCACGGAACTGTGCAAGGTTGACGCATGCGCACAAAACCGATTAAAACAGTTTCGTTACCGTTTCAAAACGATCCTTAAATAGCCGGTTGGAACAGAGTAACTCGCCTGCAAAGTCCACATCATGAGAGAGTCATGTTTTTAATGATTTATACAGAAGTTAATAACTGTAATAAAAATAAACTAAATCGTAACTTAGTCTGTAATTGTAAAGTTTTAAGGACTCGAAGAGCGAATTTTTCGTTTTCATAATTTCTTTTTCTCTCTCTATTAAACTGTAGAAGCAGTCGTTATAAAGAAATATGTTCGATACGTCCGCTTAAAGTGAGATATCTAGTAGGCTTAAATTGAGGCACGAGCTAAGGGACTGACGCATACACGAGATCTCGTGTATGCGTCAGTCCCTTTAGCGAGTATCGAACATATTTTTTTATACAAAGCTATAGTAACACATCGATCGATAGCCAGTAAATAGTGCTTGTATTGTGCAAAGTGCGGAAATTTCGAATTTATAAGATATAGAGATTGTTCTTTTACGCACGCTTTGGACTTTTACGCACGGTGACGGTACTTTTACGCTGCACGTTTACTAAAATATGCCTCTTTACGCCCGCCTCACAGTGCTCGAATATTGAACTTTAGAAGCAGGTGTTATAAAAAATATAATACGTACTTAGGAATGTGAGTCCAAGTGCCATTGTTGCACGTGACCGGAGTTTGAGTGAAGAGGAACTCGTACTGAGGCTGACAGACGACCGCCAATTTTTCTCCATGTTGGACGACGGCCGGTTGGTGAACGACGGCGTTACTGACATCCGTCGTGACGCTGGCACCAGCTCCGCTCCCGGAAGCGGCTCCATCCGCAGTAGCGTTGGGTTTCGGCAGCACGTAGACGTGGCCCATCGATACTTGCGGTACAACGCACGGCGCTGCAAACAACAATTGTGACACAACATTCACAATTCACTTGTATGTTGTGCCTGAACTAAAATTCTAAACTAGATTTACTTCTTTTTTCAGTGTCTACGTTGGCTAACTATTTTTTTAAATTTTTTTCTCAGAACCTAAAAATACAGGTAGTTCCCGGATTTACGTGTTCTTTTTTATGAAGTATCACAAAAATATAAAATATAAACATTACCTGCAATAATTAAATGCTAAACGTTCAAAGATACGTGGTGCGTAGCTGTACAATACACTACTCCGAGACCGTTTTTATATTCAGGCAAAGGAAAGCTATAGTCCTTCAAGAAAGATTTGGGATACCAGCCGCCATTGACAGGGAAAAGGAAATGGGTTGTAGCTCTTTAAAAAAAATGGATTACCTCGATATATTGTAGATGGATTTAATAATGCAATTCACTCATACAAAATAATTTATTTTGCTTATAAGTATGGAAAGTTTATAAAACAATAATACAATTGTCAAGCTAATTATAGTACGTTATGGCTGATGTGTGTAGAGATGATACAAAATACTAGGAACAGTTATTTTGGAACAGTTTCGAACGAGGAACAGATTGGAACAGTTGTCAGTTTAATAAAATACCTGTTCCGGGCTGTTCCAATGCTTCGACTGTTTCGAGTAACAGAACGGACATTCTTCTGCATTAGGAAACTGTTGGAATGAATCATATTATCATGTGCAAAAAACTAATCAGCTAAAACTATTTTATCTTCATTTACCCAACCTAAATTCTTCTCGAGTGCCAAAGAAAACGCAATACGTAATATTTACTCGTAAGATGTTTGTATGTAATATTTTTGTTTTTACTTATTTTTGTTTTCATTTCTTTGTTGATTTTAAATAACGCTTTTTATTTAATGGTAAAATCCATTTTTCCCTATTGATTTTCTGTAAAAGTATATTTTTAATATATTGTCGACAAATTTATTTTGTTTTTTTTTAATGATTAGGTACCTTAAATTATTAAACTTGAATAATAGAATTAATTCACGAAAAAATACAAATAATATACACTTCATAATTTCAAATTTTTATACGTTGCATGTTACAAGCTATTCCGAGAATGTCAAGGTTCCAACGTTGGAACTGTTAAAAAGTAACAGGTTTTTGGAACTGTTTCGTAAGCGGAACAGGAACGGAACGGAACTGTTATTAAAAAATAACAGTTTGTACCACCTCTAGATGTGTGTTTGGCTAGATTAAGAATGAAATAACTCACAAAGTCGAGAACTACCTGTACTTGTAATATTACCATCTAATAAGTAATAGGTAAGGGTCATAAAATAAAAGCCCTACTTTTCACATATATTTAAAATATCGAACTATTCGATACGAAGTTTCATATTTAACTAAATTTTTTCACAACATTTTACAAACGCTTAATGAAAAGATCAGCAAATTATGCATAAAGGCGTTAATTCCTATGTAAAAAGACTAATTGCTCAATTTTAAAAAATAGATTTTCCAGTTAGCGGCCTATAAAAAATAAGCAACAAAAATCTATAAGTAAGTAGAAATCTAAACAGAAATAAAAATACTAAGCGCATATAAGCGATAAATTAAACCATTCCACATTTATTAGAGTTTCTAAAATTTCAATTTGCCCAGTGAAATTTCGGTACGTATTTCTTGAAGTAACTCTGACAAAACTTAGTAAAATATTATCGCAATAAATTATAATCATCAAACGATTTTGTCATCTCTTGAAGCGTGTTAACCGCTTTAAATTAACCACCATGGTGTTTTGGAGATGAAAACTAAAATAATTAGTCAGTGGCGGCGTTAGAGGGTGGGTCATGGCCCACCTTAAACTGTCTTGGCCCACCCCTTAGCCCACGCGTTGCACACTATACTTTATTCAACACATGCATGGTTTTAGACTTTAATAGAATTTAAAAAAAACAGTTACATAATGTTAAATGTAGTACTTCAGATATTTCGGTAATATTTCGATAATAAACAAATTTTCAACTACTTATTAAGTTACATAATGGTTCATTATGCAACTATTTTTCATTATTGCACTGAAAAGCGTTACAAAATGGTCACTAGTCAATAAACGGTTATTTGTCCGCAAAACAGATACGAAAAAACACTAAAATAATTAATTAGGGTTATCTTTAATGCTCTAAATTTATTTTATGTAGCCCCACCCCCTAACTAACTCCAATTAACCAGTAGTTGGTGTACATCGCCAAAATGCCTCTCAATATCTGCATGCAACGCATCTTTAAAAATAATATTTGTCGGCGGTACCGAATTTCCAAAATGGGCTCATATCTAAGACAATTTAAATTATTTTATAAAAACAATACACTGATATACATTAACAATGTTGACAACATTGACTGTTTGATGCGACAATTAGCGATGATTGTTGACTCACCAGAACAATTGGGTAACGGATACCGCCATTTGCCGTCAATCTGACACACGGTCGACGTGTGACCTTCGATTTTCATGCCTTCATGACACCGGAATATGATCGAAGCACCTAATCCAGTTCCGGCCTCGATGTTCTCGAGCCATCCATTCCAGAGACGTCCCGGATGACCGCAATTAATTTCTTCAAGTTTAAGTACATAAGACAGATAACAGGCGGTGTGTGGAAGAATAGACGACATAAATAGGTCGTGATGTAGAAGAGAAAATAAAAGGTGCTCTCAATTTTATGTATACTCAGTTTCGTGCAACAGAAAGGTCGTGAATTAATTTAAGTTTTGCTTATAACTTTCTGTGACAACTTTAAAAGCCTACACACACTTCTCTGGCCTTTAATTACATTACACAAATTTTAGTTTTGTGTACAATGAAATTTCTTACAGTAGTTTCTATTTAGTAGCGTACCCAGATGTGTCCGAAGGGTGCATTTACACTCTCTAATGTGTTCAAATTTTATGTTGCAATTAGCCTACAAACGACTTTTTCATCAAATCATTGGAATGAACAGTGCACTCTGTCTAACTTAAATAATGCCGTTTGCTTTTTTGTCTAGTTTTTTTTAGGTTGGTTAAATGAATATTTTTCTTTTCAAGAGGCTGACGACATCAGCGTCAAACATCACGGCCTACTACAGGCCATATATTACATTAACTATCTCATTCTGGCCGTGCGAGATGAGTGTACAGAGAAATATAATATTTGCAGAGAAACTCGCTTGGCGCCGATGAGGTAAGCAGGTATTAAAATTCAAAAATTAATATCTCCGTAAAAGCTTAACGTACTGAAATTAAATAAACGCCATTGTGTTTGTGACAATAATTTTTTATAGGAAACAGTCAAGTATTAATTTTTTCTTTTTATTTTTACAGCCTCATTGCCGATATTAAGGGAATATTAAATACGACATTATTGCAAGGGAAATAATTCATAATAAATATCATTGTTCATAATAAGTCATGTGCATTCCCGCAGTATACTGTAGCAAACCCCAAGATGTTACGCCACTGCCTGCAATAGAAGCGTCGAGAAGGGAAGGTCACAGTGGCAGGGCGTGGAATCCAAGATACGAGTACCTGCTAGACGTCTGGAAAGTGCTAGAACGCGCTGTGTTTAAGCCACGTAGCTCTATATAAGCAGGGAGCCGACGGGAATTAGGCAGTCAATCGTGAGCCAGTGTCGTGTTGAACAGCGAAAATAAATACAGTATATAAATCTAGTTATTTGTTCAGTGTTATTGAAGTGTTTCACTTTGTTTAAGAATTACTATTGTGTTGATTGTTAGAATTGACATATAGTTGTTGCGTTTATTGTTATTGAATTGTTAATTATATTAAATAAATATTTATTCCTCCCACACAGAAAACAGTTTTGTTACAATACCTTATACTGCGGGAATGCGTAACAGTATTATGGTATAAGTTGACCATAAACATACGTCCATACCATATACCAGACCCAAACTCAGATCAATAAGATGGTTAAAGTTTTTTATATTTTTACTTTTTCGTTTTTATTTCTGAGTGAACTTTAACCTTAAAATAGTGTTGCCGTCTAGATCTAGATTTTCTAGACTCTTGTCTTGTCTAGATTTTCAAGACAAGACTTGCAAAAGTCTTGTCTAGAAATTTTCAAGACAAGACAAGACTTGCTTTATCTAGATCAAGACTCTTGCCAAAACTCTATTTCAAGAGTCTAGATAAACTAAGTAGTAGGTAGTAGGTAAAGTAAACCACTCGGTTAATCCAGATTCTTGAAAATAATCTAGGGCTAGACTTAGAGAAGTCTTGATATTTCAAGACAAGACTTAAGTGAAGTCTTGTCTTGATATTTAAAGACAAGACAAGACTTTGAAATCTTGTCATGTCTAGACGGAAACACTACCTAAAATTCAATTAATAACAAAAAAATATTAGTTATTTGATAATTAAGCTAAATAGGTCGATATTTCCATTTTTCGGCAATATTTTGTAATGTATTTAGTATTGAGGAATAAAAAATTTAATTTAATTGCCTTGAATTTTGTTGAAAACTTTACTTTGATTTTAAATTGCCGCAGCAACGGCACATTGCTACATGAAACCGATCGTTTGATGTAAAATTTTCGTAAATGCGCTCGCTGGACGGTTAAAGAATATTTTCGTGAGCCGTATTCATTCTGCTCCGCGGAAAAAGTTTCGGTTACGTACAGAGAGAAAATTGCACCCTCCAGTTTTTTTACTACGCCTTTGGTTTTTATTATAAATTCCATGAAGTGCGTTCAGCCATTAATTATAGGTGAAAAATTATTTCATGCACTTTCCACCAGTGAATTTAATTACATAAGTCAAATGAAAATAAAAAGTGCCGAAAAAATAACTACACCTCGTAAAGTCTGGTTATTTTTAAATTTCAAAACAATTTATCCCTTCTAATAATAATTTATTTATCAATCAATTTTATTGACATATAGTATTTTATTATTGAAGTCATAATAGCTAAAATATTGAATAATAATTAATAAACAATAATTTAGTTCCAAGTCTTCATGGTTTCCGGGCTTGTAGGCCGTGGTTCGGTGGTATTTCTACCTGACGTTTCGTCTACAACTGCGGTAGACATTCTCAAAGGCGATGTGGCAGCGGTCGAAGTGTCCTCCTTGGCGGCTCACAGGTCAGTGTGTCGGTGACTGGTGTTCTCCCTTCTTTTATACCTAGTGCCAGTGTGTTCTCTGTTCGGTCGTAGTCCGTCTCTCTGTCATTGGTCAACTGCGCAGTGTGTAGTGGTGGTAAGTTCTCTACTCGGTCGTATCCCGTCCTTGTACGATTGGTCATTGGTTTGAGAATGTCTACCGCAGTTGTAGACGAAACGTCAGGTAGAAATACCACCGGACCACGGCCTACAAGCCCGGAAACCATGAAGACTTGGAACAATGCCGGCCGTGAATGCTTGCACTCTTGGATAATAATTTAGTTATTTGTCAATAATTTATTTAAATATAAATAACGAGACTTGACAAATCAGTTTTTTTAAATTATTATTTAAATTTTATTTTCGTCTTACCTATAATATTTACAGTTAGAAATACAATAAATTTTAAATACCTATTTTCGTTTATAAACAAAAAAAAATAATTGTTCAAAAGATTTGCTGATCTTTTCAGTAAAGAAAAATGTAAAAAATAATAAACGCAAAGAGGAACACGTGTTGCATTATCCAGACAGAATATAAATCCTTGCGGTGTAATCTGGAACATATTATTCTATCCAACATAATCTCCTTTTCATCTGTATTATATAACAATTCATCACAGGTCAGGCATGACAAACTTATTTCTATACATTCTATACATAATATTTTCAATTATTTACTTTACCAGTCATTAATATTTATAATATAACTAACGGCCCGATCCGGCTTCGCCCGAGTGCTATGAATTTATGATTTATTAATATATTACTCACTCGCTTCGCTTATAGCCTGTCCTGAAGTGAAGTATCACCTATCGAAATGTGAAAAAAATTTTAAAATCGCTCTTCTGAGATTACCCGGTGGTAGTAATCTCAGAAGACCGATTTTAAATCGGTATTTTCACCCAGGCGAAGCCGGCCGGGCGGCCAGGTTCAATTATACATCTAAACTTTTCTCGTGAAGCAATCTATCTAATCGTGAAAACCTGATCAAAATCCGTTCAGTAGTTACGGAGAAAATCGGGCACAGACAGACAGACGCAGCGGGAGACTTCAATTTTTAATATGTATTGATTTATGAATAGGTATGACCAAGGGATTTTGTTATCTGAAAATGCATTCGCCATAACAATGACACAAGAAATTATAGTCCAAGAGGTTGCGGTCAAAAATTGTAAGGATTTTGTTAAGGCTAATATTTTGAGATTAACTAGTATTTAGGGTGTACTTTAATAAATATACTAGTCAGCAAGTCAGCGGTTGAGACATCTGGCATCGGGACGCTCTAAAGATGAAAAAAACTAGCGTTTTGTGAAAGCTAAAATTTAGTACATACAGTGTTAAATTATTGAATATAATTTATGAAACAAACAGTTAAACCTCATTTTGATAGAAATTGGTCTAGTAGCAGTCGACAGAAGTTTGGAACTTCACCGATATAGACCCACGTGTCTCAGTTCAATAAGTTTTTGCTGGCACTTAAACAATTTTTTAAAGTATTCAAACTCGTTATTATGATTTTTTCAATTTTTTGTCATAATTATACTAAAATTTTACCTCATATGTTTTATAATATTAAATACATAAAAGTTCTTCAACATTTTCAAGCTTTTAAAACATAAGGAATTTCATTTAAAAATATAGGTACTTTGTGAATATTAAAGGTAAATGTAAAACATGTTTGACATGCCTGTTATAAATTAAAACGTCTGTATATTTTCTTTTAGAGAGTTAAATCTGTTTAATGTTAAAAGCTTTATTTGGTAATCCTTGAATAATCCTAAACCGTCAGAATAAAAACAAAACGATATACTTAAAAAACCATTTCTCTTTTGTCATTTGCCATTATCTCCTGTATTGTTTTAAGGCTTTATTAAACAAACATGAATGTTTAATTAATCTTATTATTCGTAACACAAAATACATTTTCCCTTATTAATTTTCAGCTGTGACAAATATTTCGTATTGTTTATTTACATATGCATTAAACAAATAATATTTCGTATTTATTATATTCTCAGAATAGAAACAGCTATAGAACAGCATATCATGACCTGTCAGTGTCATGTACATAATTATGGTCATTATAGACCGAGAGCTAGTTTTTGGTATTATTTATTCAAGGCCTTTTTTTTGTGAAGATGTTGAGGGAGGCATATTAAAGTGCCTTGAGTAAGGGATTTTGCTAGATAGCGGTATGGAAGGGATGCAGACCGCCCCCAACATGTAACAAAAAAAATGGTCACAATTATTTTTGCTTCAAGGCTGAAATTGTTTGTATAGCTTGTCGGTGACCCAATAAAGCCATTAGAATATTTGCAGATCGATTGGTCAGTATTAAAGGGGTGGCAGATCACTCTAAATGTGGCATGTACCCGATGAAATTTATATTATTAGTTCAAGGTTCAAATTTTAATATGTTGCTACGGCGACTGTTTTAAGCATATATTTCAATTTGCAGAACAAAGTATAGCTATCTCTGTTCTGAAATTATATTATTATCTATAATAAAAATATGGTGAGGTGACGGGTATGTGGTGTATATGTGGTGGAAGTACAGAACTGATTAAAAACTGGAATAATTAATTTTCCATTAAGTTACACGAAATATATTTCTTAATCCATTTTTTTAATTTTTTATTTAAATAAATTTAACAAAATGCTATTGGAAGAAATTTTAATAATATAAATTTAATTGGTTATTTCAACATTATACTTCTGTGATCACAATGCTGAACTGCTTTTGCTAAATTTGTTATTTATAGCTCTACATTTTTCTCTGCAATTGAAAGAGAAAGCAATGTCGATTACATGCTTCGGGACACATTCTTACTACGAAACCAAATTTTAAATAAGATTTAGGATGCATATGTATTTTTAAGGAAGAATCCATTCGACTTGTCGTTTGTCAAGTCGAACGGAGTTGTTTCTTAAACAAACATATCTTAAATCTTAAGTTCGATCCGTTGAATGTTGTGTCCTCTAGGCCTCTGCACATACGGACGGACAGACATTCAAAACTTGTTAATCGGTATGCAGGGACCATGAAAAAGCCGAAAATAATAGATACAATTTTGTAAGTACAGCTAAAAGTTTCAGTAATTAAATTGGCGCTAACCTCAAAATTGTATTATTTTCCTCTTTTTAGTGGCTTTTCTTGAAGGTTTTTTTTAATAAAAAGCTTTTCTATTTTTTACTTTTTAGTAGTGATGTGCCGGATATCCGTATCCGTATCCGCGGATATCCGAGGGAAAAGAAAGATCCGTATCCGTATATCCGTTAGTTTTTTGGCGGATCTTTTACCTTATCAATTTTCAATTCATAGATAAAATTTTATATATATAGGTGATTAGGTAATAATGAAAAACAGTTAAATTCCATTCAGATTATTTTTTATTTTTTAATATCGTGGTCAATAACTTTTTCCCATAACAGATAGTCTCTTTCCAAAGGTCGATGTGCAATATTTAGTATTTACCGCCGCGTACTCTAAGAAAGTTAAGATCCGTATCCGTACCCGTATTCGCGGATCTTGAGACCAAATATCCGTATTCAGATCCGTATCCGCGGATATACATTTTTAACGATCCGGCACATCACTACTTTTTAGTGGCTTTGCAATACGTAGTTTTCACGTTATTAAGCGACTTCTTTCTGGATAATATTTGATTACTAAACTAAAAGAAACTACTTAACCGATTTAAGCAAAATTTATGGGTCGTGGGATCACCCTAAGAGAATGCCCTATTAAGCAAAACAATAATCATCATGGTTCACAAATGCAGGAGATATGAGGAAACATACAAAGAAATATTTTTATTACTAGAAAAAACTGCTGAGCCGATTTAAGAAAAACAGGTTTCACATCGGTGCAACCATTCCAGAGTATTCGATGGACATACATTAAAAAAAATACATACTGATCGAATTGAGAACCTCCTCCTTTTATAAAGTCGGTTAAAAGTAAATACTTTTGACTCTTTTTCCTATATGACCTCACCACTTCACACCATTATCTGTATAAGCTGAAAACATAAAATTATCTAAACAATTTTCAGGATGACCGCCTTGTCCTCACCTTTACACTGCGGCATGGAGCCGCTCCACTGCCTGTCGGCTCCGCACCTCCTCGTCGTCTCGCCAACCAACGTGTATCCGTACTTGCATTCGTACGACACGACAGAGTTGTAGCTGCACGACGTGTAGATCGCCTTGCCGTGCCGCGGATTGTCTGGGGGTGGACACTGCACCGCTGTAACCACATCACACCCACCGCACCAACACAATGTGTCCATCCACACGGCTACATACAGCTATGCATACACTATTTACCCACATAATGGTGATGGGCGAAATTTTTCGATAACAGGTTATTTGAACAAGTTCTATTAAAAAATACGGCTCCTTGGACCCGGTAGTTAACGTTGGAAACGCTTTAACTGTCTTGATCTGATGATTAAAATATGTATAGCTATATACGGGGTGTTCTCGGCCAATATATTGATTTTGGGTGAAGATAGAAAAAAAAAGTTTAAATACAAAAGTTGTAAGAATATTAATGGTGCATAATCTAAAAATATTTTTTTATACAATGTGTTCCAGAGAAAAGTGATGTGTACAATTTTGTAATTTTAATTGAAACACCCTTTATATGTATTATTGAATTTTTGGATTGTATAAAAATATGTAAACTTATCAATAGATAAGTTTACATATATTTGTTACACACCATTATCTACACCTAAATCTAACAGTTTTTCAGATATTTGTCGTTTTATCTAAAAAATTACATTTTCAGATATTATTTTGTCAAAAAAAAAACAAAAGAAAAGTCATGAATAAAAGATATGTAAGTTTATCAATACAATCCAAAAATTCAATAATATACAGAATGTAAGATTTTTCACTTAAAATAATAAAGTTATACCCAACTCCACTTCTGTATTTAAATTTTTTTCTATCTTCACCCAAAATTAATATATCGGCCGAGAACGCACTATTTGTACACTCTGTATACAGTTTGGTACATGTTCGAATAATGATTTGCATATATAGTGGATTCAATGAGTCGGACGAGTATTCGTGCAGCTGCAAGACCACCCCCCCCCCTCTGTCTTCGAGGTCGCTGAACCCAAATATCATATTAAAAAAAGTTTTTAGCCGTGCCCACCTCCTCAAACGGCCAAAAACCATCCCATTTTTCGATTTTCGCTCACGGACGCGCTACAACATGGTTTCTGACGGAAATTGTTGATGATTTGACCAAGATATAATAAATAAAGAAGAATTATGGCAGGAACATGACCGTGACTACCCTTAGGGGTCGATTCTACCCTCTGTTACCAAAAGTTTCTCACTATTATATTAATGTTATTGCAGGGCCGTAGCTAGGGGGGGGGCATTAAGGGCCAATGCCCTACCTTAAAACATCCAGTGCCCTACTTTAAGGAATTATAAACAAGCCGCAAAGACTGTCACGACAGAATGACAGACTTGTTCTATCTGGCATTTGGAAAAACAAGATTAAATTCGTTGGACTAAATGAAAAGTTCTTCGGAAATTTGATAACATGGCAAGTTCTGTATTTTTAGTGTATTTGCCATATGGCACATACACTATTGGCGTCGGTCGGATGGCGGGACCTAGGGGTCGGACCAAAATTTCTCGACGTTTCATAGCCTCCTGAACAATTTGGCACCATTTTTGGAAATGTTTATATATATATATATATATATATATATATGTGTGTGTTCGCAGCATAACTCTCGAAAGACTTAATTGATTTAAACGAAATTTGGTACACACGTTGGAATCCATCACCGCACGGAACCTATTTAAAATGGGCCCAATCGGACTATTTTAAGGGTGGTTTTTAGGGGTTGAAAAAAGTTTTTTGGCCCGAAAATACCGAAAAAAATTTCAGAATTGTTTCAAAATTGAAATTTAACCTTTTAGTAAAGATCAAAATATGCCGCTAAAATTTTAATAAAATCGGCCCGACAGAACCGGACTTACAAATTTTATGAAAATACTAGTTTGCGGATAGTGATTTACTTACTGAAGGGTGTATTTAATTTGGTACAGAGGTTGCATTAATAATAATATTGAAATTAAGAAAAAAAATATTATTTTAAGGGATGTATTAAGGGGTTAAATTTTTTATTTTGTTCAAAAACAAACCTGAGTTCACGTATTAAAGCCACATGGCCTGTATTAGCAAATACACTATATTGTCGGCAGGGTTTGGCACTGCGACCCGTGTTTTTTTTTTTGAATAAATTGTCATTTACCGTTTTCTTGCTTTTGTAATTTGATAATCAAATCAACAGAGAAATTCATTCCACAAGCGTTCACTACCTATTTGGTATGTGAACGCTTGTGGAATGAATTTCTCTGTTGATTTGATTATTATATTGCTATCCACAATTAACTCATATCTATGTTTATTAGTGTATTTGCCATATGGCACATACACTATTGGCGTCGGTCGGATGGTGCGACCTAGGGGTCGGACCAAAATGTCTCGACGTTTCATACCCTTCTGAACAGTTTGCCACCATTTTTGAAAATGTATATATATATATATATATATACATTTTCAAAAATGGTGGCAAACTGTTCAGAAGGGTATGAAACTTCGAGAAATTTTGGAATATATATATATATATATATATATTATATATATATATATATATATATATATATATATATATTATAGCAATTGCTTTTGCTTCAAAAGACCCGAATTGAATCGGTTGCGCGGCTAGCTACCGACGGCGCGGGGTCATGGGTCGGAAAACAAAAATTATTATCTAGTTACGATCGCACTTGTTTTGGGAAGCAGCCTCTAAATTTAAATACAAGAAAAGCCCTTAATGGGCAATAAAAAACCCAACCACCTACCACTCGACACTTAGGACAACACAAAAAGTGAACGCACACAATGAATCGTGCGTCAAAATAATTTAATTTAAATTTGAAGTCACCTCTACACTAGTATCACCTAACCAGAGACGGACCTCGTTGGAAGATTACTTAGTGGGCCAGATACCGACCGAGAGATCAAAGGGCGCCAGAACTTATAGGGCCACACTGCGTAAGTCTCAGGTCGTCCAAGCTGAGACGCGAGAGTGGTCACAGTTAGGGATAATTCGAAAAGGATAACCACGTTGGCCAAAAGAGATCCGAAAAATATTCCGGAACAGAATCCAGAACCACAATCACAGTTATATTAAGTCCCAGGCCTAACGCTGTTACTTCTTTAGCAAGATAAACAGAAAAAAATCAGAGGTGATTTCAATGGCCAAAACCATACGATAACTTAACATAAAATACTAACAAAACGATAGATTCCGAACACAATATCGGGACACACAGTATTCGAGATACCAAAAAATAAAAGCGGCACTGTAATCACAGGCCTCACGGAACTTCCAACAATCGAGACAAAATTCCTAATTCAATAGGCCTCGAAGCCTCACAACAACCTACTTATTCAATCGCAAAACGTAGCGTGACGTTAGCGAGCGATAGTGAAACGATAACCTAACAATAGCGAAATTCTCAACAAAAACTCTTCATAAATAATGAATCGATACGGAACGATAACGAATTTCACATAATTAATTTTTAACAATTACTTCACACTTAATCCGGGCCTGTACAGAAATTCTGGAGCCTGAAAAGAAAATACATAGCATACGAGAGACATAAACACTTTAAAATCGCGAGACCGGCGACGTGGAATTCAAACTTAATTCATAATAAGATTCAAAATATTCCATAAAATTCCCAATGTAGTGCAAGAAATCCTACAGGAATACAATCGACGCAACATTAATCATTTTAATTCTGACGTAAATATCTAAAATTTACCCAGTACTACTCAAAGTGGTCGACATTCAGAAATGTAAAATGTTCATAAAATATTAGATTTGATCATTTAATATTTTCGGGATATGTTGTAGTCCATATCTATCCCACCGGGATAAACACTTGATAATATTCTGGGATACTTTATGCGTCGTCACTTATGATAACGAATATTAAAAATTTCGGAATAATTGCACAATCTTCAAAATTTCTGGAATAAATTAAATTATTCCCGTATTCCAGAATCAACACAACCACACGGAAATCCAAAAGCAGCAACTTATAATCCCTACTAGGAGAAGCGCTTGGCGCCTTTATGGTTAATGTTGCACGGTAAGCTAACTAAATCGAATACAATAATCCAACAATGGAAATACGGAAAATAAATCAATTTTCGGGAATTAGGAAAACTAGGAAGGTCGATCAATACAGGAATCGAAGCAGGAAACAACGCAGAATCCAAACTCCAAACCAAAAACAATATAGCTCCAAAACGAAACGCACAAATCCAACTCCAAAATCCCAAAATAAAAAGTATTTTATTCGCCAGATATTCAATCATTTTATTTTAATTGTTTTATAGACCGATGTGCCTGATACGGTCGCCAGACCTCGTCTGTCGACGTGCGAGTCCTAACATCGCTGAAGTCATACCATATCTGACGAAATCAAAACGACAAGTTCGTTCGTTCGCTCACCTCTGTCAACCGACCACGGTAGCCTTCTCTCACTCATAAGCATCCATCCTACATGGTGTCTCGCGCTCTCTCCGACACATCGAGTGTCTTTTTTTTGAATATTTATTAATCTCATTTATTCAATTAATATTTTCTACTAGCGGTACCCGCGTATAAAGTGGTACTTTTTACGTGAATAAAATTTTCAAATATTTTTTTTTTTTTAAATAATGCCGCTATTTACTGGATGTGCCAGAGGGCTAATTGCCCCCCTAACTACGACTAAAATTAGCCCCCTATAATATATATGTGTGTGTGTGTGTGTGTGTGTGTGTGTGTGTGTGTGCGGGCAATAACTTTCGAAAGAGTTAATTGATTTTAACGAAATTTGGTAGGCACGTTGGAATCCATCACCGCACGAAGCCTATTTAAAATGGGCCCGATCGGACCATTTTCAGGGTTGTATTTAGGGGTTCCAAAAAGTTTTTGGGCCCAAAAATACCGAAAAAATTGTCAGAATTGTTTCAAAATTGAAATTTAACTCTTTAGTAGAGATTAAAATGTGCCACTAAAATTTTAATAAAATCGGCCCGACAGGACCGGACTTTCAAATTTTATGAAAACACTAGTTTATTGATACGGATTTACTTATGGAAGGGTGTATTTAATTTGGTGCAGATGTTGTACTGATAAAATCCATGTCTAATATTGAAATTTAGAAAAATTTAATTATTTTAAGGGATGTATTAAGGGGTTAAATTTTTTATTTTGTCAAAAAACAAACTTATGTTCACATAATAATGTCACAATGCCTGTGTTAGCAAATACACTATATTGTCGGCAGGGTTTGGCACTGCGACCCGAGTTTTTTATTGTTTTGGTCTAAACCATAGTTCTAAAAATTACAAAATTAATGGCGGAAGAATTGCGACCGCACGTACAAGAAATTGAATATCTCCGTTGAAATTAAAGATATCAAAATAATTCTTTCAGATTTTTTAAAGTTATCTTTATTATAATGATGTGACAGTATCATAATTAGTATTTTCGTCCAATGAAAACTTCCTAATTGAGACACTAAATCACAAGAACGACCCCATAAGCGTTTCCAACGTTAAAAAATAACTGTGTCCGTTACCAACACCAACTCATATTTTCAATTTATTTTTTTTTTTAAATAAATTGAAAATCCAATTAATACATTTGCCAGTTTTCGCGGACTAGAACTTGAGAACTGGACGCTCGTAATAGGGGAGCCATGCGGAAATGCCATATTAACAACAGCTATTCTCAAGCAGTTATATCTTTTGGAATATAAATAGCACTGTAAAAAACTGTGTTTTGTAACAACAAATAAACATACCTCAAATGATGAAAAACCAGTAAATAATTCACAAATAACAGGCAGCAGCGTTATTTTGGAACTGGTTATTTTTCGGTTACAGTTACTAAATAACTATTACTGTTATTTCGTCCCATCACTACCACATATATACAAACATGCACCAGCAGTCTCTACATGTGTGTGTGTTCTTTGTATTGTGTGTGGTCCTGTGTGTGTGTGTGTGCCTGTGTGTGTGTGAGTGAGTGAGTGTATTTCAAGGGAAATACCCGCTGAATGAAAGTATTAGGTAATGATTGTAAACTATAAACGCACGACAAAATACACAAATAAATCTGACGGGACGAATCCAAAACTAAAACTTTATTTTTATACTAATACTGTTGAAAATCTTTTTATAAAGATTTAGGATTATTTTTGAAGGCCAACAACTTCCACAGATAAAAATTTATGATTTATTATTTCCCCGCGAGAAATTCTCCCTTTGCGAAGCGAAGTCGCCTGTCGTTGTTTTTGCTTCTCGTACTTGCCTACAGTTTATAATATTAGTATAGTATATTACTATAGATAGTCAAAAAATCTTACACCCCCGTTTTGCCCCTTTTGAGGTTGAATTTAAAAAAACTCGAATAGCTTATAACCTTCCTCAATAAACGGGCTACCTAACAAAAAAATTCAAATCGAACTGGTAGTTCCTGAGATTTGCGCGTTCAAACATACATACAAACTATACAGCTTTATTATGTTAGTATAGACATACGTTAAAAGAATGTCTTTGCCTTTAAATTGGTCAGCATATTTAGGCGCAATCGCGGAACAACCAAATGGTCAAACAAACAGACAGAATCAAACGCCGCAGTCGAGTTTGCTTCGCCCGCCCGCCCGATCGAAAAAACAAAGATCGAGAAATTTCCTGTTTTTTTATTTTGCAGGCATTGCTCATTTGAATGTGTAAATGTGTTCAGGACAGCGATGGACAACCGGGCAAATTTCCAGTCGGTTGATGCCTTAAGGAGTCGAGGAACCACAAAAAAGTAAAAAATAAATCTATTCGTATAAAATAGTAGATTGTGTATCTAGATGCGTAATGAGGCATATTACTAACGAGTAGTGACAGTGTGTAAAAACGAGCGATAGCGAGTTTTAACAGTCACACGAGTCATAATATCATTACGCACAAGATATAATACATGGTATTTTTTGCCATACCTACTATAAAATAGCTGCTTTTCACTTCATTTTGAGTATTTTCCAAAATTGTTGACAGTTCATTTGCTTCATTTGCGTCGCCAACTTTACTTTTACAGTAGGCCGTGAGCTGTTGCAGTGCGCACACACAGTAACAATAAACATAAATCACTATGGAAACTGTTTACTTACCACACTAGTGTGATTTGAAAAAACTTTCAACACACTTGTCTGTTAATTGACCTATTCCATGCATACGTACTCGCATGTAGCTATTTTATGGGTATGGCAAAAATTGTTTTTTTTTTGTATTCATTATTTATCGACTGGGATCTGGAAATTGTCTTATAGCAAAATGATTGCCAATCCGGTCCTGAAGGTGTTGTAGCACACTTACTGCACACTTATCACGGACAATCAACTTACGCACACATGTCGGCAACTCTTTGGGGGCCCAGGTACCGTCCGCTTGGCAGAACCGTTCGGAGCGGCCCACCAATTCGAAACCTTCGGAGCAGTGATAGTTGACCCGGCATTCGTACGTATAACAATCGCCGGCGTGCCAACCGTGGGATATGTCCGTCGGTGGGCCACACGAACGAGCTGAAAAAAGCAGGCATTTTATAAAAAAAATAGGACAGGATATATAAATTCTATGATCAAATTATTATTATTATTGAGACAGTGATTTTAGTTTGTAATAAGTGTGTGTAATTTTAAATCTTTTATACATATCTAAATTTGACAGTTTCAAAAATGTCAAAAAAAATATATAATTTATAAGAAAATTTTTGTTGGAAAGCAGCCAATTATATAATTGATTCCAAACATATCGGAAAAAAACATTTTACCAACCATAGTCACAGTCAGGATTCTAACCTGAACCTTTCCACTTTCGCGGCGGATTACAATTACTCAACCGTGACATGATTACTAATCTAACATTCTCCTTATATGCTTCGGAATCAATTGATTTTCACAACATGAGAATGTTAATTCATTATAGCTAGGTTGTAGATGTGAATCTTTGTACTAGCGAGAGCTCATCATGAAAGGGAAAAATTATTTCACTCTTGCCAAAATATTTGTAGAAGGCTATATGGAAGAAAAAATGTAAATGCCACTGCCGGGACTCAAACCCAAAACTTCTAATTTCGCGTCAGACGAATTTCCATACTCCAGAGTGCCCCCAGTAGGCATTTTTATTTTCTCTTATATATAACACAATGTACCGCTGATATCACTTCATGCGAGAGCTAATGTGTTTGTAATAACATTGCAATGTTATATTATCCCGAAATCAAAAAGTTATTTTTGATTTTCAATATTTATTTTTACTTACGTTCGCACGATATGTCAGGTCCATACCATGAGGCTTGTCCGTCCATTTCTAGGCATTTGGCTCTTGGGAAGCCGTTCGTCACATAGCCCGTGTGGCAATAGTATTGAAGCGACGAGTCGAGGTCGAACGTCGTTTGCTCCGGTAGGGCGTTGTGTCTAGCGTGTTCGACCGACGGCGGCGACAGGCAGTAGACTGGAAACGAAATGAAATTATACACCAAGGACTCGTTCGACTTCTAGGATCATCTGTCGGTTTTTTTTATTATCGTTTCACCGTGGCGGTACAAAAAAACCGACCATTTCTATTGTCGAACGTGCTATTAAATGAAAAAGTTAGTAGTTGTTTAATATCCGTGGATTACATGGTTGTGGCCAAATTAAATACAGTAAATCAGCGATAATCCGGTCATTCAGCAATTCAGATTCTTCGGTAATTTGTGACGTGAAACTACATCTATGTTCGCGGGTATACGCCTTTTTATGAAACAGGCAGAATTGATATAAATTTGTAAGAATAAAGATATAACGATGTTTACGATGCAGGGCCGTAGCTAGAGCTGAATTTAAGATAGGGCACTGAAAGTTTAAATTAGGGCTGAAGCAAAAGACTACAATTTATTAATTGGATTGGTCACCTCATCTGGTGATATCAAATTACAAAAGCAAAAAAACGGTGAATGACAATTTAATCAAAAAAAAAAAAAAAATGCCGAACTTGCCATGTTATCAAATTTCCGAAGAACTTCATTTAGATCCAACGAATTTAATCTTGTTTTTCCAAATGTCAGATAGATCAAGTCTGTCATTCTGTCGTGACAGTCTTTGCGGCTTATTTAAAATTGCTTAAAGTAGGGCACTGGATGTTTTAAGGTAGGGCATTGCCCCTTAATGCCCCCCCTAGCTACGGCCCTGTTACGATGTCATTTGAAAGCCAAGGAAGTCCAGTTTAAATATTATTCAAATTTTTTTAATGTGGGTTTGTTAATTTATTTAGTATACAATTAATTAATTTAATTAATTTAATTAATTAATCAATTAATTTTCAAAAGGGCAGCACAAATTACCACTCATGACCCTACCTCACATTAGAAATTATACATGTTATAATACAGAATTTTTATAATGCTTATATGTGCATTAGTATATGAAACACCCATTTGGTATGACGTAGCATAATGCTGCAACATGGGAAAAATTCATTTTTCAAACCAATGTCACCGTAGGGATTCTAACCCTAAACTTTCCACTGTCGCGGCGGACTGAGTTAACAATTACTCGCGCAGTGACACATTTTCGAACGACGTTTGAGATTAGCTCTCACATGTAAGATGGCACGGTTATATAGCACCTTAGTTAATAATCGACTCTCGCATGTAGTGATTTTTCAGTGACAGAATGCTTCAAAGGGAAATAGTTATTCGTTCGAAAATGTGTCACTGTGCGAGTATTTGTTAACTCAGTCCGCCGCGTCAATGGAAAGTTTAGGGTTAGAATCCCTACGGTGATATAGATTTGAAAAATGAATTTTTCCCATGTTGCAGCATTATGTTACGTCAGACCAAATGGGTGTTTCATATACTAATGCATACATAAACATTATAAAAATTCTGTAAGTATATTAAATATTAATATAATATTATAGTCCGCGATGTCTTTAACTCGGGTTAAAACAATGTATATGTTGCAGTCAAAACTCTTAACCAGTCAAAAGTACTATTGACTAGCAAAATCAGTCAAAAGTACTTTTGACTGAACAGGTTGGTCAAAAGTGGTTTTGACTGAAAATTATTGGTTATTAGTACATTTGACTGCAAATTTGCGGTTAAAAGTACTTTTGACTGACGCTCTTCGTCAAAAGTAATTTTAACTGCAATAAAGCATCAGTCAAAAGCACTATTAACTCGTTAGATGTGAATAAAAAAGATATTTATTAAATGCGAAATCGTTTATTACGATAAATTTTTTCTTCCTTTGGCATACTTCGCACATTGATAAATATATATTAATCATTTCTTTTGTGACATTAGCGTACTTTTTTGCCGTTTCATTCTTAAGTCTATCGCGACCACCATGCCCTATAGAAATATGAGCAGCATCAATAATGTCGTAGATTTCCTCAACCGGCAAAAAATATTTGACAGGTTCTGTGTTTGTAACTAATTTTTTTATACCACAAACTTCAATGATGTTAAAGCGTTTTAGTCTACTGTACTGTAATGGTGTTTTCTTTTCATCAAATTTCGCGTCTTCCACATCCATTGCAAACTTTTCAAATTTTTCTTTTGTCATCACATTGAAATGACTATCTTTCATATCTTCTATCGCTAAAATTCTTTGCAAAAAGCGTTCTTTCTTTTCGTAGTCACTCATTTTTGTTCTAATATCAGCACGTTCTCCACTAATAATGAGTAATATGAAAGTTTATATGTGCGTTTGTCGTTATTTTTATCGACCACCTTAACTTTTTAAGAGTTTTGACTGATACAACCAGTCAAAACCACTTTTGACGGAATCACTTAGTTAAAAGTACTTTTAACCAGCTCCATTGGGCAAAAGTAGTTTTAACTGTTATTTTAGTCAAAAGTATTATTGACTAAAGCATACGGTCAAAAGTACTTTTGACTGATTTTGCTAGTCAATAGTACTTTTGACTGGTTAAGAGTTTTGACTGCAACATATATATACTTACAGTGTTATTGTTCACACGATCCAAGTATCGCAACTTTAAATGCATATAATACAAACTAATGCTAAGTTTGCATTAATTTGTATAATTAGATATTATATTGAAATACCATGCTTAACTTTTTGGTGTCATTGAATAGATATCATTCAAATATGATATATTTATAAAATTAAAGGTAACATTGACTTGCTGACATCATTTTGAAGCTGAAACCGCTATAATTTCGTAAAATAGAAAAAGATCTTTGAGTTTTTAAAGTCAAAAGTCCTGTTCAATTATATTTTTTGTGTTTCAGTAGCGTTTATAATCAATAATTTATTGTCATTTAAGTATTCAAAAATCTTTAATACCTATACTTATAACATATTATTTAATATTTTAATTTTTCGAAAATTCGAATTAACAAACTTTACTGTATAGATGCTGATTCTTGTTTACAGGGACGTAGCAACCTTTCAATATATTAGGTATAGTTTTATTGATGAAAAATATAATGCTAGTTAAAAATGAAAAATTGTAAAAATTTTTTATATATTTTTTTAAATTTTTTGTGACTTTTCAGACTTGTGTTTTTATAATCAGCGTTAACAACTAAAAAAAAAATCAATTTTCAATTAATATCAGTACTGTTTTGTTTGCAGGCGGGAGCCGTCCCTGCCCATTGTCCGTCGGCCTGGCAAGTACGACTCTGCAAACCAACCACGTGAAATCCGTGCTGACACGTGTACGTAGCCCGATCTCCGAACAATCGGCCCGTCATAGTTACGGTCCCTAGTTCGATCTCCGATAGTTCGGGACATTCTCGATCTGAAAAACGAAAAAAATACTTCGCATTATAATCGAGGAGAATAGAACGCGATTATTTTTTAGATTTTATCGAGGGAATTTATTTCCGGGTTTTTTGTAATTTTCATTATCCGGTGCTACAAAAGTGTGGTGAAAATATTCTGATAAATTCTTATAAAATTTTTAAGATAAAATAGGAGGAGGGTTAAATTTTGAAACTGAAATTCGGCATAAGAACTATTTAGCCAACCTCATAGACACCGCCAGTGAAGAGGGGCCAAATGGGAAAATTGTATACACTAAAATTAAGCAAAATCGCAGGATAGTGGACAAAATAATTTGATTTATTAAATTATATGTACGACGTTTCGTCTATAGATTTAGACTTTTTCAAGTACAATCATAAAAATTTTATTTTTATGATTGTACTTGAAAAAGTCTAAATCTATAGACGAAACGTCGTACATATAATTTAATAAATCAAATTATTTTGTCCACTATCCTGCGATTTTGCTTAATTTTATTATAATCACGATGGACACGATTTCTAATATAAATTGTATACACTCCTCAGAAAAGAATCGAAAGATATCAAGTATCATGATAAATTACTGGAAACATTAGATACTAGGTGTACAGTGTGTCCACAAACTCATTCTCAACATGGGGATCTCCGTTATTATGAGAGATACAGATTTGGTTAAATGAGATCCTTAGGTAAAGTTGTATCAAATCACATAAATAAAGTTTAGATATTTTGTGTAGTTTAGGCGTTATAATAAAAAAAGGGAATTTTCGATTTTTTTATTTTTGCCGATGGCTGATTTATTTAAAGAGACAGTCAAATTTAGTTTGCACTTTCTTAAGGCAGTTTTTTAAAACCAATTTCGTGGTGTATTCAGATTTCTGAAAAATGTAAAAATTAAAAGTTCGAAAATTTATTTTTTTATTATAGTGCCCAAACTATGCCAAATATTTAGGTAAACTTTATTTATATGATTTGATAAAACTTTACCTAAGGAATATTTCATCTCATTTAACTAAATCTTTATCTCTCATATAATGACGGAGTTCCTCATGTTGAAATTAAGCTTATGGACACACTGTACACTAAGTAAATAAGAATGTGCATATTATTTTCGGTTTAAATTTTCGTTTATTGTTCATCCCTCTTTTGTCTTAGTGTAATAATATATAGCCTATCGTACTCAGGAAAAAGTAGACTTCTAAATAGTAATAGAATTTTTGTAAATCGGTTCAGAAATTTCTGAGATTACCCAAACAAGTATAAACATTTCCTCTTTATAATATTAGTGTAGAATTAATAATGTAGCTCAGTTAATAACCTTTTCTTAGCAAACTTTAGTATTAAAAAAATGAACCTTCAAAGTTTATAGGTTAAAATAATAAAGTATCATGAAAAAAAACAAATATTTGAAATAACGTTTTTCATTATACTTAGGGGTCGACAAGACAAGAATTCTTGTCTTGACAATAACTTCTTGTCTTGTCTTGAAAAAAAATCAAGAAATCTTAAAAAATCTTGTCTTGACGTTTTCTTGACATCTTATGTCTTGTCTTGACTCAAGAAATTTCAAGATCTTGAAATTTCTTGATTAACCGGTGACACCGTACATGGTGTTCCTCGCCGGCGAACTTTTTATTGCGTTGCGTGCTACCACGGCAATCTGGTGGTTCTCCGATCTTTATTTGTTTTCTGACGAACGCAATTAATAACTCAGAATCTTGGAAGTATGAAATTGAAAAATACTTAAATGAGCCTAGGACAGAAAATTCTGAGAATATACTTGATTGGTGGAGAAGACACGAAAATGTCTACCCGTCGTTATCGAAAATGGCCAAGGATTTTCTCGGAACGCCAGCAACATCTTACATCTGTAGGTACCTGCGGAAAGGCTATTTTCAAGACCAGCTTTAACAATAACAAAGCCAAGAAATAGCCAGGAAATAGGCGTTGACTCCATAAGAAGTCTTTTGTGCCTTAATTCATGGCTTATATATATATGTGTGTGTGTGTGTGTACACGATAACTCTCGACAGACTTAATCGATTTAAACGAAATTTAGTACACACATTGGAACCCATCACCGCACGAAGCCTATTTAAAATGGGCCCGATCGGGCCATTTTAAGGGTAGTTTTTAGGAGTCGAAAAAAGTTTTTAGGCCCAAAAATATCGAAAAAAATCTCAGAATTGTTTCAAAATTGGAATTTAACCCTTTGGTACAGATTAAAATGTGTTGCTAAAATTTTAACAAAATCGGCACAACAGGACCGGACTTACAAATTTTATGAAAACACTAGTTCGCGGATAGTGATTTATTTGCTGACGGGTATATTTAATTTGGTACAGAGGTTGCATTGATAATAATATTGAAATTAAGAAAAATAATATTATTTTAAGGGATGTATTAAGGGGTTAAATTTTTTGATTTTGTCCAAAAACAAACTTAAGTTCACATAATATAGCCACAAGACCTTATTAGCAAATACACTATATTATTGTCGGCAGGGTTTGGCACTGCGACCCGAGTTTTTTCATTTATTGTTTTTAATTTACATTTTTGTGAATCGGTCTAGCAAAAAATGTGTTCAATAAATTAAAATAATACGTTATGTTATGTTAAAATATGTTATCTTTTTCACAAATAAATATACGTTTTAGCGTTTTCATTGTTAGTCAAGATATTTCAAGATTTCTTGTTTTCTTGACAAGAAATCTTGGTATTGACATAACATTTCTTGTCTTGTCTTGAAATCTAAAATTACTTCTTGTCTTGATCTTGTCTTGAAATCAAGACAAGATCAAGACAAGATCTTGAAATTTTCAAGAATTTGGCGACCCCTAATTATACTGAACAGTGTATTGCAAACGTGTTAAAAATATATTAGACTTTTCCAGGCGGAAAATAACCTGCATTTATTTTCAGTAAGTCCGTATAATAATGGTGAGGCGTAAATATTTCAGCTGAAGTTCATTATTTATAAACTTGAAATGCTTCGCACTCAATAAAAGTTGTCATTCAGTCGTAAAATAAAATGTACGAGTTTTGTAGTCGGGACACGTCGTCGTGAGTCAAGGTCATCGAATACAATAGGCATTCAAAGTGCCTCCCACGCTAACTTCCGTACTTTAGTTCAAACAACCCTTTTCTGGAGCACCGGAGCCGCTTTACGTCTACACGACGCACCCCTCGGTTCTCCAGCTTCTTCATTTAAAACGCGATGTAAAATACTGTATGTTACATCGCCGCAGGTGACTCGATCAAAACGATGCACAACTGAACTACAGTATATTGCATTACAATTTACAAAAGTCGAAACATAGCGTTTGCAACCAGCTATGTTTCGTTCCGAATTGCATAATATTATAGCAAAATCCCAGATGCTACGCCACTGTCTCCAACAGAACATTCCAGACTGAAGCGATTGTCTGTTTGTTACAACACAGTAGTGGAATAGTATCGAAGATTCCAGACGTTTCTATAGACAACGAGAACACAGGCAATGCGTGTATATAAGGCGGTGCGCGCGACTGAGTGGGGATCAGTCATTCAGCGTCGTGTTGAGTCAGTCATTCGGTGATTTGGAAATAAATAAAACAGTATTCTGTGAACATACCTGTTAAAATAAATATCCTTGTATTGTTAAGTGTTATCATTGTTTAGAATTGACATTTTCGTTATTGTTATTATTGTGTTTATAATTATAAACACAATAATAACAATAACGAAAATGTCAATTCTAAACAATGAAACACTTAAACGGTAATTATGATTTATGTACAATGACTATTTACAATAATTAATTATAATAATTATTATAATTAATTATTGTAAATAGTCATTGTACATAAATCTTAGTAAATAAATATTTAATTCCGCCAAACTAAAAACAGTTTTGTTACAATATTATTTCTCACAACAACTCTATTGACAATTCGATATGAGGTATCTGAAATTTTGGCGCGCAAAAAAGCCACAAAAATATTAAATCTATCAGATCCATCTGACATTTATGTGGGATTTTGTCTGTCATTTTGACGTTTTCGAATATTAAATGCGGATTGAAGTTGGCGCGATTCAATCGCTCTATCTTCCTCTTAACAACGTTAAAAAACAGAGAAAACCCGCAACTGAACATTTTCAGTTTTAACCTGCTAAACAGGTACCGAAAATCGAATTTTCAATAGCGGGGTTGTGAATGAATGAATTGTAGATTATAGACGCTCGACAACAGAGGTCATTAGCGTCTAATGGCGGCGATGTGAAAAACTACTTTTTATAATATGTGCACTGAACCAGCATCAGAACATTACATATAGGTACTACTTGTTTTTGCGTTCGAAAGTTCGCTTTTCCATGTCAATGATGAAAAATAAAAGTCGCGCATGTGCAGATTAAAAGTGCAGTGTTTTCGTCCCTTGGGAAATTTGCGGCATTCTAAACGATTATTGTAAACTATATCTGACAATTCGCCTAATTTGTAATATCCATTTACGGCGTTTTTTTAAGTAGGTAGGTTTTTAATGTTGCTCTTCAAATGCACTTATATTACAATAAATATTAGTAAAAAAAACTTTTTAGAGACAAGCTTTTACTTAAATGCACTAAAAAAGAAAAAATAATTTTTAATAATTTAAGTTCATAATTATAAAAGCGTGTGTCGTGAACTCTATGATAGTTTATTAGTCACGACCCACGCTTTTATAATTATGAACCAAAATTATTAAAAATTATTTTTTCCTTTTTAGTGCATTTAAATAAAAGTTTGTCTCTAAAAAGTTTTTTTTACTAATATTTATTTTGTTCATTTTAGTCTTTCAAAATTTTACCTCCCTTTGACACCCGTAGGGGTTGAATTTCAAGAAATCCTTTCTTAGTGGATGCTTACGTCAGAAAAGGAACCAACTGTCCAAATTTCAAGTTTCTAGCTTCAACGATTTGGCCTGAGCGTTGATTAGTCAAAAAAACCCTACATCCCCGTTTGAACCCCTTAGGGGTTAAATTTACTTCTAAAAACGATTTATCCATGTATTGTCATCGGGAATACATATGTGTAGAAAATTTCAAATCGATCGATACGTGGAAGTCGTTCAAAATTGACTTGCAAGTTTTGACCTAAACAAACCCACAAATTAACATACATTGCAAGTTAAATAAAAGCTTGTAAAAAAGTACTGTCTGTTACTCGGACAAGCATGTCTCTGATGGAAATTACGTCAGACTTTTCTCTATACGAGACATTCATTTTTTAATTTTTATTAACGTTTTTAGGGTCACTATTTCGCAGTAAAATTTCTTTTGTAATGACTCTAAAGTGCAGTGGTGTAACTTTAAAATTTAAGCCCGGGGGCAAGAATTCTTGAGGGACCCCTTTTTGATCAATAAATAATAAAATATAGGTAGGCTGCAGGTAGGGTTGCCAACTCCATATGAAGCAGTGGCAAGGCGTGGATATTTTCCTTGGATAGACACATCCGGGGAATATGAAGGGTATAAAATAACCCCCAGCCGAATTAGAACATTTTTTTCTTCATTAAATAATTAAAAGATACAATTATTTAAGAAATTTTTTAACAGTTTTACTACCAAAAAAATTCTTGATGAATTCGTATAATGTACATGAAACGTTGCTCATAATAATTTGTAGTGATTATTATCCAAAATTCCATTTTCTCATGATTCACTAACTATTAAGTATATCATAGAATCTTTTTTGTATAAAATTTAGAGCTCTTTAATTTTTGCCTATAATATTTTTTCACAGGACTAACCGTTTTTTGAACGGTCACATTTACGAAAAACGTCATAAAACGATAAAGCTTTTTTTAAACTTTGACCCTAGTAATTGGGATAACGTACAGTTTTTGCGACCGGTACCCTAGGCATTTCCACAACCCTTGCCACTCTATTTTTTCATGCCACATAATATAGGCTATGTCCTCGTATACAGTGATAAAATAGAGTTAAAAAATTACGAAAAATTCGACAAAAGCGGGTTTTCCTTCTGGCTACAGATATGACTATTACACCGGTGAGTAAAGAAGCTTAAGAGAAGACACCGTTAACTAGGTCACCGCATTTGTAAGCGTCGCGACGCTCGCTCCCTTAGGTGCCTTTGTAACGTACCTCCGTACATAAGTAGTACCTACCTCGGTACTACAGGCAGCAGAAGGCTGAGAGAAATCTAAACGTTCGTGTTCTAGAAAGCGCAGGCGGCGTTAAAAATACATTAAATGTACATTACAGAGGGGGGAGTTCTTTAGGTCACAATATCAGTCATATAGGCGTAAAGTGCGAGAGGGTAAAATGATGGCTTTCCAACGGTTGATGGGCTTGGATGATGGCGGAAGAATCTCTTTGACTTACACAGGCAAGAAAATAATGCCTTCTAACGAGAAGATGAAATTATTTCTTTTTTGATAAAAAAATTAAATCAAAATATACTAACATGTTGTTATATAAATAAATATAAAGTAATAATGGTATAAATACCTTTTCTGCCTTCTTGCTACTTCCATAATAGTTGTAACGACGCGTTTCGGGACTAGGATCCCATCTTCAGGTTACACTTGAAATTGATGTCACTCACACATTCACACATAATTTTTTAATATTATATTAATGTTCATGACGAACCAGTCGATTTTTAACCTTAGTATTAGCATGTACTACTATATTTAAACATTAATATATTAAATTATGTAAATATGTGTGGTGAATGAGTGAGGGACTTAACAATTTCAAGTGCAACCTGAAAATGGGATCCTAGTCCCGAAACGCGTCGTTTTAACAACTATATTGGAAGTAGCAAGAAATGAAGGCAGAAAAGGTATTTCACCATTATTACTTTATATTTTAAAATATAGTAGTTTCATAAATTTCTGAGTGCAGTACATGATGTTAGTAACTACCAGGCCGTCTTAAAAGTCATGTAGGGGCCCCTGGGCACACTGAGTTTGGGGGTCCTTTTCGAAAGCCAAAAACCCATAGAAAAACATCAAACCACCTAATTAAAATGATTGTGTATAATTAAACATACTCTTTCATTATACGTTATTTATTACTTCCCACCTCTACTATGGTAGGGAAGTAATGGATTTAGTCCGAAAAAAATATTTCGAGATTTTAACAAATCTTCACGTTTTGAGACCCTAGCAATCGTTTAAGATCATTTTCAGACTGATGTCTGTATGTGTGTGTGTGTGTGTGTGTGTGTGTGTGTGTGTGTGTGTGTGTGTGTGTGTGTGTGTGTATGTGTGTATGTGTGTGTGTATGTGGTCAATTTTTCGCCTTCGATATCTCAAGAACGGAACAACATACGGGCATGCCGATTGTTCTATTGTGTTTATCAGTCTTTAACTTAGATCTGATTAGATTTTGAGTCAAATCGGTTCAGTGGATCCTGAGATATTCAAAAAAACGTTCTCAATGTCACGTATTAACATAGGTAAAAAAATATATAAATGAATTCTAGATGTTATAATATGAAAAAAATGTAGATATTTTTTTTCTCTAAAATGTATAGTTTTCGAGAAAAAAAATATTTTACTAAAAAAAGAAAATTGTACGTAAATCAAGGTAACCATGATTTTTGCTATATTAAGCTAGCCATCAGTAGATCACCAAACAAAAAAGAGGGCCATGCTTTTTTCAAAGAATAAAAATTAAATTGTGTTTTAAAGACCACCAACAGCTAAGGTTATTTGGGCCTAGTCAAAGAATAAAAAAACGAGTGTTTATTTTTTGAAAATATTTACTAGGTGGGAAGTATAGGACTGGTCATCAGTCGAATTTTTTTTAAATAACTATCGCCAGTACCGAGATATAAATTTTATTTTGTTGAAAAATTAGAAGGTGGTTTTTATTTTGCTGGGAAACGGGTTCCCCTTATTGGGGGGCCCTGGGCTCGTGCCCAACATTCCTATTGGGTAAAGACGGGACTGGACTAGCTACCATTTGTGATTTGATTCAAAAAGATTTCTAAATTGTTTAGATACTCGCCACATCTCCTTGAATTTAATTCATTTAATTATATCTCTATTCCTAACTATTGGAACCTTCAAAAATATTTCTGAAATTATTAGAAGCTGACAGTTTACTAGCTACTAGTTTATTGATGAATGAGAATCGAAAATTGCGAAAACGACTCATATTTATATTTTGTAAATTGATGTCTGAGTGACGATCCTACAATATGCTATTAATTCAGAAAGGCTTATAAATAGTTTGCTGAAGAACGACAATCCACGGTTGATACAGTGGAGCGAGAGTCAGAGAAGTGGAGCGGCCCGGTCCGGCTTCGCCCGGACTGCAATATTATAATTACATTACTCACTCGCTTCGCTCGTTCGCTCCTGGGTGGTACATTACTTACTCGCTTCGCTCGGTCGCTCTCGGGTGGATTTTTCCGATGTTTTAATAGTTATTCTGCTAACCACACTTTTATTAAGGGCTGTCCAAACTTAAAGCTAATATTTTAGTACGAAAATATTAAGTTTAGGTTTGGACAACCCTTATAAAAGTGTTAGTAAATATCCTAAAGAATACAATTCCTGCAAAAAAATAACCTCGTTGTATTTAATAATCAAAAGTTACACGTGATTGAAGTTAGGTAAAAGAATTACATTATTTTGAACACCCTGTATAATAATTTTTTTTTTTAGGACAGACATTGATTTGTCCGTCTATTATCTAGCGATCCTCAAAATTTCAGTTTGATAAAAATTTCTATTTTGGCTATGTCGAATTTTAGGTAAAGGTCTGTACATGTCAAAAATTTCTAAAAAATTTGAATAACTCAAAAATTACTGAATTTTCGAGCATAGCTTTCCTTACAATTTCTATTCACATTTAGGTGCAGAATTGAAAAAACAAATAAAAACAGGATGCTAGGTTAAAAAAACATAACTTTGATCTGCTACGCTTAAATGGGACAGGCTGTATAATTGAAAATATTTTTAGGTTATACACCATTAAAATTTATACAACTTTTGTATTTAAACTTCTTTTCTATCTTCACCCAAAATCAATATATCGGCCAACAACGCAAGTCTTGGACACCCTGTATAGATTAATATTCTGACTTTTAAAGTACTTTTTTTGTTTTGAACAAACGCTTATGATCTTCCTTGTTGAGCGTCTATACTCTATAATCTACAATAACTATCTTTTTCGTATTTAGATAAAAATCGTGGCCAGAAGCAGCCTCTAAAATTAAACAAAATTCGTTTAGTACTTCAACGGATGTTTAAAATTTTAGGTCAATTTTGAATAATTTATAAATACTGATTCAATATTTCACAATCTGAAAGAAATATCTGTAAATGAAACTAGTAGTGCGAGAGAGATGTTCAGTTTTAGTGAACAAGATTCGTATAGAAATGAAAAAAACCCATTAGCGAGAGTGAGAAAATAATATTAAGGACAATCGATTCTTTAGACAGATATAGTCCAATAGAAGGTACGAAGATTGGAATTTTCGTATCTACTACTTGATTGTACTTGCGTTCAGTAATAATTCTTTTATTACATTTTGTCATATATAAATGTAACCATCAGCGTATGTTCAAAAACGATTTTTAATATGAAAAAAATCGGTTGAATTTGCCAGATAGCTCTTATGCGATACCTACTTAAATGATTATTATTGTCGGTACAAAAAAGGGTATATTTCCAAAATCACTGATCCGATTGGCACCAAGTCATTCAAATCAAGAAATTCCACACACACACAGACATATGTATGTCATCTCATATCTCCTACATTTGTGAACCGATTTTGAGTATTCTTGTTTTATTTAATAAGGCATACCTTCAGGATGGTTCCATATAAATTTTACTAAAATCGGTTCAGTGGTTTTCTTTTTTAGTTTAGTAATCAAATATCAAGACAAACGTCGGTTAATACCGTACAAACTATACGTATTGTAAAACCATTAAAAAGTAAAAATAAAAAACTTTAAAAAAATCTCATTCAAAAAACCCACTAAAAAAAAGAAAATAATAAAATTTTGACGTCGGCGCCAATTTAATAAAATAAAAGTAGACTAAACTTAATAATAAGTTCTAACAATTAAATTGGCGTCGATCTCAACATTTTATTATTATCCTCTTTTTAGTGGGTTTTTAGCTTTGTAGAAAAAAAATAAATTTGTATAGACCTCGGGCCCCCGAAACCGATTGGGCGCCGAACTCTGTGAACTTCTATTCCCCCTATCCAGTCCGACACTGATTAATTATAGCATCTGGGTGTTGATAATTAACCCTAATACACATCTATTTTAAAACATTGTAATTTGTAAACATATTATATCAACATTCAAATATTACTGGATTACACAACGCCTTGTCAGAATGTCTAAGTTGACGGTGCCCCTCGAAAAATGGTAATATTTAAACACACTCTGCAAGTGGCCTTCTCTTGCCCCTTAGAGAAATGCTATAAATACCATCTTCATGTTAAATATTTTAGTGTTGACGATCTTTTTGTCGTAAATTTCAAATACAATTTTTTTCCGAAAACATTATTCGTGTTGTTATTTTTTTGGACTCATAACGTAAGAAGATTCTATTGTACGCTTGCGGTAAGGCAAACGACTTGACAGTTAGAAAAACAGTTTTAAGGAATGTTTAGTAGCTTTGTATCCTTATTCACTCACATGACATTTGTCTCCTTTTTATTTATTGGCTTTGCAGATGCATAAGCTCAGCTTATGTATATATAAAAAGCTCAAGGCAGTATACTACTACGTCCGCAGGGGAAACTTGCCGTTCATTTAAAATTCACACTTACTCTGGGTTTCTAGTACAACTTTCAGTCTTAAATTTAGATTTGATAATGTCATTTGTTTTCTACTAAATGAATGTCTCAATTTAGTTGAAAACAAATGGTATTTTTAAATCTAGATGAAAGTCGTACCAGAAACCCAGCATAAATATCATAAAACAGATTATTCTTTTAAGCAAGTTTTATACAACATTTTGTTAATACAAAAAAAAGATTGTGTGTGTACTTATGTACGCACGTCAGAAGTTATACTTCTTTGGCGTAACAAAACAAAAATAACTCCAAAAATTTTATCCCGCGTGCCAGTACTAAACGTTTGTAAAAAAGACGATAAAATAATAAAATAAAGATATTAAATAAATTAATTTAATTTAATAAATTATTAATATATTAAATATATTTATTTATTATATTTATATCTAATTATTTATTAAAAAAATAACGTTTGTGATGAGATTCGAACCCGGGACCTATTGCGTATGACGCGGCGATGCTATCCGTTACACCATGGCACCATACAGTGCTATATAATAGGCTATTATTATAATCATGAAAAATAATAATGTAAACAGTACAGGTGTTGGAGTACGAACTCATATTTAACGAAAGCGGCATACACGAGCGTTTGTATAGCAATAGCTTTTAATAATGTTATTCAAGACTGAAAACGCTCTTGTCACATTGCATGCAGTGACTGGTGATAATAGGGTATTAAATCATGAACTTCCGACTAACTTCATGGTGTTAAATTTTTGTGACGCGATACGCGCGCATCGTAAAAATTCACTCTCATTATTTTTCTATAACGCGCCAAAAGAAGTATAACTTCAAAACACAGAGTTTAGGATTTTACATTATATCTTTATTTTGACATTACATAATACAAAATATACTAATATATTTTATAGATTTTTATCAGGCAGACATTTACAATAAAAACAAAATAAAATATAGTTACTTCTTACCACAACAGTTTTATTGATGGATGTACATTTCGAAAGCTTAGCTTTCGAAATGTACATCCATCAATAAAACTGTTGTGGTAAGAAGTAACTATATTTTATTTTGTTTTTATTCCAACCACAGTGCTCATATATATTTTTATTTACAATAAAGTTTTAGACTGCAGGTACTTAATTATCTAATTGTAAGAAATGGGGAATCACTAAATTGTTCTGTACAGTAAGTTATATTAAGGAGATGTGAATTATTAAGGTCTAATTGTGTCCTTTTATACAGTTTTTTGCATTAATGTTCAGTAACGAAATGCAGGATAATATGGTGATTGGGTCGAAAAAAAAAAGTGGTTTTCGTCATGGCGGTTGTGCCTGTCTACCTGCCTGCCTTCCTGTCTGTCTGTGGAATTTTCTTTCGTTTGCAATAACTTCTGCATAAATACGAATATACGATTTAAATGATTTTTTAAAATATTTGTTGCAGTAAGGATTCCAGGTATATTGATTTTGGTGCTAATCGAATGAATGGTTTTGGAAATATACGCAATTTTGTGCATATTTTTTACCTATAACAATGGAGTCTACCATGGACGTATGTCGCTATATTTAGTCACGTGAGTCGTTATGTCTATGATATAAGAATAGACATACATCCTTGGTAGACCCAATTAGTATCTATCGTATAAAGAATTTCTCGTAATTTTCACTGAAATTTTTGATATTAAAAATTATTTTGGAACATGGAAGTCATTATGTGTGGTTCTCCGTGCCGATGTTTCATATTATGTTTAGCTTTTTCGTGTGCCTATTGTACCAAGTGGATAGGCCGACCTTGCATATTATAGTACAGTTTGGAAATAATAGAGAGTGAGTCATGCACTTATACTTCACTATTTATATAAGCGGAACAGTTTTTATGCATAGGACGCGTATGCTTTACATTAAGTTTCATTGTATATGCCGCTCCATTTACCTTGCTAGTAACTATGCATGATTCACTCTCTATAATTTGTGAACCGTACTGAATAGGTAGTTTCATTATCAACTGATTTATTACTGCGTCTAAAATATATTATACAGAAGTGAAACTTCTAATCATAAATAACACCGTCAATATAAATAAAGAGTTCACATATAGCGAAGTTCAAATTTTAAACATCAGACGTCGCGTATCAACGATGTCAAATCCCATTATAAAATATTGCTGTCACACTTATAGGTGTAAGGTGATTATGGTAATGTGATCCGGTCTGTCCGTTAGCGGTTAGCATTACACGCTACACATTCAGCCGTATGAATCTAATCCACTCTACCGGGCGTAAAGAAGTTTCATTTCAAATATGAAGTCTATCGGAGCGTATAGGCACTTAAGAAAATGGCCATAAGTGACTGTCGCTTCTAGTAGCTGACTGGCAACTTTATCCTGCATTATGTAAGAGCAGCATGTAAAGTGCTTTGATTCTTAAACAAGATTTATTTTTTATGTCCATTACGAAAACATGACTACTCCAGAAGGGACTTTTGTTCTCGTCCCAGTTTTATATCTTATGTAATCCAACAGGCTACAGGCCAGGAATAAAAATGATTTCTTTCTACTGGAAAAATATTATCCGGTGAATATTCTACAAAAAGTGAAATTATTGACTGTCTCGCTATTTTTTTTTTTGATGTGTAATCATGTTTACGGGACCCCCCTCCCCCTAAAATCAATATATCTCAGACTAGAGTGAATTCATAAGTTCTTAAGAGACTTGACCAGGTGCACCGCCAGAAAATTTTCCAGGCGGGGTCAAAAATAAGATTTTTGATGTGAAACATCTCATGCCGCGGGTATGATTTCGTTTGAATGGAGCGACGCGTCTTCACATAATATCTATATGTATATTGTTACACAGTTTACGCGTGTGTGTAGCTATTACGTGTATCTGTGAATTGCCAGGGCATTTCCCGTCGTTTCGGGGGGTAATAAGTACAAGATACTCGCTATTTTACGTTTCGCTATGTTACGTTCGTGTGTTTAAACATCTGTGTATTGCTGTTTCAATACTTCCAAAGGGAGAGAATTTCTCGCGGGGCGGGGGGGAGTTAATAAATCATAAATTCTTATCTCTGGAACTACTGAACCGATTCTAAAAAATCTTTCACTAATTATCTTCGCAGAGGGAGAGTTTCTCGCGGGGCGTGGGGTAATAAATCATAAATTCTTATCTCTGGAACTACTGAACCGATTCTAAAAATTCTTTCACTAATTATCTTCGCAGGGGGAGAGTTTCTCGCGGGGATGGGGTAATAAATCATAAATTCTTATCTCTGAAACTACTGAACCGATTCTAAAAATTATTTCACTAATTGCCTTCGCAGGGGGATTGCTATGAAAATGTTTCACATCTACCAGGCGTCCCACGACGGCTCACATTTTTTTTGGTAAGATCTTACATCAAGCCACTGCAGCTGGCGTCGGCGAGAAGTGTCAAATAATATTATATACTAGCGATTATGCTGCCGTCTGTGATAATAAGTATGAACTATAAATTACCGTTTGCTTGTTTTAACTACTATTTTTAGCTACTATTTATCGGTCAACATAAAGATGTATACAGCGACTACACATTTTAAGCCGCAAGTGCCTATAGCCCTCACCAATTTTTTTTGACACTTGTCCGGGTTTGAATGTTCTGATTATTACTAAACTTTGCACACATTTATAAATCACAAAATTTCTTTTCAAGATTGATTTTGGAAAAAATCGGTCAGTTAAAAAATATTATATCGGTAATTTTTTAATTAAAGAGGCATGCTTATCTACTGTACGATGCTCAATAGAGCGTGTACTTACCGATACAGCATTAGTTGCTTTTCCAGTTCTTGACAAACTTGTCAAAATTTAAGAATAAAGTAAAGAAAGTTTATAGAAGTTTTAGTTAATTGTTACAAACTGTTACTTGCTAGCCATATTGTTTCATCTAGTTTTGCAAACAATGAATAGTTGAGGCTATGTAAAACTTTGACAAGGGTATGATTGAGGGTCTCGATATCTCGTGTGCATGTTTTCACAAAGTCCAATATATCTTCCTCTTGTGGTTTGAAGTTTGACACACTGCCGAACAACCAGTCACAAGTTAGTCAGTTAGTAAAGAGATATTATGCATTTAACTTTGAGTTAAGAAGTTTCGTTTTACTCGAAACAATCACGTTTTGAACAATTTGCTAAACGCTTCAATATGCATACACTGCCTCTTGTTATAAGTGGTTGCTCGTTAAGCTTCTAAACTTCCCCTCCTTCGTCTTATTTTCAATCGCTACGAATCCCCACTCATGGATGTCATTATGAAAATGCAATCTCAAAATATGTTTGGTTTAGACTATTGATGGCTGTACACTCTTGACCGAAAGCTCTCGCTATGTCTCCTCTGAGACGTCTCGGCCGAGAGATCTGTGCTCGAGTGCGACCATGAACAAACTCGCTAGATCAGTTGTAGTTGTGAACTCTTCACTCGCAGTTAGCGCGAGAACCTTTGACTCGGGCGCAAAAAACCGACACGGGACGGAGAGCAAGCGAGGAACACCGAGATACCCCGAGGCTAAACGAACGCTACTATTTACACTCTCGCACTCGCTCTGCTTCGGTGTGTCTCGGCGAGAGTGTACAGAATAGGCTTGCGCAAAACAGTAATTCCAAAGAAGGAACGAACAACTTTGTTGAGCGTACTTGTTTCCGAGAAACATGTCCGAGAGGAAAGATCTCGCTTTTCACTGTTTCACTGGCACCTTGGCGTTAAAGGAAAGAAATGATTGAAATCTTTAGTAGAGTCTAAAGCACCGAGCTTACCCGAAATTGTCACGTACCTACCCGATACATTAATTGGGAGCGAGCTAATCTGTGATCATTTACTGTTGTGACGTTTATGACGAAATATCGAACTACCTATATAGGATATTATGTAAAATGCAATGCATGCTAAGGAAAGATAAGAAACATCTCCGAAAGAGAACATGGTTCTAGGAGTTGTACACATGTTCCGAACTACCCAACTCTAATTAGAAAATAAAAATAAAGATAAGTCTCCCGTTACCCCAAAAGCCTTGAAGGCGATAACCCAACGAAAGTATACCGGTACAGTTGTAAGCTCGAAATATTATACATTGAGCGTTCTAATATTTCTAATATAATATACCTACATACGCCACAAGCACAGGCGTCTTCCACTACATGGTATTCCGGTGATCGACTACCCATAAGCTCCCACTTAGAGCTCCTGTGAATTAACAACAAGAATAGACGCCGACTACTACTGCAATGCTTTATAATAAATCTTTAAACTCAACATTTCGTGAAAATTCATGAGTTGTTTGCAAAAAATAAGATCATCAGTTAATGATGAAAGTTGTCAGCGAATCCACAAGTTTCAAAAGCCATCGCCTCTATGGCAACAAGAATATTTTAACAGATATTAATATTCCTATGTACTTTACACGTTAATTTATAATAATAAATCGCACACACATTAAAAAGAAAATTTTTTTATCAGAGAAGTAATGAAGTCACATTGACGCGTGTTTGAAGCACGATAGAGGAATGTTAAAAACTCCTGTTTTTTGAGTTGTAACATTTTTCTAATACCTCGATTCCACAATATGAATTCACTTGGAGTCTATACTGTGCTTTTATTAGTGAACTAGCTTTCTACTCGGCTTCATCCGAGCGAAGTTTAGAATGTCGGAGTTTCGCTGATTCTAAATAGTGATAGTACATATTTCGAAAAACCCACTACCTTATCGTAACGTTAGTACCTAATGGCAATTTTAACAGACATTTATTGTTATCCACAAGTCTCTCTAATTTAACATTTTATACTCTGCAGATTAATGATCGGTTGCAGAAAGATCTGTCAGAATATCTGATTTGACAATGACCTTAGATTGTGACCACATATATTTCACCATAAGGAAAGCTTTGTAAAATTTTAAATTGAAACATTTTTTTTAAAATGTGTACACATCTATTTAACTAAGTTTTATGTATAATTTCCACTTCGAAGCAACATTTTTCTACGCATTTTGATCAAAATTTAGCTTGAAAAATGATCTTCTTCTTTGTAGATCAATTATTTGTTTTTCTGTGAGTATATACAATCGAATGTTCTACATAACAGAGAGTTTTTCACAACGACATAATACTGTTCCTGCGTGTAAAAAAACTCTAATCATTGGATCCCAATCTAAGGTCATTGTCAAATCAGATGTTTTGACAATGTTTTCTGCAGCCAAGCATAAAGATTTTATTTCTAGAAATTATTGTAGTACCTGGTTTGATGCACGACATCCCGCAAGCTCCGTCGCAAAGGCATTTCTTTTTCTTGCTCTTGCAGTCTTCGTCGGAGGAGCATTTCCTGAGACATTTTTGTCCCTGAAACAAATCATTGTGCCATTTTTCCAATATGAAAACTTTTCTCTATCCACTCTCATTACAAATTTATGTTCACTCACCAGTAAACTAGCCTGCTCCTCGTCCCTAGGGCAAAGCGCCGACGGAGAATTTCGTGGGTTCTTGTAAACTCGACCATCATCATCGATTTCTGGCGAGTCGTCATCATCTTCATCCCAGTCGTCGTCATCGTCATCCGACGACGCTCTAACTGACGACATTGTTGTCACGTTGTCGATTGGTGTCACTGAATCAAATAAATAAACGATTATATTGTACTGTTTAGTGATACGCTTTTTGATTGCTTTTGAAAATATAATTATATTATCTCTTTTAACTTTTATACTTATTTATTGCCTTACAATTTCCCACAGAGTAATTATTACCAAGTGTACCAATTTAACAAAATGAATAAGAAAAAATCGAAGTTTCGGCCCTTTTCAAAAATTCTACAAATATGAATTGTAGAATTCTTGAAAAGGGGCACAATGTTGACCGAAACGCCGATTTTTTTAATATATAATTATTTTCGAAAAAAATGTCTTTTTAATTTGTTAAAGAGTATAAAATATATTTTACACATAATATGTTAAACAAATAATGTTTATGAAATGTTCCAGTTCTCAACTTGTCGATAACAACATCCAGAGAACGCTAACTAATCAATTTTAAAATGCAGATTAAAGTTTGATTTTTTTGTTTGTACAAAATGACGTTATAGGTCTATCTAAAAATGATAATACAGAAAACATTAGATACTAGGCATTCGAAATAAGTCACAGATTTATACAAAAGACGTTCTATTTATAATTTTTGTAACACATTGTATAGCACGAACTATTCAATATTCTACAAATTTTATTTTACAGTTTGTGTTTACTACACAACGTCTGTCAATAAAAAGTTACCCATAATACACTCTCTGTTAACTTTCCTTTACAGATTGAATCATAATACTTTTTCTCGTTAATGATGATTGTAAATTATAGACGTTCCACAACTGTGCTCATAAGCGTCTAATTTCTAAGTAAAGATTATAATGAACATAACAAAAAAAATGTTCTACAGTTTCAATGAGAAGATATCGTTTGAAGGCATCAGTATTTATCATGAGTATCTACTAACATATATTTTTTATTTTAGCATTCCAACTCAAGTGGGGAATGGTACAAATGCGGTCGCTACACGATGCTACCGAACGTTAGACCAAACGTTGGAGTCAACTGAGTTCGACATTACTGTTGGTGTCCCAAATGTTTCTGCTATACACGGTGTGTCGAATGTTAAAGCATAAGAATGTTTTTTTTCGAACGTTGGAGGAATTTCTTTGACTCGGGTCAAGAATACAGACAACAGCCGAAACATGGTCAAATGCGAACTTTGGACGCTCTACATTGGTAGCTCGTAGGTTTGACCGTTGCGTCGGCCACACGATGCGATGAACTAACGTTGGAAGGAGCTCGTAGCATCGTGTAGCGCCGGCATAAGAATGTTTTCCTTCGAACGTTGGAGGATTTTTTTGACTCGGGTCAAGAATACAGACAACAGCCGGAACATGGTCAAACGCGAGCGTTGGACGCACTACATTGGTAGCTCGTAGGTTTGACCGTCGCGTCGGCCACACGATGCAATGAACTAACGTTCGAAGGAGCTCGTAGCATCGTGTAGCACCGGCATAAGAATGTTTTCCTTCGAACGTTGGAGGAATTTCTTTGACTCGGGTCAAGAATACAGACAAAAGCCGGAACATGGTCAAATGCGAACGTTGTACGCTCTACATTGTTAGCTTGTAGGTTTGACCGTCGCGTCGGCCACACGATGCAATGAACTAACGTTGGAAGGAGCTCGTAGCATCGTGTAGCGCCGGCATAAGAATGTTTTCCTTCGAACGTTGGAGGAATTTCTTTGACTCGGGTCAAGAATACAGACAACGGCCGGAACATGGTCAAACGCGAGCGTTGGACGCTCTACATTGGTAGCTCGTAGGTTTGACCGTCGGCCACACGATGCGACGAACTAACGTTGGAAGATGTTCGTAGCATAATTTGGGTCAAAATTCACTTTTCGCAATTTTACAATATTTTTTCGTTTCGAGGTCACCGCAGTCCAAAAAACATATTTTTGTAAAAAGTCTATTCATCTGTTTGTCTGTTGTCTCTCGTGGATAATTGAAAGAACTACTCTCAGGAAAATAGTATGTATTATGAAGCAAACATTTTTCTGCAGACAGACTGAGTTCAAATATTAATTTTTTTGAAACAGTTTGTAGATCGCCTAAGACTGTACTACTATATAACATAGCATCTAAAGTCTAAGCTGAATTTGTATTCTGAATAGCAGAAGCAGCATCCATTACATTTCAAATTGCATGGATGAAATACCCTTCCCAATTTCTTCTTGACTTGTGCGCTTCTTCTCCGCTATATGTACAGAAATTTATGTTCACGCACAAAAATAAAATATATTGGCTGAATTATAAAAGAACGTTTCAGACTGAGAAGGGGAAAAGTTAGCCTTGCTTGACGCCGTCCCTTCATACAGCTGTCTACAGTAATAAGTTATGTCTGCAAATACACTTCTTGCATAATTCAAACGTTCTCGTTTCTCCGTTTTCTAAGCCAACTGCCTGTAAAGATAATCGACTTATGAATGCGATGCGGAAAGTTGTTAAATCTTTTTTAATCAGTCATCTTTACATGATCCTGTGGAGAGGATTTTCGTTCAAAAAATAGACGCTTATGATATCTCTTATTGAGCGTCTATAATCTACAACATCTATTAACCCGTTTAGAAAATTCATCTAACTTGGTTAAAATTATTTATTTATTTATTGTAAATTATAGACGCGTCGACAACTTAAGTCATTAGCGTCCTGGTTAAAATTATTATTTATTACTGGTTTTTACCTGTGACTTATCTCGCGTGAACGTCGTTGTTTCCTACAGATTCGCTCGCGCAATTATGTTTTTGACCTAAACACTGTACGGGTAAAAAGTACCTACCCCCTTACACTTAAAGTTTGGACTTTGGGGTAGGTAGGTACCGATATATGGTGTGATTTTATCAAAATCTGTTCAAATCGTTTTCGAGTGATGTTGGTCAAACAGACAGACTGGTATATAATACAAGAGCGATAGCCAATAATGCTACTTTTTGATTGAAGAACCTTCCAGAGAGTTGTTAGGAGATGAAATCTAAAGAAGGTAAGTATTAAAAAGCTATATTTTACCGGTGACTTCGCTCGCGTAAACATTGATTTTGTGCGAAGTTTCACTCGCGTTAATGACAGTTTCGAGGGAAACTCTACTTTGAGTTGAGCATTACACGAGCAATGGACCCCCAGAGGGGTACATTGGAATATGGTTGCTATCGCAAATTGCATTCCAATGTTCTTTGGGAATTAGCGCTCCCAGGGACCCGAGCTCGTATCAGTCGGTTTGTGTATGCCGGCTGGCGGATTCTAATACACAAATTGATTATTTTTTGTGTTGAAGACGCTAATGACCTGAGTTGTCGACGCGTCTATAAACTACAATTAATTAATTAATTAATTAAACGAGCAGTGGAGTAACTACCGAGAGGGTAGAGTGGGATAGTTGCCCCCGAACCCGAAAGTTTTGGGGGCCCTGAAGCATCCTGTATTACTATTACATATTTTTTGTAACTGTTATGAAATCGCATTCTATAAATTAATCGTCCGATAAGATGACGCAGTGGCCGTCCGCAGTGGGGCAGTGTGCGGTCCCCCACTCCCCATTGACATGCACTAAACACCGGCCACCGAATCGAATGTTCAATGCACTATGCTCGACAAGCCGGTTATCGGCGGCGAAAAATACTACATAGAATATAATGAAATTTGCGTTTTAGAGGTTTATTTTCAAAAAATTTCCCCCTTAAGCTTGGGGGTATTCCATACCCATCAGACTCCCCGGATGTGTCTATCCAAGGAAAATATCCAAGCCTTGCCACTGCTAATCTCCAGGTTAAGCTCCATATGGAGTTGGCAACCCTAACATACCTATATTTTATTATTTTTTGACCCCGGGCCAGAATTTTGAATTTACGCCACTATACACGAGTAAAAATTATCCTACACTTTGAGCTGACGCAACTTTTGATAACGTACCAAATTTCATTACGTCCAGCCGTCTTAAAGTGATGCCGATACAAACAGACAGACGGAAATTCTGGAAAATGCAAATGAATTCTTCCATCTAACTATCATATAAAATATCCGAAAAAAGCTAGGCCTCTGCATGTACAGACAGACGGACATCCAAAACTAGCTTTTTCAGTATGCTGGGACCATGGGACACCTAAATTCGTCTAAATCTTGAAATCGATTTTTTCGCCATGACAAAACTTAAAAGTAACATTTTTGGAAACACATTCTTCCATATAGGTATCATGCAAAATACCCGCAACAATTCCGCAAGAAAACGAAATTGCACACAGAGGTTTATACAATGTATTTAGTATTGATTATTGTTAGGCGTAAATGTTCACCTCAATAAAAAGACAATGTTAATGTTATAAATATTTTAAATTTTATAGTGGAATGAAACTTTGCGGCAATCACTCGAGGTGACTTTTATTTGATGACGGCATTGGTGTGGGAAAGCGCTGTCAACTATCAACTACATAGGTACTAGTACATCGTGTAGGTAGATACGTGTATCTTATAAATACATACACATATTGTAGATATATACATACATACATCCTACCAGTTTACAAAACAGACACACATATTACAAGATGTATTATGTAGTTGTACTGTCGGCCCTCCCCTATTGTGTAACCACAGACGGGGAAGGTTGGAAAATTATGGTCAGAGATTAGGTTTGTGCCAAACAGTTCCAAAAACTGAACGAACATGGAACGTTTCCAGAGCCGGACTTACGACGGGGCAACCGGGGCGGGAGCCCCGGAGCCTCCACAAACCACGGTTTCAAAAAGTTTATTACTTTAATGAGAGTGGTTTGCTTCGAGAAATGGATTTAAGCGAAATCATTAATGCTTTGGGCTCAAAAAAAAAAGTAAAGTGTTTTTCGCATAAATATAAGCTCTTCAACTGTTCACCATTTGAAGTCGTGAAGAGTAAAAAAAATTACAAAAAATAATAGTTTTTTTAATAATAAAAATTTGTTTTTTAATTGTAAAAATAAAGGGACTTCTCTGTCTTCATTGCCCCGGACCCCGACGCCATTAAACCCGGCTCTGAACGTTTCTTTTGTTGAGCGGACAATGGACATGTTTCCGAGAAACATGTCCGAGGAACCATCTCGTTTCACTGTTTTAAAGTCTAAACGGACAGGAATATGCTTCGTGGTGTAAAATGCCGAGCCTACCTGAACATGCAAGACGCTCAATATATTACATATGCACTATCATTCGGTAACGAACGAATACTCATACTGTGGTCGCTCTTGGATATGACGAATGATGATAGATCTAGTGATGAAATCGGATTATATGTCGGAGTGTGGACATGCAGTTAAGATGCGTTCTAAGGAAAGATAGGAAACATGTCCGACAGACGACATGATTCCCGGAGCTATACATGTCCGAAACTACGTAAGTCTACAAGAGATTAGAGTTTCCAGATCGAGGACCAAGATTCCCGGGTCATTTCTGAGGCGTTGATTGAAAAATAGATTAAAGAATTTGAGTTAAATGCTGTATTAATGTATGGACCTACAAAATTTATTTCAGGGGAAAAAGTAAAATAAAAGTTTTTTTGGAAAAAAAATTCATAGATCTGATAGAGTATAATTTATTGTACTATAAATCAACCTTAGGTAACACATATCTGATTCTGAATAGGATTTCGTTAAAATTATCCATTTCCGGACAGAAGACTTACATTCCTGGACACGGGCCAAGCCAAAGAATTCCGAGAATTTCCCGGAAATCTCGACCTTCTGGTAATCCTACAAGAGATGGATGCTTAAACCTTAGAGACAAAAAATTAAAACTTACTCGTTTTTAGGGGTGTGCGAGCCGAGTAGAACAAAAAAAATTTTTAACATTTTTAGTATAGGTAGGTATCTAAACTGTTTCTCCCTGCTGCACGAATTAACTCGATTAGAAAAGAAAAATACATTCGAAAATGCAACTCAATCAAAATAATCGCTGTTAAACCTTTTTTTAAAATGTTAAACGCATCTCTCTTCGTCATTTAACCTATCTACCGATCATCAAGCCTAAATATATTTGTGAACTTCGTCATAATACCGTACTTTAAGGGTAAAACATTTTTTTTTATAAAACCTTGCAAAAGTCCGATAAATCAGTGACATAAAACTATGAATAAATTTCCTAAAGTAATGAAAATATCAAATTTCTTCTTAAGAAAGACGTATAAAGTAAAATGTCGTAAAAATAATTTAGTTTTTAATGTCCGTTATAGTACAAAAATTCCCTAACGTAGAAGTTGTATGTAACTTAAATATATACAGGATGACAATTTGAAAAGTTACAATAGCTATATCTAAGGAACCAAAAAAAATTTAAAAAATCGCTGAAAACAATTTCTATAATAGGGAGGGGGAACCAAAATTATGTAATAACTAACCTGTTTTCACTTACCCCCTTTCCATCAGCCACCCCAACTAAATAATCTTAAATGGCAACCCCCTACCTGTGAAACCTTATCTGAAAGCTCTTAAAAAATGCTTTTCAATGGTACCCTACAAGCTAACATTTGATGTAATAATTGTCAGCTTTTCAAAATAAAACTATTGAAATGTGTAATAAACTCTTAAACATTTTAGGCCTGGATTATTTTTTGTTTATTCGCTGCTACGGAATTTTTACCCGAAAAAATTGACAAGTCTAAAAAAGTGGTGTTTTAAACATTCGGTTTTGAGAGATTTTTATTGCTACTTTTACTTTAAGAAGCGAAACGTTACAGTTATTAGAATTGTTATTTTATGAACATTTGACTTTCGATACGTTCTAAACGAAAAACATCGAATGTAGCTTTGTAGGGTACCATTGAAAAGCATTTTTTAAGAGCTTTCAGGTAAGGTATCACAAGGAGGGGGTTGCCATTAAAGATTATTTAGTTGGGGTGGCTGGGGGTAAGGGGGTAAGTGAAAACAGGTTAGTTAATACATAATTTTGTTTCCCCCTCCCTATTATAGAAATTGTTTTCAGCGGTTTTTAAAATTTTTTTTGGTTCCTCAGATATAGCCATTGTAAGTTTTCAAATTGTCACCCTGTATAAAAAATTCAAAAAATGTGTAAAAAGTGTTCATAGGAAATACAGAGATGTTCATGAAGAGGAATTTCTCCGTTCGACGTGCGAAATACAGATGCTGTAGGCAAATTTACCCGACAAAGCGACGTCGTATTTGCAACACGACAGCGGATATAGGACTTCGGTACTACATAACTACCATATTGTGTGTGTGGGGGGGGGGGTGCGTGCGATGTTAGTGTGTGTGGTGGTATAGCGTCTCGACGACACATGGGGCATTGGGGCTGTTGTTAGAACTGACACAGAAGTAGATTACAGAAGCGGCACCCTGTCATTGATCTTTCGTATACAATATTCTTTAACCTTATGTAACTGGCGGTGGTCGTTTTTTGGCGCTAGATTTAAAATAAATTTAAAGTGTTCATCTTTATTAAAATTGTAACCCATTGTTGCATTGAATCTAATAGTTTATGTTAAAATATCAAAAGAAGAATATTTCATAAATTATAGATTTATTGGGTTTAATTTCACACAAAAGCTTAAAACCCGTCAATTCTCAAAAATCGAGAATTTTGCTAAGAAGCATTGTTCGTATCTAGAAATGTTCTATAATATGAAAGTGTTGACCCTTGATATACCTTTTGTCACTTTTTTTATGTTTCCCTGCATACAGTTTATAACTGTACAAAATTTGAAAATCGTTACAAAATTATTAACAATTTTTTTGCGATTTTTGGATTGTGGTTAAAAAAATGTAATTCGATGGCCCATTTTTCTAGTTCAGCCTGGGGCCCCGCTTCTTGTAGTTACACGTCACTAAATTTAAACACTAATGACCTGAGAGCTGTTATAAGAATCTATAATAATATCTATCTGCAAGTCGTATTCTGTGGTAGGTACTGGCAAACAGACATCGGGACGGAGAAGGAAGACGATCGGGATGACATGGGACATAATGATACTACTATAATATAATACCCACTGATGTCGGTACGTGAAATGTTGTGATGTTTCATCGTTATGTCACAGCTATATGGCCTTGACACAAAACGACTTCATCTTCAATCATACATTTTTTATAGTTTTTTTTCGTTATTTTTTCTGTTAAATTTCTTCTCTATAGCGAGAATTTTTAACTCAAGGCAAACGGAAACATAAAACAGAAAACTAAAAACGATGACACACACAGCTGTGGCAACTCGGCAATCAGGCGTTTCTTGTGAAGAACGATGTGTCGAGGCGGTTGAGAGTCGGCTTTCAGTCGGCAGGCAATTCTGACAGCGATGTGTGTTTTGCATCATTGAAAAACACTAACATTCGTGCCGACTCGGCAAACGCCTCGGCACCGCCTCAGCACAAACCGCTCTGTGTGTCATCGACCTAAGACTAGGAAATAGTAAGTTCCCTCACATATAGGAAGAGAAAATGTCTACTTTAAGACACTGTTCAGTAACTGAAAACTCAATCAGCGCAAATCTGGGAGTTCCGGGTTCGTGTCCCGACATGGGCATTTAAATGTTTTCTTGTAACTTATTGTGAATTTACACTACGCGTTTCAGCAACGAGTTGCCATCTTCAGGTGTGGTTAATTATTTTTTTAAAAACACACATTGAGTAGGTATTCGTAACACTATATAATATTATGATGCTAAGCACTGTGTATTATGTCGTGGTTTGTGAAGTACTGATTTAAATTTCGAGATTTTATGATTTATATAGTAGGTAAATGAAATGGAAATGTGAGTGTGTTTGTGTATGTGTGTAGACGATTACTGAGTATTGGGTGTTTGTGGGCTGTTAATTATTGTGTCGTATTTTATGTTCGATTTTAGTGTTAGTTTGTCATTAAGACGGACATAATACAAAGTATTTCTAATACTTCATAATATTCATATAGTGACTTGGAGACCCAACACTCTAAAAATGTATCATGTTTTCTTATATTTATATCTACAGCCCAGGGGCATTTTCAACTCAAAACGGAAGGGGGGCCGTTTTTTAACCGCGACTTCAAAAAAAGAAGGTGGCTTTCAATTCGGTTGAATTTTTTTTATGATTGTTATTATTGAACCTCTTTCATGGGGGGCATGCAATAATACGTTGTTTACATTTTTTATGTCTTAATTTAATTTTCTACAACTTGGAAGGGGTGGCATCTGTCCCTTGCCCTTCTATATACGCCCTTACTAGAGCCTTGTAACTTTAATAGCAGTATAGTTGTCTGGAAACTATAATTCCCCAACGAAAGTGAGCTCATATAATGTGGAAACGGGTTATAAACATTAATTATTATTGCATCCACATTAAGTAACTCAAATTCCTTATTTGACTGTTGCCTTCCAACTTCCAAGCCGTCAGACTTTAAAGTAAAAAAATATGGTTCACTCCGCAACATTGCAAATTATTATAAACAGCTCTCGCGTAAAGTGGAAAAAGCGAGCTTACAAGTGCTATACATATATAGGAGGATAATGAATGTCTCCTTTAGGGCACTGTGGAGTAATGCAATCCGCAATCTACTCAAATTTCTCATAATGATTATTAAAAAAGTTAGCAAAGAAAAAAGAAAATGAATAAAATTTTAAATTGCCCGGATTTTCCTATCGCCTGAAATCAAGCGTAGAGGGCTGTATAACAGCCTTTCAATAATTATTAAATAGAAACTATTTAATATCAATTCGTCTCCAAATACTCCAACGGTGAAATGAAACGTGACGGTTGGCGGACCGTTTATTATGTAACATTCCGTGTGTTTGTTCAGTTGATGAAATGTTTGAAATACGCCCACGCCGGCTGATCGCATCTTCTTTAGAAGACCAGCGAGGCGTTGGAGATGATCCCTATATCGACATTCGGTCCACGTTCAGAACCATACGTCATATTACTCTCGCAGCATCGGCTCTGCCTTTCGGCTCTATTATCATATTGTTTGTTTCTGGCTATTGTCTTCGATGCTTTTATAAAAAAAAACTAGGGTACGGTTTTATGAAACCACGGTGCCATAACCCTGAACGCTTAAAACCCGAAATCGCCGAAAGTATTATTATTATTATTTATTATTTATTCCATCAAGAGTGATTCATATTTATCAAAAACAATACAAAATGTTTGGAATTTTCCCACCTAACTTGGCAAGCCAGTGCTAAGGTGGGAGTACAAAAATTATTTGTTGATCGGACAGAAAAAACAGAAGAAATAAAAAAAACAAAAAACAAATACAAAATGTGATGTTATACTGTTACTTAAACTAATTGATTAATTAGTTAATTATTGAGTCAACCGATGATATCACACACGACGATCCTCGCACTACCATCCTCTAGTGACCATCGTGTTATAAGCCTACTAAATCTTTTCATATTTGCAACCATTTTATACTCCATGGGTAATAGATTGTATAATGTATAGCTTGGGAGCAAGGAGTGTAATGTGTTTCTGGCCAAAGGTCTTCGACATTTTTGGAACTTGGAGAAGATTTAGGGATTGGGTTCGGGTTTGATGGGAATGGCTGACTGGAATCATAAATTCTGGACTTCGATGCACTAATATAAGAATTGTCTTAACATACAGCTGTTGCAAGTTCAGAACTCCAAAATCTCTGAATAAGTCCTCAGAAGGATAACGGAAAGGTTTACGAAGAATAATTCTTAATAGGATTTTTTGAGACCCCTTATACGATACTTATAGTATGGTTCGAAAATAATGGTCAGTGAGTCATACATTTATAATTCACAATGTAATATAAGCGACTCAGTTGTTACGTACTGGACGGGTATGCTTCATATTGTTACGAATCACCCTGTATATTAACGGCAGGCGAGAGTTCCGAGAAACGGGATCTGCTTACTGTAACAACGAGTACCTGCACGAATGTTCTAGAAAACGCGAGAGCGCGCTAGGTTTGAGCCACGCAGCCTATATAAATCAGTGAACAGTGAGTCGCAGAATCAGTCAACGGGAATCAGTCAGTCAGTGTAGATTATGCTGTGACAGTGTTTTTTTTTTTTTTTTTTCAATTTACAAAATTATTATTACAAAATTCAAGGCTAATAAATTACCAAAGATAAAGATAAAAAATAATTCATGCTTACATTACCTTTACATTACAAAACTATGCTGTTTCCTGCCCAACTTGGCAACGCCAGTGCTAGGGCAGGACCCAACGTATTGCAGCTGTTGAACAGCGAATATAGTGCAAAATAAATCTGATATCAATACAGTGATATAAATAGTTCCGTGATATAAATACACCTGATAAAATAAATATTAGTGTAGTTAATTGTATATAATTAAGTGTTAATTACTGTTTAGTTATTGTTTACTTGTGTTGATTGTTAGAACTGACTTTTCATTGTTGCATTCATTATTATTGTGTTTTTAATTACTGTAAATAAATATTGTAAATAAATATTTATTCCGCGAACTCAGAAAACAGTTTTGTAACAATATTGTTTCATTGCCTTTCCGTTCCAATAAGCTTGTTTCCAAACTGAACTATAGACGATATTGTTGGCACAAAACCACTGTTCCGATTGGGACCAAAATCAAGAGATCTGAAACCGAGTCCTTACTGAGACCAGCATTTTAAAAAAAATCATTAAAACGGTGTAAAACACTCACTGCATGCACAGGCGCCCTGCGAAAAACTACTTGTCTTTACTTTTTCAGGGTCTAGTCACTATAAGTGCATTTAGAATCTGACCTTATCTCGGACACGATTTTTCGACCCTCTCATCATAATTCCATGACTATGGAAGTAAAATAGTGAATATATGGAATTTTATAGTCCAATATATTAAGGGAAAATTAAAATACAAATGTTTTTTCTGAGAAGGAAAAAATGGAAATTGAAATTGTGTTTTAAAGACCACCAACAGCTAAGGTTATTTAGCCTAGCACCAATTCATATTTTCAATTCATTATTTATTTTTTTAATAATAAATTGAAAATTCAATTGACACTTTTACCAGCTCTCGGGTTAGAACCCGGGAACTGGGAACTTGTAATAGAGGAACCATAGCAACGCGGAAAAAATGGAAACAAAGATATACAGCATTCTATGTAGGAATTTTGTATGAATATAGACAACACAGTTTATGGATATTTCGAGTGTATTAGCGACAACTTTTTATCGACATAATCGTAATAACACCGTTTCATGATGATAATATAGAATTACCGAAATGCTGGAGGAAACAATAGCGATTATGTTTCATACAAGCGACTAGGCTTTGCAGCCACGGTTCATTCTGATTGGTTGAATACCCCATTTTGTTGTCATTTGACACACACACACACACACGCACCTAAGCGAACGTAACAACTAACTAGTGAACTCTCTATACTAGTATGGATAGTTAATAGCGATTAAAAAATGGGTTTTTTATGTATGGAGAATGTTCAAACACATATTCTTCAAGACAGGCATTAATGTTCACAAAATTAGAATGAAAACTTCAGGTAAGGCTTATAATCTAATTCTTTCTATAAAAGTCGATCAATTTTTTGACATTTCAAAATAAAACCTGCATCGCTGATTAAAAAAAATCAGCTTTTATCATTTAATAAATTAATATGTTAATATAAACTCAAAACAATTTGTCGTTCAGAATATTGTGAGGCCTTTGGACCAGACAACGTCGTTTAGATCCAGGTGAAGTTATTACGATTTAATTTTAAAGATGACTAATTAAGTATTTAAGATTTGAAAATAGTTATTCTATTATTATTATTGACATTTTTTACAAACATGCGAGGTTTTTCGAATTCCACAAATTAGCTAATACCTGTTCAGTAACATCTAACAGACAGTTATAATTTTTGTCTAATGCAGTGGTGAGCAAACTTTTTCTGTCGCTCTTCTCTTCTTCAATATTTGCGCCCCACATAGAGTTGCTTTTTTTACACCTTTTTAAAAACACACATATGAACAAAAACATGTTAACGTTTGCAAAAAAAACCAATGACAACAGTTCATTCAAATTCAAAATACAAACAATTATAAAAACTTAAATGAAGGGATAAAAAGTGAAATCAGAATATTTCCAGAATATTTGGGATTGCTCTGTAGCTCCCCAGCTCCACCCCCGGACGATTACCGCGGCCCAAATATTGAGCACTTCTGGTATATTGATGGAACTTGGATGGAACTGTTTCTAAGCCACTGGATTCGAAGATCATTTTAAATAATTAAATTTGGTAATTTCAACAATTTCATATCACTTAGCAAAAGAGATAGAAAATCGGATATCAGTCTGCATATAGATATAGTATATACAAGCAGTGCACTGGATAGCGTCGGGACGCACGGCGTCCTATAAATACTTCGATGTGCAGACAGCTTGTCTGGGTGTAACACTGCACTGCCTCCCGGTGAATGTCGCCAGCTTGTCTAACATTCCGCCTGCCTGCGTGCTATACTGCAATGATTAAACTCGTTCAAAAGTGCAGAGGTATATAGACTAGAGATGCCACGAATATTCGACTACTATTCGGTATTCGGCCTATTCGACCACTTTTTTTATATTCGCTATTCGACCGAATGCTGCGTATTATTCGGTCGAATACCGAATCCCTAATCATGAAAAAAAACCGCAAATATTACTGAAAAATGTATTTATTTTAATAACAAATAGGCGATTTTTTTTATTAATTTCTGGTGCCACTTTGTCAAGCTTTTGGCTATATAAAGTATAAACACTATAAACAGAGATATTTTTATAAATAAGGATTAATAATTATAATTTATATTTTATGTAACACAACACGCAATCAGAAGAATGTAATAAATAATGCGTGTCGTGAGACGATCTACTCGCAAATGAACCAAATACGCTCGCCCCGTTGTCCCCGCACGCACCGCAATGAGACAGGTCGTAACTTGTTACACGTGAAATTCACACATTTTTCGCGAATATTCGGCGCTTCGACCGAGAGCGTGGCCGAATAATTGTTATTCGGTATTCGGCCAAATCACTATTCGTGGCATCTCTAATATAGACTATGAAATCCATGGCTTGTTCAGTCAATGCCTAATTATATTATTTTATTTTTTATGCGTCTCGTTCAGACGATAATGGACTGTGTCGACTCGATCCACACTGTATTAGCAATTTATATTGATTTTTCATAAAATACCCGTTATGCAAGAATTATAGCTGTGACATTTTCGTAGTTAAACCTTGCTTATGTAAGTAATAAAAGTTAACAAGCCGTCAACTTTCCTCTATATCCTCTGAGGCCAACACCTTCTGATGCTTATTATAAGCTTCGACATAAGGCGCGTATATTTAGACAAAAGCAAATTCCATCGAAAATAATGAAATCCGCTTCTTCAACCTTCTCTCTCAGACGATAAACGATTTCATTTTATTTCAATACCGAAATGCGAGAGGAAAATCTTAGATAAATGTGTTCACAGATAAATACGTAAGATTTGCCATCTATACACAGATTAATAATTATTTTAAAAAAGCGGTTAAGTGTGAGTAGAACTCGCGCCATGAGGGTTCCGTACCGTTATAACAATTTATTAAAAATATTAAGTTTGTCACGTAATAATCCCCAGATATAGTTTACAAATCGTCGTGTAGGATGGTGCTTCACTCGACCGCAGGTTTGCGTCCATGGTTTCTACATACTTCTGAATTAGTTATAGTATCGAAATACGTTATTTTTTGAAAGGCCGTATTTTTTATTGCATTGATTTAGAAGCTTGAACTTTTTACAGGATTATAGGGTCATAGTCCTTAGTAATTTATATTAATTTCAATTGGATACCTCCAGATGTTCCTGAGAAAAAGGGTCTTGATGGACAGGTAGACAGATACCGCACACACATACAGAAATGATTCCGAATTATGGAAATTTATTTGTCTTTGCCAAATGTATGATATTTTTATCTATTTCATAAATGAATATTTTATTTTTCCATTTATTGAAATCATTCAAACTATTATGCCACTTGTATGATAATTGATAAGTAAAGCAGTTCCATTCACGAACAGGACGGATCTGTTTTTACATTATAATGTGATAATTGCGGTAGATGGAAAAGCATTACTTTTTTATGAAGATAATGTGACAAGAGATTTCATCAAGTGAAAATATAAAAATTTCATTTTATGAAATTATTAAAAAATATTCTATTTGCAGAAATACACAAATTATTACTCAATTAGATATCATTTCATAAACTGGAAAACCATTTCAAGAATTGCGTATAATATAGTTTCATGGTGCAAATACGACATATAAATAATTAATAATCTTTACATTATATCTATGTCAATAAATAGAGTTAATAAAGATTTTGCCGAAAGAAAAATGTCTTCGAAATATATAAAATTGCTCCATTGGGTGTAATTTGGTTCACTTGCTTCAGGCATAGGAACAAACGCTGGAAAAGTTTCTCCTGTATCAGTTGAATCATTTCCTTTTTGTCTCTCTTTAGAGTCATCCTTGTCGGTGAAATAAATCATAATTCATAAGGGTCTTTAATTATAATATTCGTGACGACTTTTTATACCATCGTAATTGCAGCTTTCATCTTTCTTCTCTCTCTCTCGGTTTCCCTAATGATATCATTAGCTTAATTATTTGAAACATTTACTTATTACGACTCGTGCATTCTCAAAGTCACTAATTAAAACATTAATAAAGGAGTGATGACAATGCGATGAAACAGTTATTCATATTTGTAAGCGTAATTAACACCCTATGCAAAGATATTTAACCCATTATTGCCCAAATATCGCATTACATACTATCTACTAATAGAATAACAATTAGTCTAAGCTCCCACCGTACAAAAGTCTACAGGACAATACTACTAAAATTTTATTATTGAATTTAAAAGATAATATGATGGAAAACAGCAAATCGTCGGCAGACTGATTCATTTCTTTTATCATTTTTTGTTGTTAGTATCTAGAATACGGCTTAACAATACTTAATGAAATTCATACCTACATTATAAATTATAATACATGATATAAAGATATAAATTATTTACAATTATAATTCTTTGCGTTGCAAATTTTTTTGCATACCCGTCAGACCTCTATCCAATTGGATACATTTTCAGTATGAGGTCTGCCAGGTATACAAAATAAAATTTGCAAAGCAAACCGATTTGATGTTTTTTCCATCATATTATTAGTGTATTTGCCATAATATGGCGTCGGTCGGATGGTGGGACCTAGGGGTCGGACCAAAATTTCTCGACGTTTCATAGCCTTCTGAACACTTTGCCACCATTTTTGAAAATGTTTATGTGTGTGTGTGTGTGTGTATATATATGTGTGTGTGTGTGTGTGTACACGATAACTCTCGACAGACTTAATCGATTTAAACAAAATTTGGTACACACATTGGAAACCATCACCGCACGAAGCCTATTTAAAATGGGCCCGATCGGACCATTTTAAGGGTAGTTTTTAGGTGTTGAAAAAAGTTTTTGGGCCCAAAAATACCGAAAAAAATCTCAGAATTGTATTAGCAAATACACTATATTGTCGGCAGGGTTTGGCACTGCGACCCGAGTTTTTTATCTGTTAAACTCAATAATAAAACTTTAGTAGTGCTGTCCAGTAGACTTTTGTACGTTGGAAGCTCGGACTAAATGATAAAATTTTCTCTCATCAAGCATTAACTTCAAACGATATTTTCCGTTCAACTCAGAAAAAATGTACTTTTTCAAAATAGACCCGTTGTAATGTGAACCTAAATGATAAAATTCCTGAATTGCAATTTCTGGATAACATTGCACTAATTAAGTTTTGTTAAAAATATGACTCATATATTTACTTAAATATACTACCATCAATCTAAAATAATAATTCGTAACTAAAAACATTGTAAACAAATTATAATACATTACCTTTTTGACTCAAGAAAGCAAGTAAAAATATAAAATAGAATTTTTGGCACATTGTGTATGAATATTTGGCACAAATCTTGATATTTTTTTACATTTGAATTATGTATTGGAATTCTTATTTTTCAAGTCAGTTGTATTTTTCCCGCACGAAATGTTTATTAAATATTTTAAATCAATGTTGCCAGAAAAATATTATCTATCTTCGATTTTATGTTCAGAATTTTTATTTTTTTCATTGTACAATGAAATATTTTCAAAATACCGGTTGAGTACTTTTACATCACCTTAAAATATTTTTTGAAAAATATATAAGTAGATAAATATTAAGTTCAAGACGAGAAAAGTAAACTTATAAATTAAAAATAATGCCACAAAAAACTAATTTAAAACTTTATTATAATTAAATACCAAAGTCCGATATATTTAACTTCACTTTTAAAAAAATAAATAAAATTAATAAATATCTGAATATGCAACTGTTTCAGTAAAATTGAAAAATCTGAACTTTCGCGCGACCTGTTTGATAGCCAATTATGTACGTGCGATGTTAATTCGCCGATTTAGCCGGCTCCGCACGAGACTAATTAACACGGAAGTCAGACGCGTCTGTCTGTAACAGGACAACTAGCGTCGCGACGCTCACAGCATTAACTCGTGACACTGAGTGATGGTGACAGCGCAAAGCTTCGAGACTCCGTTCTCTCCGACGCTTGCCGTCCTTGTGGTCCATTTTCGGTCTATCTTTGTCTCGCATACGGTAGTTCGGAGTCGTTAGACATATGCTGAGTTCTTTAAATTAGAATTTGTTTTTCGTTAGCGTCTTTTGAAAGGCTGTTTCCGAAGAAAGAATCAAAGGCAAGAAATCTGAAGGAATCAGAAACGACTAGCTGTTAAAGTAAGACTTCAAAACTTTTCCCTTCCCAATCAGCTTTTGCTACAGTCGAAATAATCTAATCGAGAAACTTTAATAAACATTTGAAAATTAAACTTGTTTCAAAAAAGGTAATTTTGAAGAATTTAATTCATTTTTACTTGCGTTGTCGTTGGTGTTGTTTGCATTTGTTTTATTACATAACAATCAAAATATCACATTTTCATCTGAATCGTTTGATACTTGGCTACAATTATGCAGGGTGTATATCAATTACTTGCGTTCTGAAGAAATGTTTTTGGAAATTCAGTTGCAATGGAGCAATTCACCAACGAACGGAGTTGCATCTGTATTCGCATGTTATTTCAAAGAACGTAGTAAATTATAATCCAATAAAATTTACATTATTAGCTTCAAAGATAAATCTTTGGAAAAACTATAACGTCTTATACACAGTTCAAAAGTCATCATAATGTGTCCTTGAAAGGCACTATCGTACGAATTTTTAAGTGAAGATCACTACAAATGGTTAAGGTAAATGCCAATCAATACTGCTTTTTAGACTTCGTATATTAAGAATGTTATGCTTGTAATAGCTGAACAAGGTTTCTTGCTCCAAAAATATACAACCAAATTCCCATTGAAATAAATTCAATCAAAAATGAAAAAAAGTTCAACAAACATTTAAGCAAATTGCTAGTCACTGATGGGGCAAGGAGCGCTTACCATGTTCTCATCTGAGAATATTATGGTGAACGATCCTTGATTCAGACCAACATTTTATAATTTTCTTTTTTTCTTTATTTATTTATTCATTCATTTATTTAATTTTTTTGTTTCTTTTACCTTTTTACATTTATTCTGTTGTCGTTTGTGTCATTAGTCGAAGGATTCATACGCACAGACACCCACAAAACATACGCACACACACAATATTAATCTATATTGCACACTACAAAATTAAAATCATTATTATATGATGAACTCCCTAGCACTGGCATTACCAAGTTGGGTAGGTTAAATTCCATAGACTATGTAAAAGTTGTGTAATGTGTATGTATTATATACTTAAGTATATTTTTTGGAAAAAATTCTTATTATTGTTATTCTTATTATTATTTGGAATAAATTCTTATTATCCTCTTTTTGTACCTACATGCTGGTTGCATATTCTATAGGTCTTGTTGGGCTTGAGAATAGCCGAGAGTGTAGCGGCGCTGTTTTTTACATGGCGTTGCTATGGTTCCTTTATTATAAGTCCCCAGTTCCCGAGTTCTAGCCCGAGAGCTGGTAAAAGTGTCAATTGGATTTTCAATTTATTATTAAAAAAAAAAAAAAAAATGAATTGAAAATATGAATTGGTGCTAGGCCCAAATAACCTTAGCTGTTGGTGGTCTTCAAAATACAATTTCATATAGGTCTTGTATAGGAGTTCTGTTAGGAATGACATTTCTATAATGTTGTAATTTTTTAAATAAATATTTGTAGAAACAAAAAATAACTGAATTATATTATTATTGTAAAAATTTAAAATATATTATGCCAAATTCACATAAAAAACATGTAATATTGTATTCTGTTCTCCAATGACAACTTTGTACCGCGCAGCAATGTCCTAACAAGACCAACAATTATATGCGACTATCAACAATAGGTTCCCCTGGGATGTTTTGTTTTCCAAGTCCCGAATCACTTTTGACTTCTAGAATATACTAACGCAAGATCGTTTATCATCAATTAATTATTAGTCAGCTGCTTTAATTTCAACAGATTTCTTATCGTTTTTTATTTTTCTTTAAATATCCCATCCAATTTATGAAGACGCCTTTTCGATTATAAATATCCCATAAATATTTTAGTTTTTTCGTTAAATCAGTTCTTTTGCTCTCCTGCGATTAAGTTTAAGAAAGAAGCAATTATCCAATTTAATATGCACGTATTAATCAGTTTAGAGTATTTAAAAAAAATGTTATTAATATAATAGGTAATAAAATTGCTAACAGAACCCTTGTCTCAAATTTAGTTTTCTTGAAGGTTTTTCGGATGTTATGTATTTGAATAAAATATGATACTTAGAAGAATACCCGGGTATTTCTACTACAAACAATGAATGACAGTTGGGTACTGAGCGCAGTTTAGTTAGCACTGCTGTCGTGTTTTTAAAATTAATATTAATTATGTTGCCTTTACATTTCTTTTTAAATTCTTAGGGTTAAATTTTATTAGTATTGTTGAGCTTTTGAAACACATTTTTTTGCATTATTAGTTTCATTACCTACAGAATAAATGATTGCGAAACGCTATACAGACTGAACTGGTTTGCAAAATATGACAGTCCATCATTCCATGATGCGATAAAATAATATTATAATTAATATTTATTAAAATTAAAATTACTGCTGAGGTTTTAAATAATTTGGAATTATTTCGAAAGTAATTAAAGTACCGTGTAGTAATTGAATTACTCATGTAATTGGTAGTTTTAAGTTATCTTGACGTGTCAAAAAAATGTATTGTGCATTTCAACTGATAAAATATTGTACTATACTACTACTATACTATTTTTTAATTACTTTTACGATGTATTCGAAAATTGATATACCCACCTACTTAAACTGCTCTCAGCAACTCAAAACTTTTAACTCCATGTCTTCGGGTTAATTATTCGAGGGATTATTTCAAATACTCTATACATATAAATACTCTTTGAATTGTATTACTTATACATTAATATATTAAAAACACTATTTAACAATAAAATTATATCGTAAAATATTTTTTTTTAATAGTTGAATAATATATTAAACAAATTATAATTTAACTGTGGTAGAGGCTATAAAATAAATTTTTCACTCAGGAACTTTTTATCAAGTTGCTCTACGATTCAGATCGATTAAAACCATGAACATTAACGAGAGGAAAGCCGTGGATAAAAGTTAGTCTATAAATAAGTTATAATAGTTCTTTCTTAACGTATCCTTTGTACAACAAATGTTTTGGAATCGCTGGTATTGCGAAGTTGATATCGCACAGACGCCGTGAGCTTTATGCATTGAAGCCCCCAAACAGTGCAGCTGGTAGATCGATGCCCTGTCATACAAATTATAGCTGACCCAAAAGTTTGTGCCCCAATTTCCTTAAATAGGGTAGTAAACAGGTCATGATTTAGAAAAAGCAAGAAAACATATTTTTAACAACGCCGCTATTGAAAATTCGAATTTCGGTACCTGTTTAGCGGTTTGAAACTGAGAGTTTCAACCCTAGGGATGAAAATTTTCAGTTATCGGTTTTCTCTGTTTTAACGTTGTTAAGAGGGAGTTAGAGCGATTGAGTCGCGCCAACTTCAATATTCGAAAACGTCAAAATGGCAGACACAACACATAAATTTCACATGGATCTGTCATATCTAATATTTTTGCGGCTTTTTTGCGCGACTAAATAGCAAGTACCTCAAATCGAATTGTGAAAAGAGTTGTTGTGAAAAATAATATGCAATTACTCGGAACGAAGCATAGCATTTGTAACGCGTGTGATTGCTGCCCTCATACCTCGGGCAGCAAACTTCACACTGGTTACAAACGTTATGTTTCGACCCTTGCAATGCAATATAACTATTATTTACACAATTAAATCAAAACCTTTCTCAGCTCGCCAAATTATCTATCTAAACTTCCACTATCGCGGTGGTGGAGTTTCAGAGCTAGGCCTGTAATAATATTGCGCAAAAGTATAAATTAATTACAGTTACCAATTACTTTTCTTATAGTATAACTGTAACTTATTGTAACTATTTACTTTTAAAAACTAATGTAACTGTAATTGTAATTAATTACTTTTAAAATAGAATGTAATTGTAATCTTACTTAATTACATTTTATTGTAAAGTAACTATAGTCGTACTACTCAACTACTTCTTTTGTGTAATCGGCACAGCTCTGCGTCAAACCAATAGTAAAGCGCGATTCTCATCACGTAATTTTATTCAAATATTTCAGAATCTTTAAATATCATTTTCTCGCAAATTTTAAACGTTAAAAGGAAAAATTTTCTTCTAATAATCATAATTTTTATTAAAGTTTTTAAAAATAATAAATAAGTATCTATACATTTTTTATGATACAACCCCATTGCAACAATAATTATAATAATAATTAATTATAATTATAAATACCTATCATCCTGTCACCCGTGGACATTTTAATTACTAAAAAGATTACCGTTTGCCTTTGTGAAATTGTTACAGATTAAGTACGCCATTGTCGATACAAAAACCCAAGTCTTACAGATCGCAGCCCGCCGTAATCATATTTTAAGACTCATCTGGTCGGTGACGAAAAATTCAAAAAAATGATATAGGTACTTATAGATCCGAAATAAGTGCGGAAGTTTTGAAACTTTGGAAGTTTGTAGATTTCAATGTCCTGAATGAAATGAGAAAAAATGCAAAATTTGATCGCAGCCGCCGGGGTCGCCATATTGGAAAAATAGCGCAAAAACAGTTTCTTCGTAATATTTCGCTTCGGGTGCATCATACGGCAAAAAACACTCTTATGAAAATAAAATGGCATTAAATTTTCTACAAAATATGTCCTTTACATTTTTTCTCTAAACTGAATAGTTTCGATGTAACAGCTGAGCGAAGTCTAGCATTAGTGACAACATTACGATTTACTTAGTATAGACTAAACGCCAAGTCGAAATAATGTAAATACGAACATTCCTACAAGAATTCCTACAAGAAATTTTTTTACATGATAGTTTCTTAGGGTGTCCTCAATAAATCCTGAAATTTCACCCCTCCAACGAAGTACGCTACTCCCCTGGAGGGTTGGGGAAAGGACGGAAATTAAGTTTGACCGGATTCATAACTTTCTCTTAACTCTACGACAAAAATAGTTCGACACAAAATTAAAGTTAACTAAATTCTCTACAAAAACGGTTCTATACATAGTTTGTCACATTCTGCTACATTTTTAGTGTTTAGTTTACATTTTTAGTATTTAGTTTATTTAGTTTCTTCACTTAGCTCAAATGCAGTCTTGTACGCGGAATGTTGAAAATAACTTGTATTTTATGATGAAAAGATGCTACTTAGTACGCCGTTAGTTGAGACCCTAACTAATGTTTTGAGATCTGTAGTCACGACCTGAGGTTACGGCATCATCCCCTTTTTCAAGATCCTCCCCCCACTAGAATTTTAAGTAGAGTTTTCAAACGGACAATAAAAAAGTAGGTAAAAATATTTACCACTAAAATTTACCTAAAACTATCCCATTTATGTTTAAGTTTTTTTTAAGGCTAGTTTCACAATGGAAGTTCAAAATTAAACCGTTAAGGGTAGTTTGGACAAATGGAAATTTCGGTAGGTGTCAGTTTGTATGTTGTATGTAGATTGTAGGTACTATACCGGCTAATCTTGAGAAATACTAAACGGATTTGAATGTGGTTTTTACTATTCGATAGTTTGTTTCTTGAGGAAGGTTTAAATCTATACTGACTCTCCGGTCCGGCTTCGCCCGGGTGCAAATAGGATTGCATCCGCTATACAGTACAGATTTAAGTGCAGTTTTTACCATTTATACTTAGTTAAATATGTCCACGCTTGGAATCTAACAGCCAATAAGAGTAAATCCATAGCAGAAATGAAAATACCTACACTGTTGTATTTACAACTGTCAAGCACCTGTCAACCGTCAAGAAGCATGTTTCAGTGTTTTTGTTACTTCATAGTTCAAATATCTATATATGTTATTTTTACACATTATTTTCAGACGTTTTTGATGAGAAATTAATACGGAATTAATTAATTACGGAATTTGATATTTGACATCACAACGACAACGCTGTTTCAGCGATATTTCGCCGATTAAATAGCGCGCGTCTTCTGATTAGTTCTTTAATTGCAGGCGGCAATTTTAATTTACTGTAAAATTAAATTATTTAAAAAAATATATACCTAAACGCTTCAAAATTCCTACAAAAACGGATATTGATTATATCCGTAAAAAACAGCCACTTTCAATATAATGGGTCAACCCCATTTTTTTATATAAAGAATATGAAAAGAGAATTATTGTTTTGTTGGGAAAATTTTCTGTTACGAGCGATTGTTTAGGTTGGTACTAGGTGGAAAGTATTAAGGACTGGCTATCTATTGCATATTTTTTAAATATGCACATACCATTTTTACGTACAAAAAATCGGAGCTCCGGCTGTTACTGTCTTAGCACGGGCCTGAACACAATTTATTCCTCGTTTGGATTTCCTAACTTTATATGTACTTCAAGAGCTACATTTTATTTGTTATTTTATTGCGTAAAAGGAAATATTATGCAATGTGTATGTTTGTAAGTTGGTGCTCTTTCTTTCATAGAATCAATAAAGAATTGCAGCTCTGCCATCTATCCACAGTGTATTGAACTAAAGTCAAGGCATTCGGTTTGTTAAATACAGTTGCTTATAAGTTTATATACCGAGGTTGAATTATTGTCCAGAAGGGGGCAACAGTAGACCAATTCATTGAGGAAAAGAGAATGAACGACGGTCAATAAAGGTACAAACGTTTTATTTATAGAGAAGCTATAAAAATGTTGAATCAGGGAAAACCGAAACGCTCATTACAATATCTCTTCAGAGGAATTCTGTCGCACAGGTTTTGAAACCAATATTTCCAAAACACAATTTTATAATTAAATATATTCCATCATACTAACATTAGGTAATTTCGTTTTTTTGCGGATTTTTTGAATATACACCTAGACGTTTCCAGAATTCTTGTCTGGCTGTCTTTTTGTATTGGTATCACTTGAAAACGGCTAGATCAATTTTGATAACACCTCAGACTCTATCATTGGTGGATACTCATATATTTAAATAGTACATACCCGGTTAAAATAGGGTTTCCGTAAAATTCAACATTACCTATACGGACTAAGACGAGAGCATCGACTGGCAAAATCAACATTCACGCGAAGGAAGCCACGGGCTATAGCTAATCAATAATAAATTAAAAAATAAAAAGATGCTTTGTGATAAGATCACACTGCTAACTTCCCATTGGGTGCCCTTAGAGATTATAAAAAACCGCTAATTGAAATTTCCTGTAAACATAATCAGGTGTAAATATGTGTCGAAAGAAATTGGTCCGGAGTCGATATCATTATTTGTTCTTGAGATATGCGAGCCTAAAAAAGTTGACCAACATACGAACGAACGAACAAACAAACGTACATACGTACACGCAAACACACATACATATCTCTATAAACAGTAGATTCAGACTCTAGGGACCTCAAAACGTGCAGATATGTCCCAATTTTTCATTCGCAAAATCGGACCCATGATTACAGCAACTTATAATGGGAAGTTAAGATACGTTTATCCTGCACGAGCCTATTTAATCGGGGACAGTTACTTACTTTGCGAATTGATCTAAATTATTTTGTCATTTATTTTTACCGGACTGCGGTGCGCCAAGGAAGAATATTGTGTTTATCAGCCTATATGCGACTATGTCCAGATGTTACGCTTTATAAGTAGAACTGGAACGCGAAGACCGATTTGGACAAATGAGGTATCGTTAGAATAGTCTAATTGAGTCTTGACCCTCCGAGTGTCCTAGGATACATGACGTTACGAATATTCCAATATGGCATAATGGCGGCCAAGAGAAAATCTCATTGAAGATTTTGACGAGTAGATTTAAAATATATCTATACTACTGGCACATCTTAAACAATGCAGTGAAATATCTCGTAAACGGTACAAACCATAAAAAAATGTTTTATACAAAAGTTATAGAGTGTCAAGGGGGACAGAAGACTGTGATATCAGATTTAACATAGGTGGTGCTGTGAAGGTCAGGCGAAGGTCAGCTTCGATTTTAACATTGGAAATGTTTATGTTCGTATATGGGGGCATAGTTACGAGTTTTCGTTCAAGGCCAAAAGACAACGGTGTCGCGATCAAGTGAGGAGCAATCATGCAAAATTGAACAAGTGCAATTTTTCGAAATGTGTTTTATATCATGTCTAGTTAATTGAGAGGTATTTGCGACGATCTGCGGTGTTACTTTTGAGCAAATGTTAATAAATACTGCAGTAGAAAAATCCATTTAAAAGTTAAGTAATCAAGCAAAAGTGAACGCGTATATATAACAGAAGAATAATAGGGTTATTCCTGACAAAACTAAACAGTGCATTGATAAATATATTGTGTGTATAATAAACAGTTAATTATGTTTCATATATGCTGTTATCATTTCCAATGTCCTCGATGGTTGCAAGAATTGCGAAATCTGTGAATTTTTTAATCGTGACAGTGCATTTTTATTTCAGAATACGATACAGTATTTAATAGTGAACAGTAAATTATTAAGAGACATATGAGCTAAAGTTAATAAATATTGAGATATTTACAAATTAAGTAGCAAATTTAATTTGTTAATTCGATTCTTTTATGAATTGAATTCAAGCCAAGAAGGCCGGTGCGTAATATCATGGCTATCTGCTATGCCATAATTTATCTAATTATCGTTAATTTTGGCTGTTATTCGGCTGTTATTTAATTTCTAAATATCTCTATATTTATTAACTTTAACTGATATGTATTAATAATTTACTGTTCACTATTAAATACTGTATCGTATTCTGGAATAAAAATGCACTGTTACAATTAACAAATCGAAGCTGACCTTCGCCTGACCTTCACAGAACCACCTATGTTAAATCTGAGATCACAGTCTTCTGTCCCCCTTGACACTCTTTAACTTTTGTATAAAACATTTTTTTATGGTTTGTACCGTTTACGAGATATTTCCCTGCATTGTTTAAGATGTGCCACCCTGTATATTATATAATTGTTAATTTTCCTCACTTTTTAAACAATATGCATGGAGATTATATGCCTATTCATTTTCAAGATAGAGTGACCTGTGTACGTGATCAGGTCGTGTCCATTTGTTTCTTGAGTTGTGACTGGTCGATCGAGAGAATTTAAAATTTTGCTAATGTACTGAACCGTATTTACCTATATTTATTTTGTTGTAAGCTGTAGGCATTTTCAAATTAGGTAAGTACTCTATCTTGGAAATGAATAGACTATAGTGTCCTTTCTCCCAATCCTACATGGCCCTGAAGAGTGAAGATAGTAGAAACCTAGTGAGTTGGTACCTACTCCACACAATGACCTTGAAAAAAATAATTTTTTTTTACCTTTTCTTCCAGCTCCCAAAACTGACCTCTAAAATAAAAATTCAACTTTTTGTTTGTAATTGGACCACCACGTCCACTTTCTACAACTATGCCATATTTCAACTTTTTATCTCAAACGGTCTCTGAGCTGTGACTGCAGATACCGATCAGGTGACATTCCACAAGTGTTCAATTTTTGTCAATTTTGATGTAGAACACTAAAAATAACGTGACGACGCGACGTAATAATAATTTATAATGACATCCATCAAATTTCGAATGAGTACCTATGATGAGTCCTTCGAGAGGTCGTCAGAGATCAGCGAACTTTGATATAAAGCTAAGATCGCGCGGTTAGGCGTATCTTTTCTGGCGGATGTCCGTACAAATAACTGTAAATTATTATATACTTATCCAATAAATCACATTCAGCATTATAAACAAGTAACTATATATATGAAGTAAGTATTGAATATTGACGGCTATCTATAATCATAACCGAACGAATGAATGGCCAGTAAGTTTCTCTTCCTGCATTGTGTGTCGCAATAAGATGTCATGAAATAAAATAATGTTGTTGTATATAGATATATTATAAACAATCCATGCTTTGTTTACTCAGTAACGAAAGAAAAATGCTAGTTTTTAACCGAATTCAAAAAAAGGAGAGAGGTTCTTATAAGTCGACGCGTATTTTTTTCCTTTTTTATGTATGACCACGCATAACTTTTCACAAAGTAGTCCGATTTTGATGATTCATGTTTTATTGCAGAATCGAAGTTGGTCCCATATAAATTTTACTTAAATCGGTTCAGTAGTTCGGCTGATTTTAATAAAAGTGAGTAACGGCATGTGATTCCTTTGGTATAAATTTCACTTTTTGACACATCACACAGCGTAAGAAGTCGGTTAAAAAGTTTGTAGAAGTGAATCTATTGGCAAGCAACTAAACTACGTGTTGTAAAGTCACTAAAAAGTAAAAAATAAAAAACTTTTTAACAAAAAAAAAACCTTCTTCAAAAAGCCACTAAAAAAAGGAAAATAATAACACTTTGAGGTTTGCGCCAATTTAATAAAATATGAAGTCGGTTAAAAAGAAGATATTAATTATAAATTTGCACTTTTTAACCGACTTCATATTTTATTAAATTGGCGCAGATCTCAAAGTTTTATTATATATTTTCCACTTTTTAGAGGCTTTTTGAAGGCGTTTTTTTTTTTGTTAAAAAGTTTTTTATTAATTGATAGGTATATAGCTATACTATTTATTTTTCGTCAAAAAATATCTAAACTTTTGAATTATATATCTATCTACTAGCTTTTACCTGCATTGCTTCGCTCACGTAAACGTTTAATATGGGTATATATATCTGCCTTGCGCCCCTGCCCTTGTTCATTTGGCAACAATATTCTCGAATGAAGCTGATACAAATAGACGACAAACCGATAAACAGACAGATAAAAAATAAAATACTGGAAGCATGTTCTCCACTCTATAGTCTACATCTATATCTAGATATCATATAAAATACCCGAAGAACTTCAGGAATTAATCAAGTTTCCATCAGACAAAATTGTTACACAAAAAATAGAAGATAAGCAGCAGTGACTGCCCATTTACCTACGTCCTTTTCTAATCTATATATACAGCTGCGTATGTTTAAAATCCTATGACATTTTTTCGAAAAATCAAATAAGGGAACGTTCTGCTATCTTTGACTCCTCCTACCCCACATAACATATCATAACATTTACCCCCCCCCCCCCCAATTGTGTTACCTAACATTATAATTTCGTTTTAAATATGGCTATCGCTTTTTAAAAAGCGTAACCATATATTTCAAGTTTTGGTATACACACTATTAGTGTTCCGTTATCCGTACCAAAACTGAAAAAACGGAACACTTATGGTCTCACTCTGGTGTCTGTCCGTCTGTCCGTCCATCTCCCAGAGCCAAACGGTATACGCAAGCTAGAGACTCGAAATTTGGCATAGTTAAAGCTTGTTATTGCCCAAATGCTGTGGCTTAGATATGGATAAATAATTTGGATAATTACAGGTAATAATATGGGGAGTCAAACAGGTTATGAAAAAATGAAAAAAATTTGCAACCCCTGCATCGAGTGAAGTGTCTAATGAAAACTAGTGACCGATAGAAAACAGTAATATTTTTAAAAAAATTAGTTATTTTTGCTTAAGAAAAAAAATTAAAAACCGCGAAAATCGCTTCTCCCACACCATTTATTTCTAAAGTAGGTATTAATTGGAAAGATCTGAAATAAATTTAACAAAAGCATGAACGAAATTTTTTGAAGTAGGAAAAGACACAAACGAAGCACGAACCAGCCGCAAGTAAAAAATTAGCAAAGGTTATGCAGCTAACTAGAGATACAACGATGTAACCATGGAAACGAAAAACAATAAAACATAAAAATAAGGTTTTTATATTTAACTATATTGTACGGAACACTCATTGCACGAGACCCGACTCGCACTACTTCCTGCGATAACATATACCTATACCTAATAGTAACGTTGATGATAACTACCCCACCCCCCTCTATATGAGAAACGTTACATAAATATTTGAACGTTCCATAAGACGTAGGTATACTACCTATAGTACAATTTCTTCTTTTTTGGAAACTCAACCTGGGGATGATATAGGGTAATTCCGGGATAGTTGGACCAGCAACGAGAACTCTATAATACTTACCTATACATTATGCGATACCTATAATGTCCTATATAATATAATCATGCTACTTTATTTTTATTTGTTTTTTCGTTGCATGGTTTGAAACAAAATTTGAATAATGAAACGGGTTCAAAATAGATCGAAACTTGTAATTTCACTGCTATTTTACGAAGTCAATTTGTTAAGTCATTTTAATATCTTTTTATTTATTTATTGTAGATAGATTATAAACGCTCAAACAACATCAACAATTAAAGCTAAACGACACCACAAAACATCCATGAGTGAGGTGGGATTCGAACCCACGACAGCTTGATTCAAAGGTCAGCACGCTGACATTTTAATAACTAAATTTCAACAAGTCTAGATAGTATATCGTTGAATTAACGAACGCCATTTCATATCACCAGTACGCAGCAATATAGGGGCGGAGTCTTTAATCCAGCATCCTAACCGGTCCAGCCCGCTAACATTCTCTCTGTTTAGTTGCTCAACGAATCACAGTACACGACGAACGCTTCTGATCTCATTGAAATGTGAACTCGACGGCTGCTATTGCAGTGCAGGTTTAGTTGAGTATTTCTTGCTGTTATTTCTTTATCAAGACTCTAGAAATGAATTGTTACATACAACTAGGGACAACTAGCTGCACCCGCGACTTCGCTCGTCCTCGATTCGTACTTATAACGGGATATTTTCTGTTTCTTGATGACTTGGCATGGTGCAGATTTGTATCTTAAATTTAAAGCCAGACTTTAAGCTAACGGTTATTAATTGATGAATAAGTGATGAAGTAGTTCCCGAGTTATATAAGCAAACCAGCATATATATATATTTTTAGAAAATGCATTTTTATAAAGACATATCATTATAAAAACTGTATCCATCAAGTAATTTTGTGAAAATTTGAAAATTGAAGACGATGTTTCCTTCAAGGTTTTAAATATGTACTTATCATAGATGTTGATGAATATTAGAAGATCGTCTTTTTAAAATCGATCGGTAAAAATCTGGAAAAATGCTATACCTAATAGATCTCCTAGCCCGTGTACCATGGCTACTATAACGGTATATTATACTAGTCTTATTTTTGGTTAAGGAATCATCCCACAAACGATATCACATGTTTTTTTAAACACCCTGTATAACTCTTTCAATATCATTTTCCACGGGGTCAGTACTTTTTTTTATTTAGGTATAGTTAATCTATAAGTGTAGGTATAACTAATATTATAAAGAGGTATAATTGTTTTGTGAGTTTGTAAGTTTATTTGTATAATTATGTCGGGGGTAATCTTTAGAACTATTGAACCAATTCTAAAAATTCTTTCACTAATAGAAAGCTACACTGTGATTTATAAGCTATAGGTATTTTATTTTGATAAATTTCTCTCGGGGAGGGATAATTCCTGTGGGATAGTAGCAAAACGTAACTCTGAAATTCTTGTGCATTTTAGAGTAAGGCGGAATCGTGGTGCGGAATCTTACTAATAATATTACCTGTATAAAATAAACACCACCAGCCCAACTTCGCTTCGCAGGTGGAGAATTTCTCGAGGGGGGGATAATAAATCATAAATTCTTAGCACCCAGGCGAAGCCGGACGGGACAATTAGTTAATTATATATTTTAATTGTGAATAACTATAAGGTTGTCATATCGTTTGGCGACAATGATAACGGAACTGTAAAACGTTGGTAATTTTTAAGAGCTGATCGTTTCGTTTAAGGATTGCAGACATACATTATTATTGATACCGTATTTAGTCTATCAACTGTATTTATTTGTGTAGGCTGACATTCTTGTTAGAGGTAATAAGGACAAATGGAGACACACACCGCTTCTCTCTGTGGGAAAGTTGACCGCCTCGCAGAAGACTTCCTACTCTATTGATTCTAAATCGTTGACAAAATCAAAAATCTCTGTTCCAAGTAGGTTAAACTACAGTGACGAGAGTGGGGTAGGTACTTGTGTCTGCTGTCGGGCGCAGTAAAAACCCTTCGTTATAATAATATATTCGGTATATTTATTTTTATAAACCAAAATTTTATCTTCTATTTGGGGAAGTTAGAATTTTCAATTTTGCTCGAAGCGCACGCGCAAAGATAGATTAATCATTTGAAGGCCTTCGGGTGCACGCAGACCCGGATTTCTGCCTAGGAAATTATATAAAAACAATTATTTATCTACTTTGTATTATTATGTCGAAATATAAATAATAGTGCTTTTTTTTGCTAAATTTCCAACCAATTCAATTCGATTTTCTTTTTTTTTTGAGGCTTTGGGGCTTCAACTGTCAAGTGCCTAGGGGCCTTGGGTTTATAAATCTGGGCCTTAGTGCACACTGACTTTTGAAGCCTTCCTCTACCTCTTTATCGTTCTTATTAATTGTTAACGAACGTCAAAAATACAGAAATATAGTTTCTTTTTTCATTTTTGACACCCTTGCGATACTTAAGTATACCAAGTGCGCGTTCCTCCCGCTTACACTATGATACGTTTTTGCACGAATATGGTGCAGTATAAGTTACCATTTACCAACCCACTGACAAAAGCTTGTTTGCAACTTATGATTCAAGAAAGGTCCCTATACTCCGGTACACTATCTTATTAATTCTTTCCCACAAGTGACGGATTACAGTGTATGCATGGTAAAGAAGAGAGATAGACGGCCCAGTTTAATTTTGGTGTATAAGCGGCGGACTACAGAGCACAACATATATTATAGAACCGACGCATATTAAATAATGTTGCATTATGCCTTCTTAACTCATTGAAAACAGAGAATAATGCTTGTCGTAGTAAACAGGGAGGGAGAACTGTTCTTGGTATTTGCGATGCAAGTATATTATCAAATAAAACATTTTTCTTCTATATATAATAGCGCAGTTTTTGAAATTGTATTTCAATTTGTAAGTAGTATTAATTGATTGATGAGTGTAAATGTCAAAGTACAATAAATTACACATGGAGTGAACTATAATATGATTGTTAGACAACATTACTCGAAATCGAGGCGAAACAGTGCGCGGATGCCATCACGGCCCGAGCGAGACCCGATCTCTCTGCCTGTCTTTATATCACATACATAAATACAGTCAATGTGTCCACAGATACAGTTCATCCTTGTTAAACTATAGTCTACATGCAGACCAGGCGAGGTCTAGCGAATTAACTATGGTCAAATAATAGTAGATTGTATATCTAGATGTGTAATGAATCTAAGATCTAAGTCTAAGAGGTTGGAAATTTTCCCAAGGGGGTTAACCTGGAAGAAAACCACAATCTTTTTCAAATCGATCGTGCTTAGGTATAGAAAAAGACATACGCTGATTTCTGCAATAGAGTGCCTAAAGGTACGTGCAGTACGCAGCTGGGATTCTAGATGGTAGCATGTATGGTAGATGGTGGCTGAAATTATAAGCGCTTATAGGTTTGCACAACGAAGCTTTGATACTAGCATTGATAAAAGCTTAAATCGCGTTTGAAATTTCAGATAGCGAAGACGAATATTTGTGTTCTTCTGCTATAACAAAGTAAAATATTTTAAATACAAATTTGGGTAGGAGCTATCATGTTCACCCTATTAAAAGAAAACGATATAAACATGGCGAATTTCATTATTTATACCTCGATTTATACCAAGAATTAAAATTTTACCCAAACCGATTTTTTGAATATTTACGTATGGAATATACTTTTAAATACGTTTTAGCAAAAACTCAAAAGAAATTAAATAAAAACTGGCAAAATGTCACTTATTAAACTAGTCACATCCCTTGCAAAACTTGTAACGGCCATTTGACAGCTGTCACACGTTGATTGTAGTAGTCAGCGCGCTGAAAGAATGGTGAGATACATTCTTGTATCTAGCAGCTCTTGTAACAGCGCTTATACCTTCTACACTCACTGCTTCGTTGTGTACGCTCGCACATATAACGATGCATTAATTTAAGCAAGCCCTGCTATGATCTGCGCTACCATCTAGAATCCCAGCTCCATACTGCACGTACCTTTAGTTCTCGAAAACGCAGTAAAGAAAGCACGGCTATGATGTACCCGCACACAAAGTCTACATGTACAAATTATACACTGAAGACTTTGTCCACCTATCTGCATATTGATTCGACTGCTATTGGTGTCTATTAACTTTTTGCCGATATTCTTGCAAGAAACTAAACTAAAAATTCACATCGCGTCTTCGTCTTGGAAACCAAAGACGGAAAATATGTAATGTCCTTTTCAACCCCTGTATTTATTATGTCCTTTATCAAATTTTGTATAGAAATTACATTTTTTCATATAGGAAAAAAACACCTTTATTAACCTTGCTTTTTAACTTCCCGTTATTGAAAATTGAAGATTTTCAAAAATTCAGGAAGTTGTAGGTTTCAGTCCGAATTTCGAAAATCGAGTTTTCAACCGAGCTCGACGTTTTGAAGTCCTAGGAAGCTAATCTGACCGCATCCAGACCATCTAACCATTGATTGACGTCTTTGTGTGTGTGTATGTAATGTGTATGTATGTGTGTATGGATGTATGCGTTGAGTGAAGGAATGAAATCCTAAAGTCACTGATGTATGTAAGCACAAGATATTTTTGGAACGAAACGCTCGATTTGAACGATCATTACGGCGATCGAAAGGGTTTATCAAAACTTAGATCTGATTAAATTTTGAGCCCAATTGCACAAGTGGTTTGAGGGTTATACATCAAAAACGAAAAATATTTTTTTTTCATTTTAATATTTTGAATAACTTGAAAACTACTCGTGCGATTGGGCTCAAAATTTAATCAGATCTAAGTCGTAAATAGCCCTTTCAATTGCCGCAAAATTCGTCAAAATCGGTCTATAGTTCACGAGATATCGCACGACAAAACTATTTTTTTAAATTAAATTTTCTTTTCTCATAATTAATAATTGAGTGAATTGAGAGTAAAGAATTGCACAATATCAATTTATTTTATCCGGTAAACTTCCAAATCACCCAATAAGCAAATAGCTTCATATTATTTAGATGCGGAAAATGTTTCGGTACAAGGTTGACATGCACGGACTGCGAAGTCCCATCAATCACCGGCAGTTGTATGTAACATATTGGAATCTTCTATCTTTATAGTTTCCTCACAGCAATACGAATGCCCATTCGTAAACTAGGCTGACCAACCCATTCACCTCTTCATACTCATTGATCGATCAGCTTCTGCGTTCTCCATTTCACAACACAAAAATATTACAGAACCGTCGTTATTCGGATTCTTTTGGTTAATGATAATTAGTAAAGAATAATTAAGAACACTGTGGTTGAATTTGAAACAAAATAAGAAACAATTTAGTCACTTCTTACCACAACAAACTAAAGTCTGTACTGAAGATGAGAGCATAGCTCTCGAAACGTACATCCATTTATAACATTGTGGTAAGAAGTGATTAAATTGTTGTTTTTTATTTTATAATGATAATAATTATAGGCTTGCACAAAACTGTTCCAAAGACGGAACGAACATTGAGCGTTTTCTTTGTTGAGCAGACATATTTCTGACCTAAGATCTCGTTCGACCTGTTCACTGATACCTTTGTGCTGCAGAATGAGAGAAATGAAATTATGAGTGTCCGCGGATTGCGGATAAATTTCCTTCTAATAAGTCTATAAACTGACAGGAATATACAGTGTGTCCACAGACTCATCCTCAACATGGGGATCTCCGTTGTTATGGGAGATAGAGATTTGGTTAAATGAGACAAAATGTGCAGAATCTTCAGTACTACTACCCTGAGTAGTCAAACTTTCCATATTTTGCTTGGTTCGCGACCGACAGTTGAAAAACGAGATTTACCCATTTTCGTTTTTTGTTTATAACTCGCTTATTAAGTAAGTTAGAAAAAAATACTTTCACTTTCTTAAGGCCCTTTTTTATGAATATTTCAAATCTCTTTTCATATTTTTATTTACTTTTATAGTTTTATAGATACTTGTATTAACTTTGTTTTTTTAAATACACGTCAAAGATGGCCATGACACCATTCGAAAGAGATTTTTTTTCTCTTTAATTTGATATCAGGCTTGATGGATTTATTTTCAAAAATAACTGAGTTATACGTAAAACACATGAGGAGTGGCAACATGTCTCGTGTTGAAATCGAACTATATGTCGGAGTATGGACATATATGTTAAGATGCGTTCTAAGGAAAGATAGAAAACATCTCCGATGGACCGATAGAGGACATGGTTCCAGGAGTTATGCTGTCCGGAACTGCCAAAGTCTATATGATAATAATTAATTCATAACACCTTCATGGAAAGAAAGAAGACACATTGGAAAGCATCTTCGTTTATTGGGTACAATTGTTGCACGTTTTCTCCTCCAATAAGGTCCGTCGCCATAATAATAGTATGATCAGTGAAGACGTCTCATACTTGCTTATAATATATTTATATTTATAATACGGCCAGCGTGTTTAAAGCACGACTGTGTGTGATGGTGGCCGCCCGAGGACCGTTATGTGTCAGGAATACGTGCTCTGAATAACGATACGTCCCTGTATAAGGTTGGAGGAAAGTCGACACTTCCCGATGAAGTATAACTTCTTAATTCTTATGCGAATTCGGGCCGTTTAACGCTAACGATTTAACGATAACGAGAAACAAATCATATACTATTTAGATATATTTGTCTGTAAAAAAATATCAAATTATAACATTTATGCTGGGTTTCTGATACGACTTCCAGCTTCAAATCTACATTTGAGATCTCCATTTGGTTGAATACAAATGACATTCTTGAATCTAGAAAGTTATACCAGAAATCCAGCATTATAGATGTAGATTTTACGTGAGTTTTACTTCTGCAGTGTGTAGTGCAAACAACATACCACTGTTTGCCGGCCGAACTGTATAGCTTTGCCCACTTATACAAACTTGCGTTTCAGATCGCTGACTAGTGCCGGACAGCTCTCCTACAATTCGGCCATCGCCGGTCGAACTGTATAACTTTGTCCACTTACAAACTTGCGTTACAGATCGATAACTATGATATCACTGTTTGGCGGACGGCGTTTATACAGTTTGGCCAAATTGCCATTCCCGATAGTTGACTGTTTGACGAACTCTATGTAAATTTTGCGTATAAAAGTTTCATTTCGCTATTATGTAGTGTAAACTACACATATCTTATAAGTAGACTAAATTTTACTGTGTAATCTTTAACTTGTCACATACATTTTGCCAGTGTCGACTGTGATTAAATAAATATCTATCTATCTATTGTACAAGAAGTTACTCTTCCTCTGAGTGTCGCGACACACAAATTTTTTGAAAATCACATAAGCATGAACTGCTGAATAGTTAAGAAATTTTATTTATTGACCCAGTAAGGGAGATTCCGTTTTAAGTCGACCGTCTGACATTTCGTTCTGTTTGTCCGTATGTTCCATGGTCAAATTTTAATTAAATTTAGTCGAACCTAGAAAGTTACAAATCTGAAATCAGAAGCAAATATTTTATTTGTATATCTAATACTATATTCTGTTTTTGATAAATAAGGTCAATGATTTAACCTCACATGTATTAAAATGACCTTAAATATAAATATTGTTATGACGAAAAATGGGAAAAATCGAGTTTTAGTGCTTTCAAACCGTTGTTTAAAATGTATGTGCCAAAAAAAATCTCATGAATTGTGTTGTAATATACCCATAGATAGAGTAGGGAAGTCATAGGCACAACTGTAAGTCTGTAAGTGACAGTATGTCAGGTTGGAAAAGAGAGATAGAACACGAATACAGGTTTTCTGTTCCTTATCTTCTGACACATTTGTGAATTTAAAATTTTATGGTATAGGCATTGTTAATTTACATCCTTACCATGGTTATGTATTTATGATAGAAAAAGATGGAAGAACACGTCTATTCTCCATCTATATCTTTTGCATCGACACTTTTTTGGGTGGCTTCTCTCATCTATCTATGATATCTCTATGAATATGCCACCCCAAATAAAGTCTATGCGGTTGCCTAGTAACATATACATACCTACCTCCATTATACACTATACAGAATGGTTCTTTAAAAACAGTCAAATATTTGGTAAACAGTAAAAATTATTATTAAAAAATGTTTTATACAAAAGCTGTAGAGTGTGAAGGGGGAAAGAAGACGATGATATAAAATTTAACATACCTATAGTGTTGATGCCACGGTCAGGTGAAGGTTAGATTCAATTTTTAATTCTAATACTAGTGCATTTTTATTCCAAAATACGATATTGTATTAATTAATATTGAACAAAAAAGTGTTAAAGTACATATGAGCTAAAGTAGATAGATATTGAGATATTTAGAAATTAAATAACAAATTAGATTTTTCAATTACTTAGGTTCACTTATTAATTGAATTAAAGTCAAGAAGACCGGCAGGCTATCTACATGCCAAAATTTATGTCTCTGACGTTTGCAGTTGTTTGTTCGAAATTACTTGGACAGGCATTGCCATTGGCCAGTGTTTTTCTCACGTAAAAGACTAAATATAAAATTTTTATTTTTCATGAAACTTCAGAATTTGGGGAAAAATGAGTGATAGCCAAGTCGATTTATTAGTTGATCATTATCACATTAAAATAAATCAGTTTTCAAGGACAATTATAAAGTCACATCATTTACTTTACAAAAATACCCACCTATAAATAAATAAATAAAAATGATAATCAACATTCTTGACGCCCCACCCAAATCGATCGAGTCCTCTCGCATTGGAAAGCAGGCAGCAGCTTCTTTGAATTCCTATCTCGCACTTATAAATTATTTGGAATGCATGGACACACACCTTTATAATCCAAAATCAAAGATGTCTTCAGCATGCGCAGGTTCAACAAACCATCCCACGAAAGCATTGCACATCCATCCATCTGTCCATTCAACCATCTGTATACCACATCTCCATACCAAAACATCGCGCTATGTCGCGGGTTCCTTGACCATAAAACATAACGATAGTCGATGCTTCTTACAGCTTGTGTCGAAAGCTAGTCGACCAGTTCGATAATTATAAAATAAAATAATACAAGAAATCATATTTAGTAATATGAATTCAACAGTATAAAAAGTCTTTATAATATTTTTAATCTAAAATTTCATTCTTCTTTCATTCAACGTATGGGTATTTGCTATAGCCAAGTACTTTCGCTCCTGGTTTTTTGCCGAAGTCTATATATTATTATACAAGTGTCACAGATTAAAATCTATCTGTGACTGCAGTATACTAATAATATTGTATTTGGTTTTGTCTGAACTTCGTTTCAGAATCCAGAAACGAGATAATTTCGTTATACCCCGTTAGCCTGTACATTTCGAAGTCATCTGCTGTAATTGGCCATTTCGTGCAATGTTTAACCACTTCATGTGATATCTAGTTACACCAGAAGGCCACGACATCATTTTTCAGGTCGCGAAACACAATGATAATTGGAGTCCAGACTATCAGAATAGGGATTCTATTGAAAGTTAACTCAGTTGAGTAAGCAGAAAAAACATTTTCTTTTTCGAAAACGTGTTAAAAGTGAATATTAATTATAATATGTGTAAAATTAATTTGTACTGTAAAAAAGAGCTCGGAATTTTAAATAATGATATCAGATATATGAAAAATTTCGCCAACTTGGTATTGGTCATTGGATTTGAATCTTGAAATATCCCGTTTCATGTATTTCCCTCACATTCAACTGTTTTTCAAAAGGAATTATTCTTAAAACTATATATTATGTGTTCTGGAACGTTATTCACCTTTCACCCTTTTGTTCAAGCAAAAAATACGGTAGTAAGGGCAGTAACGTAGCTAAAGGGTGCACGGTTAGGTACATTTGCATCCCCTAAGGATGTATTGGTACCTTCCAATCTATTATTTTATTTGTAAATAATTTGATCGCTAAACTACGTCAGATGTAATAGGTTTGGGAAACTATCTGTAAATCTATTATAATATTGAACCTTCCTCATGATACATTTATTATTTCGCCCCTGACTAATGCACGAATGCAGAAAGCATTGTCAGAAAATCTGATTTGACAATGACCTTAGACTGTGACTACACATGTTTTTCTATTATTTTAAATCGATCGTCCTCGAAAAATAATTGATCGAATGACATAATATTTTTTTAAACTGTACATACAGCCATTCAACATAGTTCTTTGTACAATTTTCACTTCGGAACAACATTTTTCTATGCAATTTGACCAAAATTTAACTTGAAAAGCGATCTATGAAGATCATTTATTTGTTTTTGTGTGAATACAATCTAATGTTCTACATGTATAGGGAGTTTGACAACGACATTCGACTGTTTCTCATTCCTGCATGTATAAAAACTGAAATTTATTATCACAATCTAAGGTAATTGTCCAATCAGATTTTTTGACAATGCTTTCTGCAACCCAGCATCAGTAATCTACTTAAAGATGCTAAACCCCCCAGAGAGGACATTGGAAAGTGGTTGCTATCGTAAATTGCATTCCAATGTTCTTTGGGAATTAGCGCTCCCAGGGACTCGAGCTCGTACCAGTCGATTTGTGTATGCCGGCTGGCGGATTCTAATACACAAATGGATTATTTATTGTGTTGAAGACGCTAATGAACTGAGTTGTCGACGCGTCTATAATCTACAATTAATTAATTAAAGAGTCAAAATAAGTACTCGGCTGTTCTTAACTTCTCAAACGACAGTTCAGATTCCCAGTGGTGGTAAAGGATAAAATATGAATCGATATAAGGTATATTTGTAACAGAGTGTTTTGCTGTCCGACTGTTTACAGCGTTCCTGTATACACAATACGAAGACAGAAGACACACGCAGTACAAGCAACTATACTATTACCTCTCCGTCAGTAGGTATACATCATTTATGCGTGATAAGCATGCGAATAACGCATCTTTTATTTTCTGATTGCACTCGCAGAATTCAATTGAACTTTCTGGTTGGCCATTGATACGTTCAGAGACGGAATCAGTTAAATCAATACAACATCATGGAGTAGGCGCGCACCTTTTTGTAACAAATGAGTCGTGTGATGTCTTTTCGACGTATTAAAATTGAAATAAATTTTTAAATGAGAAAAACAAATTGTTTTCATGTCATTTTTTCATTATCAATATATTGAACCTTTAAATTTTCTTTAACATAAATAATCATTATAAAGATTTAAAAAATATTAATTTTAATAGTTAAAAACTCATTCAGTGTCTTCACATTAAAGGTTCTACCACTTTTAAAGAGATTCATAGGTAATTATGTGACAATAATTATTATGTGATGATGAGTGAGACAAATATATGTTGTAGGGCTTCCTTACAAATGCATCTGAGTGCACTCACGAGGCTCGCTTAGATAAAAACATGATAAAAAATTGCGCTGTCTTTTCGACACCACGTGAGCACTCCAAGGATAAAATGGAAACCATCTATTTTAGACACTTCTGGTTTCAAGTCAAAATGTCGGTTTTAACCCCCTCTCTTAGAGGGAAACTTGCTCGCCTAGATGTTTATATCGTTCTGCAAGGGGGTATAACCGACAATTTGTTCTGCAAATTGAAAACAGTCGCCATAACAACATATTAAAATTTGAACCTTGAACTAATAATATAAATTTCGTGGGTACCTGACACGTTTAGGGTGATCTGCCACCCCTTTAATACTGATCAATCGATCTGCAAATATTATAATGCTTTATTGGGTCACCGACAAGCTATACAAACAATTTCAGCCTTGAAGCAATAATAATTGTGACCATTTTTTTGTTACATGTTGGGGGCGGTCTGCATCCCTCCCATACCGCATCTAGCAAAATCCCTTACTCAGTGCAATTTAATATGCCTCCCTTAACATCTTCACAAAAATAAGGCCTTGAATAAATAACACCAAAAAATTGTCACTAGCTCTCAGCCCATTTCCATTCTATTGATTTATTGATGAAAAAATCTATATGAACTAAGGAAATTGTTAGGTGAATTAAATTTAAAAATTAATATTTGTGGATCGGAGACCATGCATATGTCTATATACTATATACCGCGGCCACGAGCACCTCAAAAATATTCTTCATCTAGTAATTTTTTTCAACTGGTTTCTATTTGCTCTAAATATTTCAGTAGAGGAAAAAAAAAGATTTTTATATAAAAATATGTATTAACATTAACCATAGTCCGCTCCTGTGCGTGGAGTTTGATCACCGTTGTCTTACCGACATAGATCGGTCATTGGCCATGCTGATGCCAGCAAAACTACCATTGTTTTGTACTTTTGATGACATGTAGAAAAATATTTGGTATTTGATGCGTAACTTTTTTTTATTATTTTTTAAAATAATGTCAATAATTCTACGTGATGTCTACGTTGTAATCACACACTGTAACGCAAACTTTTGCGTGATTTATTAACTTCTTCTAAATTCTTAATACTTTGTAAATTCGCGAAATTTTGTTAGTGTAAACCAAAAATAAATTGTTCGAATAGTGATGAGTTGAATTCACTTTTTTGTCGAAACCTAGGTTTTCGATTTCTAATCCTATTGCGAATCTCTATACTCTGTAAAAATATTTAGCCGGTGAACGTTCACTGAAAGTTCAGAAATGAAATACATTGTGTTCATGAAAATTTAATTAGAGTTCGGTTTCTGGTACGATTTTCAACGCTAAATCCCTTTCAAAGTAAGTTCAGCAATTGACCTAACTAAATCTACTTTGAAGGTAGTAGTAGGTTTAGCGTACTAGAGGAAGAAAATTTGATTTTAATAAAAACCAATTTCCTTGACTAAGCTTTCATCAGATGGTCTGACTTTTGAATTTGTAGTGGCAGAGGCTGATGAAGAAGTTATTTCAGGGGAATTGGATATTCAATACTTACATCAACAGCATATTTTGATGTCTGGACATTGTATTTAGTTTTTAGTGTATTTACAATATAGGACTTACAAATTTTAAAATAAAATATTAGTAAAAAAAACTTTTTAGAGACAAGCTTTTAATGTACTAAAAAGGAAAAATAATATTTAATAATTTAGGTTGAGAGCACTGTAGCCTAGTGGCTATTTGGTTCCGCAGCTTCTAGACTACACTGTTGTGGGTTCGATTCCCACCTGCGCTCATGGATGTTTTGTGATGTTATTTTAGTTTTAAGAAAGTTGTTATTTAGTGTAGTTGAAAGACGCTAATGACCTGAGATGTCGATGCGTCTATAATCTACAATAAATAAAAATAATTTAGGTTCATAATTAGATATTAAAAAAGCGTGGGTTTTAAGCTCTATGATGTGAAACAGTGAGTGAGTGTGTGACGAAAGAGCGAAACTTTGATAGCAGATATTTTCTAAACTATATTTATTATATTATATGTAATTTGGGAATTTGCATTTGTAACTAAGATATAGGAAGTTTAAAAGTGCCTCGAGTTGCTTCTAGAATTAAGATTTCCCGGTGGTGACCGTTTGCTCGACTTGGCACTGGCAAGGCCACTACCGTGGCCTTAAATGTTGTCGACAGGGTTCTGCACTGCGAGTTGCGACCTGAGTTTTTTTTTTATTTTGCAATATTTAAAAAAAATATTTTCTCTGTCACAAATTCAACACTTGGGCAGTAGTGGCGAAAGCGAAAATAAAAAATTCATTCTTTACAGACAGTAAATTTTAATGATTTGGGAAACGCTGTAAACAACATTAAAATTGAAGTACCTCCTTAATTTTAATAGTTACTACACTGATTCAATTAAGAATAGTCCAATCAAAATGTATATTAGAATGCTTTCAAATCACAAATTCGACCAAAGCATCGTCCCATCACTAATTTTGAGTAAAAAATATTTAACTCATTCGTTTCCTGACCACCATTCCACATCATAAAATCAAATATTCTGCTACTTAATAGTCTTGCTAATTAATATAAAAAACTGGTTTCATGCCAAATTAATAAATTGCCAGTTATCTGAAGAGAATAAACGAAGAAAAAACTTGCACCCAATTAAGAGAATTATTGTGGAGTTTATTAATTTTAATAACGAAATAACAGTGCAGATAATATGATTGTACGTACAGAAACAGTATCAACCTATGTAATATGTTGTAATGCACCGGTAACTATCAGAGATAAATCGTTAGCACGAAGATACCAACGTCTCGCACTGATGTGCTCAAGAATGAAGTTGGGTTCAGTCAATTAATTACTGCACCAACTTTACACGTTTTGTTCGAGACTCTGCAATAATATTGACAGTCTCTATAGACCTACCAGCTGAACTAATAGGAGGTAATATTGTAACTTGCTCCCGCTAGGGGCGCAATTAGCGCAATTAGTAAACAACATCTGACAACTGTGTAGGCTGTAGTTGTGTGTATTTTGACGATTATTACCGAAAACTTGACCGAAACTAGGTCACAAAAATCTTTTCTGTGAAATTAGTCACAGAGAATTGTAACAACCAAGCCGGCAGGCGTCCACAGTAGATTTTTTCAAACGTATATCCGATTATATAATACCTATGCCCACATATATAGACAAGCGACTAGGGCCTGCAGTCAGGGTCCATTCTAATTCGTCAAATACTCCATTTTGATGTTGTTTGGCACACACATACACCTAAATGTACGTAGCAACTAACTAGTGAACTATGTATACTAATATGGATAGTTGATAGCGATTAAAAAATGGGTTTTGTATGCGGAGAATGTTTAAATACATATTCTTCAAGATAGGCATTAATGTTCACAAAATTAGAATGAAAACTTCAGATAAGACTTATAATCTAATTTTTTCTATAAAAGTCGATCAATTTTCTGACATTTCAAAATAAAACTTAATTAAAATTTATTTTTCTATTCCTATTGTATAAATTTTGGATATCCTAATATCTCAAATAATAATATTAAATTAGGTTTTATTTTGAAATGTCAAAAAATTGATCGACTTTTATAGAAAGAATTAGATTATAAGCCTTACCTGAAGTTTTCATCCTAATTTTGTGAACAATAATGTCTGCCTTGAAGAATATAATTATTATGTATTTGAACATTGTCCACATACAAAACCCAATTTTTAATCGCTATGAACTATCCATATTAGTATACAGAGTTCACTAGTTATTTGTTACGTTCATTTAGGTGTGTATGTGTGTGTCAAACGACATCAAAATGGGGTATTCGACCAATCAGAATGGACCCTGACTGCAGAGTCTAGTCGCTTGTCATATATAGAGCATATTATGAACATATACAAGAAAAAAACCACTTGGGGGTGACTTCACCATATAAGGTATCTGGCCAGTATCATCAAATATTAAAGCTGGGTCTAAACGCTGGGTCTAACCGCTGGGTCTAAACGATATTACAAAATATCCATGAGCAGATGTGGAATTCGAACCCATGACAGTCTGTTCCAAAGTCCATCACGCTCTCTACGATAGATAAATCTGACTTTTTACGGAAATACAGAAAAATACATGCATTCGATTTGGTTTTCTATACAGTTCATATTAGATAACTGTGATGATAATATTATGCTTTATACTCGTAGATGCTCAAAAGGTTCATAATACCAAATCTTTCTTCTTGTCTTTTAAGCTTTATGTTCTAAAAAATTGTATTAAATAAGATATTCACCATTTTCAAAATAATAATTACGTGTGCTTTATAAGTAGGTATATAATTTTTTTCCCGTAAAATCTCGGATACGCTATGATACCTCTGTATATTTACATTATCGTATAAGTACTTTATTTCGTTTTATGATCGTTAGCTTTTAAGCATTTTGTTGTTGTTGTTGTTGTGTGCATTAAAATTGGAGAGAGGGTGTAAAACCTTAAACTTTAGGAAATTAAATTACTTGTCGTATATATTACAAAATATGCCATTTTAATTAAAAATATGATAAAGAACATAACAATTACAACAGCGGTTGAAATAACAGTAGGTTTCGCGTGATTTAGTTCACTAACATTTAAATTAGATATTTTTTAAATAGTTATGTCAATTTGTTTGGAATTTTATCAGCTTTCAGGTTGATAATGTCTTTTTTTATCCTTTTTTCCCGTATAGGGAAAAATCTGTTGAAGACATCACATCATTTGTGATCGTATGGGATTTCCACCCATTATAAACCCTTCTTCGCACACAACTTCGGAACTGCGTCAAGTATAACGTCAGAATAATTGTTATTTCTGCCTTTTTTCGTCCTAAAACTAAGTTTTCGAGCTATTTGCAAACAAATGCCTTTAGTCACTTTGTGACCCCCTTATGCACTCTCCTTCAAAGGGGGGAGTTAAGGTAGTGTTTCTTATCAAGCTACAACTTTAGCAAATAAAAAATGTAGTGCAACATTCTTTTCTAACTGGAAGAGGTATTTTGCCTCTGACGACTGAACTAATGGTACAGAAGGATTCGTTGTGCGGTCTTGAGACATCGACCTACATATTTCAGAGTAACAGCTCGTGTAATTCTGCCAACCGATCTACACTAAGTATGTAACACAAGCCAATTTGATTCGGTACACTGGCTGCCCGCTCTGCTAAGATTTCTGCGAAAAATACCTGCAAATATCTGTTGGCTGTTTGTAAGATGACTGGAAACAAATATCGCTAATTAATATTATTAATCCGTTTACAAATAAATTGATACATTAAATATTATTAACCTTATGACATATAACTTAACCCATCTGCTAAGAGATTTTATGGTCCTCCGCCAGTATCGTAACCACCATCTCGTTTTGAGGGTGGTTTTGATAATTGTTTAAGGATAACGAAGACACTTGGTACCAATTAGTATTTTCAATGTAAAATAAATAGCAAATGTAATCGATATTTTCATCAATTATTAGATTAGAACTTGAGAATCGGGATTTGCATTAGATGAATCATGGAAGCGCCATGTAAACAACGCCATCCTTACATTGTCGGATATTCTCAAGCTCTGTCTATTTTTGTGTTTGACTATTATAATTACAAAATCTTTTAATTGTTATTTATTTTCTTTGTATCTTACGTGCATCGATTACCAAGACTATTAACATGGGACCTACAGTTTTACGTGGAATACAAACCAAGCAGAGAAGGCAGTGTATTTTTTTTACATATACTTGGGAAGAAGCTCGAGTCTTAATCGTTCTCTCCCTAGATATTCCTGCACTGTCCGCCACATTTAAAAGTTTTCCAAATTTATAAAAATACTATTTAAGGAATATAATATAGTGTAGGTATCTATGCCTACAACACAGGCCTTCAGACGAGTCGAGATCGTAAAAATTTTGTCGCTTTTATGTTTCCATTGGACCATTACTTGTATATGACAAACCTCTTGCTCTCTTCTGGGAACTGTTGAAAAGACTCGGTTTTCAATTTATTATTTCAAATAATAAAATAAATTGAAAATATGAATTGGTTTTGGTTACTAGTTCCAAATAACCCCGGAAATTAGGCATTAAAAGATACGACTCTAATATTGTTTTCAAAATATTTTAATAAATTGTCAAAGACTTTAATCAATAGTTTAATAAAAATATTTGGGTAACAAATAACATCTTGCGGCTGTTCCAGTGAAGAACAGAGACAAAGGAAACAGTTTGTGACTGCCATGTGTTCGCGGAGGATAATGTTTTAATATACCATTATTTATAATACTACTTCTATCTGTTGATCATCATTACAATGTATGTAAGTAATAAAGTCTCCCCAGTTCTTTATTATTATAAACAGCTCTTCATCTGCCACTGTGTCCACTGGAGCTGCAAGTCAGACTCGTGCGAACAATGCTCACCGGTCTTGCAGCCAGTTAAGTTCACCTGCTCGACTGGAAGTCTTCATTAAAACGATATATTTTTGTGCCGACGAAAAATAAAGTAGTTGAATGCCAATAGAATGTTCTATGAACAGTGATTTGTTATAATAATAAGAAGTATTAGAAATACCTTGTATTTTGGTGTCCGTCTTGTGACTTCATGTGTTGTTAACACGACGCGTTTCAGCAACGAGTTGCTATCTTCAGGTGTGGTTAAATTTTTTTTTAAATTACACATTGAGTATCCGTAACACGTTATAATATTATGATGTTAAGCACATGCGTATTATGTTGTGGATTGTGGAGAACTGATTTAAATTTCGAAATTTTATGATTTATATGGTAGGTAGATGAGATGGAAGTGTGAGTGTGTATGTATGTGGACGATTAATGAGTATTGGGTGTTTGTGGGTTAACGTGTTAACAACACATGAAGTCACAAGACACAAGGTATTTCTAATATTTCTTATTAATGATATATTTTTGTGCCGACGTAAAATCAAGTAGTTGAGAACTTGAACGCCAATAGAATGTTCTATGAACAGTGATTTATTAACTGACAAATAAAGGACGGACAAGTTCGAGTAAAACTCTCAACTTGAGATGACGCCACTTTCGCTTACTTTCGACATTATAGGTTTTGATAAGTGAGTCAGTATCAAAATACGTGATTTTTGAAATGCCGTACGTTTTTATTGCATAGAGTTAGAAGTTTGATTTTTTTAATGGACTACGAGGCTACTGACTTTAGTATTGGATATTAATTTCAAATTGATACCTCTAGCCGTTTCTGAGAAAAGGAGTCTTAACGGATAGATAGACAGACGGACAACAAAAGTGATTCTATAAGGGTTCCGTTTTTTCATTCTGAGGTACAGAACTCTAAAAAACTCTGTTTACAAAAAGGTACAGTTTATATTTCAAATACTAAAATGTAATGATATTGTTAAAATTTTCACCACAATATTATATATTTTAGCGAAAACCTTTGTTTCACAACAATAAACTGACATTATATAGACAGCATTGAAACATTAAGGATGATATTATGAAGTATGTCGAAACGTCAGTAACTAAATACAATTTTAAATGATTGGGTATAGCATTGCCTAATGCCTTATTTATTGACCCTGTGCCACGAGGTCTTCCTTCTAAACTTTTTAATAATGTTGGTAATATGACAAGCCACATGTTTTTCAAGTAAATAATGTTTTTTTGAAAGCTGGCAACTGTTTTTATCAGTTTTTTCTTTTAATCTATCCGAAAACACCTTAAAAAACGTTTATAGAACTTTTTCAAACTTTAAGTGTTTAATATCTCAAAAGTATAGTTTGTGGCTTATCACTTTTTAGCATCAAGCCCTTCAACTATAAACCAATTTTTATGTTTTTTTTCTGCTTATTGACACTGCTCAACAATTCAAAACTTATAAGCAGAACGTTTGCCAAATTTTATTTGCCATGTCTCTATACTCAGCTGTTGAACGACAGCCACTTTTTACAGGGACACAAGGCCGTAGCCAGAGGGAATCACCAGGCTTCCACCCCCTCTCCTAAATTTTTGCAAAGTTTAGAGTAGGTATACGCCGTTTACCTATTAGATTTTCAACAGTTAATGACCAGGGGCAGGAACCCAGAAAACGAGGCAGTAAGAAAGGTCGAACTTACAAACCCCCCACCAAGTTTTTTCTGGCTACGCTCTTGCGGACGGAGTTTGAATTCTTCGTACCAAATTCTGTATGGGTTTATTTCCTGCCCAAGTACAGAAATAATGTGAATTACCTGTTAAATTTATCATATTAACGTAATCACGAGTGTTAAAATGTGTCTCAACGATCAAATCACAATCAATGCTGCTAAGAGCCATGGCTATTAAAATAACGTGACCTGCATCTGTTCTAGCCTGTATGAATAACTGATAAACCAAATTTGAAAACCATCATGTTTCTCTGCTGCATCCATATAATCTTTTAGATTATGATCAGTTTCGGTTTCACATCCCATGACTTAAGTTAAACCTACCTGAGTACACCGATCAGTCAGTTCGTAACGAATATCAACACTGGATATAATATCGTCAAGTTAACGTGTGCTCATGCAATGTGAAGAAGCAAGAACACACACACACACACACACATCCGTGTTACCTGTGTGCGAGGGGAGAAACATCAAGCGCACCTGTATAATGTGATGCGGGCTGCACATCAGTGGGCCCTCCATCTATTGCTGAACTCATGCTGCCGCTGAGGAGGATGTTGTGTCAATTAGTATGCTTACTCAACAGTGGAGGGATCCGTAAATGTACCTTGTTTCTTCTTAGTCTTCTTGTCCTACGGTTGACTCAGTTTCACATTATGTAGCCCAGGTCTTTTTGTAACAGAAGAATTTTAAACAATTATTGCTTCTCAATGTTTGTCTAAACTCTAAAGGAATAGACTTTCGACCTTGGTTTTGATATCTAAACGAAAGAACATGTTTTGTAATAGATCAATTTGTTTATACGGCTGAACTTCTGAAATAAAGAAGGTGATTGGATAAGCAGCCAATAAACCAATCATGATTAATCGCATTTTTAGAAAGAAAAAATTAATAACTCTCGCACATAGTATATTTCTGATTGATTTCTGCATATAAAGAGATTAAGGATTGTTTGAAAATCGTGTCACGGTAGTGAAAGGTTGCACATTCTGCCGTGAAAGTAGAAAGGATCGGGTTCGGCTCCCGACTGTGACATAGGTTGTAAAATGATTTTTTCTTTCTAAAAATGCAGGGATTAATCATGACTGGTTTATTGGCTGCTCATCCAATCACCTTCTTTATGTTTTGTAATGTTTATCTGCTTGTCTGTGTGTAATGACATCGCCCGAAATCGCCTATAGAAGGTTTTGATGAAACTTGGTAGATTATCAATAATTGGTACCCATACGTTTTATTCCGCTAAGCTCGATTCTTGACTTAAAATAGGGTTCTCATCAAAAGCGATATTAATGCCAGTGAATCGGACTGCAAAATTGACGTTCAAGGAAGCCTCGGGCAAAAGTTAGTTTGTTATAAAACGAGAATTGGTGAATATTTGTGAATAGCAACAACAATGTCATTCAGACTTCCAGTGCATGTTTTGCTATACGTAAACTGAGTGATACTTTTGTCGCCTGGTAAAATCTTATGGGATTAATAGCATGTGCATTGATATAATATTGCATTGACATATGGAAAAAGAACGGCCAAGCGCGTATTATAGGCACGCAATGATAGGGTTTTTTTAGTCATTCTCTCTAATATCAAATTTAAGTTATTTCTAAATTTTTCATAAACTATTTTTGCTACAGTGTTCGATATCATTTTCATTGAAAGTACTACCTAAAGGCTACATTCAGAAATTTTTTCAGATATTTTGCATCGATAGTTTCGAAATTAAAGGGGGGACACTTCAATAACTACTTTGAAAGCGAATATCTCGTGACTCAAGGGTTAAAATCGAAAGGTCCTAAAACATTTTTTGGTGTATTTTAGGAGACCTATCTAAAGACACTCCACTCAATAGGGTAATTGAAAAAAAATGTCAGTACACTTTTTACTCTATAGTCTATGACTCTATAGCAAGGGCTCCAGATAAAATATTTTTCAAAAAATCTCATCATTTCTGTTTTTAAGTCATCAAACTACGTCCGTATACCAAATTTCATCTTGATAGGTATATAAATGAGAGGATAGGAGGGCTATGACATAATTATACAGACAGACGGACGGACAGACGAACTGACCAAAACTATATACGGGTTCCTAGTTTATAAGTAAGAGTTTCTAGTTTTTACGGAACCCTAAAACCGGTCAAATGCGTATCTGACACTCAAAGATTAAGGTTCTGTAGCTGTGCTTTTCATAAAATATGTTCATGTTTTTTTCAGATGCAGTTTTTAAATGAATCATTGGATTAAACTAGAGGATTTTCAAATTAACAACCGTTTTTGTTGTATTTTTGAAATAATTATCAAAGATAGTACTTACTGAACGCTACATTCATGATTTTTTTCAGATTTTTTGAACAAACGGTTGGAATGTTAGATGGGGGATACACACTGCAGACAACTTTGTATTTTCATAGCTCGTTTCCGGGGCTCAAAAATTACATTACATGCTAGGAAGTTTTAGTATCTTAAAGTACCTATCTAACGATATACCTTATTCGATACGTAACATTTTTTTAATTAAGATTGCATGTTTGAGGATGTGCTTCAAAATTTTTTTTTTTGCGTCCTCTCATCACTTGTAGTAGGTATTGCGAAAATAAAAGACATCTCCCGGCTATGACATTTCACTAAAATTGATTGAAACAGACAGATGGACGGTCATGACGAAATTATAAGAGTTCCTGGTGGTTACGGGACCTTAAAAATGTCATATTTTGTCATCCAGTGGATTCCTTATAATTTATGCTTTGATGTCTCTTGTGTTATGTGTAGTGTCTTGCACAAAGATCGATACGCCACTGCGATGTTCCGTTACAGATAACAAACCCAAGTTGACACGTGTGTAAATAGCATCTTTGTGATACCGTGTTATTAGTCGTTCTACTTTAGCAGTAAATTTTAGGCCCATGTGATCAATCCAGCATGCACTGGGCACGCTTCTTGCTGACATTAATAACAGGTATCTAGGCACTATACGTATAGAATATTATAAAACGCCTTCCGTTTTTTTTCAACTTTAATATCATTATCATGCTTGCTTAAATTTATTGTAGAGTTAAAAGTCGTTCCCATTTTGGTCTTGTTGCTTTGTCGAAGATGCCTCGATAGTGACGATTCTCGAAAAATGTCATCTTGGAAATAACAAAATGTTTAATAATTCACAGGATCACTCTAACTACAGGGCTAACTGGGCTATATAGCCCTGGGGCGCCAGCCTTTTAGGGCCACAATTTTGCTTCCACTCAAATCAGTTTGACAGTGATAACCCTCGTCAAAGGCTTGGCGGCTGGAGTCTAGCCCCCGTGGAAAGGTTTTTAAATTTTTTATAAAATAATGGCTATAAGAACGCAGAAATGGAAGGTTGCATTTTAAAGCTATTGTTTGATTTAAATATTAATTTGCAAGATTGTAGACGACAAATAATTCCTTCAATATGTAGGATATATACAGCCGTCTCCAAGTACCCTGCTCCCGCATCCAATCCTGTTTTCTTATGAGGAGGGGCAGATTATTGTTAGTAGCCCACGGGCGCCAAATATTTTAGGACGGTTATGATAATTCAGTTAGATTAGACTCAAGAAAATCATGTCTCTGCAGTACGTCTCACTCTTACTTTCTTATATGCACCGACTTTTCCAGAGATCGAGGATTCACACGAAAAAGATTGTTTCGGTGTAAACACTTAAACTGTCGTAATATTTCATTGATTGAATCTTACAAATTATAAAATTTAATAGATGCATAAACCTTTTCAATTGATAATATTCCGTATTGTTTTAGCTTCTTGAAAACTTTCCACATAGAATTCCTGCTGCTGCTTCTACGCTAGGCATGTCAGGTTTGAATGCATAAATAGGGTGAACTGTGTCACGCAGAAGTGGTGACTTATGAAATTCGAAACCAGTTAAGTACAGGGGCGATTTATTATTTTTCGAATGGCATTCATACAGTTAGGTCATCAATGGACAAACTATATCACATTTCCCACTAACAAACTTTCGTTCTAGAAACGGAGACGATACATATCTAAAGAAATCGAGTTACACCGAAATGACATCGAGGTTGCACCTTTGTTAATTGTAGTTACGAGAATTCCATCGATACTTTTAAAAAAAATGTGTTTTAAAAACCACCAACAGCTAAGGTTATTTGGGCCTAGCACCAGTTCATATTTTCAATTCATTATTTTTTTTTAATAATAAATTGAAAATTCAATAGACACTTTTACCAGCTCTCGGGCTAGAACCCGGGAACTGGGGACTTGTAATAGAAGAACCATAGCAACGCCATGTAAACAACAGCATTGCTACATGCTCGGCTATTCTCAAGCCCATCGATACTTTTGATTAAGTAAATGACAATTCGGTTATCAAATGTAATAAAGATTTAATAATGGTGTGTAAATAAGCCATTATAATGAAACAATATCGATACCGAGACGATGCTGCCCTTTTTCTTTATCAAAGAGACAGGCGATATTTTTATAACTTTCGTCTTGTCTCGTGAAAAACCCTATATAGTTTTAAATGCAGAGTTACATTGACTAAAATCATTCTTTTCCGGACAGCGTTCATACAGTTCGGCCGTGCTGACTGACGAACTCACTTGAGGACATTTGTAGATCAGATGCCATCAAGCGAAGACTGTAAATTATATAGGAAACTCAATTGAATGGTGTAAAATCATACGTTGTACGAGAGACAAAACATCTAGGTACACATATCATTCATTTGTTTAGGTATAGCTATCGTATAGATTACTCAAATAAACTAAAGGTAATAAATCTTATTTTATAGCCTATTAATTGAACGTGGATTAACATTTTGTAAATTTCGTACATAATTTGATTTTTTACTTGTTCTTCACAAACTTTCACGCGTTCGCAAGAACATTTGGTGCGTACATTAATTTTGTTGAGTGTTGTACGTCATGAACACGCATGAGTATCAGAAGAGTACCCCGTCATCAGATCTGCTTGGCTATGTGATGTTTGATTTGCTTCACAGAGTTTGTATGTTGCGCGTGTCTTAGTTGTTATGATCGATACTTGAAACGTCAAAATAATATTATAGACTGAACAGTGAATTAGAGGTGGTACAAACTGTTATTTTTTAATAACAGTTCCGTTCCGTTCCTGTTCCGCTTACGGAACAGTTCCAAAAACCTGTTCCAACGGAATCTTGACATTCTCGGAATAGCTTGTAACATGCAACGTACAAAATTTTAAATTATGAAGTGTATATTATTTGTATTTTTTCGTGAATTAATTCTATTATTCAAGTTTAATAATTTAAGGTACCTAATTATTAAAAAAAAAACAAAATAAATTTGTCGACAATATATTAGAAATATACTTTTACAGAAAATCAATAGCGAAAAATGGATTTAACCATTAAATAAAAAGCGTTATTTAAAAATCAACAAAGAAATGAAAACAAAAATATTACTTGACTCCAAATTATTATTTTAACTGATAAGTTTTTTTGCACATGATAATATGATTCATTCCAACAGTTTCTTAATGCAGAAGAATCTCCGTTCTGTTACTCGAAACAGTCGAAGCATTGGAACAGCCCGGAACAGGTATTTTATTAAACTGACAACTGTTCCAATCTGTTCCTCGTTCGAAACTGTTCCAAAATAACTGTTCCTAGTATTTTGTATCATCTCTACAGTGAATACTGAACACATTCAGTCGATGTTACCCTTATAGCCAGACGCATGAATTGTAAATTATAGACGCTCGATAACAGAGGTCATTAACGTTATAGTCAGACGCGTAGACCTAAAAAGCAATGCCAGAACTCAAAAACGTATTAGTACATTGTGCAACAGGGCAGAAAGCTAGCGATTGGGAGCGAGTGTGACGTTAGCTTGGAAAAGCGTAGCGAGGGCGGCAATCACACGAGTCGCAATCGTCAATTCCGACAGAGTTACACACACAAAACAAAAAAAAAGACCATAAATAAATAATGCAGGCTAGGCGAACTGTCAGATATAGTTTACAATCATCACGTATAGGATGTTTCGACTCGAAAATAATTACCCAAAGAACGAAAACACTTTACTTTTAATCTGCGCATGTTAACGGTTCAAAAGTTATTTCAATTTTTTTACTTTGCTCTGAAGTCGCCTAGTGGTTTCAAAAAAATTAATAAAATAATGGGTTGTTTGGTAATTTTTTTTAAAATGATCCTTGGGAACAGTTTTCCGGGATAAAAAATGTCCTTTGTCGAGCTTCAAGGAATCTCTGGCAATTTTCGTCGAAATCGGTTCACTGGTTAAGCCGTGAAGAGGGAACAAACAGACAGACAGACAGACAGATACACTTTCGCGTTTATAATATTAGTTTGGATAATGAATTTTTGTTAATTTTAACCAAACCTTGCTTTGAAAACCGCAAAAATCCATTGACATAAACTGGAAAAAATTGTAAATAGTGGCAACACTGAATGAAACATTTGAGAAGGCGTCTTTACAGTTCACAGTATTGTTTATTATTCATCGAATACTAAAACCACGAATATTAAGACGTGTTTTCCAAATAAATTAAAAGCACGAATAACTGTCATTCTTCGAAACACGATTATTTCCCGCAGACTCGGCAAACAAACAATTAGTAGATATAATGTTTTCACTAAATTTGAATAAGAACGATTAAATGACTTTATGGAACAATCTGAACTTCTAGATCTTTAAAAAATTCATGTACTAGTAACTATTGTCTTTTTAAGTTTGGGTGCGGCAGACAAATTTGATTTGTTAGTTTATACAGAGTGGAGCAATGGAACAAAAATCATTCCTCATCATCATCAAGATCATCTCCATTTTTTTTTAATCAGACCATGTGGATTTTTTTACGGAATCTTGTAGCTGTTAATGAGACGAATAGAGTTGCAGAAATATTGCAGGCAAAAAATTTGTCTCCAGGCCTTCTCCATGCTCTTTGATTATCATCTCATAATTTCAAACTTAGCCTCGTTTCATTAGAAAAATGTTGACCAGGCGTTTATGTTAGTATAGATTAAATAAAAATAATAAAATTTCGATAAGTAAATACGTATTTTATTTCAAATATCGTCACGTTGTTCTGCATATAAGTTCGAAATATTGAACAAAACTGGTTGCCAATTTTTGACACAATATGATAATAATATTAATTAAGTCTTTGATGAATTCGAAGAAGTCAAGTATCAAGTGCGAAAACAGTGAAGACAATACAATAATGATTATGACATATCAGAAATATTACAATAAAATGTTAAATTGCACAATCTTATTGAAGAAAACCATTAATGAGCATAAAAATGCGTAAGTTTCGAAGTAAAACTGCAAAGTGTGTGGATGTGTTTGTGTTCTGTTTCATAACAGCTGATTACATTCCAATTAATTAATATAGACGCGTTAACTTTCGAAAATATTTTAATTACAAAATCTTTGCAATAAATTCACAGAACAATGATGATAATAAATGAAGTCAACCACACCCAATAACAAGAGATATTTTTTTGATAATAGGATAATTAATCTAATTTCATTTCATTAAAAATAACATAAAATATTCCGTATATAGGTACAGTTTAAAAGAATTAAACCAGAGGTGTTAAAATTCTTCAAACAGCAGTTAACAAAATTAATACAGAGCTGGCACAAATTATGTATCCGATTAGAAACACAATGTACTCACTTTTAATGGAATTCAAATTCATAAACTTGGTATCAATGAAAACAGAAGCTCAAAAACTTTTGCAGACACTCAAAAAGTGTTGTTTATTTATATACCGACAAAAATGTGTTTGATCTTACAAAATCGATGGAAATTTTGTGCATGAACGTAAAAAATAGCAAAATATTTCAGGAGTGCCTTTTCAGTTTGGTTTTATTCAACGGATATTACTATTTTTGATTTAAGATTGTTACTAGCTATATTTCTGTAAACAGCTCTCTACGTCATGTTTACTAGTTTTAAGAAGTTTTAACGTAACGAAATTTTATAGACTTATATACCAATATCAACAAATATGGTGTGCAAACTGACAACCCACTTCGGTCACATCAATAACTAGGCGTTTATTATGTTAAAATAGTAGAGAAATACATAGTTGTCTTTACTGTTTGAGATTGGAATTTATTCTATTTTAAAATCTGTACATTTTAACTATGAATAAGTAAATTATACAGGGTGTCCAAGACTTGCGTTGTCGGCCAATATATTGATTTTGGGTGAAGATAGAAAAGAAGTTTAAATAGAAAAGTCGTATAAATTTTAATGGTGTATAACCTAAAAATATTTTCAATTATACAGCCTGTCCCATTTAAGCGTGGCAGATCAAAGTCATGTTTTTTTAACCTAGCACCCAGTTTTTATTTGTTTTTACAATTCAGCACCTAAATGTGAATAGAAATTGTAAGGGAAGCGATGCTCGAAAATTCAGTAATTTTTTAGTTATTCAAGTTTTTTAGAAATTTTTGACACATGCAGACCTTTACCTAAAATTCGACATAGCCAAAACAGAAACCTTTATCTAACTGAAATTTTGAGGATCACTAGATAGTAGACGGACAAATCAATGTCTGTCCTAAAAAACTGAATTTATTATACAGGGTGTTCAAAATAATGTACTTCTTTTACCTAACTTCAATCACGTGTAACTTTTGATTGTTAAATACAACGAGGCTATTTTTTTGCTGGAATTGTATTCTTTAGGATATTTACTAACACTTTTATTAAGGGTTGTCCAAACCTAAACTTATTATTTTAATACGAAAATATTAGATTTAGGTTTGGACAACCCTTAATACAAGTGTTAGTAAATATCCTAAAGAATACAATTCCAGCAAAAAATAACCTCGTTGTATTTAACAATTAAAGGTTACACGTGATTGAAGTTAAGTAAAAGAAGTACATTATTTTGAACACCCTGTATAATAAATTAATTTTTTTAGGACAGACATTGATTTGTTCGTCTATTATCTAGTGATCCTCAAAATTTCAGTTTGATAAAGGTTTCTGTTTTGGCTATGTCGAATTTTAGGTAAAGATCTGCATGTGTCAAAAATTTCTAAAAAACTTGAATAACTCAAAAATTACTGAATTTTCGAGCATGGCTTCCCTTACAATTTCTATTCACATTTAGGCGCAGAATTGAAAAAATAAATAAAAACAGGGTGCTAGGTTAAAAAAACATAACTTGGGTCCGCCACGCTTAAATGGGACAGGCTGTATAATTGAAAATATTTTTAGGTTATAGACCATTAAAATTTATACAACTTTTGTATTAAAACTTTTTTTCTATCTTCACCCAAAATCAATATATCGGCCGACAACGCAAGTCTTGGACACCCTTATAATAAGTATACAAGACGTTATTTAAATGAACTAATTACATAACAGCGTTCAGCGCTGCTACTTGGACGTTTATGTAACTTATTATTTAAATTGTTGACGCAAAAGTGAAATAAAGACATTTTAAAGGCTTTTTTCCTGTTTTCTCATTATTTTTTGAATTTATGGAACCTTGAGCTACTTTCCGCTCACGGAAGATATTTTGAACACAAAACCAATGATATATTATTATGTCGTTTGACCTAGGTTCAAATAATATTATCTCAGTCAAATTTTGTTCCGATTAGTTCACTCATTTGTCAGTAATCGCGGAACAAACTGTTGGACAGAAAAACAAAATGCCGAACAGTCCAGAATCTCGGTCACGAAGAATTACAAATCGAAGTACATAAGTAACATAAAACAACCGAGCTGGGTTTTTTTCATAAAAACTTCGAAAGATATTTTAACAAACATTTGAAGAACTTCTGTTCTAGAAAGTTATTGTTGTGTTTACACTGTAATTCACAGATAAAAAACAAAAATATTAATTAATTCATATATCTATTTCGTGAAACAAATGTGCAATAATATCAATTAATAGTAAATTTTTTGTTAGTTGCAGTGGCGTGTGCTAAAAATAGATTATGTAGTACTTATATTTTGATAATTGACATTATTTTCAAAACGACATATTTATTGTAAGGACTTTTAATTAAAAAGAAAAAAAAACAATGAGTTCCCGTTATCCTTAAGAGTAAATATTCAGATTCGAATTATTCTCAAAAATATTTTCACAGTTGACTATAAGGAGGGTAAAATAATATATGTAGTTAGAAGTAGAGCTTTGCGTCACTTCCGCGAGACACTTTCATGGCACATTACTTCCGTAACATTTTACCGGATCACCCTAACTGAAATTTGGAGAGAAGGTGGACCATAAAGATGTTACACATCAATGTTAGCTATTAAAAAAATTCTTTTTTCCTCAACCAGGAAAAAATGTTTACACCCTACTGTACTATCTTTATCATTTTCTCTTTTAAATTAAACAAATTTTCCGTTACAAACGCATAGCTTAGTTTGAAATTTGATAAAGTCAACTGTCTATGAATATGTTAGTTAGAAACGAGACCTTCTCCTTAATTTCTTTTTATTAAGAACAACCCATATCCCGCAGTTCAATTTTTCCCTTGTACGAATATAATGTGTGCGTAAAATTAAGTTGAGTTACGTGTACCCCAGTTCCCAACTCCTCTTAATTAGTAGATAACCCAGCGATGTAGCTTAGTGGTACAGCACTAGACTCGCATTGGGAAGGTACTGGGTTCGAATCCCGGCGAGGGCAGATGTGGCTAGAACTTTTTCCTACTGCTTCACGCCGAGAAACGGTAATTCCTGTACCGGCCATCTTGTTTGAGGTTTTCCATGGTTTCCCTCAATAATTCCAGATGAATATCGAGATGGTTCCTTATTCAAGGCCATGGCCGATTACCTGTCAAACTCCTATTCTCCCAAGGTTGCCTACCTTATCCTAATCTTTATTACATAGTATAAAATGAAGTCGCTTTCCGCGTCTGTCTGTCTGTTTAACCGCTAACTCCTCCTAAACCACGCAACGGATTTTGATGCGGTTTTCACCATCAGTTAGATAATTTTTCACGGAAGGTTTATATATATAGCGAACGAGCGAAGCGAGTGAGTAGTGTATTGCACCCGGGCTTTCTTAACACCCGGGCGAAGCCGGACGGGGCCGCTAGTGTCCTAAAATTCCTTCATTCGCGCATTGCTATTAATTAAGTTGAAGTATCAAAATGTATAAAACGGGAAGTGGTAAAAATAGAAAATAGTAATGGTGCGAATGGCGTCTGTTATGACATAATGTCGAGAAACGGACGTTAAACGCATTATTATTATTATTTTAATTAGTAGATAATTATGAGATTTTCTATAAGACCGTTTTCTTGATAAAAAAGAGTGATTTCGGTCCCATACCGCCATTCTTTGAGAGAGTTGATTATGTTTTCATATTGATCAAAAACTTATAAAAATAAGTCGGTTAAAAAGAGGTTATAAATTCGACGCGTATATTTTTTTTATGTTTGTTCAGTCATAACTTCTCGAGGGGTTAACCGATTTTAGTAATTTTAACGCCATTGTGTTCAGGAAGATAACGGAATAGTCCCATACATTTTTTTACTTAAATCGGTTCAGTAATTTTTAACTTCCCACTGGAAGTTATTGTAATGGGTCCGAAAATCGAAATCAAAAAGGAAAAAAAATTTTAATGTTTCAAGGTCACTACACTATTTTTACACTACTTTTAGAAAGATGTCTGTGTGTGTGTGTGTGTGTACGTACGTACGTACGTATGTGTCCATTTCTTTCTAAGACGAAATCTCGAGAACGAAAAATGATATCCACTAAGTTGGGGTGCCAATCGACGCGTATTAACGTAAATATGATCTGAAAGGAATTTTTTTAAAATCGGTTCAGCCGTTCTTTTTTCTTAACCAAATAACCTCCAAAAAAGTAGATTTTACACAATATCTCGCGAATAAAAAATTATATCGACTTCGTAAGGGTGTCAATCGAGGCGTGTTAACGTCATTTTGATCCGACATAAATTTTATAAAAATCGGTTCAGCCGTTTTTTTTTTTTTTTTTTTTTAATTATTGATGTTTTAATGATTAAAATGATTACTTTTCTGTGTAATATCTAATTAGTGTATTTGCCATAATATGGCACATACACTATTGGCGTCGGTCGGATGGCGGGACCTAGCGGTCGGACCAAAATTTCTCGACGTTTCATACCCTCCTGAACAGTTTGCCACCATTTTTGAAAATGTTTATGTATATATGTATATATATATATATATATATGTGTACACGATAACTCTCGACAGACTTAATCGATTTAAAAGAAATTTGGTACACACATTGGAACCCATTACCGCACGAAGCCTATTTAAAATGGGCCCAATCGGACCATTTTAAGGGTAGTTTTTAGGGGTTGAAAAAAGTTTTTGGGCCCAAAAATACCAAAAAAATTCTCAGAATCGTTTCAAAATTGGAATTTAACCCTTTAGTGAAGGTTAAAATGTGCTGCTAAAATTTTAATAAAATCGGCCCGACAGGACCGGACTTACAAATTTTATGAAAACGCTGGTTTGCGGATAGTGATTTACTTACTGAAGGGTGTATTTAATTTGGTACAGAGGTTGCATTGATAATATTATTGAAATTAAGAAAAAAAATATTATTTTAAGGGGTGTATTAAGGGGTTAAATTTTTTATTTTGTCCAAAAACAAACTTAAGTTTACATAATAAAGCCACAAGGCCTGCATTAGCAAATACACTATATTGTCGGCAGGGTTTTGGCACTGCGACCCGAGTTTTTTAATTATTATTATTAAATATTTATCAAACTGGGAAGTTCGTCGTGTGGACCTCAAGGGTCGCACTTTAGTCCTAATAAACGACCCACCTCACGGCTTGTTTTTTTTAGTTTAGTAATCAAATATCAAAAAAGAAGTCGGTTAATAACATGCAAACTACGTATTGCTAAGCGACTGAAAAGAGAAAAATAATAAAATTTTGAGGTCGGCGCCAATTTATTAAAAGTATTTAAAAAGTTTTGGTAATTAAATTGGCACCGACCTCAAAATTTTATTATTTTTCTCTTTTAGTGGCTTTTTTGAACGAGGTTAAATTCTTTTTTAAGTTTTTTTGAGAAAAACAAGTCGTCGAGGTATCACTATTCGGTAGCATTGAGATCTGCGCCAATTTAATAAATGTATTTAAAACGGTTTGGTAATTAAATTGGTGCCGATCTAAAAATTTTATTATCTTTGTCTTTTTAGTGGCTTTTTTGAAGAAGATTAATTTTTTTTTAAGTTTTTTTTGTTCTCTCTTTCTCGAATGCGTGCGCCAATGGTTTAGTCGACACAGATTTGATTTCTATTGCTTTTCAAGTATTTTTTATTGAACCGCATAAATTATATTTTAAATAATTATTAATTAAGAAAAACAACAAGTGGAAATCATGGTCGTAAATAATTTAATACTTTTAGAAGTGCTAAAGTGAAATCACTACTTGCATAACAATCCACCGATTCTTATTGCAAATTATCATATATTTCGCTTATAATTCCGTTCCTTATTGACTATTTTAACAATATTATTGAAGATATAAATTCTCTTATCTGAATTTAATCTGATTTCATTAATAATTTAAAACTTTCAAATTTTTTAATATATAATTAACATAGGTGTGATATTTATTTTCTATAATATGCTAATTTTGATACAAATACGGGAAGTATAGACATCTACAATTCCTGTTATAAAAATTTAATAGTACCTACATTAATAAGGAAACAAAATGATTCTTTTCATTATTTGTACTTATTTTGTAAGGGTTTCAATTTATAAATCACCGCAAGTAGTCCAGCAGTCAGGTACTTTTTACCTGGAAAGTATTCCGAAGTTAATGATATTTTGGTATGTTGTTTGTGGGTACTCTGTGGAGTATAATCTGAGTTTTCGACCTCGAGGACCCTGTGCTAACGTGGGGGGAGCCGAAAAACCACGAAGTTTTACCACCTTTTTTGCTTTTTTCGAAATCTCTCAGAAACGGTCGAATTAAGCAATTCTTTCATTATGTAATGTTTTAAAGAGGATTACATTTCCTACAATTTTCATTCCCACAACTTTTCTGTGGTACTAATGGTAAGCGCGCTGCAGCTTCTTGAAAATCACCCGCTCCGCTTTTTGTAACCTTGGTAACCAATGGTTAAAATGTAATGTTCTTTTCAATAGTTTTATTTATTTTGTTCTTCATCGAACTTTAAATTGAAAATACACATGTTACACATTGGTTACCAAGCGGGTGATTTTCAAGAAGCTGTAGCGCGCTTACCATTAGTACCACAGAAAAGTTGTGGGAATGAAAATTGAATGGAAATGTAATCCTCTTTAAAACATTACATAATGAAAGAATTGCTTAAGTCGGCCGTTTCTGAGAGATTTCGAAAAAAGCAAAAAAGATGGTAAAATTTCGTGGTTTTTCGGCTCCCCCCACGTTAGAACAGGGTCCTCGAGGTCGAAAACTCAGATTCTACTCCACAGAGTACCCGCAAACAACACACCAAAATATCATTAACTTCGGAATACTTTCCAGGTAACCCCCTTCATTTATTACCTGCCGCTTGGACTAAAGAGATCGAAAAGTATTCGATTTGAAAGGACATTGCCCTTTTTACTAGAGAATTTTAGATTTAACCCAACGTGGCCCACATGCCATAAGTAAATTCTATTTCAATGTGTTTCTAGTATTGTCTAATGCATAAAAATCATAGTACTTTAAAAATCCGTCCCGGTGTTTGATTTTCAAATTTCAACAGTAGGTACTTAATAAACAAATAAAAGTATGTATTAAACTGTCATAGGTATTGATGAAGCAATAATTTCTGTTCCTCTAAGATAAATAATTTTGGTGCAATAGAAAAAGTTGCTGTTTATGACAAGATTTTCGATTCCCACTCATATTTACTCTGAGCAGCATATTGAATGAATGAATTGTGAATTATAGACGCTCGACAACAGAGGTCATTAGCGTCGAGCAGCATATTATGAACCAAAAACAGACAATAGCCCTTTCATTTATTTTTAGAGAAAACCCGTCTGCATTTAGACACAAAATGAATGGGATAAACCAACAACATTTTTAGTAGAATGAAAATAGTAAAACACTAAATTTGCTTCCCGAACAAGATATAAAACTCTTTATTTAATCAAAAGAGATTGACGACATGTTTCGAGAGCTTAAGCTCTCATCATCAGGTCAATTTAAAAAACAAAATTTTACAAGAATTGAAAATTGCCTACAAATAAGTTCTTTGTTAAATAAAGATTTTTATATCTTGTTCTGGAAGCAAATTTAGTGTTTTACTATTTTCATTCTAGCAATTTTCAATTCTTGTAAAATTTTGTTTTTTAAGTTGATCTGATGATGAGAGCTTAAGCTCTCGAAACATGTCGTCAATCTCTTTTGATTAAATAAAGAGTTTTATATCTTGTTCTGGAAGCAAATTTAGTGTTTTACTATTTTCATTCTACTAAGTATTGAACAAGAAGCAAAAAACGAAGTCTCACTATACACAACAACATTTTTAACATACATTTTTTTGAATAAATATAAATAGTATATCTAAATAGCTTTTTAAATGCCATTTAACATAAAATTCAACATAATATACATATTTCTAAAATAAGTTGTATATTTTCGATAAATCTGTACTGAAACTGTGTAGACATCAGAAAAATGACAAAACTAATTTAGAAATATTTATGTTTAGACTTTTAAAACAACATTGTCTACCGGCTCTCATAAATGTTTGTCAATAATTAATAAACCAATGTTGAAGTAAGCAACAAACTTATGTCAAAAAATATCAGATCTAGGCATTTTTAGAAGACAGATCCTTGAAGTCAAGTCATAAAATATCGAGATAACTTTACCTATGTTTTCGTATCGATATTGACTGTTATATTGGCAGCTTTAGAACAGAAAGTAAAAGACGCCATAAATCACTAAAACAGGCATCCTTGGTTCTGAACAATTCTTCATAGCTATTTGTTCTTAAACATATATTTTGAGACATTGATGGTCGTAACTGTAAGTGGAATAAACATAGCAGTTGCTATGGCAACCGTTTATTTACTGCACTTGCTATGGCAACCGTTTATTTACCGCACTTGATATGTAATGGAAACACACGCCCACCCGTTAAATGACCTAATACAAGCCGGTATACATGTTATTTTGTAGTGGGTATAGCAAAAAATACATACAATACAAACTACAAAGAGCAAAAAAAAAAAACTCGGGTCGCAGTGCCAAAACCCTGCCGACAATATAGTGTATTTGCTAATACAGGCCTTGTGGCTTTAATACGTGAACTTAAGTTTGTTTTTGGACAAAATAAAAAATTCAACCCCTTAATACATCCCTTAAAATAATATTTTTTTCTTAATTTCAATATTATTATCATTGCAGCCTCTGTACCAAATTAAATACACCCTTCAGTAAGTAAATCACTATCCGCAAAACTAGTGTTTTCATAAAATTTGTAAGTCCGGTCCTATCGGGCCGATTTTATTAAAATTTTAGCAGCACATTTTGATCTTTACTAAAAGGTTAAATTTCAATTTTGAAACAATTCTGAAATTTTTTTCGGTATTTTCGGGCCCAAAAACTTTTTTCAACCCCTAAAAACTACCCTTAAAATAGTCCGATTGGGCCCATTTTAAATAGGTTCCGTGCGGTGATGGATTCCAACATGTGTACCAAATTTCGTTGAAATCAATTAAGTCTTTCGAGAGTTATGCCGAGAACACATATATATATATATATATATATATATATATATATATATATATATATATATATATATATATATATGTATATATATAATATAAATAAATATATATATATACATATATATATAAACATTTCTAAAAATGGTGCCAAAGTGTTCAGGAGGCTATGAAACGTCGAGAAATTTTGGTCCGACCCCTAGGTCCCGCCATCCGACCGACGCCAATAGTGTATGTGCCATATGGCAAATACACTAAAAATAGAACACAACTTTTTTAGTGTAAAAATAACGATACAGCCACAGAATAATTGGTGTCTCCAAATGGAGCTGTCAATAATCAGCCTGAAATATTAAAACGAATTAATTGTAAATTTTAATAAAAAAAAACGTTCTAGACATCAAAATGATGGAGGTTTATATAATAATATAATTGCGTACAATATTAAATAATTACAATTATTATAAGAAAACCAACAGTTGCGTGTAGCAAAAAAATTGAAAAAAATAATAATAAATAAATATTAACTTTAATATCTCAGAGATACAAAACTTTTGCACCCCCTGGCTACGCCACTGATGGAAATCTCTTGATTATGAATCGGTCTTGAAAGGTTAAGATATAGGAGCAAATAGGTAGGTACTAAACATAAATTCTATAATATGTATTATATTGGTACAACTTTACGGTGTAAGGTTTAAATAATCAAGTGCAGCGGCAACAGAGCCCTATGCTGAAGCCAGACTAACGGCAATCATCAAGAAGTGCATTCCTCAGCATCCAACTTGCAGATTACAGGTAAAACATTTGTAACAACAAAAGCATCAATATTTTGACGTGCGTCATAAAACAGGTGAAAGTCTACAAGCAAATAACATTACAAATAAATATGACTTCTTTTTGGTCCAGTAGTTTACAGAGCGGGCTTGTTAAAATTCTGTAAATATTAAGACTAAAAAAAACTATAGTTAAGCAAGTATTTTATTAAATTTATATTTAACTAGCGGCCCTATCCGGCTTCGCCCGGGTGCAATACACTACTCACTCGCTTCGCTCGTTCGCTTGAATATTATAATTACTATAATTACATTACTCATTCGCTTCGCTCGTTCGCTATAAATAAACCTTCAGTGAAAAATTATCTAATTGATGGTGAAAACCGCATCAAAATCCCGTTGCGTGGTTTAGGAAGAACATTACTCACTCGCTTCGCTTGTTCGCTTTCTCACTCGCTACGCTCGTTCGCTATATATACAACCCTTCCGTGAAAATGTATATAACTGATGGTGAAAATCGCATCAAAATCCGTTGCGTGGTTTAGGAGTTAGCGGTTATACAGACAGACGCGCAAAGCGACTTCATTTTATACTATGTAGAGAAGATTCGTTGAGATCTTTCTGAAATCGATGCTGCATTTCTTTATAATCAAATATTGCAAAAGCATCTTACATAATTAGTTTTCCCGTTGTTCAAGACTAATATAAGATTATAATATAATTATAGTTATAGGGGGATATTTGTTGAAGATGATGTCTTTAGTGACTGAAGGATCCAAAAGAAACGCAATTATTGTTGCAAACTTTGCATTTATTGTTGACGCTTCGTGAATTTTATACGCATCTTTAGAGTGCCGTGTGAAAAGATTGTCATAATTAGGTTTTACAATATTGTATAAAATAAAAATATAAAAAATATGGAAGAAACAAAACAGGAGACTCACCACTACTTTTGAAAAGCAGTTTTCGACACATTGCGTCAAAAATCTTCGAAATATACTAAACTTAATGTTCTCCATATTTTTTATCAATGTCGACGTTAGGTTACACTTGCTAAATTTATTTCAGATTTTTCCGATTAATATTTTCGCGGTTTTTAATATTTTTTCTTGAACAAAATTAACTAAATAATTTTTTTAAATATTGCTGTTTTCAATCGGTCACTAGCTTTCATTAGACATCCAACTCGATGAGGTTGATTTTTTTTCATTTCCTCAATATTACCCGTAATTATCCAAATTATATATCCATATCTAAACCACAACATCGGGCTATAACAAGTTTTAACTATGCCAAACTTCGAGTCTCTAGCTTGTACCGTTTAGCTCTGGGAGCTTGTGACAGACAGAGGGACGGACAGACAGACACCGAAGTAAGGTCATAAGTGTTCCGTTTTCCCAATTTTGGTACGGAACACTAAAATTTGATGGTAACGATATATTTTAAGCAATATAAAAATCCATTTTGCTAATACGTCCCTGGTCGTTTATGACATCTGTTTTACTGTTCAGTGATCTCAGAATTATGTACCTAGTCGATATATTATATTTTTTTCTTTTTAGTTTATTGCGATAACTGTATAATAGTAAATAATAATTTTACGTAAACTAGTAAACCGAACGGTTTTTGTGTCTTTGAACCGCTCTCGGTGAATGAAAGAAAAAAAGGTTTAGAGGCAAACCCTTTGAGAATTACGGTAAGTTACCAATATTGCAGTACGGAATAATTTTTCACTTGAATTTGGCTTGTAAAAATCCTCAAAGGATAGTTTACTGATGAACGACAATCCGCGGTCGAAGCAGTTGAGCGAGAAAATCAGTGCGGTGGAACCGTGCCATTTATTTAAATAGACGCTAATGACTTTACTTGTTGGACATCTTTAATCTACAATTTCTCTCTTCACTAATTTTCAAGAAGAATTTCTGATCTACATGGGAAACACATAGTCCAAGCGGCAGGTAATAAATGAAGGGGGTTACCTGAAAAGTATTGCGAAGTTAATGATATTTTGGTGTGTTGTTTGCGGGTACCCTATGGAGTAGAATCTGAGTTTTCGACCTCGAGGACCCTGTGCTAACGTGTGGGGAGCCGAAAAACCACGAAATTTTACCACCTTTTTTGCTTTTTTCGAAATCTCTTCGAAACGGTCGACTTAAGCGATTCTTTCATTATGTAACGTTTTAAAGAGGATTACATTTCCTACAACTTTCATTCCCGCAACTTTTCTGTGTACTAATGGTAAGCGCGCTGCAGCTTCTTGAAAATCACCCGCTCCGCTTTTTGTAAATTTGGTAACCAATGTGTAACATGTGTATTTTCAATTTAAAGTTCGATGAAGAAGAAAATAAATTAAACTATTGAAAAGAACATTACATTTTAACCATTGGTTACCAAGGTTACAAAAAGCGGAGCGGGTGATTTTCAAGAAGCTGCAGCGCGCTTACCGTTAGTACCACAGAAAAGTTGTGGACATGAAAATTGTAGGAAATGTAATCCTCTTTAAAACATTACATAATGAAAGAATTGTTTAAGTCGACCGTTTCTGAGAGATTTCGAAAAAAGCAAAGAAAGGTGGTAAAATTTCGTGGTTTTTCGGCTCCCCCCACGTTAGCACTGGGTCCTCGAGGTCGAAAACTCAGATTCTACTTCACAGAATACCCACAAACAACATACCAAAATATCATTAACTTCGGAATACTTTCCAGGTAAACAGTACCTGACTGCAATTGAGAATTTTCATTAGTGTATCCCATTAAGGGTATTTGAAATAATTTTCACTTTCATGATGAGCTCTCGTTAGTACGAAGATTCATTTCTACAACATAGCTATATTGAATTAACTCTCGCATGTGGTGAAAATCTATTGATTCCGAAGCATATAAGGAGAATATTAGATTAGCAATCATGTCACGGTTGAGTAAATGTAAGCTCATTCCGCCGTGAAAGTGAAAAGGTTCAGGCTAGAATCCTGACTGTGACTATGGTTGGTAAAATGATTTTTTCCAATATGTTTCGAATCAATTATATAATTGGCTGCTTTCCAACGAAAATTCACATATTATAATTATTTTCAAATCCTGTGTAAGTATTTTCTAGTATTGGTAAAGGAAAAAAATGAATAGCAAATAATGCATTGAACAACATTAAATTACAATTGCATTTTACCTTCTCGCACTAGTGTGGAAAGACACGTTCCCGCACATCGGCTTGTAAGTGACCCATATCCTAGGCCGGTATACAGACGTTAGGTTCCGTTACTATTTTATAAATTAGTATTACCTATATTAATTAATACGTAAATCATGCGTGAGATTTATATAGACATTTTACCTTCAATATTTGGGTATTCACAGGGCCGTAGCTAGAGCTGAATTCAAGATAGGGCACTGAAAGTTTAAAGTAGGGCTGAAGCAAAAGACTACATTTTTTTAATTGGATTGCCCACCTCATCTGGTGATATCAAATTACAAAAGCAAGAAAACGGTAAATGACAATTTATTCAAAAAAAAAAAGTAAATACAGAACTTGCCATGTTATCAAATTTCCGAAGAACTTCATTTAGTCCAACGAATTTAATCTTGTTTTTCCAAATGCCAGATAGATCAAGTCTGTCATTCTGTCGTGACAGTCTTTGCGGCTTGTTTATAATTCCTTAAAGTAGGGCACTGAATGTTTTAAGGTAGAGCATTGCCCCTTAATGCCCCCCCTAGCTACAGCCCTGGGTATTCATGGGCCACAGGCAAATTTATTTCGGTGATCAGTCGATAATGTATAAAACATAAATCAAATTATAAACGTATACAGTACTGAGTTTGTGTGAGGCTCGATATATCGATACTTCCGTGGATGTGACAGAAGCCTGTGAAGATTACATCATTTTGTCGATTCACGTGTACTTACGATCGTTGAATATCAAATCAACAGATAATAAAAAACAAGCCTCCTCTATTTCAAATATGGATTTGATAATAGCCGAGCGTGTAAGGATATCTTTGTTTTTGTGGCATTTTTATGGCTGCTCTATTACAGACCCCCAGTTTCGAGGTTATAATCTAAGAAAAGTATCGTTTAGATTACTATTTTGAAAATATGAATCAGTATTTGGTACTAAGACTAAATAACTAAATTGCGTTGGTGGTATTAAAACGTTATTTCAATTATGTTTACAATGTTAGATGACAGTATTTTATGTTTGATAAAAAGGTCAAAACATCGAAAAAAGCACCTTGCATGGAAACTTTTAGCTTAAATATAAGCGTAAATTTTTCAAATTGATGATTTTTCTACTTCATATTGAATTTTAAACTATTAATTATATCAAATACGTCTTTGCCGAAACGCGAGGTTGGCGTACCTTCTGAGCCTACTATCAAAGTATGCTACTGCTGATAGGGCCCATCGGAGGCCAAATAAATTGCACGTTTAAAATTCTAACTTTAATTTCAAGCGTGCATTTTATTTTGACTCTGCGTTGTTAATTTCGCTGAGCCATTTCTGAAAAAAAACATGATGGTGCGTAAGATATGATATCCATGGAAAAAGTCTCCGCAATTTACAGATTATGTAGCTAATTTAGGTCTTGTTTTTCATTGCACTATTAATAATAATAATAAATCTTTATTAATGCCAAAAGCACCAAAAGGCGAGGTTCAGCCACTGGCTGTTTTACAACCTAACCTTCGCACAGTAACGGACTAAGCCCATCGGAGGCCCTGGGCGGCAGAACTAAATGAGGCCCCCGGTCTGCTTAGAAATTGATGTATTTGTAGTGTAAATTTCGTAAAAATGAATAATATAGATGTATTGGCTGATAAAAAAATCAAATATTTATACTAAACGACCTATCTACATTTATATTTTGTATACGTACGGGGCCTCCACTCCAAACTGCCTCTTACTTAGTAAACATATTTTGGCCTTGTTTGGGATTTGATTAAGAAGGACTTCTCGAGAATTGGAGGTCCCCCAGGATCAGAGGCCCGGGGCTAACCGCCCCCCTCCGCCCTCCCCTTAGTTCGCCACTGTTAAGTCATCTTCCTTTAAATATGTGCCAATCTGTTATGGCATTATTGAAAATAGTGTTTAGTTTATTTTTTCTTCTGTCATCCGGGACAGCGCCGAGTTGTAAGGGTCTTGAGTTGGAATTAGTTACCAAAGTTATATCCCCCTATATTATTAAACGAGTAAATCTTGTATATACCTACCTATCTATGTTTCTATGTATCTATATAAATATTTTCTCGAAAACGGCTCTAACGATTTTGATCAAATTTACCAAAAAGGGGTTTCGGGGGGCAAAAAATCGATTTAGCTAGGTCTCATCCCTGGAAAAATTCGTTTTCCTATCGATTTTATCATTTTTAAAAACGGTTTTTTGACCTGTCAAAACATTGTAATATCGTGAGTAGGCTTTGGAGAAAACAAACTACTTTCATTATTTATATGTCAAAATTATCTGACAGAATTTTTAACTTATTAAAATAATCCGTGAACTATTTGTATAGTAAAAAATAACAGAAATAAAAACTAAACATAATTATGTAAGTAGTTTTAACTAATATTTAAATAAATAGGTACCTAAGTATGTTATTTTTATATTACCTATATAAAATATGTATATTATGTACGTTAAATATAGTATGACGTATAATCTTACCTAGACTTTTTTTTCTCAAAAACGAATAACGATTTTGATGAAATTTACAGAATGGGGATTTTTCGGGGCGAGAAATCGATCTAGGTAGAAATCTTGGTCCCAGAGGGGAGCAATTAAAAAAAAGGGTTTTTTTATTTATAACTCGGTCAATTGTCAGATCGATTCGAAGCCTATTTCTACATAGATTTTGTATAATATATCACAAGGGTTAAAACTGTAAATGAACACTAATATAAGAAGTGTCTTGCACAATATGTAAACAATGACAAACAGGCGGCCCGAAGGGCCGCACTTCTGGCACCGCGAGTCTGTGTAAAAACACATCGATTTTTGAAAACTATTGTTAAGATACATACAAAAAAGTTTTGTTTAAAAATTTGCACGGCGGCCCGAAGGGCCGCACTTCTAGCGACGCAGGCATGCAGTATATCAAAACACATCGATTTTTAAAAACTATGGTGAAGATGCATGTAAAAATGTTTTGCGCTGCAGGTTTATAGTCTGACGTTTGTTATTAAAAGATATAATATGAATTCTATTTCTTCGAAAATCGATTTTTGTGAGTTTTTCAGTAGGTACCTTCTATGCAAAAAAAATATTTGAAATTTACTGGAAGTTGCTAAGATGATATCACAGAGAAAAAGTACTTCGATAAAGTTGATATTTGGCATCAATGTTTAAAAACGGATTATTGAAACGGCAACGGGCAAGCAGAATTTCATCTAATTCGAACATTTTTACAAGATATTCAATCTATGAAAATCGGTTTTTGCGAGTTCTTCAGTCAACAAAACAATAACGGCGGTAGATTTGAAAATGGCGACCTAAGTAATATTTACAGGAAAAAATGCTTGATTCAAGTTGATACTTAGTTTTTACGCTTAAAAATACACATAGGTATTTAAAATATTTAACAGAAACAATTATTTAAATTATGTTTCAGAAATAAATTCGTTTCGGAATAATATTCTGAGAAAATAATATCTCACAGCATATTAAGTACTGTTTTTATTGAACTCATCCGAGCAAAGCTCGGCCCCCAGATATTTCTGATAGTTAAGTAAATCAATTGTAATTTGTACATTGTCATTATATATACAATATACAACACAGGTAAAGCATAGACTTCATGACAGCATAGTAGTGTATCAGATACTGGTCTGGACATTCAGGATACGTGAACGGGGAAATGTATTCATTTGTACAGTGGAGTACAATAAACTTTTTAAAACTAAGTCACAAGGATTTATGACTTGAATTTTGATCTCTATTTATACTAAAAGAGTTGAAGAATACTTAGAGTCAATAAAATTTATATTTCTCGAGTAAAAAAGCCACAAAGATCGATTATATAGATTATAGACCATGATCCATGGAGGATCGAGAGAACAAAGACTAATCTCCATACATTAACCGTAGTCCAAAAAGTGAGGAAAATAAGGGTTCCTATTCCAGCGGTAGAGACGCTGAAACTATAAGACCCTTAAAGTAGTGTGGGTGACCAAGCGATTTGAGTATCGATTTTTTTGCAAACAGTGATTATCTGACACTAAACACTAAACGTTGCCGTGAATTCGTTCATAGAAGTGGTGTTGCCGTCTAGATCTAGATTTTCTAGACTCTTGTTTTGTCTTGTCTAGATTTTCAAGACAAGACTTGCAAAAGTCTTGTCTAGAAATTTTCAAGACAAGACAAGAATTTTTTAATCTAGACTTAGACTTAGTGAAGTCTTGATATTTCAAGACAAGACAAGACTTTGAAAATCTTGTTTTGTCTAGACGGCAACACTTATTATAGAAGGAAAATTACTTTTGCATTCTGAGAAAATGGCGTCTAGAGTCTGCCATATTGAATTTTCCGTGACGTCATATACCTTATTTGTAATCTTCTCAACAAAACCTTTCTTTTTATACCAATATCAATGTATTTAGATTATAGTGTTGCCGTCTAGATCTAGACTTCTAGACTCTTGTCTTGTCTAGATTTTCAAGTCTTGTCTAGAAATTTTCAAGACAAGACAAGAGTTTTTTAATCTAGACTTAGACTTAGTGAAGTCTTGATATTTCAAGACAAGACTTTGAAAGTCTTGTCTTGTCTTGTTTAGACGGCAACACTACATAGAAGCATGGAGTCTGGCTCCATGCAGAAGGGTGCAACCGTACATGAGATTGCTCTAGTAAGAGTTAGGACAAAGACGCTATATTTAGTGAAAACAATGTAAGAGTGTAGTGGAATTACGCGCGTACTTTTAAAAACTTTGAAAACGTAACAAAAAATATTTTGCGTTTCACTTTTTTGCACTGAGAGTAGCTGAGACAATTAGGTTACCCAAAAAACAATCACGTGAATGATGCTTTTAATAACGTAAATTTAAATTTTGGCTGAAAAACATGGCGGATCAAACGAACCAATCAGAAATCGACATCCCTTTTTTCTTAACTCTTACTAGAGAAACTCTAGGGACCTTGTAGTTACAGTTCCGCGCGTGAAGTTTTTACGAACCCTTATCGTCATCTAATTTCGGGACACGCACTTGACATTGCGACCTGTGGAGACCAGTCTCCTTTATCTCTATCTTCCATGATATAGACAATCGCAATAAATATTTTATTAAAAACGAAGTTTTCAAATGCCGTATCATTATCCAAAATATGTATCTTTTCGTGTTTTTGTATGTTTCTTTTTTTTATGTAAATAAATAAATAAATAATTTCTGAATAATTGGCTTTTGCTTTAACAAAGCTAGTACTAATTTTCCGAGGAAATAATAAAATCTGAAAAAGAACAATGAGTACAAAAGAAAAACCAAATGACACAAAACAATTGCAACATAACGGGAACAAATGAGAAGAGCACGTGGACTAATAGAAGATGGGTTAGATTAGCGTCGCGGTCGGGTCAATATATTTTGACAACCACCTAACTTTTGGAAGACAATTATTCCGATGACGCCACTGCAATTGCGGTCATTTACTTTGACACTTACAGTATGTGGATGTACAAAGTGTACATAATATGGCTTCCGCTTAAGGCAGATGTCCCGCTATGTACGGCTTATGAAGACGTTACATCGACTGCTTTTTGCTGATGGTGTGGGACTGTTCGGAAAAATCATCCAAGAAATAGAATTTTCTTCAATATTTTCTCGTTATCTTGAATTATTACTGTATCAATATTTTCTTACAAATCACAATGGAAATCTGTGGCCAAAATTCTCTACATAGAGTCGATTTTTAAAGGTTTTTTAGGTTTAGCACCAATTCATATTTTTAATTTATTATTTTTTAATAATTGACCAGTTCTCTGGGGACTTGTAATAGAAGAGTTACATGGAGACGTTCTATAAACAAAGGCTTCGCTAAACGCTCTGCTATTCTCAAGCCTACATAAACTCTAAATTTAAACTGTATTTCAAACATCTAGTTTATTAACCCTGTAGTGAGTAAAGATTAATAAAAAAACGATTTTTCTACAAATTTAACACCCTGTATCTCGAAAACGAACCATTTTCGGACATATGTTTATAAAGCAAAAAATGTTTGTTTTGATGTCCCCTACCACCCCTAAAAGTTTATCGGTATATTTATGGAACACCCTGTATAGAACCTCAAAAAAATCAGACAGCTGACCAAAGAGGATGGAATATAGTTGAAAGTGAACTGTTGAGTCACTTCCGAGACACACCACTTCCTTGAAATTTCATCAAGTTATTCTTGTAGAAAGGGAGGGAACGTCGGTGAAGATGTTTAGTAAGTACACATAAAAAATGTGAAAAATTCGACTGAATCCGTTTTTCCTTTTGACCATAGATATTTAAATATCTCAAATGAAATTTGACTATAATACTGACCAATTATCTTTTGTTACTTGATCAGTGGACGAAGTACACATAGAAAAAACAAAAAGATACCGACTTCTCACACTAAGGTACAAGAATCATTGCCCCGACCGTTTTATTGAGGATGTCGCCTCCTACGTGATGAATTTTTAACTGACCGAAACTCGCATATGATGATCTTCCAAATGTTCAGTCTTTAAGGCATTAGTGCTCATTTGCTCCGACTCTAATGCCGGATATCAGTCTATCATATCTATGTCTTTCTTTTTTAACCGTTCTGTGAACGCTATCCACATAATCCACTGTCTATTTTTTGTAACATGGTACCATTGGTACAGCATTAGTTCACGAACAATGCGCTGAACAAGATTTTTCACCATAACCTAAAATTTTAATCTATTTATTTCAGTCACCGTTTTATTCGTGATGTTTGCGTGATGAAAACGTACAGTGCTCTTTTTTCGATTACAAAAAAAATCGATAATCCAGTCCTATTGAGAGGTTAAAAGTGTTCCAGATGACTTATTACAGCATTTGGGAGTTAAATGTCTGCTATCCTCTATTAGTAGTCTCGGTAAGTATCTGTCTGTCGGCACCGGCCAAACTCGAGAACTACTGAACGGATTTGAATGCGGTTTTTACCATTCAACTGCATTATTTATACGGAAAGCTTTAGGTCTATAATAAATGTCCGGCTCAGCTTCGCCTGGATGAATATCGCATTGAATTCGATAGCTTATTTCTTGAGGATGGTTTCTAAAAATGTATCCTATACTAGCTGCCCGGCCCGGCATCACCCAGGTGCAAACCAGATTGAATCCAAGTTAGGTTGAAATCAAGTTTATGTCAAAAACGCTTTGAAATATAATAAGTCGCGGGAAGTTAATTATAAATTCGAGCAAACGAGCGAAGGTAGTGCACCCGGGAGATGCCGAACGAGGCATCAAGTATAAACAAAATTGATATAAGCACAATAATATAAAAATTCTTAATATTTACAGGTGTGTTCTGATCAAAATTGAGGCTAACCATCTTTGTTGCAGGTCTGCTCCTTACATTAATTAAAAAATATCTGATTATATTCGTCTAAATGACATCTCTTGTCTTATTTACATTTACTTCGTTTATATTATGTCCATTGACAGTTTTTGATAATCATGAAGTACATTAATTATTTCATAAATGACAGGTGATTCAACTGCGTTCATTTCTAAGCTACTCAGTTCATTTGCTGGTAGGTACTAGTTACGTAGGTACTGTTTGCCTATTTCTGCCTTCGTTCAGTTAATCTTATCAACTATGCACGCAGAGAGGTGATCTGATCTGATAATGGGATTGCTCGCGAGGTGGCATCTCCGGGCTTCTCTTTTCCCGTGTGCAACATTTGGTTGGCTTCGCTCACAGCAATGTCGTTCATAATAACCACTGTCTATATATTATGTAAATTATACTGCATGATCAGTTGGTGTTTAAATCCCTTGTCTGTATGAAAATAATATACCATACATAAGCTGTGTACAGGGCATGGCAACTGAATTTTATTTATTCCACAAAACAAAACAAAAACTCTTTTAAGCACACGCTTTCTAGAACCAACGTTCTACTCAATTCTTTCTCTAAGGACCACAAGCACAGGAAGTACTTGCAATGTGTGTGCTGAATAGGTATGTACCTAAACTTCACCTAACTTACATTCTATTTCTATACTAATATTATGAAGAGTTTTGTAATATTAGGATCTATAGAAGTTTGCTTCTTCACACTAATCTTAGAAACGACTGGACCAATTTGAAAAATTGATTCTCTTTAAAAGCCCACTTATTCCCTAAAGATATAGGCTAAATATTATTATGCTACAACGAAAGAGGAATGAGCAGTGAGTGAAAATGTAAAGAAAGTCGGGAATCCCGCACACGATTTTTGAGCAAGATTGATAAACGCTAGCTTAATAATGATACATGATTATTTCACTGCCAAACCAATATCTACCCGAGCGAATCCAGGTTGGAAGACAAGTTTGTACATAAGCTGGTGCCTTCTCTGTAATAACGAACTCTTACTATCATTGACCCCGATTTGGAATTAAACGACATATTAAAGGCTATGTGACTTATGTCTTTGTCATTTCCTGCCTTTACGAACTTTTGAACTATTAGCGGGAGTGTTTCGATCGCAAAAAATATTTATATACGTCGCTCGGCTTAATTTCTAAGAATGTCCCTTAGGGTGGTCCTTAAAATGGTTATTATTAATGCTCTCATGAGCAAAATTGTTTCTAAATAAATAAAAAAAGATGTAGCCGAAATTTCAGGTCCCTATCTCAATTCAAACCGATTCAAACTGGTTGCTCAAAGACATGGAATTTTTTTCATTTAAATAACATACGATTTTTGGCACTTTGCGGTTAATTTTTTTTCTACCGCAATTTTGTTTTGAAAAATCTGAAACCTGACAAATTTATTCCTTATAGTAGTAGGTATTTGATAATTTTTTTAGAGATTTTTAATGATATAATTTTCGGCACTACAGCTAGACAAAAAACGTTTATTTTCTGAATTTTTAAAAATTTTCAGGTTTCTGATTTTTCAAAACAAAATTGCGGTAGAAAAAAAATAGCTGCAAAGTGCCAAAAATCGTACATTTTTTAAATTGGAAAATTCGATGTCATTTGAGGCACAAGTTAGAATTGACATAGGGACCTGAAATTTCGGTTACATCTTTTTTATTTATTTAGAAACATTTTAGCCCTGAGAGCATTAATATTCGGAAATGACCATTTTAAGGACCACCCTTATGTCCCTGATAAATTTCATTAGAATTAGTCAACATATTCAGTCGTAATTGCAAAACAAACAGACGGACAGATAAACAAACAGAACGAAATGCGAAACAGCCGAGTTAAATAACTTAACTTATAAAAGTTGAAGAACGTAGTTTTTTGGTGTTTTTCTAAATTCTAATTATCATTTATCAAAAACGGATTTTAAAAACAAGTTAAATTCGATTTAGGCCCGTATTCACCAAACACTGTTAAAGATAGAAGGTACTAATCTTAGAATAAATTTATTCCTTAGAATAAAATTAACTTTCTATTCACCAAGCAATTCATTCGATAGAATAGTAACTTCAGGTAAAAATTTACTATATACCATACACCTTGGAGATTTTGTCAAATATTTTGATTCTAAAGCACGTTACCAAAGATCCGACCGATGGCGCATCGACCGAAAATGTATAATGGTGAATATTGACATATTTTACTGACAAAATCCTTTACCTGAAAGATATGAAATTAATATTTACCTGAATAGGTTGCCAGGCCATAAAGTAATTTATTCATTTCGTCCACACCCTATTTTACTAGGCGAATATATATTTATACCCTTGAAATTGGACAGAATAACTATTCTTACGATTTATACCTGCAGTAAACTTAACTACGTTTGGTGATTTGAATTATCACTATTTATTCCGAGTAATAGTTATCAGGGGAATAAATCAACGGAATAAATAACTAACTAGGCTCGGTGAATAGGGGCCTTAATGGAAACCACGATTATTATATAGCTGTGTTCACAACGGGATTTGAAATTGAATTGAAACTTGTTTTCTTTTTTTGTGTGTAACTCATAGAAGCCCAAAAACAAAACTAGATGACGTGTTGTAAGAAATATCGCAAAAAGTCACAGTACATTTCCTGCATGGCTGTTAAAGTCTACAACAGAATAGATACGTTTTATTATTCTTAAGTTTTAATCCTATTAATTTTTGTATTTGACAAATTTCATCGTCTCCGGAGCTTTTCTGAAATAAATTCTGTTCTATTCTGTTTATTTCCGTTGATTGTGCAACACTGTCGGATGATAAATTAAATTATAAAAGTAATAATCAAACATACAACATTCAATTAAAAATGCATAATCACTGAATCATATATAGATTATTTATGAGACAGTTCTCAAATTTATTTTACAAAACCAATCGTCAATTTTCTGCTATTTGGATTTAAATGCAGTTGTTCGGACCTGTTATTGTTCACAGCTTGTTTGTCTATCAATAGAATAAGCAGCAATCATTTCTAGCATTTCCACGAATGAAAGCTATTAGTTGTAACAAGTGGCAGATAGTGCTCATAGCAGATGAGCTGAAACAAACAGCGTACAGTATGTTCAGCACGTATACAAATAAATAACGGTAATAAACCTCCTTTATGTCGATACACGCGTATTATTTTTGAATCAGGTGTCAATCGTGGCATCGCATAACATTGACAGGACCGTAACATTCTTATCCATTTTCGGTTTATACAGCAAATCGTCCACTAATGCCCAGTCGTTAGCTTTCCCTATCAAAAATGTCTTCTACTGATAATTTCCTACTTTTGATGAAGTCTGTTCCTCCTTCATTGGTCTTCCTTTCTTTTTTTCGTTTCTTCTGGAATCCATTTGTTAATCCTAGAAGACTATCTGTTCCCTTACATATAGTGACCATACCAAATCAGGCTACTTTCTCTACACGCTCAATCAATTATCCTTGACCTTCTTCCTGAATCATTATCTAGACCCGTTTTCAACAGGCCCTATCCAAAATCTACATATATAACAGAAGAAATTTTTTTTAGCAACATATTTTGTACATTCTTAAATAAATTATTAGAGGAGAAGGTGGTAATATGGAACCATACTTTGTTTTCCTTCGGTAACTGGAAGGGTTTTACTAATATTTACGGATTTTTTTTCATTAGTAGGGTCAAGACATATTTAGTTTGCATATATGTGAACGAATTTAGAATACAGCGATATTTTTACATGTTACAAGCAGTTATTGTAAAAAATCAAAATTAGATATTCGAGGAACTGTGCTGGTAATATGGAACCCCTTGAAAAATGAAAAATTACATTGAAATACATGCATATGTTGCTATAAAAACATGATATAAACACAACTAAACTTGAAATATCCTTAACAGTGAAATAAATACAATTCTTAGCGACAGTAGTCACAAATAGGCGTACATTAAACATAATTGACACATTACACACTGGATCCATACTTCTCCTCATATGTCTTCTAAGGGTTCCATATTAACAAAATCACATGTTGCAATACATCGCTTAGCATATTGTTCAAAAGTTCAAAAAGTGCAATTTTATCTGATAGGTTTTGATAGAAAGGCAGTATTTTGGCTGGTAAAATTATCAAACATCGAAGAATCGCATGTAACTCACCTGTATGTTGATATTAAATAACACAGATAAAGTTTTGCTTTTCAGTTATACACATAACTTCACAATGTTGAACTTGTACTGCGTTCTATGCGCTGCAATTTCCCACACGACTTGATTTGTGAGTAGCAATTGATATTTAGGTATCTAGAAGGTGGATGTCACTACCGACTCATTATTAACCAGGGGTTCCATATTATCGGCAGGGTTCGATAATACCACCTTCTCCCCTACTAATTATTATTGTTCCTCGCTTTAATCTTTATTTTTGTCTTCATAAAAAATCAATGTGACAAATTTATAGATATTGATCTCGACTCCTAATTCCACCACTGATAATAATGCAATTGTGATTCAATGTGCGTATCTCGCAATATAAACCCACAAATATGTCCGATGTCTTGGCGTGGTGACTGTCGCAGTGCTGTGCCATGCATCATCGCTACTCGCTAAAATACAAGTCTGTCAGAAAATATTGTTATTGTTCGTAGGAATTACATATAGTTACTTCGTACTCCTTCAACCCAAGGTTTGTTCAATCAGTTTAAAAAAAAACGCCGTAATTTTCTATTGCGAGACTTAGATCGTCAATTTGGGAAAAAATTATATAATGATGCTAAAAAATAAAGCGATGAGTTAATCGAATTTAAGAAACGGCTGCATTACGACAAGGAAAAATCTTCAATTTAATTTTCTTAATCGAATCTTCGAAGCTCAAGTAACATTAGCGTAACTAGGATTTGAAGTTCAGGGAGGGGTCCTAGTCTGTTTGTTTGACCAGATTTTAATATATTGATTCATCTTTATTTCTACGGAAGGCCAGACGGTACTAGGGGAGGGGCCGTGCCCATCTGGATCCCCTCTAATTACGCCTATGCCAAGTAAATTGACAATCAAAGCAAGATTCTTTTCTAATTTTTATTTTTATGGTTAGCTCTATCTCTGTTGTGATGGGTGATTTTTTTTGCCAGCTTTTAGCAAGTTAAAACAACCAGTACAACTGAATGGAAGTATATTTTTGCTACATTTAGTTTTATTTTTTATTTCTCAATTTATATTCAATACAGAGTGTCCTCGGCAGGGCCGTAGCTAGAGGGGGGCATTAAGGGGCAATGCCCTACCTTAAAACATCCAATGCCCTACTTTAAGGAATTATAAACAAGCCGCAAAGACTGTCACGACAGAATGACAGACTTGATCTATCTGGCATTTGGAAAAGAAAATTAAATTCGTTGGACTAAATGAAGTTCTTCGGAAATTTGATAACATGGCAAGTTCTGTATTTTGTTTTTTTTTTTTTTTTTGATTAAATTGTCATTTACCGTTTTCTTGCTTTTGTAATTTGATATCACCAGATGCGGTGGGCAATCCAATTAAAAAATTGTAGTCTTTTGCTTCAACCCTACTTTAAACTTTCAGTGCCCTATCTTGAATTCAGCTCTAGCTACGGCCCTGGTCCTCGGTCTCCTTATTTTATTTTTAATGGGTGATAGTACAGATCAAAATGTTAACATTGAATGAGCCATTTTCCTAAGAGTAGTTCCTTCAATTATCCACGAGAGGCAGCACTTGTAGTAGGTACAAACATTATTTATTCCCCATACTGTCGTGTCATTTTAGTGGTATACCTTGATTATTAAATTATTATTATATTAATTAAGTTATACCACTAAAATGACACGACACTAATGGGGAATAAATAACGTTTGTGCCTACCACAAGTGCTGCCTCTCGTGGATAATTGAAATGGTTCATTAGTTGACATGATGCTACTGTATGTGGAAGTGCATCAAAATTATCAGACAACTTTTGGCTTGTGCTATCACCCATTTAAAAAAATGGTTAGACAGATAACACCCTGTATTTTAATCTAATGTGAATTTGTACTGAACCCAAGCTCCACGATTTTCAAGGGTTCAAATATGATTTTGTCCTGATTCTTGATATATGCGAAAGAGAACTCTTTGGCCCCCAAATACAACACTTGAGACACGATTTCATCTTAATATTAAAGTCTAAGAAAAAATCTTAAACCCCCTAGCATGCAAACTTTTTCAGTCGCGTCCGCCTACTCGTTTCCCTGAAAAATCTCATATGAACAAACAAAACATTTTAACGTTTGCATGAAAAATAAAATATTACAATGATAATAATCTATCATATACTCAAATTAATGTAAAATAGTTAACAATGAATTTAACAATTAATATGATTAGACGATAACAATCTGTTTTTGATTGAAAAGACAAAATATGTGGTGATCCTGATGAAATTGGAAGAAAACGACTCAAAAATGGCTTAAGGATCCAATTAAGAAGCAAATACTGTTTTATTGCATTTATTCGCTAACGTTTCGAAAAATATTTTTTCATCATCAGAGCTCAAATGCCGTCAACAACGTTGACAATTTTACTGTTGACGGCATTTGAGCTCTGATGATGAAAAAATATTTTTCGAAACGTTAGCGAATAAATGCAATAAAACAGTATTTGCTTCTTAATTGGATCCTTAAGCCATTTTTGAGTCGTTTTCTTTCAATACGATTAGTTTTCCTTTACCGTAAATAAAATTCACTTTTATTAGTGAATTGACATAATATCAGACGATACTATCACCATGATATTTTTTATAGGAGGCTATAATATGAGAAAAAATGAATTGCCACCGTCGGGACTTGAACCCGAAACTCCCGATTACGCGTCGGTCAAATTTCCAATTACTCCACAATAAGTAGTTAAATCTAAAAAATGTGTAATGAGAACGATGACCTTGCGATCGTTCTGCCTCCCCTGTAAATATCGCTCCCTCCTTTGGGCCCTTTTGGGGTCATCCAGTTTACACACCTCTAATTTAGATCATGTTTACAAAAAATAATTAATCGATATTGATATTGTGAGAGCACCAACGACTCGGATGTTCAAAAATCAGCACCTATGAATCCCGTTTTGCTGCAATGTATTTTCGAAAGTCATCTGACAATGGATGTGTATTTCGGACCTGTTTTTACGAGTATTCACATAACTTGCTTATTAAATTATAACATACGCAGAACGTATTTTTAGAACGGACCCGTGTGTTGTTATGATTCATCTCTAGAAAACAATAAACATCATCAGCTGCCTCCAATATGACTCCATTATTCGGTCTGAGTGATTCATAAGACGCTCATAACTATATCTCGAATAAGAACAATTGAACGTAATACCTGTCTTGTTATTACTTACACGCATATCGACAACATACATGTCAAAATTTACTGGCACGTCGCAAAAATACTTTGTAAATTTTCAATCGAGTAAATCGAGACACATTGGATAGGTTCTACAAAATTCTAATTAAATAACTTTATATTAAGTATAAGAATTAACCAGACCATAGAAAGAAATGAGTAAGAACGTCTCGGCCCTAAGTTTAGACCTTCATCCGATACAAATATATAAACAAATCTAAAACATAGGAAAATTTCCCACTCAATTTAAACACATTAAATAAATGTTTCATTTAAATCAAATAATATATTTTGAACCCGTGAATCACGCACTTTTTTGTTCTTTTTAATTCTTTTAAATTTCAATGGAATCCATTTATGCTGCAAACGTTCCATCACGCAGATCACTGTTTAATTTCTAAAGTTTAAGATACCTTATAACGAACCAAATTTAATTACGAAACAATGTACCTTGAAAAAACATAAGTACATGTTACAATAATATAATATATGCATGTAACACAAGAGCGTTTTAAAAAGAAACAAATAGTGCATTTGTCGCTTTGTACAAGGGAGATGAAGATATGTCGTACAACCCTTTTAAAAAACATTCGCCTTCCTTCCGGTCGACTCTTACGAGACAAAAGAACGTCAGCAGATAAAGAAAAATAACCGCCCATCTACGATATATAGGTATATTTCTATACATAAAAAACTTGATATGTTATATTTAGATTAATAATTGAATAGACATTGTTTTCACAAGTCAGACAGTATAGTAAGTTCAGGAGCATGTTAATAAATAGTCTAGTCTATTTTAGTCAAAGGACGTGCACTGGAGGACATCGAAAAGACGAACAACTCTTGTAAGAAAAACACGACTTTTCACTTTCATGTTTATCGTTTAAAGGAAAATACTAATTGTTGCTCTTAATTTGTTTCCAAAGACAATTGAATGAGTAGTAAATTTAAGTATCTAAGCACACCAGATCATTGCGCGGCACTTTAAAAACCATGTTGCAGTTGTTAAAACAATTGAGTGTTACTAATTTATGCAAAATTATGCGACAGTTTTTTTTTTCGTCAGTTTTATTTAAATTTTATCTATAGTTTTGTGTTCAAGGTGAAAAATGTTATGAGATAAATTGCCCGTATAAAGACTCCATTTATATGTCTATAATTATTATTTTCATGTTCTTCGTGTGTAAGCCGCTGCTATCCGGTGTAAGTGGACGTTTCATGAAATGTCTAGACAATTCATGTAACGCTGACAGATTGTGTAACTCAAATATAGTTCACAAAAAATTCACAGATTTCGCAATCCTTGCAACCATCGAGGACATTGGAAATGATAACAGCATATATGAAACATAATTAACTGTTTATTATACACACAATATTTATCAATGCACTGTTTAGTTTTGTCAGGAATAACCCTATTATTCTTCTGTTATATACGCGTTCACATTTGCTTGATTACTTAACTTTTAAATGGATTTTTCTACAGTATTTATTAACATTTGCTCAAAAATAACACCGCAGATCATCGCAAATACCTCTCAATTAACTAGACATGATATAAAACACATTTCGAAAAAATTGCACTTGTTCAATTTTGCATGATTGCTCCTCACTTGATGGCGACACCGTTGTCTTTTGGCCTTGAACGAAAACTCGTAACTCTGCCCCCATATACGAACATAAACATTTCCAATGTTAAAAACCATTTTTCATGAAATGTGTAACTCTTTTTGACTGAAAAACTTGTAATTTTCACAATATAGCCTCTTATGAAAGGATAATTCATGATGCTTTTAGCAATTGTCATACATTTAGTGAACAATTTTTTAAATGTATCGAATCGAGTTCTTTTTTATTCTATTTATAAAATTGGTTTAGATTTTTGTTAATAATATTGTAACAGATGGCTTTCGTTGGAAATTTTGCTTCCATATTTGTATGTTTGATGAGAATAGAAAAATCGGTTCGAGACAAGGTCAGATTCTGATTCAAAACTTAAAGAAATGAGGTTTTCCGAATAGCAGCTGTACGTGTGTGTGTTTGTTTGTGATGTGTCATTGAAACTGTCTTTTGTTCAAAATAGCTTCAGCAAAAATACACCGCCTGGAATGATTTTTTGAAAATGTTGTTTAACTTGTTTTCAGTAAAGACTGCATGAAAATCTTGAATGTCATTCAGATAAGTGATTTAGAAAATATAGGCAATTTTGTAAATATTTAGATTTTTGTACCAACAATATTGTTATTAAGAATCGTATTAGGTCTTTCTTGGCAAATTCCACTGACATTTTTTATTTTAGAAATTATTTTGAAAAACGATTTTGGAACATTTCTTCATACCGATATTTTGTTGAGATTATGCTATATTCTAAAATGTCTGACAACCGCTAGAATAAAAAAGTTATGTCAGTGTTTCATGAACTGCCTAGACATTTGATGAAATTACCAGCTATGCCAGATGACTGCCACATCATGTAGATTGCAAAGTTACCGTTCATCTAGAATCTAGATGCAGAATATTATTGTGTCATTATTTCAATAAACTTGTATTTCAGGAAACACTCTTGTTTCCTACAATTCATCTTTATAACAGTTGTAATATTTTATAGTTGGTACTCGGAGAAGAATAACTGGAAATGTACTGGGAAAAAATACTTCAAGGATTTCCTTATTTTTCGCTGTTACAGATATCATGAGATAAACAATTACCGAGAGGAATTTGTTCCTCTGTTCACACTCTGCAACTTTCATATAAAATATTTTTATAGTGTCTACCGTTTACGAGATATTTGATGGTTTTTTTAACCACCTGTATATATTTGCGACCATAAGAAAAAAATGCTTATGCAGAATTATTCGGTTTTATTTTTACTTTCCCATACGAATTATATAATCTTGTGATCCTGAAAAAAAATCGATTTTGAGTTTTTGCTTGCTTATATTATTTTACATGAATGTTCAGGAGGATATCACCTGAAGGCAAAATCTCAAATTCACATCTAGCTCAAATGAGGGAGAAGTGGCCCCCTAAAAATTGATAAAACAGGTTAAAAACTAGAAAATATTTTAAGTACAGACAGACAAAAATTCTGGAAACACATTTTCCCCATTAGATGTAAAAAAAAATACACAAAAATCCACCAAGAAAACGAAATTCCAGACAGACAACCCGATACATTTTTACAAGCTTTTATTTAACTTGCAATGTATGTTAGTTTGTGTGTTTGTGGGTCTGTTTAGGTCAAATCTTGCAAGTCAATTTTGAGCGACTTTCACGTATCCGATTGATTTGAAATTTTGCACACATATGTATTCCCGATGACAATATATGAATAAATCATTTTTAGAAATAAATTCAACCCCTAAGGGGTTCAAAAGAGGATGTATAGGGTTTTTTGACTAATCAATGCCCAGGCCAAATCGCTGAAGCTAGAAACTTGAAATGTGGACAGTTGATTCCTTTTCTGACGTAAGCATCCAGTAAGAAAGGATTTTTGCAAATTCAACCCCTATGGGTGTCAAAGGGGGGTAAAATTTTGAAAGAATAAAATGGACAAAATAAATATTAGTAAAAAAAGCTTTTTAGAGACAAGCTTTTATTTAAATGCACTAAAAAGGAAAAAATAATTTTTAATAATTTATAGGTTCATAATATTATAAAAGCGTTGGTCGTGTCTAATAAACTATCGTAGAGTTCACGACCCACGCTTTTATAATTATGAACCTAAATTATTAAAAACTATTTTTTTCTTTTTTAGTGCATTTAAATAAAAGCTTGTCTCTAAAAAGTTTTTTTTACTAATATTTATTATATTATGAACGAATTGATGAAAAATTATAACTGAACGAACAAGGTATACATGTAACTGGATCGCTTTGTTGACTGGGCTGACAGACACCTTGGCAGACGTATTTTACTCCACAGGAAGCTGGGTACATAGCGGATGTATGTATACCTGTTTAATATTGTTGAAAGATTTTATTGTGTCATATAAACATCGTATACAGTACCTACCTGTGCGATACAGTTACTGTAGTATACAATATGGTCCAGTCGATAGTGGATCAAATTAAGGTAGGGTTACAGTCAACTATGCCAACACCCTCTCTTATTCACACTGTGTTTAATGGATTTGACTTCTGTTTGCTATAAGATACAGACTAAAGTTTAAATAATAATAAAAATTACCTCAAATATAGTGTTTCACGCATTATACAATGTCATGCACATTTCACATGGTAGTATAAGCAATTAACAACAAAAAATGTTTTTTTGCCATACCTACTACAAAATAGTTACTTTCGATGTATATATAGCGGCCTTTAATGAGTCATTTAACAGACAAGTGTGCGGAAAGTGTTTTACTTACCGCACTAGGGCGGTAAGTAAACGGTTGCTATAGGAACTTCTGTTTATTCGCTCTATACGTCTGCGTGCGCTTGCTATTACTTACTCACGAACTTCACGGCATACTGTAGAATTAAAGATGGCGACGCAAATGAACTGTCAACATTTTTTGAAAATGAATTAGGTATTTTGTAGCAAACAATGCCATAGAAAGGGTGTCCTCAAAGACACTTAACTGCACACGCCTACCACATGTTTCTGAGACCAAAATAAGCCGATCAAAGCAAACTTACCTTCTTACAAAATTGCTTAATTTGGGCGCTATACGGTCCTGAAGTTACAATTTTGAAATCGTTTTTTTGTTATAAATTTAAAACGGCTTGTGCGATTTTGCTATAATTTGGCACGTTGACATAGTTTTATCGAACAAAAAAACCCATATCAAAATTATGATTAATATTATTCCATAGGCGTAGAACTCAGGTTTTTTAATATTTGAACGTTTCAAATTTCTACGCCATTAGAGGAAAAGGGGTTTAAGTATAAAATTTAGATTCAGTAACTTAGTTGCTATAAAAAGCTACTCTTAATAAGACTCGATTACTCTCATGGTTTTTGAGAAATTTGTATTTTAATAATAAAGCAGACCCCTGTGGTATATCTGTAGATACTATTTATTTCTACTTTAGAAAATTTATCCGATAAGCAAACTTGCTGCAAAAAGTAATTGTTTAGTTATTGATAACAATAACTAAATCAAGCCAGTGCTTCAAAAATTTTCGTGTTAAAACTGATTTAGAAATTCATATAAAGGTCAAATGTGTGACACTCAAGTCTCGTTAATAAAAAAGGGTATTCATTTATTACATTGAAATGTTGCACCTTGCAGATACGAGCTTCTAGACAGGCTCCCCGTATGCTAACACTCCCGCGCGACCGTTGGGAATAGCTCATGCGTGACTCGGGACTGAACCCATGTCCATCTGAATTAAAAAACATGCGTGGATACATAAAACAAAAGTAATCACTTAGTTTAAATGGCACAAGTTTTTTTTTTTAATAAAAAATGCACTAATTTCCAATTACAGAACTCGTGGACCAGTCATACATTAAAATAATAATTGGCGTCATGCTTTATAGATGAACATAATTTACGAAAATGAGATTTAAATGAATAGTTCGAGACGGATATCCTAGAGTACAAAAAACCGTTACATTTATAAAAGTCAGTGATTATATTCTTGTCGTTCCTTAAAATAACTACCTTCAATTTTCAAATATGTTTTGTTAAGAAAAAGAAAATGAGTAAAATAATATCAATCATCTTCTGTAAATTTTTGTATTCGTTATGTTTTTAGGTTAACAGAAATAGGGTTAATTGTATATTCTTATAAAGTTAATGCGTTTACAAATAATTTAAATTAAAGTAACAAAAAAGGTTTTTTAGACCAATTATTTTTTTAATCTATACTTAATATTATAAAGCCGAAGAGTTTGTTCGTTTGTTTGTTTGGTTGAACGCGCTAATCTCAAGAGCTACCAGTCCGATTTGAAAACCCATTTATTGAGGAAGGCTATAGGCTATATAATATCAGGCTACGACCAATAGAAGCGGAGCATCAATGAAAAATGTTTGCAAACACGGGAAAAATTATTCCATTTGAGAGCTTCCGTTGCGTTCGCTGCGTAAACGATTAAAGTTACGCAAAAATCATATATGACGGAATTGTTCCCCTTTAAAAGTTCTAAAAAAAAGTCCCCGACAGCATATATCTATCTTTTAAGGTTGACTCACTATAACTTTTTTTATTGTAATCAAATTTGTTCTTAATTATAATATTCAAGCGAAGGAGTGAAGCGAGTGAGTAGTGTATTTATAATATTCAAGTGAACGAACGAAGCGAGTGAGTAATGTAATTATAATATTCAAGCGAACGAGCGAAGCGAGTGAGTAGTGTATTTATAATATTCAAGCGAACGAGCAAAGCGAGTGAGTAGTGTATGGCACCCGGGCTTTCTTAGCACCCGGGCGAAGCCGGACGGGTACCGCTAGTTTAATATATGGGTTTTAAGTGCCAGATTTGTCTAAGCGTAGTATCAATTTTCAATTGGATACCTCAGAGACTGGTCACGACTGAAAATTCTTTAAGAGATTTGATCATGTAAAATAGGAACATAAATTATTTATTTTTCATAAATAATTATAGATTCTTGCAGTTCGTCGACTTTCCAAAATCATATTTACAGTTTGCCAGTAGATAGTGTTACCTTGTTTTCTTGGGGTTATGCTGGGTTTTAAATAAATTTGCGAAAATTTCATAAACCATAAGTATAATTCGTTTTTTGTTTAAATAAAATCGTTATTACATAAATTTACAAACATATATAATATTTAATATTTTAGATCATATTTAGTTCCGGAAAAGTAAACATGTATTCATTGGTACGTTTCTCACTATTAATCAAAAGTACAAAAATATTGTTAGACGCATTTAGCAACGCGCCAACAGTTGATCACACAAAAACATAAATGACTCGAATTGGACGTGCTTAATAATATTACATCAGACCGGGGTGTTTAACATGATCGCCGGTCTTGATCATATGAGCAATAGGTCAGTTCCTTCCCTACGTTGTGTTTTTTTATTAAAGATCCAAAAGCATACGGTCGTACATGGATAAGCGTACCGTTCTGTTACGTTCTTTGTGTATGTTCAGTATGTGTGTCCGGCGGTCGATTTTGCCAACGCACCCTGTATGTGTGTATTGGGCGGTCGAGGTTTCCAACGCACCCTGTATGTGTGTATTGGGCGGTCGATGTTTCCAACGCACCCTGTATGTGTGTATTGGGCGGTCGATGTTTCCAACGCACCCTGTATGTGTGTATTGGGCGGTCGATGTTTCCAACGCACCCTGTATGTGTGTATTGGGCGGTCGATGTTTCCAACGCACCCGGTATGTGTGAGAACGACAGAACGCCTTTCGCTTGTAAGCTCTAGGTGGGAACTTAATCCCGGTTCTAGTTCTTGATATAATTGAAAATGACCAGAGGGTCAACTACATGGCGTGTCACAGACTCAGTGAACGCTCATTTATTTATTAAATAAATTAACGATAAATGAATCGATAGGCCTGCCATCCTACGGCGACCAGACCAAGCCAATTAATAATGGTTTGAAATAGAGACGCGAGTGCGTACAGCCGGAGCGTGCAGGCACTGCGTCTCGGATACAAGTAAGGCGCCTCGCCATACGATAGCGTACATTACTAAATAAAGTTCAAAGTTATTAGATTGCCGTACATAACACGTGAATATTGAAGTTATTTCTAGATATTGATAAGCTCAAATTAATATCCATTACAATAGAGGTAATTTTTTATGACACCTCGTTTTCTGAAAAGTCCAGCTCTGAAGTGCTGATTATCTATTATTATTCTTAATAATAAATTGAAAATTCAATTATTGGAAGTTTTACCAGTTCAATGATTAGAACCACGGAACTGGGGTTTTGTAATAAACGAATTGCATTTATTTTTATTTCACCGTAATTTCGTTTATTTATTTAAAAATCGTGGACTCTCGAAATCTAGGTTGAGGACATATTAAATGTTATTTGCATTTTGCATTTTTAAATTTTGAACTACCCCAAACCGAAAGAGATTTTTAAATGTTTAGGTTTAAAGAACGTCCGTATCAATTTTTAGGCTTCCATACGTCCGACCGAACCCTGTTACTAAGCCTACGATATCTGTCCGTCCGTCTGTCACAAGGCTCTATCTCACAAACGGTAAGAGGTTATAGCTACTTGAAATTTTCACAGATTGTGTGTTGTGGCATGAATCCTGGCAAATAATAATTAGAATCTAATAATCAATTAATTTTAATAGGTAAATTGATGTTTTTTATTTTACTACAACACTGACTCTAACCGTACTTCTATACTGTACTACAGAGCGTGTAACACTATAGTTAGTCCTGGCTCACTTGATAGAGCGTTCGACTTAAGATCTAAAGGTTCCGGGTTTCGGATCGCAATTTTTTTTTTCATCATATACTCTGTTATTACCCATATTTTTTTACTTTAAAAATTAATTAGATAAAATTTGAGACGGAAAAATTTTGAAACACTAACGAGAACAAAATAAAATATAGGTACTAAGTAAAAAAAACTTTTTAAAAACAAGCTTAAATAAATAATTAATCTGTTAATTTTTACCCCTACCTAACACCCTTATTTTTATTATTGCACGGAACCCTCGGTGCGCGAGTCTGACACGCACTTGGCCTGTTTTTATAATTGTTTCACGCATTTTACCGTAATCGTGGAACAAGGAACTGTCACACAATTGAGTTTAAGCGGGACTTCAGGGAAAGTCCTTATAAATTACAACATATCCCCGCGTTCCCGGCTATTTCCAAACCCAAATTAAAATTATCAACATAAAACACAGGTAAATTACATTTTTACTCAGTAAAATACGTTATAATAGGTCAAGTAATGGTAGGTGACATTGCACTATGGTTCCTATCAGTAATCACCAGCATTATGTAATTTGTCCCCGATCTAGCAACCCCCGTACACATCCTGGCTGCTGTAGCAGCGTTGTAGGGAAATGACCGTTAGCACAGGTGGTCTCGTGTCATCAGGTGTACCACTGCCACGTACCTACGTAATATGTGTTGGCGGGGTATTTAATTCGTCTCTTTTCGCTCTAGCGTCTAAATATTATTCACTCGCTCTTCAATTTTGGAGGGAAATTTAGTCTGATATAAAATGAAAGTTATGTTTTGAATCACGTCCAGGAAAAATTAAATATAATAAAAATATTTACAGGTAGTCAGGACATTTAATAAAACAGAACTCTGTTTTGATTTTAGTTGAACGTTTCGTCCTTTTATTAGGACTTCCTCAGCAACTCAATCATACGAGTTCACAGTTCAATATATAATGTCGAAACATATGAAACATTGTTACGTATCATTTTTTACAGAAAAATAATAACATTATTACTTTATTAAACAGTATTCGGAATTATTTTGGTAGATATAAACTATTAACGACATATGCTGCAATACCAATACATTATATATTGAACTGTGAACTCGTATGATTGAGTTGCTGAGGAAGTCCTAATAAAAGGACGAAACGTTCAACTAAAATCAAAACAGAGTTCTGTTTTATTAAATGTCCTGACTACCTGTGAATATTTTTATTATAAAATGAAAGTTTTTTTTTACCGCCAAAGTCCATTGTGTCGGAAAACCAAAAATTACTTGGACAATATGTACATTGTCAGACCATCCAAGGAAGAGTGTAATTTTGGATTTGGACTAACATGTAGGGGTGAGTTTGAGTACCCGAAAAATCGATTAGGTACCGGCCAAATAATAAAATTACTCGATCATAGAGTTGAGTATAAAAAATACTCTAAAAAATTGAGTCGAGTAGTACCTAAACAGAGGAAGGTTTTTTTTTGGATCTACAAAAATAATACCTACTATGGTAAATAAGTTGACATGAAAAAAATTTAAGCTTAAATCGCTTGACCGACTTTCTAAGTAGATTTTCTTGTTCTAGTCAAGTGAAGTGGTGTAGGGAAAAAGTTTAGATACCTACTGAAAAATGTTAAAAACCTTTTTCAGCATGTAAAGTTTTCTCCTCATGTTGCTCGACCCCAAAAACGAGTGTCATAAATACTCGATTCGACTCTAAAAAAGAAAATTTACTACTCACACTGTAACTACAGTCGTACAAGTAAACCTAGGTGTGTCAAATGCGCTTTAGATGACGTCAGAAATTCATATCGAATTTTGCCCGAAATCAATGCATCAAGACTATATCTGTTTATAAGAGTTTATTCTTCATAAAATAGCTAAAACCGTAAAAGACGCAAAAAGTTTTAAAAGAGATATATAATAAAATTCTTTAATAGTAGATTGTATATCTATTGTCCTAATGAGGTATATTACTGACGAGTAGTGACGAGTTTTAACACCATTACGCACGAGATATTTTTTGCCATACCCACTAGCTGCTTTTCACTTCTTTTTCAGTATTTTCAAAATGTTTTGACAATTCATTTTGTGTCGCCAACTTCACTTCTATAGTAGGTCGAGAATAGCTGTTAGGATAGGTAATAGCGGGCGGATCAGGCCCAATAAGCATAAATCACTATAGAAATGGTTTGTAATTCCACACTAGTGTGGGAAAGATAGTTTTCCACACGCCAGCCTGCCAAAAGTAACTTTACATGCATGTAAAGCAGCTATTTTATAGTGGGTATGACTAAAAATACGTTTACTTGATAGAGCAAGAGTTTTAATATAGACATTTTGAGTTGCAGAGTATCTTCTTTTCCTTTTCATGTAGCAATTTCACATCAAAAATGTTCGTCCTACAAAGACAGAATTTTGACCATTCCGTTAATAGTTTTCAGAATCCAGGTTTGACTGATTTATTTAATAAAATCTAAATGTATAGGTATACAGATTTCTGGTTTCACCTAAAGCGTATTTATCATACTTAAGTTTTGCTTGATTTCATGTCTGGCTAAAGCCGCAATTACAAGATTTTCCGATTTTTTCCAAAAATCGCTAAACTATAGATTTTCCAGCATAATGACGATAACACCTTTATACATAAAATTTAATAGTTTTTACTATAAAAAGACGAACTAAAAACGATATAAGACATAAATAATAATTATAAGCTCAATCCTTGAAAATAAATGAAAGAGTTAATTATCCATCAGTGAAAGTACAATCAAATATAAAAGAACTATAATTATTAAGAACACTTTCCCTACTACCTATACCACCCTCAATAATTCAATATTGACTACACATATGGACGGAAGTGTTTTTCTGTACGTATATATACATAACGTACATAATATTAATAATTGTAAGGTATTACATAACCATCGGTCGATGGAGAACCATCTTCTCGCGTGTTACATGTTGATTAAATACCGCTCTTGTACAATAAATTGACGGTTACAATCGTAAACCGATGAATGTACACAAAAAACGGCACAACGCCTTTCGTCCGCATTATTTTACGTTGTATACAGTAGCGTGCCTAAAAACCACAGCGTATAGAAGTACCAGCACATTCACTCGACTGTTGGCACTTTGATATTTGTCAACCAGTTTCTAAGACCTTGAATACAAAAATGTTAAGGAGGTTCATGCGTATCTAATGCATAACGAAAATTCCAACTTTGAGGCTTGGAATTTTACAATATTATAGAAAAAATTACCATACATCTATCCTCAGATTTATTTTTGCATCCACCGTTTAGATATTGAGAAAAAATTACATTTTTTAAATCCTTATACATAGGTTCTTATTGAAGAAACACCGACTATTTGTATTTTTTAAAGATTTTTATGTTTGAGCCAGAACTGGCAGTTGCGTGCCTGCTAAGAACGTTACAGTGGTTTGAGCGGCATGTATGCGCGAATTCGATTTTACACTTCGAGTGATTTAGCTCATATCATGGTTAAGCTGTGTCGAAACGACATATTTCATTGGTAAAATAACAAAGATTGATCTACTTAAACATTCCTTTAGTCAGATAATAAAAATTTAATTATTGTTATTTTCTATAAAATGATAATAGATACGAAGTAGCTTAAATTTTAGAAAAGATTCATACTCAAGGGTCCACAAGATGCCTACAGTATTTCATTTAAAATATTATTTAGGTATATGTTTTATAAATTTGTTATTTTTTAAAACAAATTGTATGATCTATAAATCTATATAGATAAAAGTAGGCTGCTATGTTTCGTTTTACTTATAAACAAAAAAATTCGACTGATGACCAGTCCTATACTTCCCACCTAGTAAATGTTTGCAAAAAATAAACACTCTTTTTTTATTCTTTGAAAAAAAGCATGGCCCTCTTTTTTGTTTAGTGATCTACTGATGGCTAGCTTAATATAGCAAAAATCATGGTTACCTTGATTTACGTATAATTTTTATTTTTTTTAGTAAAATATTTTTTTCTCGAAAACTATACATTTTAGACAAAAAAAATATTTACATTTTTTTCATATTATAACATCTAGAATTCATTTATATTTTTTTTACCTATGTTGATACGTGACATTGAGAACGTTTTTTTTAATATCTCAGGATCCACTGAACCGATTTGAGTCAAAATCTAATCAGATCTAAGTTAAAGGCTGATAAACACAATAGAACAATCGGCATGGTCGTATGTTGTTCCGTTCTTACGATATCGAAGGCGAAAAATTGACCACATATATACACACACACACACATACATACAGACATCAGTCAGAAAATGATCTTAAACGATTGCTAGGGTCTCAAAACGTGAAGATCTGTTAAAATCTCGAAATATTTTTTTCGGACTAAATCCATTACTTCCCTACCATAGTAGAGGTGCAGGGAAGTAAAAATCGTAAATTATACAAAACAAACAGATTTTTTGTATTATCCATTAATAACAGGAATATTATGACTTTAGTTACTCAGCCCAATAATAATTACCTAATCAATGTGCAAGCACACCACTGCAATTCTTCGATAGTCAGGTATGCATACAAAAAAAAGCATCAGCACATGTGCTGAAGAAGAGAGGTCTGATCACATATCGCATCAGATCTGAGAGAAGATCCGGCGCTCCGCTACCACCATCGCCGCCCGGTGTTCGGCTGACTCGCGATCGTTATTATCTTGGCGCGTGCCGGTCAGACAACTGGGCCGGAGGTCCGTTGGATCCTCCACCGTCTGCACCGACTCCTTCCTCTCGCCAACCGTTCGAACACCGTCTGTCGTCTTAGCTGCTGTGCGTTGCATCTGTCTTCTTGTGACCTGTGCAATAAAAACACAGTAACGGACTTATATATTACTATATTCTCGCACCGAATTTTGATATGTCAGATTTATCGTACATTTAACACGCTGTTTTGTTAATCGCGGTTAAATTTTTACACCAAATAACACATAAAACATACGAAGTAACCATAGAAACAACAACGAAATTAACAAAACAGCGTGTTAAATTGTACGATAAACCCGACATTAGAATACTAAATCGAGATTTGACGATTACATCAGTTACTCGAAATTTTCCGTGATACACCAGTTATGTATTTCAGCGAAGAGTGGGCGGCCCTCTACGCGAATTTATTTATTTAATGTAGATTATTGACGCTCGACAACTTAGGTCATTAGCGTCTTAATTATATTAATTAACATCATCAATTAAAACTAAACGACATTATACAAAACATTCATAAGCGAGATGGGTTCGAACCCACGACTGCTTGATTTAAAGACCAGCACGCTGACCATTACACCAAATTGTTGTAGCATGTGTGCATTGGCCCTTATTGGAGCAAAACATTGTCGGCTAACCTTTAAATCTATTAATTATATTCCTTATCTTATTTTTTACCCGACTACGACGAAGCAAAAAGAGGATGATTGGCACTCATGCTTGCTGCCTGATATCTTATGAACTACTGAACATATTTTAATGAAACAAACCTTGAATAATTCTTTGAAGTTACAAGGGTGATAATGGATACAACCAAAATGATTGGTCCCAAAGATCAGCAGTCTTGCTAAAACAAAAAAAGAAATATCGATGAAATACAAAAACTAATAAAATTTATATTACCATATCAAATTTGAAGACTGTTATCTAAAAAATAAAATTAAACAAATAAATTAATTAAAATAAATAAACAACAAATTATTCAGATATTCACCAATCAAAACTCACCAGTAGGTACCTAAACCTATACGTATTATACTTACCTTAAATTATTTGCTTTATCAAAAGGTATTCTATAATATCATATCTAGGGCATGCAAATATTCGGATGTTTCAGGTATTCGAATATTCGCTCAAATTTTAGCCAATATTCGAATATATTCGAATAATTGGTAAAAATAATAAAAACACTGGAACTTCAATAAATGACTTTTAATTATTTAAAATCAACACGCCTACTGCACGTCCATAAAACCAATCAATATTTTAACAACAAAAGCAGCTTACTTCTAATTAAAAAGAGATCAAATAATCATTTTTACTTTACTTAGTTACGTAAAAATTTAGATAAAATCAACTAAATATTAGAGCGCACATAGCTTCCGAGAACCATAGATCAAATAAACATATTTAAGTAATCAAAAAAATTCAAAATTCTTTCTTTCTGTTTTTCCTATTCAAACAAAAATATTAAATGAGCATCTAAGACGCATTTTTATTAATTAGTACCACAAAAGTATGGGATATTGCTCCCCTATAAAAAAAATACTTCACAAATAAATAATACGTCTATTAGCACGTGCGAAGAGCAAATCAAGCAATTAAGTACACGTACGTAACGTACCTAACGTAAGTAAATAGTTATATCAAATAAACATGCAATAATTAACAAAAAAAAACTTTCCTCGCCCCGTTTTGATTCCCCTCCCACGCCCTAGCGCGAACTTAGAGCTAGTGTAGCGTTTGTAAGATGTTTTAGCGCCGCCGTAAACCGTTTTTAAACAATTTTAATTCTTAACAAATAATTCGAATATATTCGAATAATAGGAATTACTATTCGAATAATAAATGCAGCCGAATATTCGCTATATTCGAATATTCGAATATTCGAATTGCATGCCCTAATCATATCGTATACCTAAATATCTATTATCTATGACCTATGTTTATAACTTTGTAGTGCTAGTGGCAATTAATGCCGATGCACATTTTGTTTTGTTAATTAAAAAAAAAATGATCGGTGTAGGACGTATACATTGGCATTCTATTTTTGTAGTTATATCTTTGTTACCTGATATCTCACAAACTAATGAATCGGTTTTAACCCCAAGACACATCCTGAATCCTATTTTATCCAAAAAATTGAAAATTTTTAATGATAAAAATACCTGTCAAAAAATCAAAGAACATAAAATAAAATAAAAAATAAACAAATAAAAGGCTCGACAACGGCCACAAGACAAAAGTTGGTCCCTTGATCCGGTTCTGACTCGTTCATAGACAGTTATGTACACATAAATATCTGGCCAAAAGGCAAAACTGCTTAAGTCTAATTTTTCATTTTTTTTCTATATTATCTTTATCTAAAGCTAAGTTTCAAAACAGTTTATTAACCGCTCAGTGGGTGCATCTAAAATATATTTTTTGCAGAAGTGAAAAGAGGCAACATTGTCGATCGCGTACAACGAGGTACTATCACACAAGCGTCCAGAACACCGAATCGATTGAAATTAATTGAATGTACATTAAAATCTAAATAAACTAACAAAAAACTTGTCTGTTTACTGTTGTACCTATAAATAAAACCGCATCAAAAACGGGCCATCTAATGGTCCGTATTAATTTCTCAGCAAAAACGTCTGAAAATATTGTGTAAAAATAACAATATAGATATTTGAACGTATGAAGTAACAAAAACACTAAAATACGCTTCTTGCCGTTAGACATGGTCCTATGACATCATTTTTCAATTTTCAACAATTTTCAACTTTATTATTTTCAAGGCCTTCCCGAGTCTATTTGTTTTAATTGCAACTAAAAATAGGGTACTAAATAAAATGGATGATTCTCCCGTCAATTAACTTATTTTACATGAGGTTTGGCGTAAGCGGTTTTGCCTTTGGGTCGTAGATATAACAAGATGTATAAAGGTATTATTTATTCAAGATATAATATCAGAGTCATGTTTTTCTTGGCCTTATGTGTCTGCAGCACGTGCTATTCGCCGCAGGGCCCGCAGGCCGCAGGTATAATAGAAAGAGGTCCTTATGTCGCATGCATTATAATAACATTATAACAAACTAGTTAAAAGCCAAACGGTCAAACCGACGATCGTTAGAAATAAAACATATCCGAGTTGAATAATTGCGATTTTTACTCAAATGCATTCGTCATAATCATTCATTGTAGCAAGTACAGTAGTGTTTCTTCCAGCTTATTTTCACCATCTCAAAATACCGATTATTAAATTTTGCATCTTCGATAATAGGAACCCTAATCAAAAATGGCAAAATCCTTGTCTTACCTTCGTTTTTAGGTGCGACATCACATTAAATTTTTACTTCCCACCTCTACTATATGGTAGGGAAGTAATGGATTTAGTCCGAAAAAAATATTTCGAGATTTTAACAGATTTTCACGTTTTGAGACCCTAGCAATCGTTTAAGATCATTTTCTGACTGATGTCTATGTGTGTGTATGTGTGTGTGTGTGTGTGTGTGTGTGTGTGTATGTGGTCAATTTTTCGCCTTCGATATCTTAAGAACGGAACAACATACGGGCATGCCGATTGTTCTATTGTGTTTATCAGCCTTTAACTTATATTTGATTAGATTTTGAGTCAAATCGGTTCAGTGGATCCTGAGATATTCAAAAAAACGTTCTCAATGTCACGTATTAACATAGGTAAAAAAAATATAAATGAATTCTAGATGTTATAATATGAAAAAAATGTAAATATTTTTTTTCTCTAAAATGTATAGTTTTCGAGAAAAAAAATATTTTACTAAAAAAAAATAAAAATTGTACGTAAATCAAGGTAACCATGATTTTTGCTATATTAAGCTAGCCATCAGTAGATCACCAAACAAAAAAGAGGGCCATGCTTTTTTCAAAGAATAAAAATTAAATTGTATTTTAAAGACCACCAACAGCTAAGGTTATTTGGGCCTAGTCAAAGAATAAAAAAAAGAGTGTTTATTTTTTGCAAATATTTACTAGGTGGGAAGTATGGGACTGGTCATCAGTCGAGTTTTTTTTAACCTAATCGTCTCCTGCAGATAAAAAGTAGCCTATAGTAAGTTTGTATACCAGAAAATAGTATGCTACGTACAAAATTTCGTCAAAATCGGTTCAGCAGTTCTCGAGAGATGTTGATAATAATAATAATAATTTATTTTCCGGCAAGGACAAAGAATTGTGTAGCCGCAGTCAAATTGCATGCATATATACATACAGGCAGGGTAACAATAACTAATAAATAAACAAACAAATAAATAAGCAAATAAAATAACAACTAACAAATATAAGTAACAACAAGTGAATCAGCCAACAGACAAATAAAATAAATAAACAAAATGCCAATGAAATAAATAAAACAACAACAGCAATTTAAAAGAAATTAAAAAACTCATCTACAGAATAAAAAGAATGCAGCAATAAAAAGTTTTTTAGTGCAATTTCAAATTGCCTTATTGTCTTTTTAGATTTTATTTCCGTAGGTAGAAACAGACAGACAAAAAATTCTTGAAACACGTTTTCCCATTTAGATGTTTTGTAAGAAATTCTCAAAAAAAAAACGCAAGGTAAAGAAATTACAGACAGAATCCCGTTACAATTTTAAATATGGATTATGTGATAGGAGGCATGATCGTGTACTACGCTATACTTTTTAATAAAAATAGTCATAATACAAACATCAAATCTGTCCACATGATTAAAACGCGTTGATATTTACGTTTTAATCAGTTTAATTGAACTCCCCCAACGAGAGTCTAGCTAGCAGGGAGTGGAACGAAGTGACCTTTATCGCTCTGCTGCTGCGCCCCTCTAACATTCACTGTTAATGATGGACCATTACACATGTCTCACCTTCTGTCTTCACAGAATTACATCAGCTGCCGCATCTGCCTCTCTATTTACCTCATCCGTGGCGTGTGTATCTTTTATTTTGTCCAACCGCATCGACTGGCTATTTTATTAAATTAGAGTTCTTTAATCTTTTATTATTGCCAGACAAGTTGAATAAAATCTATACAGTTTTTATTTCAACTATAACTTTTTATGATACATTTTTAGAGTGTTGGGTGACTGGGTCTTCAAGTCACTATATGAATATTATGAAGTATTAGAAATACTTTGTATTTTTAACCGACTTCAAAAAAAGGAGGTTTCTCAATTCGACCGTATATATTTTTTATGTTTTATGTTTTATGTTTGTTCGCGGATAACTTCGTCGTTTATGAACCGATTTTGAAAAAAAATTTTTTTTATTTGAAAGGATATACTTTCAGATTGGTTCCATAGAAATTTCATCAAAATCGGTTCAGTAGTTCGGCTGATTTTAATAAAAGTTAGTAACGGCGTGTGATTCCTTAAGGTAAATGTCACTTTTTGACACTAAAAAGTAAAAAATAAAAAACTTTTTAACAAAAAAAAACCTCCTTCAAAAAGGCACTAAAAAGAGTAAAATAATGAAAATTTGAGGTCTGTGCCAATTAAAATATGAAGTTGGTTAAAAAAAAGAAGATATTAATCGCTATATTGTACTTTTTAACCGACTTCATATTTTAATTGGCACAGACGTCCAATTTTCATTATTTTACTCTTTTTAGTGCCTTTTTGAAGGAGGTTTTTTTTTTGTTAAAAAGTTTTTTTTGATGTCCGTCTTGTGACTTCCTGTGTTTTAACACGACGCGTTTCAGCAACGAGTTGCTATTTTCAGGTGTGGTTAATTTTTTTTTAAAAATTACACATTTAAATAATAAACAATTTAAATAATGAGCGATATTTTAATGACATCTATACTAATATTATATAAAGTTAAAGAGTTTGTTTGTTTGTTTGGTTGAACGCGCTAATCTCAGGAACTACCAGTCCGATTTGAAAAAAATTTTCTTTGTTAGATAGCCCATTTTTTGAGGAAGGCTATAGGCTATATAATATCACGCTACGACCAATAGAAGCGGAGCATCAATGAAAAATGTTTGCAAAAACGGGAAAAATTATTCCTTTTGAGAGCTGCGTAAACGGTTAAAGTTACGCAAAAATCATGTATGACGGAATTTTTCCCCTTTAAAAGTTCTAAAAAAAGTCCGCGACATCATAATATGTCTATCTTTTAAGGTTGACTCACTATAACTTTTTTATGGTAATCAAATTTGTTCGTAATTATAATATTCAAGCGAACGAGCGAAGCGAGTGAGTAGTATATTGCACCCGGGCTTTCTTAGCACCCGGGCGAAGCCGGACGGGGCCGCTAGTAATAAATATAATTAAACGTATTATTACACTCGCATGCTATTTATACCTGGTTCAAGGCAGAAACAATAAAAATACAAAGATCTACCTTAAAAACTTGTTATTAATTATTTTATGTACCTACTGGAGGAGAAGAAAAAAAATTATCAAAAATCTCTGTGAGAACAAAACATCTTGAGATCGCATTGAAGATGTAATTATTCTAGCATAAATTCTCACAAACTAAGGCCGGCATTCATAGATTAAACAAGAGACAACTATATTCGAAATTTAAATAGATAAAGTTTGTTTATTTGGCCACGCTATTCTCAGAAACTACTGAACCATTTGAAAATTTCTAAGATCGCAAACGCAAAGTTGGATTAAATTACCAATTTTTTAGTTTTGACTGAAATAGCATAAAATCCGAGAAAACTTTCCTAAATCATGAATGAATTCACGGGGGTCTTCAGACCCCAGTTTTAGAAGCGTCGTAATACGCTGAGTCGTGCAATAAATTCCCTCGTTACAGATTTTCGTCTTATACTAGCGTGTACCAGAACCGAATTAATTCGTAAAGTCTGGAATTGCTTGTCTTTTGTTTTTAGGTATATATGAATACCTGCGCAGTGGTATTTATCTGTGTAAAGTTCACACAGAGTTGTTTCCTGTTGAATAAAAAAAAACATCCGAGAGAAGTCGGAGATAATCTCCGAGCAGGCTGTGTGTGCGTCTTCTCCGCCATAGAGTCAGTGTGAAACGAGAGAACACAATACCTTGACCGTCATGGTCACTTGCTAGTGTTGTATTTGTCTGTTTGTCCCTATAGTCCCAGAGCCGACCGTCGGATTTCCTATGTGTTGAATACACAGACACATTTGCGTGTGTGAGTAATAGACTACAGAAGTAGGCAGTCCTAATTTGAGCGCGAAATTCAAAGTGGAGTCGATTGGCGTTCAAAAATATATGGGGTTTAACGGAATATTCGTTACTATTCTCTTAAAACACATTTCTTACCAAAACAATGGCTGTTTCATAAAAGTAATTAATAAATCCCGTCATTATTGGCTCTTGTCAAAATGTATGTGCAAAAAGTATTCGTCATTGCGATATTATATTCGTCATTACGATATAGAATTCAACTACATTTAATTTTTCTGTTTACCAATTATGAATTACCTACAAATTTTTCCTACTTATAATTAAAATTGAATCAATTTAAATAGAGACTTCTTTACTTCAATGGTATATACGCCGACAAGATCAAGGTCCAGAACGTGGTACGCAAACAAGTTTGAAAAGGACCAATTGCCCGATTTAAAACTAAACACTTTTATAAGACAATTAGAGTAGTGATTTGATTCTACAATAATAATACTTATTACATACCTAGTTTGAAATCAGTTGGGCGTAGCGACAAAGTCAGGCCGTACAGAGTTCTGAAGGTGTAGTGCGGCATCCAAAGAGCGGATGCTGCCTTCTTACATCACGAATACAAATTACACACAGTTCAGTGAAGTCACTGGCTTCACATCTCCTTCTTTCATCTGAATATTATACACCTACCCATTGTTATTATTATCCCACTTCTGCTTGCATTCTTCAAGTATTCAGTCAACTCTAATTTACCGTAGCCAATGTCTCATCACTTTTCGGATCTAACAGGTCCTTATTCTAAATATACAGTATGTCAACAGGTAAGGTATACATAGAACATTTAGCATTACGAAAATTTTATCCAATAACTAATAAGTAATAACAAGCCGTGAGGTGGGTCGTTTGTTAGGACTAAAGTGCGACCCTTGAGGTCCACACGACGAACTTCCCAGTTTGATAAATATTTAATAATAATAATTAAATTAGATATTACACAGAAAAGTAATCATTTTAATCATTAAAACATAATTATTATTTATTTTTAACAATAATTAAAAAAAAAAAAAAAAAAACGGCTGAACCGATTTTTATAAAATTTATGTCGGATCAAAATGACGTTAACACGCCTCGACTGACACCCTTACGAAGTCAATATAATTTTTTATTCGCGAGATATTGTGTAAAATCTACTTTTTTGGAGGTTATTTGGTTAAGAAAAAAGAACGGCTGAACCGATTTTGAAAAAATTTCTTTCAGGTCATATTTACGTTAATACGCGTCGATATCATGATATCGATATCATGTTTCATTCTCGAGATTTCGTCTTAGAAAGAAATGGACACATACATACGTACGTACGTACGTACGTACACACACACACAAACATACACACACACAGACATCTTTCTAAAAGTAGTGTAAAAATAGTGTAGTGACCTTGAAACATAAAAATTTTTTTTCCTTTTTGATTTCGATTTTCGGACCCATTACAATAACTTCCAATGGGAAGTTAATAAAGAGTTTAGTCACGTCTAATCACAATAATTTTATTAATGAATGTACATTTCAAGAGCTATGCTTCCATCTTCAGCAAATACTAAACTAAAGTTTTAGTATTTGCTGAAGATGTTTGTTGTCGCCCACAAGCCGTTCCACTATAGTTTTCGTCCGCAAAAGTTTGTAAGCTAGTAGAACGGTTAAATTTGCGGTTGTGGGCGCGGGCGTTTCGGGCGCCAAGTGGAACGCACTCAAGAGGTTTTTGGGATAGCGAGTTCCAGTATTACTAATTATTGCAGTTCACTGGTCGTCGCTTCCTTAAAGAACGAGTGAGTGAAGACAAAAAAGTTTGTTGATGTACCTATGCATTTTTATTAGGCACATTTAACAAAGTCGACTCTTGTTTTTTGTGCACTGAATTAATAACTACATCTTAACAAGAGAATAAATTCTATCGGGAAATGACCAGATTATATATTTTCGAATTTACATTTATTTTTATATCTTTTGAATAAATCTAGGCAGTTTAACAATTTTACAGTTACTCTTAACCTTTTTGATTTGAATATTTTTTAACAACGGATCACAGTAAACTTCTGTGACTGTACGTATTTCTATTACCAAAAGACAAAACTACTCATGTTGACATTTTTTTATTTCTACATTTTCAGATAATTTTTTTAACTCTGTTGTTCTGTGGAAACACGTTCCATCTGTATATAAATTAAAAAAGAAATTAAAACGGGTTATTAACCCCTTTTACAGTGTACATCTTTTTACCACACCAGCGTCGCGAAGATCAACTCGAACAAAATTTATTCAACGTTATGTTTTTTTTACACTTAATATAATTGTCGCCCTCGTCACTAGTGCATTGTCCATCTCTACATAGTATAAATTGAAGTCGCTTTTCGCGTCTGTCTGTCTGTTTAACCGCTAACTCCTCCTAAACCGCGCAACGGATTTCGATGCGGTTTACACCATCAGTTAGATAATTTTTCACGGAAGGTTTATATATATAGCATAATTAATAAATAATAATAATTAATAATTAATTAATTAAATTCGTAACCCGACCGTAAGAATTCGCAACATACTTATATATGATAAAAACGACCGCACTCAACTGTTCCACTCGTAGCGCAGAGGTACATCGCAGCACTCTATGTACAGGGACCCGGGTTCGGAAACTGATGGCATCGTAGAATTTTTGGCTTTTTTTCTGAATTCTACATGATATTTATTTATATATTTTTATTTTTGTTATATTCTTTCTTTGACAATAATTATAATTTTTTAGTTTAGTTTGCGCTCATAGTTTTACAGAATTCCGTCTGATGTTACTATCCCTGTAGTAATCCGTCTATCTATCTTCTTTACATGAGCGTAGCGAGTGAGAAAGCGAACGAGCGAAGCGAGTGAATAGTGTATTGCACCCGGGCTTTCTTAACACCCGGGCGAAGCCGGACGGGGCCGCTAGTAGTTTTATAAAGAGGCTGATATTTCCTCCGCTTTACAGTACGGCTAAAAGTGGATATCTGCATTGTAAAATGCGATGTAATGTCAATTCGGCTCAACGTTAGTTAGCTTTTTTATAAAACAGCGCCTTTTTATTAAACGGCTAAACTGACAATTTGCCTGTGACAGATATAAGTGGTTGTGCCTTTCGGTCACAGATTTAATCTTTTTATCAATCAAAGATGAAAATATGGAAATCGGAAATTCCTGAAATATTGACGAAACATTAATTATATTTGTGATTTCTATCGTGCCTCTTTAAAGCACGAATATATTACACAGAATTTTGTCGGTATTTATTATCACTTTGTTGTATTCATTTCTTAATCACTTTCACAGAAATCTGTCATAAATACCACAAACGTATTCCTTGATAAGTATTTCAACACGTCAAGTGAATATTTAGTTTTGTTTTGCATCTTAATTTTACTTTTGGAAAAACCATTCATTTTCAATGTCAATAATATACCTGCTTAATGTTTCGTATTTTTCTAAAAACTTAGAACTAATCTTCATATATCTACGTTTTTTTCTCAAAAATAATGGGCTAGTTGGGAATTATTTTACCTTGACGATGTGACGTCAAAATTATTTAGATTAAATTTTATTGAATTTATTAATTTTCTTCTGACTTTTTGACGTGAATAACGTCTCATGTCTCATACCTGGAGTGGAATTTTAGAAACATAGATGTAACGGAAACAGGGGAAGTGGTTGAGATGTGAAACAAAACACAGCGTGTGTAACTATATAGGTTTCAGATATAGTAAGCCAGTGTAGTTTTATGTTAAAGTACAAGTCTGCCGACAGATATACAGACGCCAAGCGCAGGGTCGCTTCCCGAAAACTTTTAATATATATTTTTTTAATAATAAAAATATATAGGTACTTATTGAGTATTTGATAACAATTTACAATATAAAAAAATAAAATTACAATTATTTTACTTATTATATATTTTACGAACATTTGATTTTATAGGATAAATAAAAGTGCATGTATTTCTTTCCAAGACAACGAATACAATAATCTATACTAATATTATAAAGAGGAAAGATTTGTATTTTTGTGTGTGTGTATGTTTGTAATGAATAAACTCAAAAACTACTGTGCCGATTTCAAAAATTCTTTCACCTATAGAAAGCTACATTATCAGCGAGTAACATGGGCTGTATTTTACTTTCGAAAAAATTAGAGGGGGTGGGGGTAATAAATCATAAATTCTATCTCTGCAAATACTAAACCGATTCTAAAAATTCTTTCACTAATAGAAAGTTACGCAGGGGGAGAGATTCTCGCGAGGGGGTACTCGCGGGGGGGGGGTGTAATAAATCATAAATTCGTATCTCTGGAACTACTAAGCCGATTCTAAAAATCCTTTCACTAATAGAAAGTTACGCAGGGGGGGGAGATTCTCGCGGGGGGATAACAAATTAACAATATACTAAATATACGTGAGCGGAGCAATGGGTGACCGCTATTAAATCATAATTACATACCACCCGGGCGAAGCCGGGACGGGCCGCTATTATTTATGTTAAGCGATATTCACATCATCTGTTTGTACTCGCGATACAGACATACCCATTTTTGTGTTGGTTTCTGAGGTTAGGACCTCTAGTATTATTTACGAAACTCTCTTAATTGCACATATAATGACAGGGACACGAAATAAAGATGGATATACGAATTTTAAGGATTTCTTCTGACTTTGAAATAATATTATAGTTTTTCTGCAAATCTATCAATCAAGTCAATCGATTGATTAGTTTAATAAAGCACACGACTTTTAGTCTGCGTCTAATCATAGTTGTAGGACCACTAAATTTTTAAAAATCTGGTATCAAAATAATCCCAACAAAACAACTAAGCAACTTGAAATTAAAAAAGAATATAAAAAAGACCGCAAACCTGTTTACAGCTAACTCAAAAGTACAACACATATTTCTAATAACTAATAGAATAAAAAGATTTAAAAGTAACACAATCTCACTTAATAGTAGCACTTTAAAATTTTCATATTAGAAGCAAGTTTTGCACTTTTAATTAGTTATCTGCAGTTGGGTAATAACTTTTTTTCATTTCCTCATCTAAATCTTACTACAAAATTAATATTATATTTTCCTATTTCTTTGTTTCTATTTCCTTTATATTTACTATATTATAGTTTGGATTTTCAATGTTTACAAGTTTTTTTATTTAGTTACTGTACACTTATTTATCTCTGTTTACTAATTCTGTTTTTTATTTTTTATGTTCGATTCACCCTTTTTTCAATTTCTTTTAAATTTTCTTTATATAAAATTAAAAAAATTGCAAATTATAGAAAACATTTTTTGTTTATTTTTCTCTGCGTCATCATGACTTAATGAAGCCATTATCTGTCAGTTTTATGGCCCTGTACATTTGTAGGTACATATTTTAGTGCAAGAAACACTTTTCTAGAATCAAAAGTGAAATTGAGTAGTGTAACAAAACTCTTATGCGATGGCCTTGAGCTGTCATAAACGAGACAAATTCCATTTGTCAAATGGACAGTAAACAATAATTTGTCGTCGATACAGTACTTAGTTGCAGAGAGATCTGTAATCAGTTTCCGTCGCTGACAAACAAAATATCAAGTCAGCTTACTCATCTTTCCTGTAAGGTGCAATAATGCTGTTTATCTAGTAAAACTATGTAAGCATTGGCATTGTTCGATTCTTCATTATAATATATATTAGGTATTTGAGCAGATGGTTTAGAGCAGAGGTGTGCAAACTGCGAGACGCGTCCCAAAAAGGAGGCTCGGAAATTCTCAGGAGGGAACGCAGAACAATCCCAAACTCCAAACTCTTCCTTCTCATTAAAAAATATTCAGGTTTCAATATTTATCGCTTTATTTGTTTTCAAATAGTTTTATCTATACGTATAAAAATGAAGTGATGTTTGTTAGTCTCGCTAAAACTCAAAAACGGCTTGACCGAGTTGAATATTTTTTTTTGTTTTGTTCGCTCGAATACAGGGGTGGTTTAAAAACAAAAAAAATAAAATCGGTCAAGCCGTTTTTGAGTTTTAGCAAATCATAAATTCATACCACCCGGGAGCGAATGAACGAGGAAGTGTGAATTAATCAAATTTGAGCGAACGAGCGTAGCGAGTGAGAAATGTATTAATAATATTTGAGCGAACGAGCGAAGCGAGTGAGTAGTGTATTAATAAAATTCAAGCGAACGAGCGAAGCGTGTGAGTAGTGTATTAATAAAATTTGAACGAACGAGCGATGCGAGTGAGTAGTGTATTAATAAAATTCGAACGAACAAGCGTAGCAAGTGAGAAATGTATTAATAATCTTCGAGCGAACGAGCGAAGCGAGTGAGTAGTGTATTAATAAAATTCAAGCGAACGAGCGAAGCGTGTGAGTAGTGTATTAATAAAATTTGAACGTACGAGCGATACGAGTGAGTAGTGTATTAATAAAATTCGAACGAACAAGCGTAGCAAGTGAGAAATGTATTAATAATCTTCGAGCGAACGAGCGTAGCGGGTGAGTAATGTAATTATAATATTCAAGCGAACGAGTGAGTAGTGTATTGCACCCGGGAAATTCCTAGCTCCCGGGATTTCTTTGCACCCGGGCAAAGCCGGACTGGGCCGTTAGTATATCATAAATTTATATTTTAGTATCAGTTGTATTCAGAAATTAAATTTTATTATTTAATTTTTTCATAAACGTTAAATTTCTTTCTTTGAGAATAGGGTGACGATTTGATTCACTCTAAAGGCTAGAACGACCGAAAAAGTTTGCGCACCACTGGTTTAGGGGAAAGTTTCGTCTTTAAGTATACGCATAATAACTTGTTATTCAATCAAGTCGAAGAATGATTTTTTCACCTTTTCAACTTTGTGTTTGAGATTAAGAAAACAAAAACACTTATTATATTATATAGTATTTTCCATATTTTCTTCTGTATCTTCAGATATATTTGACGTGAATAACGTCTAATGTCTCATATTGAGGTGGAATTTTAGAAATATTAGATGTAACGGAAATCGGAAGTGGTTGACATGTGAAACAAAACACAGCTTGTGTAACTGTGTTAAAGTCTCAGACACAGTAATCCAAGTGGCCGTGCGGAAAAGTACAAGTCTACCGACAGGTACAAATGCCAAGCCCAGCTACAAATCCTAAAGGCTTTTAGTACTTATTTTTTATTAATAAAAATATACTTATAGATGTTGGATAACAATTAAAAAAAATTTCAATGATTTTATTTATTATATTTTACGAACATTTGATTTTATAAGATAAATAATAGTGATTGGTATTTCTTTCCATGACAACGAATACAATTATTTCCCAATAATGCAGAGATAATTATGTAATTTGGCTGAAACCAATATAACTTCACATTTACGTTTTACACAGTCGTACTAATTTCAATCTTAACAATAATTTATGTTTATCGGTATTCATATCATCTGTCTGTACTTGCGATACCCATTTTTATACCACAAATTTGAGATGATAAGCAGTTTTGGTCACATATTTTCTTGAAAAAATAGAAAAATATCAATTCTGTAAATACTTCAACATTATTTTTTTCATCTAGTCCAAAGCGACTTTCCTCCATGCTATATAAGTAGACACGAGACTAAATAGCACAGTAAGAACGGAGAAAAGAGCCTGGTGTTTCACGCATTGCCGGAGAGCAGATGGATGCTGTTTCAGGTTGGAAAAAAACGGCAGATGGAAGACGACTAGTGATTTTTTACCTCTTAATTTATGATGATACGTAAGTCTATAAACAACACGAGCTACGAAGGCTTTTAATTATATTATTGGACGTTACAATTGCTTCGGATTGTATATTAACTTTGTCAACAATTAATTATTGCTATAATATAGTCTTATTAACTTCCCATTAGAAGTTATTGTAATGGGTCCGAAAATCGAAATCAAAATGTATAACAAATTTTTATGTTTCAAGGTCACTACACTATTTTTAGTCTGTGTGTGTGTGTACGTACGTACGTATGTGTCCATTTCTTTCTAAGACGAAATCTCGAGAATGAAAAATGATATCGACTACGTTAGGGCGCCAATCGACGCGTATTAACGTAAATATGATCTGAAAGAAATTTTTTCAAAATCGGTTCAGCCGTTCTTTTTTCTTAACCAATAGACTCCAAAAAAGTAGATTTTACACAATATCTTGCGAATAAAAAATTATATCGACTTCGTAAGGGTGTCAATCGAGGCGTGTTAACATCATTTTGAACCGATATAAATTTTATAAAAATCGGTTCAGCCGTTTTTTTTTTTAATTATTGTTAAAAATAAATAATAATTATGTTTTAATGATTAAAATGATTACTTTTCTGTGTAATATCTAATTTAATTATTGTTATTAAATATTTATCAAACTGGGAAGTTCGTCGTGTGAACCTCAAGGGTCGCAATTTAGTCCTAATAAACGACCCATCTCACAGATTGTCTCCTGTTACTTTTAGGCAGTATAAAATATATTCGTAAAAATCACTGCAGTATTATGGAATTCCGTGCTATAAAAATAATAAGGCTTCCGGGGAAAATAGAGTCAGAATTCAGGAACAGAACATTCAAAACCTGTGCAACGTTATAAGTAGAGTCCGTCAAAACTTCAACTTCAATCACATTCGGCCAAAAATTGAACCTTCGGCAAAATATTCGCCTTCGGCCAAAATGAGGCCGAAGTTTTTGCCAAAGCCGAATGTTGAATTTACTGAATGGTCAAGTGAGTATTATTTTATTTAAATCACACACTCTTCAAACAAAGAATATTAAGAAGAAAAAAAAATATATGAAAATCTACTTTTCAACTGCTATGCAATTGCGTTCAGCATACAAAATTTTTCCCTCGCTTTTTTAACATTATGCAATATTTTTGACTTCGACCGAAGGTAAGAAAAAACCGAAGTTTGGCTTCGGCCAAAAAACTGACCTTCGGTCGGACTCTAATTATAAGTGAGTATTAAACAAATAATATATTTATTTGATGAACCATAAAAAATAATGGGTACAAAAATATAAATAAGAAAACAGGAACAATAGTAAACCCAATAAAAAAGCTGTCACCGTTTTAAAAATCCTTAATTCTAAATAAATAAAGCAAAATAAATTTGGCACCTTATAGACCGAGAGCTAGTGACAATTTTTTTGTGTTATTTATTCAAGGCGAAATTTATATTATTAGTTCAAGGTTCAAATTTTAAAATGTTGTTACGGCGACTCTTTTAAGCATATATTTCAATTTGCAGAACAAAATGCCGGTATTAACCCTCTTGCAGAACGATATAAACACCTAGGCGAGCATGTTTCCCTCTAAGAGAGGAGGTTAATAACGACATTTTGTTCTGCAAATTAAAATATACGCTTAAAACAGTCGCCATAACAACATATTAAAATTTGAAGCGTGAACTAATAATATAAATTTCGCCGGGTACATGACACGTTTAGGGTGATCTTCCAACCCTTTAATACTGACCAATCGATCTGCAAATATTACAATGGCATTATTGGGTCACCCACAAGCTATACAAACAATTTCAGCCTTGAAGCAAAAATAATTGTGGCCATTTTTTTTGTTACATGTTGGGGGCGGTCTGCATCCCTCCCATAGCGCTGTCATTCTAGGAAAATCCCTAACTCAGGGCACTTTAATATGCCTCCCTCAACATCTTCACAAAAATAAGGCCTTGAATAAATAACACCAAAAAATTGTCACTAGCTCTCGGCTAATACTCTAGCAAAAAAAAAATGAAGTATACCTAATGAGGGTGGGTATGATGAAGTGTTGTGGCTTCTAAGTTATAAAATTTTTTCCTGTAAAAATTCTTTTTATACTTTTCCAGACACCAGAAGTCGCAACGAACAAACATGTATAGTCTCCAGTTTCAATTTCCATATCGACTCAATATAGTTTGTCTTTTCTTGCCGAGAATAATAAAATCTCGGTTCTGAAATTCTATTTAGTAACTTTGATATTTTATATCATGTAATAAATGCATGAGTCATTGGCAGTCGCGAAATGTGTCACAATTAACGAAAAGATCATTTTATCGATTATTCAGCAGTGTAATATTATTTATTACGGAAGAATATGATTGCACCCACGAATGATTAATAATATCTAGTGTAAGTAATAAACAGTCTTCACTAGATATTGACTCATTTCTTGAGATTACTTAATTGTTATTTCCACATCCTATTCAAATAGAATTTCCAAATTCAAATCCACAAACTATATTAGGGACTAAGGTGGGATTGGTTGAAGTCAAAACTATCGCACCAGTTATTCTCAAATGTTGCATATTGAACTAGCCTAAGTAGAGTTGAACTTACCTTTTTTCTCAAGGTCAAATAGGCTCCTAGGCAAGTCGAAACACAACTGGATTTATTTTTTCAATTAGATTTTATTTAAATGCTCCCCTTAAACATTGGCGTCCTAGGCGATTGCCTAGGTTCGTCTAATGAACTAACTGCATATTTTCTTTGCATATTGCTCTTACAGATTTTTTTGTACTTTGAAAATTTTGTCGATAATAATTTTGGGAACTACCCCAGAATAGTATTCCAAATCGAATATTGGACTGTATATTATAAGACTAGAGTAACAGTTAAAAGTATGGAATTATAGGTCAAGGGTTTTTAACAAATAGATGCATTTGCTTATTTTCTTAATTAGATTATTATCAACATAAAATTTTCAATTTAAGGATTTGTCATAATAAAGGCGCAGAAATTTAACTTTTACTAAAATATTTACTATTCAAAAAAAAAACGGTTCGTGCATCGAGGATTCCGTACAATAATAAAAGTAAGGAGCTAAGTAGGGGTAAAAAATTAACAGACTTGTTTTTAAAATGTTTTTTATATATATTTTATATTGTTCTTTTTAGTGTTTAAATTTTTTCCGTATCAAATTTAAAGAAAGTATAATTTTAAGGTAAAAAAAATATGTTAACAGAATATTTGATGAATAAAAATAATATTTCAATTCGAAACCCAGGATCGAACCAAGGATCTTTCGATCTTCAGCCTAACGCTATTACTATTAAGCTAGCCGGGCTATCTTAGTACGTGCGCTTAATGCAAGTATATGTACAGTGTACAGTGCAGCATAGTAGAGATGTTACTAATAATATTCTCTATAGTACTCTGAATGTACTATGAACGTCTTGTAACAACATTAATTTAATGAAATTAACAATCAGAATTATTGAACTCCTTACCGTAAACAAATTTGTTCACGGTAAGGAGTTCAATCATTTCATACTGAGGTACGGAACCCCAAAAACGATATCCTTAATAAAATTAAAGTAACAAAATAATGCGCCCAGATTACGCAGTAACGTTGATGTGATAAAAGCGTAGATAAATATGATGTATTATAGTGTTTTGCCTCCGACATATTGTAGGTACATACTTTATAATATGAACGAGGTCGGGCCGTGCCCTTTTTCCGACGTCTGCTGCAGGAGATGATATTTACAGATCCCACGGGATGATAGAGAACCGACACGCGCTCCTCACCACGTGTGTTTGTGTGTATGTGACTACACATCCATTGTTGTATAATATTATATAACACGATCCATATACCTATACTTACGTAACACGAGATGCTCCGTGCCATGATGTAACATCATTGCTTCGAAGGGCCCGCGTATACATACAATTTTTTATCGCACAACTGTTTAGTTGTTTGTCAAAAGGCTATTGGAGTAGATGGTAGTGCGCATACATATAACACGATAGTTGGCCGACAAAAAAATCGTAAGATCACACCTATCGCCTTTTGACTACCTGACGTTTCGTCTACAACTGCGGTAGACATTCTCAAAGACGATGTGGCAGCGGTCGAAGTATTCTCCTCACAGGTCAGGACCTGTGAGCCGCCAAGGAGGACACTTCGACTGCGGCCACATCGCCTTTGAGAATGTCTACCGCAGTTGTAGACGAAACGTCAGGTAGAAATACCACCGGACCACGGCCTACAAGCCCGGAAACCATGAAGATTTGGAACAATACCGGCCGTGAAAGCTTGCATATCGAACAGCTATCGTCGGTAGCTTATGTCAACAGCTGTGTATTGACGTGCGCATAATTTTTATCTAACTATCTGGTAGTTTATTTGTAACGTGCGCCTGCACAGACCCTAGAAGCGTCACAGCATAGTAAATTATTGCATTTTTTGATGGACGTATACGCGTTTTGATAGCAACAGTATTGTATTCCTATTTCAAACAAAACTTTTGAAAACAACAAAAATCTTATGGTTACTCAGAACAGAGATACTAGCTATAAACACAGCATATCACGTCGCTTGTGAAGTCACAACTATACACTAAAGTACGATCTGTTAGGTACACAAGCGACTAGACCCTGCAGTCAGGGTTCATTCTGATTGGTCGAATACCCCATCTTGATGTCGTTTGACACTCACACACATACCTAACCGAACGTAACAACTATCTAGTGAACTCTGTATACTAATATGGATAGTTGATAGCAATTAAAAAATGCGTTTTGTATGTGGAGAATGTTCAAACACATATTCTTCAAGACAGGCATTAATGTTCACAAAATTAGAATGAAAACTTTAGATAAGGCTTGTAATCTAGTTCTTTCTATAAAAGTCGATCAATTTTCCGCGATTTCAAAATAAAACTTAATTAAAATTTATTTTTCCATCCCAATTTCTCAAGAACACTGTTATTGTATAAATTTTGGACAGCCTATAAAATCTCAAATAATAATATTAAATTAGGTTTTATTTTGAAATGTTAAAAAATTGATCGACTTGTATAGAAAGAATTAGATTACAAGCCTGAATTTTTTATTCTAATTTTGTAAACATTAATGCCTGTCTTAAAGAATATGTGTTTGAACATTCTCCACATAAAAAAGCTATTTTTTAATCGCTATCAACTATTCATATTAGTATGCAGAGTTCACTGGTTAGTTGTTACGTTCGTTTAGGTGTGTTTGTGTGTGTCAAACGACATCAAGATGGGGTATTCGGCCAACCAGAATGGACCCTGACTGCAGGGTCTAGTCGCTTGTGTTAGACACATTATGATCATTCGTTGTTTATATTCCGTATAGTGTTAATTACTCTTTATGTCGTGTTGTGTGCCTGGATGTTACAATAGAGGTTCCAAAGCGCTTATGAAAAATCAGGGTGTATCTTATCATCAGTAAGTAAAAAATTTTTAATATACTTTCAATTGTTCCCCGCACGTCTCGACTGACTTCAGTTGTACATACCTACAAGCAGTGATATGCCACTTCTATAGCTATCTCTGTTCTGAGGATGGTTACCTACTAAAAATAAATATTTCATTAAAAATGAAAATATAAAATGCATTATCTAATAAAAATTAACTGTATTTTTACAACTTTCCACAATGTAAATGTCCCTTTCGTGCGTTTTTTATGTTTTCACATACATAAGCTGTTAATGTTTAAAGTCCATCAAAATGTTCCTCTTTTCTCCACCATGAGCGTTGTAAGTTCTATTCTATAGCTCCTCAAGGTTATGCAGATAGCGAATACATGTGTCACTCATGAACGGCTGGATCGATTTTGATGAAATTTGATATCTAATCTCGTGTAGGTGTCCAAACATATTTAATTATCCGTCTACGATTGTAGATTCAAGTAGAAGGGCAGATAAAATCTTAAATCTCTACACAGTCGACTGTTTTACTTCGAAGCAGCATTCGTTTAAAGAAAATCGCACTTGATTTTTATCGTATGCGCCTGTTCGTGCCTCGTATGCTCGGTACACGATGGGGATGTCGTCGTCGTAGTCGGAGCTTCGCCCTTCTTTATGACACATGTGTGTGTATTGCTATGGTCCAGTGCTTTCAATTTCATTAGAGAGCGGGGCTGCTGCAGCGCCACCTCGTGACATTTAGCTGCCGCATTGTTAAAAATAAACGTCGCGCTACGCCCTCGTCATAATAATATGAGACCGGGGGAAAGTTGCCTGTTCCACCTGTATGTTTATGTAGATTAACACTATTTACAGGGAAAATATTGTGTTATCGTTTTGTGAGTGTGTGGATGACGTAGTCCATTTTTCAATGCAATGGATTGAATTGAATTGAATTGTAGATTATAGACGCTGGACAACATCAGAGGTCATTAGCGTCCCAATGCAATGGAAAGAGACTATACTGCCTAATGACAAGTGCATCTTTGAGTCCACACCGTTTTGACAGATTTATTTAAATTCAAAATCTACGTTAATGATTAATGAATGAATTTCATTTGAAGCGTTCTTTTTATAGTAAAAAGGCATGTGACCGAGAGTGCTGTCTCTTTTCATTGAAGCGAAGAAGTCAACTTCAAAGGTTAATTAAACGCACAAATAAATTAATTCTAATTATAAATTATAGGGATTTAATGGAAATCGATGGTCAATACCGATCATCGGTCAATTTGATTGATCAATGAAATGATTCTTTGTAAAATCGATTTAAGACTAATGAGGTAGGTACCTACCTGTTGTATAATTTAAATGTACTTATGTAAACCACGGCGTTTATTGAATTAGAAATTGGCAAAGCCAAAAGTGTACACCCCGTTAAGTTTGCCACTGTATGATAAAAAAAACTTTTTTACAGCAGACTTTGTTTACCTTTTAAACAATTAAACTACTGAGTGCGTTTCAGTGAATTTCAGTAGGGTTCAATTCTGACAGTAAACAAAGCGAATAAAAAATAAATCAAGTCGATCAACATTAAATTTTTCCGATTAGCTAAAGAAAATAATTTAGACAATACTACATTACAGAAAGAGAAATAATGCAGCAAATCGTATAAAAGAACTGAGACTAGGGATGTAGACAGAACTTGAATTCGGGGAGTCAGTTTTAACACGCTTATATTATTAACTTCACTATTATGTTGTTGTTGCATGTTGTTGTTGTTTGTTTGCTTGTATGTAAACAAATCTCGCAACTCGATTTTCACCCTCTTCCAAATATCCAATTGACATGAAACTTTGCAGTCATATGTAGTTTTGATGACAATAATAACAAGTTAAAAAATGGAAAAAAAAACATATGGTGGAAGTTACGGTATTGATGGTGGGAAAACGGGTCTCCGGCAATTTAAAATAATTATAAGTATATTATTATAATGATCACAATTTGAAAATAAAAAAAATCTAAAAAACGCTTATATCGGGGCTTATATCAACGCACTAAAAAATAAAAAATAAATTTCTTTATTTTCTATAACGTGAGGCACTCGGTGAATTAAATGAAATAAAAGTACGCTATGAAGAGAAAGAAATTTATTTTCTATTTTAAAATTTATTTAATTCTCATTGTGGCCATAGCAACGCATTGAAATCTCTATATGTACAATCGCGGACTTAAAAAAGTTTACACCTGTATCATCAATCATGTAGTTACCGGTTTTTTTAATTTTTGCATATTGTAATTTGGCTTTTGATAGTAATGTATCAATTACTAAGGTTACATCCTAAAAATTCAAAAAAAATTATTATCAAAACACCTCAGTTGTTTATTATACAATCCAAATTATTCAATATTATTCAATTAAAACATAAAAAGATTTGATAATATTTGATACTAGCAAATTCCATCCTCAAATCTTGCAATAATTCTTCTTTTTTGTTCATCATTTTAATAATTTCGAGGCATTTAAACGACAATTATTTCTTTTCATTTTTGACATTTACATTTAGCTATTAAAAACTAAATTTGTTGCTAGGCTACTGACTTTTTGTGAACACTGAAAAACCCAAGTGTAAACTTTATTAAGTCCGCGACTGTACCTATAATTTTTCATTGTCCAACAAAATCGTTTGGAGTATTTCTATATAGTCATTCATTGACCTTACTGTATACATAGTAAACAGGTACATGTACTATAATGTTTTCTTCTTAACTTAAACAACTTGTAACATAGCTAACTAAATACACTTTTCATTAATAAAATAATAGATCGGAATACATTCTTGGAAAATGCATCCTCGCACCCTTCGCCCGGCTACGCGCGACACTGTTATAATCTGCTGATAATAATACTTACTCGTAAGTTGATAACATTGATAAACGTCAATATGTCGGTGTATTTCATATATTATGGTAATTTCTGTGACTAAATACAGATTAATTTACATATCCTGAGATAATAATATAAAATACAATATATTATGCTATCTCTCATTACATTGTGTTTATAAGTTATGTGTCGTTTAATTTGCATTTAAAGCAACAGTTCAAATACGCGCGTGAAAATCGTGACTATACAAATTAATTGCTACAAAATTATTATAAAGTGCGATACATAAAATTTAAACGGGTGTTGATAATTTTGACATGAATTTTAAAACAATAAACGTGTTAAATAATAGTTTGTGTACGACATCAGAATGGTTCCCACGATGTGTAGTACCTATTATTGTATACAATACTATGAGAAAGGTGCGTTTACACGTTAAACCAAATCAGTTTCGCATTTGCCGACATCTAAATAACATTCTATTGAGACCTCTGTCTGAAATTTAGTTTTCTTGCAGATTTTTCATGTAATTTGTATAAGGGACCGTCCAAATATTACGTAACGTTTTTTTCGCTTTTTTGGACCCCCCTAACCCCCCATAAGATATCGTAACTTTTTCATAAAGCAGCCCCCATTTGTGTTACGTAACATTATAATTTCGTTTTAAATATGGTTACGCTTTTCTAATTTTTTTTTCAAGGCGCGATCAAAAGTTAGCAAGCTTACAAAAATAAAAGATTTTTTTACTTTTATTTCACTGAATCATCTGTTACCAACTATGCACAATGTAGGTAAAAAAATGGGTGTGTGCTCATGACTACACGACAGAAGTGAAAACTTCAGATTTTCTAATTTTTGGTGTCATCTATTATAGCGCATTTATGAACTAAAAATAATTTATTACTAAAATACTAAAACTGTATTTTTAATTAATTCCACCTTGGTTTCAAAAAAATTATAATTATTGTCGAATTGAATTGAATTGAATTGTGGATTATAGACGCTCGACATCTATAATTATTGTCAAAGAAAGAATACAACAAAAAAATATATATATAAATTTTTGCAAATTAGATTAACTGTGAAATAAAATAATCAAGTTACTTATATAAGAATTACTATTATTTAAGTTATGTACTTTTGTCATTGTTATGTCAAGTTCTTTTTGTATAAATTCAAATATTTTAACTAATAATTTTACCATTGAATAAAATTACTTTCATGTAAAAAGCGTTTTGATTTAAAACTCTGCAACAGGTTATGAGGTCCAGTATAGACTCGTACTGTATTAAAAGTTAAAATAGTGAAAGTATAGTAAAATGGAAAAAGTTAATATCACAAAATTGAATAATAATAATTTTCAAGTTTGGAAATACAAAATTGAATTATTATTACTTAAAGAAGAATTGTGAGATCTGATTGCGGAACCAAAGCCTGAAACAGTAACAGAAGAATGGAAAAAGCGTGATGGAAAAGCAAAAGCAACAATCGGGTTATTAATTGAAGACAGTCAAGTGGCGCACATTCGGGATGCTAAAACAGCAAAGGAAGCATGGACTGCACTAAAATCTTATCACGGGAAGTCAACATTAACAAGTAAAGTTTTTCTCCTGAAGAAACTTTGTCGTATGACTTTGCCTGAAAAAGGAAATATGGAAAATCATATTAGCAATATGATGGATATTGTTCACCAATTAACGACTCTTGGAGAAAATCTAGCGGAACATTTATTAGTAGCTTTGTTACTTTGTTGTTTGCCTGAAAGCTATGATACATTAGTCACAGCTCTTGAAAGCAGACCAGAAGATGATTTGACGTTAGAAATAGTAAAAGGCAAGTTAAATCAAGAGTATAAAAGGCGTCAAGAAGGTCATAAAATACAAGAAGAAAATAAAGAAACTGCGCTTAAAGTAAAAAATGAAAAATCGTTCAAACAGACTAAAACATGCTATCATTGCAAGAAACCAGGACATTTAAAACGTGACTGCTTTTTCTATAAGAAATTGCACAAAGCAAACAACGTTACAAACACTGGTACAGAACCGGATTACTGTTTCAATCTAACAGAAGAGAAATTGAAGGACGATTGGTATATTGAATAAAATTACTTTCATGTAAAAAGCGTTTTGATTTAAAACTCTGCAACATAAATAAAATATATCATGTAGAATTTAGAAAAAAAACGCCAAAAATTCTAAGCTGCCATCAGGTCTCGAACCCAGGTTCATATGCATAGAACGCAAAGACGTAACCAACTGCGCTGTGAATGGAAGTGTGTAGACGGCCGTTTTTATGATATAAGTATGTTGAGAATTCTTAAGGTCAGGTTGCGAATTCTTACGGTTATTTGCGAATGCTTCACGTACCCAGGCAAAAAGTGCCTATCGCGCCTAAGGAAGTTTTCACTTCAAAAATAAAAGATTTACGTCGCAGTATTTTATTGCTCAGAACTAAAAAAAATATCATAAATTTACACGTCGAATTGAGAACCTCATTTTTTGAAATCTATTAAAAATGACTGTTCATCGAGGAATAAAGTCTATAATTAAAAATATTTGTCTGCGGTTGACTGAAATAAACAAAGAACACATAAACTATTACCAATATAATCGGTCTTTTGTATCCATTGTCCTAATTATTCCATAGTAGATTATTTTCGCCTTATTCCTGAATAATAGAGGCGATGGATACATCCACTATTGTCAGGGTATGTTGATATTCTGAGTATTAGTCCGTCGCCGTGGCAACCGTCTACACCTATGTATACCTGCGCCGAGACGCCGACGCCACCCGTCCATGTCGGTATTCATAATCGAAGAAGTTCTTCGAATCTTGACTACGTACCATACAATTAATGTGCCCAAAAAAAATATTTGACGCAGCGAACGAAGTGAGTTCTAACTCGACCGATTGACATTTCGTTCTGCTTGTTTAACTGTCAGTTTGGTCTACGATTACGTTCAAATAGTGACCAATTTTACTTAAATTTAGCAAAGACATTCTAAGAATTTAGGCTGAACGATGTATATAAATAGTTGTACGATTAAGACGTCTCCCGTTAGGTAGTTGAAAAAATTCATAAATTCGAAAAATTATGGATAAACCAAGCAAATAATAATCTTTAATTTGTCGTTTTATTCCAATTTTGGGTCAACAATTTTAATAAGTTGGCGAAGACTCGTAAATAGCGTCAAACCTTCACAAATTGTTTACCTACCCTGTATTTTTAAGGCCACCAACAGCCAGGGTTATTTGGGTCCAGTACCAATTCATTTTTTTATTTACTTTTTAAAATAAATTAAAAATCCGATTGATACATTTTTACAAGTTGTCAGATTAGCACCTGGGAACTGGGGGGCTTGCAATAGAGGAGCCATGGAAACACAATATGTCTAAACAACGGCATCGCTGCACGCTCGGCTATCCTCAAGCTTCTCCCCCCACGCTGTGGTTGATATTATAGATGCTCATTGATGGCACCGCACCGAGATGCCAGTTTTTATAACATTGATTCGATTTCCGTTAAGTTAAAATTGTTTAACTAAAACATAGAGAGGGACCGAGATCCACTCTTTACAGAAAAAAATCTTTACCCTTATAAAACGGGTCAGGTTTTAGGCTATGTTTGATTAAAATTGGTTCAGTAGTTCTCAAGTCATAACAATATTTGGACGAAAACCATAATTTTCGACATATTCTACGCGTTCTCTTAAAATTTTTAACACATGTTTTGTCCGTGACGGTGACAAGGTTTATGGAACTGAAAATTTTACATCAGTGCAGTAGTTTCGGAAGTTATAGTAACTATTTTTTGCTTACCATTAAGATGAGGTGATTAAAAAGTTGAACGCGTTTGAAATGTGGTGTTATCGGCGAATGTTAAATATTAAATGGACGGATAATGTGACTAATGATAAAGTAATGCAAATAATACAAGAACAGAAAAGTTTAGTAAATGTTGTCAAAAAGATACAGTGTTCATACTTTGGTCATATAATGTGGTCACAAAAATATAACCTCCAAAAAGTTATACTAATGGGCAAATTAGAACAGAAAAGAGGTAGAAAAAGAATATCGTGGCTAGATAACATCACAGAATGGACGGGATTAAACTTTAATAGACTCATCCGTACTGTCCAGGACAGGGTTAAATGGAAAGAAGTGGTCTCCAACGTCCTCTAGGGGATATGGAACTCATCATCATTATTATGAAATCTATATTTTCCTCAGGGAAGAGAAGACATCCACGCGGACGAAGCCGCGAACAAGAGCTAGCTTATACTATTTGAAAATTGTATACGAAGATACTGCTGTTGGCGAATATTATTTTTTTATGTAGACCGACGAATATTGTTGACTTACCGGCCATTGTTGAACATCGTCATCACAAACCATGAATATCGGTGCTCTGTGTGATGACTTTCGCAAGCGGGTTTCCGTCCGTCAGGGTCTCGGTTCGATCCTCTCTCCCGCAGCACGCGAGAGGGCAGCGCGGAGGGTCACCGTATGACGCGTGTGGGTGTATACAGCTCGTTGCCATGACGACGCGCGGCGCGCATTCGATACGCCGCTGTTTCGTGACGCCGTGACGCCGACTCAACTGCTGTGGCTATATCACAGACAACCACCTTCATTTTCTCCGTTTCATTCTGACAGAGTTCCATGTTACTTTTACCAGATTGCCTTCGAACTCATCTTATCAAAATTTCTGTTTTACTTTTAAATTTCGATATGGATCTTGCTCCTCCTGTTTTTATTAATCTTATGAATCTTTGAGTATATAATATGGATGAGGCCTTCTTCGTCTTTCAGATTTTGCATTAAATATTTTTGACGGGTCCAGTTAACCGAGTGAGGTCTAGTTTTAATTCGATTGTTTGGCATTTTGTTTCGTTTTTATAAATACGTATTTCAAACTTTTATGTCTAAAAGATACAGGCCCCAGAAAATCGCATATTTATATTCATCAATTACCTATTGAGTACCTCCTGTGCATTTAGAAATTGGGCACGTTAGGTAGTGCTTTTGGTACAAATAAAGGAGAAAATAAAAAAAAATATGTGCGACACCCACATAAGCGTACCTACAGTCGAAGTTATTCTTCATACATTTACATGTTTGCTTTTCCCCTCTCAGCTTTTTTAAAATTAATAAATAATTTTTGTCAGTATCCAAAGCCTGCTTAAAATATTACACTATTTTGAAACGTCAAAAAATGTATCTATAAGAAAACGAATTTTTCCTGGAATGAGACCTAGCTAGATCGATTTTTTGCCCCCTAAAACCCACTTTCCGGAAATTTCATTCAAATCATTAGAGCCGTTTTAACACTGTCAGCGCTACATTACAGCGTTTCATTATTTTTTGAGTCGATAAGTTTTGACTCGATGTCATTCCAAATCACTACCCTCGCTAAAGAAGTATAACTTCAAAAAAATCAACTTTACCACCCTAAACTAGGGAATTGGTATAATGGGAAAATTTAATCAATTAACTTTGCAAAAAGTAAGTATCTATTGATAACCTACTAAAAACAGAAATGTAAAAAATAGGCCAAGTTCTTTTCTACCAAAAGAATGGAAATACAAAACGGTACCAAATTCCAATTCCAAACTCGAAAAAGTCGGTTGAGAACATATTAAGTTCTGAAATAAAAATACAGTGACACCTCTTTTCAGAACTCATGTTCCAAACCTAACTTTTCAAGTTTGGGATTGGATGAAACTTGGTAAAAATTTCCATTCTTTTGGTAGCCAACCAAATTGGCTGAAAAGAACTCGGCCTATTTTTTCACAATGGTTTTTAGTAGAAATTTATTTGTTGTTATAACATTTTATTTGAGCTTTGTAAGTCGTGTTCTCTCAACACCGCATGCAGAGCTACAAAAGTCTAGCGTGCTAGCTGAGAGACAAAGACAACTTCACTGTGAAGCTTTACATATCAGAGAGAAAGCTCCGATGATTGCCTTTCCGACCTCGGCGAGAGCTTTTTTTTTGTGTATCATACGAAGCGTTCGAAAGTATAATAGGGACTTTTGAACTTGTGATTTTAATATAATATGTATTTATAACTCGTCTTAAATTGATCCCAGTGCCGTATCTACCAATCCTGCGGCGCCCTTGGCGAAGGGGGATCTTGGGGCCTCTGGCGAAAGGAGGATTTGGCGCCCTGTCATATGTCATAAAATTCAGACAAAGAAGAACTAGGATTAATGACCTAAGATTGTAACCACACGTTTTCTCCATAAGAAAAGCATTGTAGAACTTCAAATCGATCCTGCTCAAAAACTAATTGATTAGCTGGTGTTGTCCTGATTCGGGTCTATAGGCCGTCGTTGGTTGGAATTGCTTCCTAACGTTTCGCTCCGCCCCCTACCCACAAGTATAAATACAACCTGCGCCCGAGAATTTGTCATTCTACATCCAGCATCGGAGATGGAAGGACCTCTGAAGAAGCTCGCCACTCGTGCTAGCGAAACGTTAGGAAGCAACCAACTACGGCCTATAGACCCGAATCAGAACAACACCAGCTCATCAACTGGCCGCGAAAGCCTCAACCAACTAATTGATTGATTGAAACGATATTTTTTTTAAACTACAAGGTGCGGTAAGATAACTTCATTATTTGAAATGAGCGCTCTGAAACTGATGGGAGCCCCAGGCGACTGTGCGTAGTGTCGTTCGAGAGAGGGGATCCTAAAGTTAGGTAACTTGTGTTTCAGTCGTCATCATGCATTGGAGTAACGAGCAGCGTGCGTTTGCCTTAGATGCCTATTTTTCCAACGGCCGTTCGGTGGTTTCAATCCAGCGCGCCTTCCGAAATCGCTTCAATATTGCGCCATTGAGTCCTGTCCCGGACCGGAAATCAATTCTTTTGTTTCTTTTGTGGGTCACAACGTTCAGGGAAAGTAGTTCTGTGCAGAAAAGAAGAACTGGAGGCGCACGTCCCATCAGAACACCTGAGAACATCGAAGCAGTAAGGGTTGCAGTTTTGCGATCCCCGCGGCGTTCGGCGCACAAACATGTGTCTGCTCTTAGAATTTCCGATCGTTCCGTGAGGCGAATTCTGCACGATGAACTTCATTTCCATCCGTACAAGTTAGCGATTGTGGCAACACCTAGATATGGCGCTGAGTGCGCCGTTTAAAAAAAAAAACGATATTTTTCAGAGCTGCAAGTAACCTCTATCAAAATTTTGCAGAGATATTGAGTAAAATGATTTAGGATGAAAAAAATTATGAAAAATAATAATAACAGTCTTTATTGATATATAATTTTACGATTTTTGATAAAAGCAGTTGTGATCGTTGATTCCTCTGCAGAGGAATTAACGTTCACTGTGGACTGGCACTGTGGAGTAAATTGTAACTTGTCCAGCGCTAATCTGGGAGTTTCGGGTTCAAAAAGTCAGTGAAGAATATTTAAAAAAATAATTGTAGAACATTTATTTTGTAGAAAAAGTCCTGATCTACAATTTTCGTTCTATGATATTTTTTCGTCCGATTAGCGATTTGGAAGATAAATAAGGAAAACTCAAAGCGGGTTCACTTCACGAGTAGTTTTTCGTTCAAAAGGAGACGTTCGATCCACGATATTAGTAGGAACTTTTTAATTATTTCTAACCCTTTTAAAAATTCATCATTCTGTACCGTTAATAGTATTTCTGTGTAACCATAATGATAAGCTTACAATAGGATAATGAATATTTTGGAATTAGTGCTGGCACATGTAGGCTATGCTTCTGAAGTCATTGGTGATGAATAAAAAAAATTCATTCTCAAAAAAATCAATAATAGGTAGGTACCTACCTATATAAATATTATTTCTTCTCAAAAGTCTAATTTGCCTGTACTATATAAAATCATTAATTGATTATTATACAAACTATAATAATTTCATCCAATTTGTCAGCGTAAATAAATCACTATGACTCTGTCAATTCTAATTGAACGCAGGTAGGGAAGGTGGTTGTAAAACTAATGAGAGCGTTATTTTGTCCTTTTTTATAATAACAAAAAACAAAGTGATTCGGCTGCTGTGGCCATTATCACTACTCAAAAAAAATGCAAAAGGCATTCTAATTAATTTTTCGTAGTCGACTTGAATTATTTCGTTGGCGACAATCATTTTAGAACGGTCGTTATATAATATAAAAGCAGCACCAGTTAGTGAGGTGCTCTGCACGCAGATTCCAGGAAATGAGTCAAGCGTCATCATGCGGCTCGCGATAGCACACAGTCATAGGGGATTCTGGCTTACCTTTGTTAAGTCCAGCACCCTGCGCCCCATACAACGCCACCCCGTATTGCTGGCTGCACGATAACGATTTGTTATGTTCCATTGCCATTGTGTGCAGGTGTAAGGGAGGATTGTTAAGGTGCAGGCGATTTCAACCTCTCGCTTTGTTAAATCTTTGTTCTGTCGCAGTGCCAGCTTTTTTAACAACATGCAAATACAAAATCCTGCTGACTTGTACTATGTATTTCTTCGAAATGAAAACCGCACGTTCGCGCCATTGTTCGATTTATGGAAATAGGGAAGAATATAATATTAGTCAAAAATAACTATATGCTGGATACTTGTTAAGTATTTACGGATATACATTTTTTTTTAAATTTTAATTTTAATACCTGCTACGTCACCAGCCCCGTTGCGTTGGCTTTATAACCTTTATGACCAGGCCTCCTATTTTCCCTGTTAACAATGATCGCACTTAGTTAATAAATCTTACGAAAAGTAGACAGAATCTATTACCTACTACGCTTGCACGCTAATGACTTCTGTTGTCGAGCGTCTATAATTTACTACGCTTGCAGAACATTTCACATACATCTCAAATCCTTTGCCCTCGCCTAAAAACGGTAATGGCTCTTCCAATGCTATTTTTAAAGCTAAAGGGTTCGGATAAACGCCAAATGAAGGACTAAGAATCACTCTACAAATCCTACAGGCGAATTTTTTGACAAAATGTTTTGGCTACGTGTGAAAGAATACGTAATTTTTTAACTTGTAAATTTTTCCAGGGAATTTTTTTCCAATTTTTCGCCTGAAGGATCTGTGACGTGATTCTTGGTTCTTTAGTTTTAAAAATAGCGTCCGGAGAGGCATGATCGTTTTAGCCGAAGGGAAAGGATTTGAGATGAAGAGGGCAGCGAGTTCTTGTTTGTAGGTATCCAATGCTCTTTAAGTTTAACTTCTACAGTGTGACGGGACACACCTGATCTTTTTTATATGTAAGAATATTGAGGAATGAAGCATTTTTTCACTGTATTACACAACAATTTTAAAATCTAAAAAAATCTATCTGAAAATATAGAAAAAATAAAAATAATTCAGAATAAGCAATTATTTTGCTTTTAAGGCACAAATTTACTTTTAGACAAATTTAAGTCAACTTTATAAAAAATCTTTTAACTTTCCTTCGGAAATAAAATAATTGTAATGTTTGTTTTATTTTGATTTCACTTTTAAATTCGTTGATCTGTTTACCGGTAACGACTTGACTTCAGACTCGATATTTTGACGTTTCTGACTTATTTACATATTATTATATTTAATTCTTAGAAGTATATTTTATGATAATCAGCACGCACTGTCTATATATAAATATATAGGGTTATTATTGTTGTAATATATGCCCATACGATCGGAACTGCTAACCTTTTTTAAAACCTCTTTTCTCGAATCTTTAATTAGGTGATCCCCAGCTGTAATATAAACAATTTACATACATATTTTACACATTTATTTATCCATCTGATATAATTTTTAGAGTGGTCTTATTATGCATAGTACCTACAAAAAAAAATTTGAGCAATAAATTTTAGGTTTAATAATAATAATAATATAAATTTTTATTGTCATAGAATAAGAAAAAAAATATACAAAAAATTCTGACAATATTGTTTTATTCAATGTATAACTATTCTATTACGCACATAAATTTGGAATAATCAAGATAAAAATAAAAATAGGAAGAAATCCTTTCCAAAAATTTTTTAAAATCATTTATTAAGCGCTTTCGGAACTTAGTCCATCTTCAGAATAACAAGAGATTTTTTTATATTAAAAATCTCGAAAATAATCACAAATTAAAACAAAAATTTTTAAAAAATATAATATTACCGAGTAAATATCAGGCTTGCTGCCCTCAATGAACTGACTGACAAAAAATAATGAAAAATAATAAAACCAGATGTAACCTCTATTGTCCTTGAGGAAACAAAATTTTTTATAAATTGTAGTGAATAATACTATTTCGATAAAATTTGTTATTATCTAAATCATCCATAATTATGTTAAGATTTTTATGTGGCTCTGATTTGATGACATCTAAAACTATATGAAATTTTTCTAATTCATTTAAAAGGCTAGATTTATGTTTGGTTTCTAAAATTTGAAAATAATTGTGGGGATCATAATTGTGATTTTCATTGGTTAAATGTGAAGCGAAACTGGATTTGTGGTTATAGATATTCTTTAAATCTACAATGTGTTCTTTAAACCTAGTACGGAAATTTCTACCGGTTTGGCCTATGTAACTTGCTCCGCATTCACAAAATAACCGATAAACACCGCAATGTTCCAAAATGTCGTCATTATCTTTAATTTTCACTAGAGATTTTTGTAGTGTCTGAGAATTTTTGAAAGAAATCTTAATATTGTAACGTTTAAATATATTCTTAAGACTATAACAATTATTGTTGAAAAACGGTAATGAATAAAATGTGGAATTTAGAGATGTTTCTGAATAAATTAATGTACTGTTTGAACTTATGTGATTTTTAAAAAGAAATCTGTTATATATTTTTTTGATGAAATCAATTGGAAAGTCATTGATTTCATCAAAAAAATATATAACAGATTTCTTTTTAAAAATCACATAAGTTCAAACAGTACATTAATTTATTCAGAAACATCTCTAAATTCCACATTTTATTCATTACCGTTTTTCAACAATAATTGTTATAGTCTTAAGAATATATTTAAACGTTACAATATTAAGATTTCTTTCAAAAATTCTCAGACACTACAAAAATCTCTAGTGAAAATTAAAGATAATGACGACATTTTGGAACATTGCGGTGTTTATCGGTTATTTTGTGAATGCGGAGCAAGTTACATAGGCCAAACCGGTAGAAATTTCCGTACTAGGTTTAAAGAACACATTGTAGATTTAAAGAATATCTATAACCACAAATCCAGTTTCGCTTCACATTTAACCAATGAAAATCACAATTATGATCCCCACAATTATTTTCAAATTTTAGAAACCAAACATAAATCTAGCCTTTTAAATGAATTAGAAAAATTTCATATAGTTTTAGATGTCATCAAATCAGAGCCACATAAAAATCTTAACATAATTATGGATGATTTAGATAATAACAAATTTTATCGAAATAGTATTATTCACTACAATTTATAAAAAATTTTGTTTCCTCAAGGACAATAGAGGTTACATCTGGTTTTATTATTTTTCATTATTTTTTGTCAGTCAGTTCATTGAGGGCAGCAAGCCTGATATTTACTCGGTAATATTATATTTTTTAAAAATTTTTGTTTTAATTTGTGATTATTTTCGAGATTTTTAATATAAAAAAATCTCTTGTTATTCTGAAGATGGACTAAGTTCCGAAAGCGCTTAATAAATGATTTTAAAAAAAAAATTTTTGGAAAGGATTTCTTCCTATTTTTATTTTTATTCAATGTTCCTGAAACCACTGCAATTTTGGTTTTAAATTAGAATTTTCATAATATTTGACTTGAATCAAGTTTTAATTTTAGGAGAAAAAAGCAAAAAAAAATTAACTACGCTTATAACCTCTGATGTCGAGCGTTTATAATTTACGATATCTATAAATTAACTAGCCTTGGGATGATTGTAGCCTGTATCTGACAGTTCGCCTAACCTACAATATTCATTTCCGGTGTGTTTATAAGTAAGTATTTAATATTATTCTTTTAATGCATTTATTACAAAATATACTATGCATACTTGGGCAGAAGTTTGGTTGTTTGCGACTCGTATGATTGCCACCCTCGCTTCGTTCGTGTGGCAAACTTTACAGCTCGTTGAAAACGCCAAATGTCTGTCCTAGTAACACAATGTACTATTAGGTAATACCTAAACGACGGTCACACGGACTGTCGATCGAACCGTCGCAACGACAATTCCATTTAACACACATACGTTGCGACTCGGTTAAACGGACGTACCGCCAAAAAATTGAGTCATTGGAGGACTAGTGAGAAGTGGTATGCTTTTGCTTTCAAATATGAATAAAAAACAAAAGCTGCTTTTGCTATAGCATTGTTGGAGTGCATGAATGAAAGAAAAAAGAAATCCAAGAGGTCAAAAGCTTGGTTGCTTAGTTTCATACAATAATAAAAACTCCTTATTAATTTTTTTTCTGTTTTTCCTTCCATCTCGTAATTTCACGTTACAACCGTCGCGGTCGTGTTGCAAGGTTCGAAGACAGTTTCAACGGACCAGCGACATGACCTTGGTCGTACGGTCCTCTTTGCGACCAAACCACTCACGATCGAACCTGTCGCATACGTCCCAAGTCCATGAGACGGTCCTTGCAACCGTTTCAACGTGAATGGCCCGCTTAAAATATAAGGTGAACGCCTTTGAAAGAATTATATGTTGGCGCTACTGTATTTTTAAAACGTGTCGCAACATCGATTGTTTTGGAGCTCACATGACAACAAAATAAAAAAATGTACACTAGTCATTTCCTGTCAGATGTGCTACCAATAAGTCGATCTTCTTTCCTATATTGCATACACAGGATGGTCGAACGCACCAATCTTTCCGAACATACCACTGTGGCCGACTGAAGGTACGTTCACAAATCGTACGGGACTTACGCTTTGCATTTTGGACCAGCCTGTACCAAGACTAGCCACCTGAATAATTTTGCATAGAATTACAATTATTAAAGAATCGGTCTCAATATCAAACAATCGCGCATTAATATCGAATCTTTTTGTGAATATTCATTATATTGTGTTGTTTTGATCTTAGACCTGCATAATTAAATGTGTTCAGTTTTCTACGTACATAAGATGTTTCCACTCAGTGGTACCAAACAACTGGCACACCTGCATCGCTTTTGTTTACTTCTGATCAGGTGCATTTTTACTTATAGATCAAATGGGTCATTCTTCAGGGTAACAAAATTTTGAGGATGTCAAAAATTTTAGAATTCTACACTAAGCATGGCACGCCATGCTCTTGACTGATTTTTTATTTATCAGTAAACTACCCTTGTTTGGAGATGTAGAGAGAAAATAAGAAAAATACCCTTGAAGAATCCCCTAAAAATCTTAAGTTTAAAATTTAATTTCGGTCCGTTAAAATGGTGTATCAGCTAGGCCTTAGCACATACGGACGGCCAAATGCACGCACGGACGAAGAACGGACGGACATCTAAAACTCGTTTCTTCGGAATGATGGAGACCACAAAACGTCTAAATCCATCGAAATCTCGTTTTTGATTTTTTTTCTCGATGACAAGATTCTCTTCACAACTGCTATAATCGCTGGAAAGTAAGAAGACTCTGTCCAAGCTTTTATCAAAAAAACGCTATTTGTTAATTTTTCACTATATTGTGTAGTCCCACTATATTTTCAGTGATCAAAATAATAATATTATAATCTATATTTTTTAATTGTTTTTACTTCCCACCTCTACTATGGTAGGGGAAGTAATAGATTTAGTCCGAAAAAAATATTTCGAGATTTTAACAGATCTTCACGTTTTGAGACCCTAGCACAATCGTTGAAGATCATTTGCTGACAGATGTCTGTATGTGTGTGTGGTCAATTTTTCGCCATCGATATCGTAAAAACGGAACAACATACGACCATACCGATTGTTCTATTGTGTTTATCAGCCTTTAACTTAGATCTGATTAGATTTTGAGTCAAATCGGTTCAGTGGATCCTGAGATATTAAAAAAACGTTCTCAATGTCACGTATTAACATAGGTAAAAAAAATATAAATGAATTCTAGATGTTATAATATGAAAAAAATGTAAATATTTTTTTTCTCTAAAATGTACAGTTTTCGTGAAAAAAATATTTTACTAAAAAAAAATTGTACGTAAATCAAGGTAACCATGATTTTTGCTATATTACTAGCCATCAGTAGATTACCAAACAAAAAAAAGGCCATGCTTTTTTTCAAAGAATAAAAAAAGAGTGTTTATTTTTTGCAAATATTTACTAGGTGGGAAGTATAGGACTGGTCATCAGTCGAATTTTTTTACGTATAATTTACATACCTAACTGCAATTTTCACTTCTTACCAGCTGAGGATACAACAATACAAACTATAAGACATCAGTAAACGATTTATTGGAAATTTATATTGGTACTAAACCCAGAAAACGTTTATCGTTGGTGGCTTTAAAATACAGAAAAATCTGGTTAGGCTATAAAAAAAGAGAATGAATTTATAATAAGAAATGTAATATTTTTAATTTGGAGAGGCTATTCGAGTGAATGGCGAAATAAATCCAATTCGATATTTCGACGGTTTTAAAGTTTTACGGTCTAAAAGCGAATTTTAGATGTCCGTTCGTCTGCTAGTTAATCCGCACACCTATATGCAGAGACCTGGCTGACACACCGATCAACGGATACAAACCAAATGTTAAGGGAATTCCTCAGGTTTTATTTTATTATCCCCCTACTTTCCTAACTGGCGGTAGTTTACTGAACGAAAATCTAAATAGCGATATTCTCGAAAATCGGTCCAAAGATTTGGTTCGAATTTCCATAAACTGATATGTCAATAATGACCCCACATTGTGGGGTCATTATATGCCCACAATATGTCACCATATCTTGGAAGAATCTTTACTAATAAACGAAAATCCGCGGTCGATGCACTGAGGAAGAGAGTCTGTGCGATGGAGAGTCGTATATCATTTATTTTTAACCGACTTCAAAAAAGGAGAAGGTTCTCAGTTCGGCGCGTATATTTATAATTTTTATTTTATGTTTTCAACCTTAACTTCTCGAGGGGCTAACCGATTTGAATGATTTTGACTCCGTTGTGTGCAGGAAGATGTCGAGGTGGTCTCATATAATTTTTACTCAAATCAGTTCAGTATTTTTCGAGTATTTTTGAAGTTATATTTTTTTTTACGGACGTTCTGCGCTTGGCCGCAGGGGAGTAAACCGAAAAAAAACGTGATCGTCATGTCACCCGTCACCATCACCACTTTCATTATAATATGCTATTGGTGCATATTAAACCGTTCAACTTCTATGCCATAAATATAGCAGCTTGCTGTAAGATCTGCGTGTCGTAGTGGCTAGAACGGCCGCTTCATATGCAAAACGTTCAGGGTTCGAATCTCCGTGCAGCAACATCAATTAAGTATTTATTTTTTTGAACTATTCCATATTCCACTTCATATTTATTTATATTTATATATTATGTATCAAGGGCATAGCCGCATACGATTTTGGCGATTTCACACCGATTTTTAAACTATACTTCTACGCGCATACATAAGTGAACGCACCCACTTTTTTTTATTTATCTCTTTTCTCTTTTTTTGAAGGCGGTCCAGTTTTTTTATAAAAAGTTTTATTGTTTTCTTATAATATGGCCTAAAAAAGATACTAACGTCGTTTAATTTTCAGATGGATGTGGTTAACAACTTCTGATTCAGTGGCTATTTAATTATATATTCAATGATTTGCATTGAATGTGACAATCTGAAACGTACACGATTTTTCCATACTAGTGATATAGGTTAAATTATGAATTAACTTAGATCAGAAGTCTTTACCAGTCAACAATGAATAACAACGTAATAACACGTAACTTTTACTGGAAATACGTATATTGTTCGTGAATCCAAATTGTCTGATTCCGATAACAATCTATATCAGAATGGTTTCCAAATAAACTAATAATAAATAGGACTGGTTTATCGCCTTTGCTAGATAAGTTATTATTTTGATTCTCTTCGTTAAAATAACCCTTCAATTCATACAACAAATCGTTCTTATTATTTCCTGAAGTAAAAATATTGAATTATTACTGACTTTATAAACAATCCAATGGCCGTGTAAGGATTTCGTGGCCGTCGTTTAATATTGGCGAGTTTTTTGGGCTATTAGGCCGTCGTTTGTTCAAGGTTTTGGTTCTTGACGTTTCGCCAACACGCGTGGTTGACATTTTCAAAATAATATGTTCTTCTTTCCGATGTACAATTACAACTGGTTTCTATCTAGCAGTGCTGAGACCCAGATAGAAACCAGTTGTAATTGTACATCGGAAAGAAGAACATCTTTTGAAAATGCCAACCACGCGTGTTGGCGAAACATCAAGAACTAAAACCTTTGACAAACGACGGCCTAATAGCCCAAAAAACTCGTCAGTCCAATGGCCGGTTTCTCGCAGCCTCACGAGTGCTTTAGCTCATATCAAAAATGATTACCTGAATTGACATTTTGTGACAGTATAGAGCCGCGGTATCGCCACGTTATACAAAAATATCTGGGTGGCCGAGCTTTGCTCGGATGAGTTCAATAAGAACAGTACTTAATATGCTGTGAGATATTATTTTCTCAGAATATTATTCCGAAACGAATTTATTTCTGTAACATAATTTAAATAATTGTTTCTGATATTTTAACTACATATGTGTATTTTTAAGCGTAAAAACTAAGTATCAACTTGAATCAAGCATTTTTTCCTGTAAATATTATTTAGGTCGCCATTTTCAAATCTACCGCCGTTATTGTTTTGTTGACTGAAGAACTCGCAAAAACCGATTTTCATAGATTGAATATCTTGTAAAAATGTTCGAATCAGATGAAATTTTGCTCGCCCGTTACCATTTTAACAATCCAATTTTAAGCATTAATACCAAATATCAACTTTATCGAAGTACTTTTTCTCTGTGATGTCATCTTAACAACTTCCAGTAAATTTCAAATACCTTTTTTTGCATAGGTACCTACTGAAAAACTCACAAAAATCGATTCTTTTAATAACAAACGTCAGACTAACCTGCGCCAAACTTTTTTTGCATGTATTTTCATCATAGTTTTTAAAAATCGATGTGTTTTGATACACATGCCTGCGGCGCTAGAAGTGCGGCCCTTTGGGCCGCCGTGCCGATTTTTAGATACGCAAAACTTTTTTGTACGTATCTTAACTATAGTTTTTAAAAATCGATGTGTTTTTACATAGACCCGCGGCGCCAGAAGTGCGGCCCTTCGGGCCGCCGTTTTGTCATTATTTACATATTGTGCAAGACACTTCTTATATTAGTGTTCATTTAAAATTTTAACACTTGTGATATATTATATAAAATCTATGTAGAAATAGACTTCGAATCAATCTGACTTTAATTGAGCGAGTTATAATAAATAAAAAAACACTTTTTTTTATTTGCTCCCCTTTGGAACCAAAATTCCTACCTAGATCGATTTCTCGCCCCGAAAAATCCTCATTCTGTAAATTTCACCAAAATCGTTAGTCGTTTTGGAGAAAAAAAGGTCTAGGTAAGATTATACGTCATACTACATTTAACGTACCTACTTACCTATACATATTTTATATAAGTAATATAAAAATAACATACCTATTTATTTAAATATTATCTAAAACTACTTACATAATTATGTTTAGATTTTATTGTTGTTATTTTTTTACTTTTTAAATAATTACTGATTATTTTAATAAGTTAAAGATTGACTGTCAGAGTAATTTTGACATAAATAATGAAAATAGTTTGTTTTTTCCAAAGCCTACTCACAATACGACACTGTTTTATGACGTTAAAAAACTGTTTTTTAAAATGATAAAATCGATAAGAAAACGAATTTTTCCAGGGATGAGACCTAGCTAGATCGATTTTTTGCCCCCCGAAACCCCTTTTCGGTAAATTTGATCAAAATCGTTAGAGCCGTTTTCGAGAAAATATTTATATAGGTACATAGAAACATATATACAAGATTTACTCGTTTAATAATATAGGGATATAATAGGCTGTCAAATGTAACGCGGTCTGACACCGAAGACATTTCAAAATCAGGTCATAAAATAAAAATAACAAAAACATGTAACGGGAAGCAAATATTAACAAAATAGTGTAACTCCATGTTAAAAATCTATGTCTCAATACGGTGGGACACACTGTATAATATGTGTGCAAGCAATAACTTTCGAAAGATTTAATTGATTTTGACGAAATTTGGCAATACGTGGAATCCATCACCGCACGAAGATTGTTTAAAATGGACCAAATCAAACCCTTTTAAGGATTGTTTTTAAAGATTGAAAATTTTTTTGGGCCCAAAAATATTGAAAAAATTATAATTTTTGTTCGCATCCATTATATTAGATATATTAATTATTATATAGCAGGAAAATGAACAATAACGTTAAATTAAAAGAATCGACACGTTGCTGAATCAATAAACTTATAGTGTTTTAACGTTATTGCCCACTTTCCTGCTACATAATAAATAATTATCAAAATTATTTCAAAATTGAAATGTAACCTTTTAGTAGAGATTAAAATGTGCTGCTAAAATGTTAATAAAATCGGCCCGATAGGAGCGGACTTACAAATTTTCTCAAAAAACACTGGTTTGAAGATATTATAGGTAGTGAATTACTTACTAAAGGGTATATACCTATAATTTGGTGCAGATGTTGTATTGATAAAATGCATGTCAAATATTGAAATTAAACAAAAAATAATTATTTTAAGTGTTGTATTACGGGGTTAAAGTTTTTATTTTGTCCAAAAACAAGTTCAAATAATAAGTCCACAATGCATAGTATTAGCAAATACACTATTTTGTCGACAAGGTTTGGCTCTGCGACCCGAGTTTTTTCATAACTACAATGAAATTTATGTTGCCACGATGTTTTTTTCCTCTCAACGAATTTTTTATAAACATAATGTATTTCTTTCAATGGATGTACCAGAAAGCGACCCAACTAATATTTTCGAAACAGCAATAATTTAATTTTTTATTCACCACCCAGAAAAACAAAGGCAAGCATATTTTATTTTTTTATGTATCTAAAACAATGAAACCTACATCTACTCGGCAAGGTTCTATTATTAAAACAAACTACTGCGTACAAATTACACATCAACAAAATTTCCCGTCAATGCTTAAAACATTTAAAAGATTTTTTAACCCTTTTCAGCACAAAATGTCCATAAAAGATGATAGGGCCTGTTAGAAATGTTAAAGCCCAGTACACTGATAAACCTAGCTACCGTATTGCAGTTAATAAAACAAAAACTAGGCCTAGTCGAGCACTGCCTAGCCTTTTCTCGAAGCGATTCGCCGGTTTTTGAACACTCGTCACTTTGGTCTGGATAACACTTCAGGCTTTAATTTTTTTCAAGATAGGGTGGAGTCTCCAAGCTTATGTACCAAATGTACCAAATTTCGTTTTTATAGCCGTACCACTTTAACTTTTATTAATTCGCAAATTTCATTAAGTTCGTCACTTATTCATTCATTGATGATCATCAAAAACCTAGGGTACTTCTCGTACTTCTAGAAAGCTGAAATTTGATATGCAGGCTGGGTTTCGCGTACAAGTAACGAGAAAATTAAAACGTCTGTGATTTTTCCCGTACAGCCCTTCAAATTAATTATAAATGGTTTTAGAAATATATGTCAAAGTGGTCGCAACCTCCTTTCAGCAAGTATGACTTTTAGATTTTTACTACATTAATATCCACCTAAAAGTAGCCTATAACCGTATCCAAGAGCTTTCCAGAATAATGGTGAAAACCGCATCGAAATCGATTCAGTTATTTTTAAGCTTATTGTGAGCGAACATACGCCACCATATAATTTTATATATTAAGGTATAGATTTTTCTAGATGTTGGTTCAAATCTAACATGACGGTAAAAATCTAATTGTCATACTTGCCAAATGAGGGGTGACTCAACGTAATATTTTTCATAAATTCTATAGAATTATCGCTAGGCACTTGGTAGAACATTATTGAATAAAAATTAATAAACAAACACTTGAAAAATTCTACACATTTATTCATCTCAACGATCGTTTCGAGTTTCTAACCCATCTTCAGGAGTTTGAACTAAAAACTTAGTTTAAACTCCTGAAGATGGGTTAGAAACCTGAAACGATCGTTGAGATGAATAAATGTGTAGAATTTTTCAAGTGTTTGTGTATTAATTTTTATATTGTAATATTTTTCTTTGATTATTGTCTCATCATAACTAATCATTCACATTATTCGGTTCTAAATTTGAGCATCCGAAAAATACACTAATTTTTCGGTCGTTCTTTGCATAAACAGATTTCTGTCAGAAATTTTTGTGTAAACAAAAAGGCAATTTTCCAAAATAAAAATAAATTGGAAGTTTACAAAATGGACGTTTCGTGACAAGGCCTGGCGCAGTTGTTTTTCTGGCCTCCTCTCTGTGGGCTACCCCGCACAGTACAAAAATTTGTTTCCTAGATGGGAAACACTTACTGTGGAAACTGTCTAACAGAATAATTGGTAAGTATACGCTGGCTAAACTATAAAATTTATACAGTAAAGCGATATATGAGAAGTTTGTTGTTATTGATTATTTCGTTGACAAACCAAAATCTACTCGGGTGAAGCTGGACCGAAACTGGACACTGACAACGCCGGGCGTAATAGCTAGTTTTGAACAAACACGAAAATAAGGTAGGGCAGTATTTATTTATTTTTGGACATTTACTCGCAGCTAGCTTTGCTAGCGCTATAGTGGCGGTTTTGACAGGAGCCCTATATCTTAATCCGAACGCTGTTGGGTAAAAAGTATCCTAGACACTATAAGATTTCGTATTAATTGAAACTGGGTGCAATGATTGCACCAAGTTTCATCAAAATCGATTCAGTTATTGAACAATCATTCTTGAACGGGATTCACTATAGTTAAAATTCATTTAAAAAACTATCTTTAAATGCTTTTAAAATAAGGGTTAAAAATCATATAATATTTAAATGTAAATAGTTAAGTACTCTAATAGATTTTAAAGTGAAACTTTATTAACATCGTTTTTTCCGTTCGGTTACGAATGTCGAACGTCACGTCACGTCCAATCGAAGCAATCGACCACACCAGTACTCATCGAAAAGCAACGACGTTATGTTCATAACTATATTGTATACGCCTATCATAACTAATATCCTACATATTCAGACGAGCAGCACATCAAATACCCATTGACCACCAACGATAGAATCTGGATTCTTACCTTCGTCTCCATACTGATCAGGGTTCAAATTACATTACCAAAACCACGTAAACAAAATTATATACTTTCGGTGATTTAGGATTAAAAGCGTTTAGAGTTACTAATGGCAATAAAGTTACATTTGTACCGTGGTTTTATAAAACCGTACCCTAGTTTTTATCAAGGTTCAATTTTAAATTAATCTGAAATTTAATTTCAAAATATTATTTTTTATCGATATGACATATTTTATCCCTCCAGGGGGGGACACTGGGATGTCGCAATTGCATTCCAATGTACTTTGGGAATTAGCGCTCCCCGGGACCCGAGCTCGTACCAGTCGGTTTGTGTATGCCGGCTGGCGGATTTTAATACACAAATGTGTTGTTTGTTGTGTTGAAGACGCTAATGATCTGAGTTGTCGACGCGTCTGTAATCTACAATAAAATAAAAAAAAAATAAAAAGACATATTTTATATCGTTATATATGTATAGTGTGTATGAATATTGTATAACGCATTCCATACCTTTTCGGTACCTACGAAAATAAAGCTAATACTATTACTGTTGATTGTCCCTTATGAAAACTATACCTGCACGCCCCTGTATCTGCAACACACACAAACACAAGCAGCTTTGATTAAAATGCTGAGATGACACTTTTATCTATATAGCCTACCGTAAAATATCACAATATTGTAATTTCTGCATTGCACGACTCACACACACACACAGCAGACAGCTGTATGTGTGTTTGTGTTGGTGTTGAAATGATTTGTACGAACAAAGATATTTGTTTTATGATTTCGTCATGCACACACGCATATTTAAAAAAAATGTTTATTATTCAACAAAAAAAATGTGTATTCGCGACCACGTTTCACAATTTGCGCACCTTTACACATTTTATTATATCGCTCAATACCTACATTGCCGGCCTATCCAACAGTGCGGCGAACGCATTCTTAACAGTCAGGGTCTTCAATAAGATGATATGTCGTTCGCGTGATCATAAATTTTCGAATTGACAGACAAATTTCAAAATTTGTCTGTGTGGGTTAGCATTGAGGCAAATAAATAGGGGGCCACAATTATTATTATTATTTTCATTCTGCCGGATCATGGCATACTGACGACACTTCCGGTCATTTTTTGAATTGTTTTCATCAACTAAATTAATAAAATTGATGTAAAAATGTCGGTCTCAACGAGTACTTCCATATCATCATGAAGTACCAATCCCTTGGCAGTTCAATTTTTTTAATTTCCGACAGACAAAAAAAGTAATAATTATGGTTCTCTATATTTGTTTGTCCAATACCAACACAGGCAAATTTGTCTGTATATTCAATGCATAGGAAATCCGACGGTCGTCTCTGGGACTATTTGTCAAAGCAAATTTTTTGAAAATGATTTCTGCAACCCAGCATAAGAGCACTGTAGTAAAAACTCGATAGTATGTTGCTTGTAATATGAACATAAATCTAATCTATAATTCGCTTGCGTTAATTTCGATTTTAAAGGGAACCCTGTCTTAACCCGAGCATAGCTAGGTAAAAAAACACCCGGTACTTTAAATTTGGGAACTAGTTGACAGTGTACCATGTTTTATTGAAATCAGTTCAGCCGTTTTCGAGAGATATACCATTACAAACAAATTGAGAAATAAGCATTCTAGAAATACATTGTTCTGTCTAGTACTTATACCATAAAATATCGAAAAACAATATAAATAATAGTTTTATACGGCTGAAATGCAATTGAAAAATGTTTTTTTCGTTGAAGAGCAGCCAATTATATAATTGTTTCGAAACATATAGGAAAAAATCATTTTACCAACCAGTGGTCAGCTCATTCCGCCGCGAAAGTGGAAAGGTTCAGGTTAGAATCCTGACTGTGACCACTGGTTGGTAAAATGAATTTTTCCTATATGTTTCGAAACAATTATATAATTGGCTGCTCTCCAACAAAAACAACAAAAAAAACATTTTTCGAAAAACAATATTCACAAGGAAACGAAATCACAAATCGAGATTTCGTTACAATTTTATTTATCATTGTTAGCTGAATAAGAAACCCTGGGAAGTTTTTAAATTTCGTTCGTTTAGTTTTCAATAACACAAAAATACCACAATTTTGTTTGCTTTACCTAATTAACTGATTTTCGGAATAAAAATATTTTGGAATCGATTTAAAACAATAAAGTATAACTTTTCCGTAATTTCTTTCGCGTAAGGAATGCGATATTTTTATTTATGTTAAAATAAACGTAGCAAAATTTACATAAATATATTATAACCATACAAAAATAATGAAAGTTGTTTTTAATCATTGAGGTATGTCTATAAATACGTAACATATTTTATTAAAACAATATAACTCGCTCAACATTTTGAAGATGCACATCAGTTTTTTTCAATCAATTATACAAGCTCTTCATAATACATATTTTATAACTAGCGAGCTGTTCTATCCGGCTTTGCCTGGGTGATGCTTAGACTTTGGAATGCCCATTTTACTCATTCTAAAATCTAAATAAATAGTAATAGTGACTAGAAATACCCACCCTACCCCGTTCACTCACTAGGGTAATTTTTTTCTGAAAACCGTCAAATATATTCCTTTTTTTAGAAAACTACTTTTCTTTGTGTCACGTTTCTAGTTTAAGCGAATTCAGAGATACGCGTACCTTTCAACAAAATTTTCACTCCAGTTTTAATCTTTAGGACAATATATCTAAAATTCGGTGAACATAAATATCTCTTCTTTTGGCAAAAAACACTTACCTATGTCAAATTTCGTGTTTTTAGCTCAGTTTTAGAAAAAATCTATATTTTCAACCTCCTTTTTCAGCCCCTTAAAGTTAAAGGTTCAATTTCCAAAAATCTGTTCTTTATGACATCCCTAAACTTTCAGGTTTCTAAATTCAAAGCTCGGTGATTTCGGCTGTGTTATTTTGATATAATAAGAAATATATAATACTAATATAAAAGGCTTTCCGATTTCGATGATCGAGGAACTTTGGCAGTTGGCACAAAAATCTCAAAATTAACCATTTCTTTAACGTACCTACTCGTATATCTAAGTATATTTTCTAATGCAAGATCACTCTTACATTGCCTTTACTAGTCTCTAATAATTCTTAAACGTCAAAAGTTTCCCTGCAAGGTTAATTGAGACCTTATTAATCTTAAAATTAATCTTTAAAGGTATGGGAATCTTTTGATATCCAGAGATATTTTAACGAACTTTATCCTTTAAAAAATTGCATACGTTTAAAGATAAACAAATAAATTAAAAGTCATCCATCGAAACAATTATACACGGGTCCTTATTTCAACATCAGAACCTTTTATACTACAGTTTACAGCTTCCATTTATCCTTCTATTCTTAAATTATAAAAGGACAACAAAGAATTCTATTCTCTTTGGTCACTAAAAGGATACAACAAAAACAAAATACCGTTTGGTCATTAATCATCCACATCTTTATATTTATCCTTTCTTTTAAAGTCCTTTGTTTGTTTTAAAGAAGAAATCAGTATCGCCTTTTATAAGGCCGTCGTTCACTTGACAGTCAACCATTTAGAAACACTGAATCAACGCAGCTTAATTTCAATGCACGATTTCACCAGTGGACTACCGACCGTTAAGATGATCCCCCATCCAGGAAGTTTGATCTAACGTCCGGTTTACAGCGAAAGGTGTCAGCTTCCTATATCCATTACGTATTGTCCTCGCATTCACAGAAACCGGTTTGACAGGATATTTAGGCCGCAGGTAGACACAGGGTTTAGTGGACGCAAAGTTAAATCGTTTGCATATTTAAGGGCATCATTACAGAAGGGTTAAAATAACGTTGCGAAAAAACTGCTTATATCGATTTTTTCTCCTTCCAATATATTTTTTAAGCTATATTTTGTGTAGCATTGCGTAAGAATGTTTTATCAATAGGGTACATCAATTCTGAACTATAGCATCTTAAAATGACTAATAAACCCTTCAGTGGGTATGTGGATCACCCAGAATATATTTTTAGTAACTAGCAATGTCAAGATACCTTCCCACCAGACGAGCGTTGCAGACGCCGAGTAAAAAATGTACCAAGGATAATTAATCGTATAGGTAATGCGCCTATGATACTTATCCTCATTCTTGTATCTTTTCATTTTCAAGCGATCATAAGAGTGAAAAAGTGAAAAATTGAATAAACCGTTTTTATGGTATTCCTCTGCAGTTTTTTAACTTCCCATTATTTTTATTTTCCCCTTACTACCCCAAATAAGGTTACTTTACTGATGAACCGATTTTCTTACAAACGATATTGTTTAATATATTTCATAAATCGACCCCATATTATACCAACATTCATTTATCTCGGAAAAATCCAGACAAGGTTGTTTATTGATGAATGAAAAACCGATGTTGAGCGAGAAAATTAGTGCGGTGGAACCGTGCCATTTATTTTAATATATTTTTGTAGATCAAGATTTCGGAATCAATGAGTTTTTATTTGTTTATTGTAACTCTCCAATTTTCAGATTTTTATCTGAAAACTGATGAAAGTATGAATTGGATTTTTTTATCAAAAATAAAAATAAATTGCAAATATGAATTGGTTTTCGACCCAGATATAACCCTGGCATTTAGAGGCCATCAATAAATTTTATTTTAATCCTTTTATTTCCATGAGATCACAGAACTGTTTCTAGGAGATTTTTACCTACATAATATGACGAAAAATTGTTGTTCAACAGATAACCCAAGCACTATTTAAATAGTTTCTCCTAGAACCACACACCTGTCATGTTATTCAACTAATAGTTACTCATTAGTCACCGGGTGTTAATATTATGATAACGTTATAACTTCTATATTTTTAGATATCGCTGGCCTTCTGGTTCCTGCCCTCTCTATATACATAATATTATATAACTTTACTTATCAGTAAATATGAACATTTCAAAAATTATAAATACAAAAGTGTTGATAACTCACAAACAGGTTGTCTCTTTTACACAAGTGAAACAATTTTGGACCACCATCTTTAAACCTTAAATGTATCTTATTGTAAACGTTGTATTTTTACTTTTTCTGATATATAAATTTTTTATTGCCTATTAATAAAAAAAATTGTGTTTGTTCCCAAAAAACGTACGTTGGTGTTCCCTGATTTTTAAACCTTTAACTCTATATAGGTAAAGCTTGACGTCTGATGACGACTCACGAGCGAACAATATCGCAGTTCTTGTGCGATCACGTACGCTCGATACCAATAAGAGTAGCCATTCGGCACTTTCTGAAGCACTATACTGTACGCTTGATACGAATATGGTTCCCGGTTCCCGGAACCATGTTCGCTCAACAAAGGAAACGTTCCATGTCCATTTCATCTTCTCAACTATTTTACGCAAGAGCGCAAGCCTAGTGCCATATACTAATTTGAAATTTGATATAGCGTGTGTTTTTTTAAACTCTATAATACGGACTTCAAAGTCCCTCTTTTTGCAGTTGGTAAGAAATACACGATTCTGCCCATCGCACTATTAAAAAAATTCAACTGATGACCAGTCCTATACTTCCCACCTAGTAAATATTTGCAAAAAATAAACACTCTTTTTTTATTCTTTGAAAAAAAGTATGGGGCTCTCTTTTTTGTTTTGTGATCTACTGATGGCTAGCTTAATATAGCAAAAATCATGGTTACCTTGATTTACGTATAATTTTTATTTTTTTTAGTAAAATATTTTTTTTCTCGAAAACTGTACATGTTAGAGAAAAAAATATTTACATTTTTTTCATATTATGTAGAATTCATTTATATTTGTTTTACCTATGTTAATACGTGACACTGAGAACGTTTTGTTTAATATCTCAGGATCCACTGAACCGATTTGACTCAAAATCTAATCAGATCTAAGTTAAAGGCTGATAAATACAATAGAATAATCGGCATGGCCGTATGTTGTTCCGTTTTTACGATATAGAAGGCGAAAAATTGCCCACATACACACACACAGACACACATACAGACATCAGTCAGAAAATGATCTTAAACGATTGCTAGGGTCTCAAAACGTGAAGATCTGTTAAAATCTCGAAATATTTTTTTCGGACTAAATCCATTTCTTCCCTACCATAGTAGAGGTGGGAAGTAAACATATAGGTATGTCTATATTGCGGGTATAGAGAGATGATATGATTACCGCTAAACACAAATAATAATTTGTACTAATACATCCATTTTTATTTATCCTATAATATCAAATTTTCTTAAAATAATAATAAATAAAATAAATGTAATTTTATTTTTTTATATTTTAAATTGTTCTCCAATACGAATACCCATATAATATTTTCATTATTAAAAAAAATACATATATTAAAAACCTTCGGGATTCGAACCTGGGCTTGGCGTTTGTACCAATCGGTAGACTAGTACTTTACCACACAGCCACCTGGTTTATCTCAACATACTTAACATAGGTATATTTGTATTGTTTTTTACATGACAACTACTTACTTCTATTTCCAATCATCTAATATTTCTCAAATTCCACCCCAGTATGAGACATTAAACGTTATTCACGTCAAAATATAAGTAAATTAAATTTGAAGTGAAGAAAGTTTCTGTCATTCGTATCTATGACAAAGTATTTGGAACACTAATATGCAGATTGTACAATACGCGATTCGCGAACATAAATTTTACACCGGAAAACGTTTATTTGATAAAAAGTCAGTGTCTTGCCACAATTAGTAAGGTGAGGTTATAGCTTAATATACCGAAACACCCTTTGTTAAAAGTATTCTTTACCGGAAGTTACCCATTGCACTCCATCTCAAATCCTTTCCCCTCGCCTAAAACCGGTTACCGCTCTCCCGACGCTATTTTTAAAGCTGAAGGGTTCGGGCAAACGCCAAATGAAAGACAGAGGATCAATTACAGATCCTACAGACAAAAATTTGACAAACAGTTTCAGAGCATAAAAAAGCATCTAAAGTAGGCGGCACTAGTGCCGCCTAGTGACAGTCGATTGTGCCGGCGGCACAAGAGTTAGAATTTTAATTTTTCAGCATAATATACAGTATGAGGGGTAGGCAGGTTAAGATACAAGAGACACCACACTATAATTTTTAGTTTTTTATTCATAAAATACCTATAATAAAATGTACTATGCTTTAAAATCGCGTTTTTTTTATCTTTGACGCTTTGCAACATTTTTTAGTGGACCTAACTCTCGAACTCTAGTGCCGCCCAGAGAAAATTGCATAAAATTAGCTCTGAACAGTTTCTTGGAAAAACTTACAACTTTTTAAAAATTACGTAATCTTTCATACGTAGCTAAAACTTTTCTTACGACATAGGTACCTAGACTATTTAGATTGTAAGAAGTTACAGGCCTGTGACAGACTATCCGGATCCGTGTTTTAAGCATTTTGTTAAAAATAGCATGCAAGTTTATTTTCAAGACAATGTTTATACGACCATTTTTAAACTGATAATATCCTAATATTTGGTGTAATTTAAAAAAAGAAGTATGTTATGTATTGAATTTTCCTCATAACGTATACATAAGGTGTGTGTGTCGCACACACAACACACTCATACTAACGTAATGTCGCAATCACTTAAGTGCAGCCCGTAGTTGTACTGTGAAGCGATCGCTAAGATGTTTACAAATCAAAATGTTCGCTATAATTAGCAAATTTGCTAATAATTTATAGCGAACTATTATTTGGAATTCCTTTACGAATAGTCTTTATAATAATTATAAAAGGATATTCGTAAAGGAATTTTGTAAAAAAAATTACAGGAGTTGAGAGAGCGCGAAGAAAGTATGGCTACTAAATAGTGTAGAGTGCGTTATAGAATATACGAATTTTTTTCTAACATGCGATATTTCTACTTGACATCAATAATTATAAAAACTCTTCGTAAAGGAATTTTGTAAAAAAAATGTACAGGGGCTGAGAGAACGCGGAAAAAGTATGTCTTTGTCCGCGTTCTCTCAGCCCCTATAAATTTTTTTTACAAAATTCCTGTACGAATAGCCTTTATAATTATTGATGTCAAGTAGAAATATCGCATTTTACAAAAAAATTGTTTGTCTGTCTATTTGTTTGCTGCCTGTCTGTTTGCATGGTACAAATCATTATGTTAGACCATCGGGAAGCAGCATAATCCCGTTATGTAAAATCGAAGGGGAGGAAGCCGCGCGTACTTAAATAAGAAAAACTGTGAATCATAGACAAAAAAATATTTATAGGTACACAAATGTTGTAGAGAATTTTGTTCCCTACAAAATTGATAATAACCATTTTTTACTAAAAATGGAACGGAACCGAGAAATTCACAAAATGTACCGTTTTTCGTGACCTTGAACCTCGAATATCTGGCAATACCGCCACAATATCGATGGGGATTGGGGACTTTTTACATGTTTTTTTAAACAGAATAACGAAGGTGTATACAAAAATTGAGCTACTCGTAACTGCGAATTATTTCGCAGATTGGTCGTTTTTATGTCTACAATGACTGGGCTAATTATGCTGATAATGACTGCATTGTGATGTAAAAAAAAGTTGTCTCTAAAACAGGGTGCGTCTTATTGTATACCGGAAAATACGATATGTCCGTTAACTACGTCACTGCTGTTAATTTCCAATGAAATCGTGGTTATATTATATAGTGTAGTACAACAAGTAGAGGAGATAAGCAGAAATATTGTCATAATATTCGAAAGAGAACTCGTTTATCTATATTATATGCATTTAGAGTAAAGATTATTTGTAGTTGTACACAAAAATCCACATTAAAACCGTATTCAGGATTCATTTGAATAATTATCGGTGTAAATTACGACTCACACTAAAATATTACATGAAATTTGCATACTGGGAAATGATTATTATTTATAGTTCCTCAGACGTTTCCGTTTGATGTCGAGCATTCAACTGTTATCTGAAAAAAACGGTACATAATTCGAAGGATTACATTAAAACAGAAGACTTATGAGCCATAATCACTGAAGTACGTGCAAGGGACATGGGGGCACGTGCACCCACTGAACTGTTTCCGTAAGAGTAGTGGTATCTCTGAATAATGTAAAAAAAATTAATTTATTATAAAAATCATCAACACTAAAGCAATTTTATAGTAATATTAAAAATAATAATTTTAAGGACATACCTAATAGTAATTTATGAAACTAGTGGCATAAGTGACGGATTATATGACAGTCGCGATTTTGCGATACGAGCCTAAGGTTATGTTGCATTTATACCAGAACTCGTGTGATTACCGCACTTGTTCTGGTATAGATGCAACATAACCTTAAGGGAGTATTATAAAATCGCGACTGTCAGATCCCTCACCTTAGCCACGCGTTACATACAATATTTTTTGCAACAACTGCTTCAAAAGTTCAATTTTAAGCAAATAAAATTTTGGAGCATACAAGTAATTCAAGAATTACAAGGCGCGATATTCATGTAGGTACTGTATGTAAACGGTTTTATTGAACATGGGGAAAATAACACTGAGAAGATTTATAATTTTGTAGTAGGCTATGAGCCATAAGACCTAATATAAATATGTATTGGATTACATAGAAAAAATAGTACAGTGAATTTTTTAAACAATTTTCCATAGCAACGGTTGACTATTAAGCGTTACTCGGAACCGGCTAAATAAAAAAGTCATGATGTCTCGTAAGACACCCGACAGAAGCTATGCTTTTTACGCATTGTATATAAAACCGAATTTATCAAAGATATAAATAATACAATTAAAAAGTTATTATTTAATCGCCATTTTGAAATCTGACGCCATTTTATTTTTTTATGTCCTATGAAACTTTCAAATACTGATTTTCAAAAGGATCGGATAATTTTTACAAAAAAGTATATATGGCCGCCATTTTGAAATCTGACGTCATTTTATTTTTTTGTGACCTATGAAACTCTCAAATATCAATTTTCAAAATGATCGGATAATTTTTACAAAAAAGTATATATGGCCGCCATTTTGAAATCTGACGTCATTTTATTTTTTTGTGACCTATGAAACTCTCAAATATCAATTTTCAAAATGATCGGATATTTTTTACAAAAAAGTACATACGGCCGCCATTTTGAAATCTGACGTCATTTTATTTTTTTGTGTCCTATAAAACTCTCAAATATTAATTTTCAAAAGGATCTAATAATTTTTAGTGTGCTTTATTTCCTTAGTCTGATTTTATTACATTTATCCGAAACGTTACCGGAGAAAGACCTTTTGCCTGTGAAAATTCAAAAGTACGATTTGCACCCGGACGAAACTCGGGCCGGTCAGCTGGTTACCATAATATTGTATTGTCACCGGAGCTACACATGTGTGCAAAATTTCAACTCAATCGGATCATGGGAAGTGGGTAAAAATTCAAAAGTACGATTTACACCCGGACGAAAGCCGGGCCGGTCAGCTAGTTACCATAATATTGTATTGTCACCGGAGCTACACATGTGTGCAAAATTTCAACTCAATCGGATCATAGGAAGTGGGTGAAAATTCAAAAGTACGATTTACACCCGGACGAAAGCCGGGCCGGTCAGCTAGTTACCATAATATTGTATTGTCACCGGAGCTACATATGTGTGCAAAATTTCAACTCAATCGATCGCAAGATTTGTAACAAATATACGGGATCAAGTTAAATAAAACCACCGTTTAAAAAACAAAGCATCTACTACCTACTTATTTTTGCGTGATGCCAGAACATACGTTTTTATTTGAGAATCAGTTCGGTTGCTTTTGCGTGATGCCAGAATATTTTAAAACTCGCAGTCGCATAAGAAGTTATTTACTTGAAAAAAAAATCATGTAAATCGGATCAGTGGTTCTCGAGTTATAAGCGTACAAAGGGACATAGAGACAGAGAAAGTCAAATTGTTCGGGAAGGTATGATGAACGTCGAGAAATTTTGGTCCGATCCGATCGACGTCAATAATTAGTTACACATTTTAACTCAGTAGGCCAGGGTTTTTAAACTTAAATTCAAACATCAGCAGTCAAAAAATTGAATAACTATATTGAAATAATGCAATATAAGACAGAGCATACGCTATTTTCCAAAATCCATATCACACTGTGCAACAGACAAGGACAACCGAAACAAGTTCGCGATTTATTAGATAAAGTCGCATTTATTTAGTTTAATAATCATATAAATCTGTATAAAAAAACTGTTTTGACACAATATTATACATGAAATCTATCTAAAATTTTCTGCTCTTTCGTTTAAGACAGGTTTCGAATCGATCTGACTTAAACTGAGCAAACTATAAGCAAAAAACACCGTTTTTTCTAATTTGCTCCCCTCTGGGGCCAAAATTCAAAAATCGGGTGACGTTAGGATCAAATAGACCCCGAGAGGAATCGAACAAAAAAAAGTTTTTTAAAATCGGTTAACCCGTTTGGGCTGTACGACTGATACAAAAAATCCGTTACAGATTGACAGATTCACAGATTCACAGATTCACAGATTCACAGACGTACAGACAAAGCGAGTGTATATAGGCGCTTCTAGCTTCGCTAAGATCGCGCCTAAAAATACAATTTGAATAAATATTTTATTAGTGACATTATAGCAAAGTAATCTATAAAGTACTTTATTACGCATGTGTGTTATAAAGTAAAACAAAACAGTCTTACTTTATAGAACGGAGTGCGTTAAAATTTACTTTAAACACTACCGTTCGAATGCAGTAGAAGCTTTCATAAAGAATCACTTTTCAAACGGTACACAGCCATCTAAAATTGTACTTTTGATGCAAGTGTTGCAAAAAAGATTTTAAATTAATTAATAATAATTAAACATATGCTTATAAATTAGTATTAAAATAATTTCAGTTAAATTGCATAGGTATTTGAATATCTATTTTGATGTAATAAAATAAATAATTTTATTATTTCCGGAACAAACGGAAATTAGATATTGTTTCTATATTTTCATTTTTATGTGCAAACGTTATCTCAAAAATACTGTGGTGTGACATTGATCATTAAATTATTATTAATTCTTGCATTCTTATTACGTATAATTATCGTAGTTGATTTACCAAATGAAGAAATTAAGCCGCTAATAGAGAAATAGGTGTTGGTTCCTTTAATCCATGTTTGTTTAATCCTTATCATTTTGTGTCAGGCACATGGGATTAAATCCTTGAAGCCAAGGGGGGGTTTAAAAAAAATAGAGAAATAGAAAAAATCGACAAGAGATACAATGATATCGTGATAGACGGCAAAACGTTAAGTCCTGGATAAATAGAAAAATTAGAAAAAGATTTGAATAACAATTTGAAGAAATAAAATAGGGATGAAGACTAAATTGTCCATCTATAGAGTCATTAAATCAAGTACTGCAGAAACGAAAAAAAATCAGTGTTAAGAAAAGGAAAAGAACAACTAAAAGAATTGAGACAACATTTGGAGGAAAGAGCTAACATTAACTAAATAAGGAGATGCAGTAGTGAAAAGATACCGATAAACTCGAGACAGAAATAAATGTCCCCTAAGGGTTCAGTAGTGAGATTCAACATTTTTTTGTTTTAATTTTTTATTATTTGATAAAAACTTTTTTGTTACCGACTTTCGAAAATTAAGATAAGGTAAGTATAAGTAGTTTTTAGATTGGCAGAGGGTATTACGCTAGCCGTCTATGCACCAGCGTGAAATCTATAATTTGCCACCCCATTTGTGTCTGTTATTTCTTCCATTTCGTTTTTTAATACGTTAAAATTGAGTCAAATTTATCATTAATAAAGGATCGACGTTCATCTAATTTGCCGCCCCTCTGACTGCCACCCGCGTACAGTGCACGTCCTTCACATCCGCTTACGGCGCCGCTGTTTATTTTATAATAATAAATAGAACAGTAATGTGACCTCTATATTTGTTATTTCGTTTTCTTGCGGATTTTTCGATATTTCTCGAGTGTTTTGCATAATATCTAAACGGGAGAACAAATTCGAGAATTTTTGAGTTCGAAAATGTCTGGGCCTATATTTTTATTAAACTTGGTATCAATTAGATACCCAAACTTAAAGAGTCTGGTACTTATTAGAGTTAAGGTTGGGATTCCCGCCAAAATTGGCGTTAAGTGGGACAAAAGCTATTTTAAATAATTATTAACACTACCGAGTCTAGAACTCTAATGATCTGATCTATTTAAAATATACGTATGATATTGAAAGGTAACTTACATACACTTTTTTTTATTAGAGAAAGAAAAACACAATCCGACTTGGCTTCTGTAGCCATTATCGCTATACATAGCTTAGTGGTAAATGGTAATACATAAGTGTATATTACATGTGGTTACGTTACATACACTTTATTAGACATTTTAACGGTTATTATCACAAAATTATTCAAAAATCAGCCTTATACCGTTAAATTGTAAAGGTGGACTACTTTATTTGAGAAAGAAAAAAATAATTCAGAGTTCACCAACGGTAAGACCTTTTTATAACGAATAATTTCTTGAAGAAATATTTTACTAAATTAATTCAGTCTACATAATACAAATTTTAAAAATATTTTATATTATGTGGTGGACAAAAAGGATTCTTTCGGAATGGATATACTTTTACAATGTAAAAAACCGCGCAATGGTCACAAACGGTTTTATAGACCTTTTTATCAAGTAAAGGGTCAATTCGGAACCCACGAAAGGGTCAGTATTTCCTATCAGGTAGATGTTACCTTTATAAGGTCAAGCGCCGTCGAGGGGTCATAACGGAAAAGGATATGGTCCAATTGTTCAAATGGATTATAGATTACATATTAGTGGACAGTGCCGTTCGTCTGTATCAACCGAAGGCCTATTCACTTTAAAAAAATTAAAAGAAATCATACGGAAATCACTTTGGGAGTCATAAGAAATCAACCGAATCGTTTACGAAATCCTGGCTCACTGCTATATTGGACAATAAATATATTCTATTCTATTCTATTGGCCGTCCGTAAGGATCTGATAATCTGAAATCTCTGTCAAATTACTTACAGTGGTAGAATCCCTTTCTGAAGTCACAAACAATTTCTTGTCCAATCACATAAAATCATTTGAAATCTCTCGAAATCATGATACATACAAAAGTTTCATATATTAAAGCGCAGGAGGAGTCGTTTGAAATTTTCATGAAATCACATTCTTATTTTGAAGTGAATATAGCCCCTCAGTATGAAGGGTAGATACTGGTAAAAAGCAAATTTTATAATTTAATTTTTTCATCTAATCAAAATATAAATACAGATCCGAATAAACTATGTGTATAGGTAAAAATTCAGATAATAAAATTAATTCAACAATATAAAATCACTTTGATCAGAATGTACTAAGCATAGGACTATAGTCTTTCCCACCAACAGATATAGTAATCACGTGAAATGCACAAAGTATCTGATTCATTTTTCAGCTGTGTTGAGTTTCAACCGACCAATCAGATGTTGATCACACAGTTTTGTTGCTATATCGGTTCATGGGATAGAGGATAGTCGTAACCGTTATTTACATGACATTACCATGATTCTTCTATTAGGAACCATCCATTATTTCATAACTAGTGCAAGTATTAACTGGACTTTTAATTTATTTAAAATAATAATTAATTGAAATGAATTTAGTGCAGCCAAAATAGAAGGAATCAAAAATACCTTCTATAGTTGTTGGCCTTAAAAAGTAAAAAAAAAATGATGGATTTACTGGACTATTTTTGCTGCCTACGACACTGTATTTTCATACACACCGTGACACCATTTACGTGCGTAGGAATTGATATTATTTTCAGGTCATTTTATTAATTTGGTAGTAGGTTTTGATATCCTAATAAATCGTATAAGTATTGTTCAAATAAATGTTCATTTTATTTATATTCAAAATATAGGTTATTTACGCAAAATATCTGACATTTAGAGCTAATATAAAAGAGAGATAGTAGATTATAGACGCTCGCTAACATAAAAGTACATAAAGTTTTTCTTTTTTTGTTAAAATATTAGTTTATCATCAAAATATATTATTTTAATTTGACCTCTCATATAGCTACCGAAAATGCAGCGAGCATATAGAGCCATAGGGGTAATTCTGGGGTGGAAGAAGCCTCCCCCCCTCAATATTTTGATGGAAAACAAATTTTCGTAATATTGCAAACTTAGAAATACAAATTTTACAAGCACGTTTTTCGTTAGTCTACTTAATTTAGCAATGAAACAAAATGATCGTTGCAAAATTGTAAAGGAAAATAATAAGAGATTTATTGTCATTAATATTGACAGAAATTGTTCAGTTTTACTTTCTCTCTCAATATCCTAATAAAAATGCCGCTAATAAGTTCCGAAAAAATGCTGACCCCCCGGTAATACCTTCCCCTCCTCCAATCAAAATTCTTAAATTTCGCCCATGTAGAGAGCTAAAATGATGTCATTAACGTGTTTGTTTGTAAATGTAACGCATTAATGTTAAATTTAAATGAAAGTTGCGACTTAATTGTAACAGTAAAATAACCATGAAAACGAAAAGCTGATAATAACAATTGTTATTAAAAAATAATTCAATACTATAAATAAACCATAAGTTATTTAAAGTTCAAACAACCATCCTACAGACTATAGTTAATAATAAATATATTATTCAAACGAAGAAAATATATATTCATATAATTATGCAATAATATCAAAATTTACTTCCGCCGTATGCAAATTGCTCTAGATCTAATTTTTCCCATGCAATAAGATGGTCAGTATGCAATATCCAGGTAAAATATCCAGGAAAAGGATTCTCCGTTTTACCTGTACACACATTATTGCTCCAATTTAGTCCTTTTTCTGACCGTTATGAAAGGGTTTCTTTGATTCCGTTCTTCAATGTGCACTGGACCTATGAGTGTGAAGAAAAGTGTCCGTCTTTAATGCTTTTCATGTTTATTTGCACTAGATTCAATTCCCACAGTAGCCAACGTGGACTTTGTCCAGGTATAATAAACTAAATTAATTTTTTCTTGCTCTATTTTTCTATCCCAAATAACCGTTATAAGACTTTACCGTAAAAAATCTCAACAAACCATTGGCTACCATTTTTTTTAAATATTAGATTTGTTTAAAAAACATATAGCCAATGGTTTGCTGAGAATTTTAAGACTGTTAAACGATAAAGATAGAACTATAAAATAACGTTTTAAAACGTATTTTTCCTTTTTTACCTGAATACGTCTGAAAGTATAAAACGTCTTCTAGAAAATTTTCTTGAAATGACCGTTTGTAATTTTTATCTTTTTTTTAAAGCGAGACTTGCAACCGTTGAAAGTTCAAAACGGCCGTTAAAACCAGTGGCCTATTTCTTTTGAAAATATTTTTATACAATATAGTTAATGTATTATTCTAGAAGGTTTTGCTTGTTTAGTTGCAGTTATTATACGTCTTAATAGTTATCTAACTGACAGTCTTGACAGTTGGATTTTAAAAATGATACACATCACTGATCCAATGAATATATTTTAATAATTTTCGATGAATTTTAACTTTTTCGTGTTAATCGTATATAATATTTTATTTATTTTTTTATAGGTAGGTACCTACACAATTTATTTAAAACTATACATAATTGAGATAATTACTGAACTACTCTGATTGCGAATAATATGTACTTATATTTCGTTTTATTTAGTTGTCTATTAGTTTATTATATGTATTACTAGCTTTCCGACCCGCCTCCGCTCCGGTAGATTTTGGTTTAGCGACAAAATTATCAAGAGCAACAAATTTCTCATATCTCTTGTAGTTTAGCCAGCGTACAGCCCATGTAGCTCAGAAATCGCGTGCGGGATCCTCGACTATAATTATTGCTTTACATTTTCGTTCATTTCCTCGGTTAATGAGCGGATATAATCGGATTCAGTAATGACATTTCTAGGACAATTAAAAAACGCGGGAAAATTAAAAAAAAATTTTATCTGAAATAAAATCGTTGAAGAATTTAGACAATGAACGTTACGAAAATAACTGGTTACTGAATTTATTCACTAAATGTATTATACTACGCAAACTTAAAGAAACTGGGTACCTACTATTTACTCGGCCATGCTCGGGTAAAGATAGAGTTTCTATCAAAACCGAAGTTAACGTGAACGAATTTTCGGGTCAAATTGGCATTCACATGAACGAAATTGAGGTAAAAACTGATATTCTTTAACTTTTTTCGACAATATAAATTTAATAATATTTGGCATTCACAGTTTTAGTTGGGTCGTCCCGCATTTTTTATAGCATCATCAAAGAGCTCAAATACCCAACCTAGAATATTTGCTCGCCGAACTCCTATTTTGTAAGAAAACGTAATTTTAAATCGTCAATAATAATAGCGCGCTTTCGTTGGTTCCAGTTTTACCACGGAAATGACGTCTTAATACCGCTATAAGTTGGACTACTCGAATCAGATTACGTCACAACAGATGTCAAACGCTACTGTTGGAAAGAAACATGTAGGTACCTATGATTTAATCTCACATAAAATTTCTTCTGCCTAATTCTTATCATGTAGGTACCTATATGTTAAACTGTATCTTAGGTAAGACCCATTCGATAGCGAAAGCTATCACCTGATGCACTCTTCATTTCAAATCCTTTCCCTTCGCCTAAAAACGGTTCCCGCTCTCCCGACGCTATTTTTAAAGCTAAAGGGTTCGAGTAAACGGCAAATGAAGGACCGAAAATCACACTACAGATCTTACTGGCGAAACATTGAAAAAAAATTCCTGGAAAAACTTACAACTTTTTAAAAAAATATATAAATTACGTAATCATTCACACGTAGCCAAAACTTTTTTTTCAAAAAATTCGCCAATAGTGTGATTCTTGGCACTTCATTTGGCGTTTACCCGAACCCTTTAGCATTAAAAATAGAGCGGACACCATTTTTAGGCGAGGGAAAGGATTTTAGATGAAGAGTGAAGGGAGTAGCTTCCGCTATCAGAACTCGAATTTTGAATTAGTTAAATTCAAAGCTATATCAAATAGGAAAAATTTATAAAAAACCGTATGTAAATTTCTCATTATAATTTGATTATAAGGCGCGTCCGGGCCATTGAGAAAGCGCATTCATTGTAATGTTGTTATAAATAATAGCTCTCGCAGTTAATGGATCTGCGGTCATCGTTGCTTATATAGGAAGAATTAAATGTATGCTGTTGGGCACTGTGTAGTAACTGGAAACTTTCCCGACGCGAAATTGGGAGTTCTGGGTTCGAGTCCCGGCGGTGCATTTACATTTTTCCTATATAATCATGGCGATAATTCGTCTGATATTCTTATGTTAATTTCACTAATATAGTGAATTTAGTTACGGCTAGGAATCTAATCATATTTTAGGAAAAATGTAGTTTTTGCGCTAATAATCTGAGTATACAAATTTGATTTTATTTTTTCTGGAATAGACAGTTACATTATACTTAATATTTTCCAGTTTATAAATTATTATAAAAAACAAGCGTATAAATTACTACTTATAAACAATCTATGTTAATTAAAATATTTTTAAGAACGCTCTAATTGAAAAATCTGCAATATGTATTATTAAAATTAAAGGTTGTTACTAATTTAAATATTTTTATAATAATTTATACGCTGGAAACATTACAGTGCGTCCAAAAATAAAGTATCACAATAATATAAAAATATTTTACATCGGATACTTGCATGGGTTAAAATTATTTTGGTGCTGTTTTTCTAACAAAATGACTACTTAATTCACTTCATTCTAATCTGTAATAAGCTCAAAAATAAATATTGCACTATTTCCCGCCCGCTAAAAAGTGTGTTTGTTCGTTTTTAACAAACCGTTGGAAAATTATAGGATTTTCAAATTAACAACAGTTTTTGTTGATTTTCTCCAAAACTTATTATTCTATAATGATCATAATAATCCAAGTGTGCAAGCTTTCACGGCCGGCATTGTTCCAAATCTTCATGGTTTCCGGGCTTGTAGGCCGTGGTCCGGTGGTATTTCTACCTGACGTTTCGTCTACAACTGCGGTAGACATTCTCAAAGGCGATGTGGCAGCGGTCGAAGTGTCCTCCTTGGCGGCTCACAGATGAGTGTGTCGGTGACTGGTGTTCTCCCTTCTTTTATACCTAGTGCCAGTGTGTTCTCTGTTCGGTCGTAGTCCGTCTCTCAATGGCAGAGAGACGGACTAATTTTAAACATCAGTAGGTACCTATTGCAATTTATTTGATCCTTTGCCACAGAGACTTCCCCTCCTAACTTTAATAATTTCTTTTCGACGTACTTTTCTCTAACCGTGTTAGCATCATCAGGAGATGATTAATCCTCCTGCAGATTAGCGAAATGTTTAACGTACCTACGTCGAGAAGAAATTGTTTAGTGATGTTGTGTTTTGTGGTTACTTTTAATATTCAGTATCACACCAAAGGTTCCATTTACTGTTGAAGAACTCTATGATATAGAGAAATGGTGATCCGTAGATGATGTAGAAATTAGAATAACCGATCATTGGAAAGAGGTCCAATTTACGATTTTTATCCAGTGACTATTTTATATTTTTTTTTTAAAAATCACATGAATAACCGATCATTGGAAAGAGGTGCAATTTAAGATTTTTATCCAGTGACTATTTTATATATTTTTTTTTTTAATCACAATAAATGTCATGATGTTTAATTATAAATTAGCAGTGTACAATATACTGAATTTTTGATAACGTTGATGGTCTGAGGATGGTGCAATGAGCACCGAAGCGTAAGCTTATAAATGCAAATTTAATCATCAGTATTGCAAATTTTATTTGATCCTTTTGCCACTGAGTTTTTCTCTCCTAATTTCTGTTCCATTTACTCTTCAAAAAATGCATGGTTCCAGCATGTTGACAAAAATATGTTATAGGTACCACGTGTTAACTTTCAAAGCCGAACATAGGAAATTAACATTGTACATAACGTGTGTGTGAACTTCTGCTCGCCATTTCAACTTACAAGTAAGATGATTAATATCAAAACAAAAAAAAAACAATTTTAGTGATTTTTATTAAGGTTTTCTCCAGAATTACTCTTTCTGTGTTGGAATAATTATTATTCATTTTAAATGTTATTCTTCACTTTAATGATAAAGCTTCATTTTTAATTAATTCTACTCCCGTAATAATTTTTGAACATCTAATAAAAATTTCGCAATATTAAAAAACTATGTATAACAGTAATTTTGGACAGATACTTCTTTAGACATGAGTTGAAGTATTACCATGTATTTAAAATATTTTTATGTATATATGTATAATAAAATATTTAATATAATATTTTAAATATTATTTGGATTTCTCGAAATGCCAACATTTACAACTTTGATTTCGATCGTAAATTTTAATTAATTTAAATCTTAATGAATTTACGCATTATGAACTTCTAGATGAAAGTTGCAATTATGATGACTTTTGCGGTCATATCTGTTTTTCTTAACAGCGTTTTAATTTTTTTCACAGCTGCTACGTTTGTTTTCTATTATTAAATATTGGTAAAGAAATGTTAAATCTTTTTTGAATATTCGATTTGCTCATAAATATTTACAAAACGGTTTGACTGAATGAGTCTGTAAACGTCATCTTTTTTTTATGTCATGGAAAATTTTATGTGTTCGCATCACCGACATGCTATGGGCTAGAATGTCTCTGTCGCAACTGTGCCCGCGCGCATATACAATAAAAACGGCACACAGTTGTAGCGATGGCGACGATAGCAGCGTCTGTGCGTCGTATGCATAACGTCACTGATTCGAATCCAACTGGCACCGTGGAATTTTTTTTGTTCTAAATTCTACATGATATTTATTTAGGATATTTTTATTTTTTTAAATTCTTTCTTTGACATTAATTATAATTTTTGAAGTGAAAACTTTTTTAGGCGCGTTGAATAAACCACATAAAAATGTTGTTCGGAGTGCCGATAGATGTGAAAACCAGACTAATGTTAATTATTTTTCACTTCTATCGGCAGTCCCCATGACTGCCTATTTTTTTTTACAGCCTCATTGTCTAACCCAGCGTTTCTTAACCTTTTTAGGGTTCCGTACCTCAGAATGAAAAAATTGAACCCTTATAGAATCACATTGTCATCCGTCTGTCTGTCTGTCTTTCAAGAACCTTTTAAAAGCTACGATTTTAGTTAAATGAACTATGTTTCGTGTCTCTTTAGCATGATGACGAAAATTGTAGAATGCTGTATTTCTGATATAGCGACACAAATTTTGTTATTTCAAACGAAACGTTCTGTACCTATAATTTATTTTGACAACTAGACACTTAAAGATCATTCTTAATGAGGTCAAGCCATTTACATTAATTCAAAAATAAGATAGCTCATACAAAAAGTCTATAAAAGGTAGAAAAATCGTTTTTCAAAAAAGATGATCTGTAAAACATTTTCATAACATTTCCTCACCGGACTAATCGCATAATAATTCTGATTAAATTATTTGTAACATAACTTTTGCATGAATACACAATAAACATATTATGCACCCACTTATGCAAAACAGATTTCTACATATTATTATACCGTAAACTGTAAAGTACCTATACGTCTACGAGGGGCGATCTAAAATTTAATTTTCAAAAAAACAAATATATTTGAGGTCATAAGAGAAAACTGATTATATCAAAGTGGTCAAAGAAGATTACAATGGAATGTCGATTAACTATATCACTCGATTATTCTTCATCCCCATTAGACCCCTTTCACATTGGCGATTTTCAGCAACGCGACTCAGTCGTGCGTAGCGTTGGGCGAATACGAGATGTTTTTACAATCGAAACAATCGCAATCGTTCATAATAACAATCGAGTCCACAATCGACTCGGAGTTTGATTTTACAATCGAAATGTTCGATTGCTCAAGTCGATTATTTGCCAGCGAATGAGAATACATATAATCGCGATTCAAGGTTATATGCTGGTCGAATGAAGTCTGACGTTTACGCTACTCGTTCATCGTTGATTAGTGGTTCACACTGTTCAGTCGGTCTCAGAGCATTCGATTACTGCACAATCGACCATCCATCGACTCGACCACAGTTGTTGAGTGATGAACGATTATATATTATGTGGCTCTCGACAGTGGACATCGTCTGTACTATTCAGTACTATGCAACTTGGTCTCGGTGAAATATGAAACAGCAACAATCGAGTCCAAGTGAAAACCATCGAGAGTCATCGAGATGTTTGAACAATCGACTAAAATATCTCGTAATCGCCCATCACTAGTCGTGCGGTATTTTGTATACGTAATTCCCCAATCAATGCGTTACATAATGGCGATTTATCTGCGCGATCGAGTATGCAGCAGCCATAGTCCTTGCGATTAGTAACAAAACGTAACTCTGAAATTCTTCTGCGTTTTAACGTATAGGCGGAATCCTACTAATATTATAAACACTACTAGCCCGACTTCGTTTGGCAGGGAGAGAATTTCTCGCGGGGGGGATAATAAATCATATAAATTCTTAGCACCCGGGCGAAGCCGGACGGGACCGCTAGTAACTTATATTATTTTAAAGGTCAAAATAGAACAATATGATATTCTTTCATCTATCATCCTTGGATACATTTTAAGATATTCAATTTTTTTGCAATGAAACGTCAAATTGAACTATCATTTTCTACTCGATCTTAAGACCGAATTTTCTACTTATGGAACACTCATTGCGCGAGGACCGACTCGCACTTGACAACTTTTCTTATCACATAACATACAAATTTTTAAACTGAGCAAGCCTATAAAAATAGATGCTGATTTCAATAAATTAAAGGACATATTATTGATATTACTGAAATTTTATATTAGAAATCGTGTCCATCGTGATTATAATAAAATTAAGAAAAATCGCAGGATAGTAATAAATCAAATATTTTGTCCACTATCCTGCGATTTTTCTTAATTTTATTATTACTGAAATTGTTATTTATACCTATGACATTCTTTTTTGTTTTCATTGTGGTTTAATTTATTGCAATTGATATCCCTCGTATAAAAAAAATACGCATCACAGATATTGTAATAATTACTGTCAGTGAGCTGGAACTATCTTCCCTATAAGCGACTAGTCTTCCAGTGGCTATCAGGTGGTAATATTGATGAAATCATTATATCGGCTTGGTGATGCGAAAGAATCGATCTTACGAAACAATATACATATTATTATACACATAACCTACAACTCTTCTAATACATTTTAATATTAATATGTCATACGTTTCACAATCTCTGCGTGCGGATAATTGCAGTTTCTATAATTATAAATTAATAATGAAATTCCGCTTGTTCTTACCGCTTTTTATTTAAATATAATCATTTATGCAACTCGCCTGTTATAGATTGATAAGCTAAAAAATATATAATTTGTTAACTGATTATTTTATTTATATTAGTATTCTTTCATATGATTTTGTTTTGGTACTTGTTTGTCTATAAATTTAATGTTTTAGTGCAGTAATTCTTTCCCGGTGGAATTTGCCTCTACAGAGAAGGTGTGAGGTGCTTCCTAGAAATTGTATCACACTTTCCACCACTTGCTTTCTCACTGGAGAAAATTTTAAATTGTTTATTTTATTTATTTTTTTGTATCTCTATTTGAGGAATTAGAAATAAAATCTTTTTTATCTTAATTATATATCTTGATTGGTTAAATAATAAATTGGAGTGATATGAAAATAAAAGTTTAAGAATTCTTGTTTTAAGGGCTTCATTTCATTCAAACTAACCAGTCGGGACTACTATCTACTTCTTAATATTTAAACATTTGATATTTTAGGATTCCGTACCAAAATGATAAAAAAATCGGAATTCTTGTGAGACTTAGTTGTCCGTCTTTCTAGTCACAAGCCAGTAACTTCTAAAATCTAAACCTTAGTCGTAGTAAGTTAGAATTTGGCAATCTGATAATGTCTAATTTTTTTGATCAGGCAAGTGGATGGTAATATTATTGTGCATGAAGTAAGTTTATTCTTGAGCGTTTTTTTTAAATTATTGTATCTATATAAAATAGGTGTAGGCATGCCTATATGCCTATTTTTTAAACTTCTCTATATCGATCCAGTCTTCTCCTGACTCCATCTCAATCCCTTGTCTCCAGAATCGCTTACACTCTTCGTCATACACGTTTTTTCTTCCATCTAGTAGGTGCTCTTTCCAAAAATCTGTTCTAAATCTACTTCTCGGTATCTTCTACACATGGGCGTACCAAGCCAGATACATTCTTTTAATCCTCTCATGTTTTTCTTGATGTCAATTTCCTGTTTGATGACAGTGTCCCAAATTTCATCCCATCTGTAAGTATTGAGTGTTTTCTTACTAATATTTACGTACTGTGCGTATTGATACATATTATATATAAAAATATCAACTGACAAACATTCATTAACTAAGATAGCGATAATTATGTGTAAAGTACCCAATACTTATTGACTTTACATTTGGCTATTTTTTTCTCAGAACTGAAAATCACTATATATGAGAAAATGTAATCAGGTAGGCGGTGTATGTAATTATTATTTAATATAATCATTAGTTTGCGATAATTTTAAACTCTGTACTGAAACATACGATTTTTGAGAGACGGGGAATCTGATACTCATATGAAGCAATCGTATTAAAATCTTAATTGTGTATTGTCAATAATGTTCTAGAATCTAAGTAGATGAAAGTAAGAATGATATTTTTTAATTTTATGTTGCACTGGATGGAGAATAAAATCTATAACGATGTTATGTCGATTTTTTCTGTTTATAAAGATCTATTTAACTACATTTTGTGTCAAAATGTTTTGCTACTTATTCATGTTATAAAAAAATGCGGCTCCCTGAACGCGATAGGTCTTGATCTGATCACTGATGATTAAAATATGTGATAGCCATACAAGAAATTTGTTTGAAGTGTACTGACATGCGCAGAAGTAGTGACAGAGAAATATAGATATAGAAAAGGAGGGTAGTCTCTCCCCTACAATTCGACCACTTCGCTGACCCAAAATCGACGATTATATATTTTAATTTTCGTTTTGTTTTTAACCAAACTAATTTATAATAACGTCATTTCATCGTCAGTATTGCTCATTTCGTAAAAAATACAACCACTTTGCACAAATACCGAAATTGAACTGCGAGTTCATCTTCATAGAAAACAATAAAATCAAATATAGTAAATGCAATGTGAACGGTGGTTTATGTTCCATGTCGAATGTTTGAAAACATTACATTGATTTAAGCGTGTGTGCTGTATGATTATGTTTGCATACTACGTGTCCGCGCCTTAAGACGAAACATTTACCCTTTTTCATAACGCTCGACCAGGATCAGGGCCATTCCGCTCCGAGTAACAAGGGGGAGCACACGGACGCCAACAAGAAGGGGCGCCAAATAACAAATATAATAAAAATTCAACGTGAAAGATAGCTTAAAATCTCATAAACCTGATTTTTATAATATATGATATGAAGGAAAGCAGTTGCCAGTTTATCAAAAATAATAAACAAACGTAATATTAAATATAATATGTACTTATATTTTTTTAACTGACAGTCTATGTTTTTTTACTTAATTTACTATAGAATATAGAAATTATCTGAGCTGGGGGAGCACCCAATTGCAATCTAGCACACTGGAGCTGACTACCCTATGAACGGCCCTGCACTCGACTTTTCGTTCATTTCCCCCAGAACTACTCCAATTTTAAAGACATATTCGCGTTAAAACTCTTGCCACTGTGGTTGTGTCAGTTTAAGATGACCGAAGTATATATTATTATCCGTTTAAGAACAATAATTGAGTATATTTTGTTTCGTAGTCATGTTACCTGATCTTGGCGGCATAATAATTGTAATACAAAGATAAAACTAAACATGGAAATGAAATGATAGCTGTGTCGTTATAAAGGCATTCTTGCAAGATTTCAAGAAATTAACTAACACAAGAATATTATGTAACTAAATTTTTACAGAATTTGTTGTGAACGAAAAAAAATTCCACAAACGCATAGACAGACACAGACACACACACGCACAGCTATCCATGCGAAAACCCAGTTTTCTTTACATTTTGAGAGTAACCAGAATCTTATCTCGTAGGTACATGTTTTTTCGACCCTATATCATCATACTTTTATTTCCTTACGGAACATGGTAATAAAAATGCATATAGGACGTCAACATGTTGAATTTGTGATTTTTGTATTATAACTTGCTATTTTGTTAGAGTTTAAACTCTATGGGTGACTTGTAACCTGTGTTTTTCTAGAAAAAATTGTAAAATTCGTTGTATTTCTCATAACAAATATGCACGTTCGAAAGACGATCCTATCGCAGCCGAAGCTATGCCAGATCTGACCAAAACAAAACGACAAGTCTGTTCGTTCGTTTATTCAAGTTGCACGTTAAATTCAAAATTTCTTTCTCTCTCGATCATCTCGCCTAGACCAACTAACGCGCTCTCTTACTACAAGCAGCTCGCCTCCCGTCCACCGACGACGGTAGCCTTCTGTATTGTTTTGAAGTCAAATGCATCTTTTAAAAACTGAACTGTCTCTCTCGCACTCGTGAGTTAATTTTTATTTTAATAAAATTGTAAAATTATCAAGTTATACTAGCTTTACCCGCGTATCAACCTGTTATAGTACAAACTTACAGTTCGAGAGAGAGAGAGATTGTGGATTATAGACGCTCGTCAACTTTCACAAGGCTAGATCTTTAGAACACCCGTTCACATGCAGTAAAACCTCGTTTATCCGAGGTAATGTGGGGAGGAGGTACCTCGGATAAGCGAAAACTCTGATAACACGTAAGAAATAAAAAATTCGAAATTCTTTTATTTATATTTAAGAAAGTCCGTAATAGAGCACTGTTTCAACCTGCTCATTCGTTTTTAGCTGCAATATCTCGCCATCGTTTCATCAATTATTAAGAGGTCACTTGAAGGGAATGGGAAAAAAACAGGGTGTCACATTTTTTTGATTTTTGAGCTGTTAGCGTCATCTGATAGACCGGAACGGTATTCAGCACTGGGTAAATTGCGGGGTAAAAGAAATAGGTAGGTCTCTGTGTATTTTAAAACTTAAAATTATTGGATGGGAAAAGAACAAGGAATATAATTAACTTTAAATTCAATTTACTCAGTCATTTGTCAGAAGGACATATCTTGTTTTTTCCCCATTCTCTTCACTTGCATTACTTTCCGGCTGTTCCTCAATATATTTAAGAGCTAATTCAAGCATATCCGAATTTTTCCGTATTATCCGAGCGTACACCTCGATTAATTCGGATAAGTCCGTTGCCTCGGATAACGCGGAGACTTGGTTGATCGAAGGCCGGATAAACGACATTTTACTGTTGTGGCATTGCTACTGCGGTAGGGCAAAGTGGGGCAGTACCTCAGGGCCCCAAAGCTCTTTGGCCAACTCTAAAGTTTCAAAAATATTACATTTTATATTTTGATAAAAATAATATGGTTAGGCGGCGCAGTTTATTTATTGCCCCGAGGCCCTTGGCCACCTAACTACGCCACTGATCGGAAACCGTATGATATATTAACATCAAAATGTCACAGATTACGTAAAGTATACAGTGTGTTTCACTTCTAGCCCCTATGTCTTTCTTATTTATTTTAGTGGGCGAAATTTCATATTTCCGATTTTCTGAGCTTACTAATTGTATTTTTGAAGCAGTGGCGTAACCAGGAAGGATGAATTTACACGCCGCAAAATTATTACCTATTTAGGGTCTTCAGTATCGGATCATCCCCAATTTCGGAACTGATTTCAATATTTCGTTCTCAGTTGCGGAATTCCGGGACTAGTTCCAATTTTGAGGAAGGTCTTCAAAAACATACTGCATGTCGAAAAAATATGTCTTTTTTAAAATCGAAATAGGTTTATTGACGTAGAAAACGTTGTATGAAACTTTGAAACAGAAATTTGCAAACCAAAAAAAATCAACATTATTATCAACATTATTATCAACATTATCATTGTTACAAAATCTATGTTAAGGTCAACTTTTCTGGTCGGCGAATTAAGCAAAAATTTGAAAAATTTTGAATTCCGGTATTAATTTATTGAGTTCCAGAATTCATATGTTTAAAAATTTAGTTCGAATTGTTTCGGAATTGCGAAATCTCAGAATTCCGGTATGGAATCTTTGAGTTTATTAGTTAAACTGTAGTTTATTAATTAGTAAACTACCTATACGTCAAATGCTAAGGGAACTCCCCGTTACAAAAAATATTATTTATTTATTGTAGATTATAGACGCGTCGACATCTCAGGTCAATAGCGTCTTTCAACTACACTAAATAACAACTATCTTAAAACTAAATAAAATCACAAAACATCCATGAGCGCAGGTGGGATTCGAACCCACGGTAGTCCAGTCCAGAGCTTGCGGCACTAAGCACGCTAACCACTAGGCTATACGGCCCTCTTACAAAAAATAAATTACACTCTCCAATTTCATTTTTTTTACACCTTGCCGAACGTCTATAATCCACAATTCAATTCAATTTTTTACGCCTCTAGCTAGATTTGAAATAAGATACCTATTTCTAACAGACGACATTTGTACATCACAAATTTCATTTTGTTTACATTAAACATTACATAATTTACAAAAAATAAAAAAAAATCAAAAAAACGTGCCATACCCCCTATGAAATAGCTACTTTAAATGCTTGAATGTATGCATGAATTTGGTCAGTTAACAGGTAGGTGTGTTGAAAATGTTTTCAAAACATACTAGTGTGGTAAGTATAAGCAGTTTCCATACTCATGGCTTACTATAAATGTCGAGATAAATGTGAAATACTGAAAATGAAGTGAAAAGTAGCTATTTTATAGTGAGTATGGCAAAAAATACCATATATCTCGTGCGTAATGATATTATGACTCGTGTGTCTGTTAAATCTCGCTAGCGCTCGTTTTAACATACTGTCACTACTCGCCAGTAATATACCTCATTACGCATCTAGACATACACTATTAACTGCGATATTTCTGATCATAAATATTTTTTAAGTTATATTTCTTTAGCGAGGGTAGTGAATTGGAAAGACCATCACTTCTCGGGTCAAAAATTAACGACTCAAAAATTAATGAAACGCTGTAAAGTAACGCTGACAGGGATAAAACGGCTGTAACGATTTGAATGAAAACTGAAAAGGGATTTTGGGGGGCAAAAAATCGATCTAGCTAGGTTTCATCCCAGGAAAAAATCGTTTTCTTATTGATTTTATAATTTAAAAAATCAATTTTTTGACGTTCCAAAATAGTGTAATATTGTAAGCAGGCTTTGGATACTTATGACGTATAGATGTTATGATATCCATGGATTTTCTTAATAATAAGTACCTATTGTTACAAAACTGTTTTCTGAGTTGGAGGAATAAATATTTATTTACAATAATTAAAAATACAATAACAATAAATGCAACAACGAAAAGTCAACTCTAACAATAAAAAAACTTAAACGGTAATTATTGAACTAAACGAGCCACTTAAATAACACTTAACTATATACAATTGACTACACTAATATTTATTTTATCAGGTGAATTTATATCACGGTATTTATATCAGATTTATTTCGCTGTTCAACACTGTCACAGTACAATCTACACTGACTGATTCCCGCTGACTGATCAATATTTATTTCACTGTACTAACTGATGGCACGACTCACCATTCACTGCCTGATTCAACACGACACACTCCTGTTTATATATCAGTGTGCGGTGTATACGCTCAGTGCGTCCTCGTATCCTCTAGCGTTGTCTGGAATCTTCGATACCATTCCACGCTTTACTACTGTGACCTTTCTTTCTCGTGGTTTCTATTGGAGGCACTGGCGTAACATCTTAGGGTTTGCTACACTATTTATTAATTTTAAAAATACTGAGAGGGGAAAATCAAAAATGTAAATGCAGAAGTGAAATATAACTTCGACCGTGCGCTTATGTGGGTGAGACACATATCTACTCTATTTTTTTAATAAGATTCTTCAGATAATAGCGAAACCTTGATTGCCCTAATGACTTGCGGATATACGTGCATATAAAGAATCTATTAGATAACAAATTGCTTTAAGAAAATGATCGTTTTATTTTTCTCGTTATCTTAATTAATTTGAAACGACAAACATCAATGACTTCTTTTTATCTCTCTCATTGAACGTTCCATAGTTCAGATACATTCATGCAAATAATGGAGTATTTAATGGAGTTTTTTATTATAAGATATTATATACTAATAGATTCAATTGCAGGATAAATGAAAGCAGATAACGAATTATTGTAAAATATTATCTATTTCTTTATTTTAAAATGGTGTTCATTAATGAACCAAATGATCAAATTCAGAACATTTATTATTCGACTATCAATAAATTCCCAGTAAGTTACTGATCTTGTCAAGCGCCTATAATTTACAATCATTATTTACTCAATAAGTAGATAGAGGGCAGCTTGGTCTTATGGAGCAAGCTGTCGTGAGTTCGAATCCCACCTCGATCATGTATGTTTTATGATGTGTTATTTGTTGTAATTAAAACGCGTTTATAATCTACAATAAATAAAATAAATAAGTGGGTAGATACTCAGATATGTTTGCTTGTGAGTCACTCGCCTATAGGAAAGGGTTAAATACATTTCCTATTTTTTTCATTTTTTTTCATAATATTTTGGTAATTTAAAACAAAACAAAAACACGTTATCAAATGTATTTGCAATGATAGCCATATGAGTTTATTGGAAATTGATTAATGAACACGATAGCTCGTAAAAATTTTTTAAGTGTGTAAAATAATGATTATATTTTTATCTTTAAAACGAAAACAAAATTGGAAAATCCATCGGAATTATATTTTTAACAATTCGTCATATTTATTTGAAAATTGTCGCTTATAAGAAATCTAGTTATTTGGTCAAGCACAAGAAAAATGTAAAATAATATGAGATAGATTATTTTCTACAGAATAAGATATTCATTAATGTAAAATAGTAGAATTTGTCGAAAGGAGATTGTAGACATTACATGTAAGTTTTATTTATTTTCTGAAAATGTATATTTTAAAACCACGTATTCCGATGTCATTCCAGGAACTCAATATCTCTTATATTATGTCTCATCTACGGCTATTTAAAACGCGATTTAATTTTTCATTATAAATATTAAATATTTTATTATCTTCATAGAAACATTTATCATTCTTATCGTTTGCAGATTCTTCGTATATCAACTAACCTGATCCTTATTCAACAGTTCCTAGAATTAATCATTATTTGCTTTACTAATATTTGATTTCAGTATTTTATTTATAGCAAATTATTTCATATCATTTAAGTGTTGTTTGATTCTTCATAAAGATTCGTATATTTTGCACACACTTTCCTTATAAATGATTCAATCGTGGCTATAATGTAGGTACCATATAGATAATTAAAAATAAACACCTTTAGCGGATTTAGATTAAGGCCAAGAGGGCTGGTCTAACCCCCCCCCCCCCCTCACTTTCAAATCATAGTCAACAAGCCGTGAGGTGGGTCGTTTATTAGGACTAAAGTGCGACCCTTGAGGTCCACACGACGAACTTCCCAGTTTGATAAATATTTAAAAACAATAATTAAATTAGATATTACACAGAAAAGTAATCATTTTAATCATTAAAACATAATTATTATTTATTTTTAACAATAATCAAAAAAAAAAAACAAAAAACCGCTGAACCGATTTTTATAAAATTTATGTCGGATCAAAATGACGTTAACAAGCCTCGATTGACACCCTTACGAAGTCGATATAATTTTTTATTCGCGAGATATTGTGAAAAATCTTCTTTTTTTGAGTCTATATTTGGTTAAGAAAAAAGAACGGCTGAACCGATTTTGAAAAAATTTCTTTCAGATCATATTTACGTTAATACGCGTCGATTGGCACCCTAACGTAGTCGATATCATTTTTCATTCTCGAGATTTCGTCTTAGAAAGAAATGGACACATACGTACGTACGTACATACACATACACACACAGTCATCTTTCTAAAAGTAGTGTAAAAGTAGTGTAGTGACCTTGAAACATAAAAATTTGTTATACATTTTGATTTCGATTTTCGGACCCATTACAATAACTTCCAATGGGAAGTTAAAAACATAGTTATTATAAACAGTACGCAAGGCTTTTGTATTGTGAGAAAAATTTAAGTAGACGAATATGATCCCAAAATATTGGTATTAATAGATAAATTAATGATTCATACGGCTGAATTGCAAATGAAAATTTTTCGTTGGAAAGCAGCCAATTATATAATTGATTCGAAATATATTGGAAAAAATCATTTTACCAACTATAGTCAGTCAGAACTCTAACCTGAACCTTTCCACTTTCGCGGCAGAATGAGCTTACATTGACTCAACCGTGACAAGATTACTAATCTAACATTCCCCTTATATTCTTCGGAATCAATTGTTTTTCACTATATGCGAGAGTTAATTTATTATAGCACCTAGCTATAATGCTATAATGCTAGCTATAATGCTATGGCTACCTAGCTATAATAAATTAACTCTCGCATGTAGTGAAAATCAATTGATTCTGAAGCATATAAGGGGAATGTTAGATTAGTAATCTTGTCACGGTTGAGTAAATGTAAGCTCATTCCACCGCGAAAGTGGAAAGGTTCAGAGAGTCCTGACTGTGACTATGGTTGGTAAAATGATTTTTTCCAATATGTTTCCAATCAATTATATAATTGGCTGCTTTCCAACGAAAAATTTTCATTGGTATTAATATTTTAGGCTTTTATCTTATACTCCTGAACCCATATAACGGGTGCCCAGGGACATCACGTTGAGAACCTCTACCTGAAAACGTGTGCACTCCTCAGAAAAATTTTCCAGATCCACCTATGATATTAGCTTTTGCCCACAGCTTCAAGTGAATATTTGATTTAACGGAAACCTAATCTTAACCCGAGCATTATATGCGGGTGAAAAGTGAAATTAGATACAAATAAAGTACAAGACTTTAAGTTTAAATACCAAAAGCCATTTGCAACATCGAATTAGTCGTTTACGAGTCATGGCAGTGCAAACGGACCAGTGAAATACAGTAAAGCTGGAATGTGTACTGACGTTCTGCTAGCGAGCCGAGAAAGACTGAAACAATTGAACCACCTGCCTTTGTCGTACAATCTATTAAGACTGTACATCACGTTATTTTAATAGTAATGCGCATGCGCAGAAGAATGAAACAAAGACAGGTGGCCCAAATCACTATGTCTGTCTTTATACGCTTTCCACGCACAGAGTGGAACAGGGAGCAAGCTTTCCAGCATTACTGTATTTCAGTGAAACTGATAGACAAACTCTGGAACGCGTTCTCTTGTCTAGATATAAAACAAAATATCTTAAATCCCCGAAAAAAAACTAATTCAGACACTGAAATTTCGTAGCAAATTATTTTATCCGTATGGATTGATTGACAAATACACAATATATTCAGTTCAGTACTGTATATTACATAAAAAAATACGACTGTGTGTGGTTACACTAGATACGGATACGTGCGATTTTTTATCGTACGATGTCATGCGACAGATAGTCGTACAATAAAGTGGTTATTGGTTATACTATTTTCGATTTGTTGCGTGCGATTTGTTTAATAAAAATGGATGACGAAGACGATTTGTATTTTCTTGAAAATCCGTTTTTGAGATACGGAATACTTACTAAAAAGAAAAAGTATTGGGTTAACGATATTTATTTAAAAAGGGATAAGAAAGGAGAATATGTAACCCTCTTCAATGAATTAATGGTATTCTTTACATTTCTGATCCCATAATAGAGATCTTGTTTGCACATACATAATCAATCTTTCTAAATTGATTAAAAAAAAATATTGAAGGAAATCGTTTTTTGAAGACACTATTCGCTCACTTAACTACTGGCCTTGGACTAAAAATCGTACGATGTTGCATGAAAAAAAAGTTTGTTTCTCTGCGATAGTCGGGCGACATCGCACTACAACGTCCGACGATAACGCACGCACTGTAACCACTCACACTTAAATGAGTCAGTTTGTTTCCAAATGCGATGTCGTACGACATCATACGACTAAAAAATCACACGTATCTGCATCTAGTGTAATCATACACTAATACGAAAAACTGCATTCACAATGAATCGTTCAACTTGAAAGAATCAAATCAATCATTAACAACCCACGTTTAGATAAGGAAACAATCATAAACATTTTTTTTAAATTTTAATGATTGATTCTATAGTTAAATATAGTGTGAAAACACTGTGTTCAAGAATAATAAAATTAACAGGACATCAACGAAACAATAATGTCTCATAAAAAGTAAAATTGAGCTCATAGAGATGCTGTTGCTTACACAAAGTTTCAATGACTCATCTATTACAAGCCCTCGGTTACCAGACCTTAACCTAAAAATTCACAGATTTCGCAATCCTTGCAACCATCGAGGACATTGGAAATGATAACAGCATATATGAAACATAATTAACTGTTTATTATACACACAATATTTATCAATGCACTGTTTAGTTTTGTCAGGAATAACCCTATTATTCTTCTGTTATATACGCGTTCACTTTTGCTTGGTTACTTAACTTTTAAATGGATTTTTCTACAGTATTTATTAACATTTGCTCAAAAATAACACCGCAGATCGTCGCAAATACCTCTCAATTAACTAGACATGATATAAAACACATTTCGAAAAAATTGCACTTGTTCAATTTTGCATGATTGCTCCTCACTTGATCGCAACACCGTTGTCTCTTGGCCTTGAACGAAAACTCGTAACTCTGCCCCCATATACGAACATAAACATTTCCAATGTTAAAACTGATAATTTTGTCGTTGGAAAGCAGCTAATTATATAATTGATTCCAAACATATTGGAAAAAATCATTTTACCAACCATAGTTACAGTCAGGATTCTAACCTGAACCTTTTCACTTTAGAATCCTGACTGTGACTATGGTTGGTAAAATGTTTTTTTCCAATATGTTTGGAATCAATTATATAATTGGCTGCTTTCCAACGAAAACATTTTCAGTTTATTATTAAAAATAATAATAAATCTGATAATATGAATTGGCGTTAGACGCAGATACAGTCCTGACAGTTGGTTGTCTTTATACAAAAAAGTAAAATTTTGGCGCGAACACTGAACATATTAACATAATATTGTAATGACCAGAGAGAAAGCCATCAACTGTAAAAGATTTGTTTCTTCTTTATATAGTTGTTTATAAATCCAGTAGGAAGTCGGGTACCTTAGTTCGAACCCCTGTAGTGACTGGATGAGTATCTTTGTATATGCGCCCATTACGTCTGACCGGTTTGACCCTTGCACCCTTATTCATAATACCTATATACGGTATAAAAACAACCCTTTTAATTCATTAAACACATAGTAAAACCTTTTTATCCACTTGTATACAAACTTACAAAGATATTTGCGGATGATGTGTTTGAATTACCTTCCTGTCCAATGCATAGTCATGCAGTATTTACGCTAATAAAAATATTATAACAAAGGAATAGGTGTCAGGAAGGGGTTGCGACCCGTGGGTTGTAACAGCACTGTCCCTTCGTAAGGGTCAAACGGTCAGCATGCGAATGACCAAGGGTCACTTTTTTAACATATATAATAATTGGACGTGAGTTATTGCAGTCTTGTGCTGACTTCACAGGTGGGTTTTATATCCTTGATCAAGTTGTTTTTATTTAAAGAGAATATTATAATATGGTGCATTGCTATTCGCCAGCCGTTATTTTCCAATCTAAAGATTAAACTTGTTGAGTTTGAAAACTGAGATTTGGGCTAAACGGTATTTAACAGATTAAAAATTTCACTAGCGATCCCTTGGAAGATAAGACCGAAAAAATATAACCTGAAATATATTTACCTGAATATACAAAATGAAAAGCCAAATAAGTATGTATAGTACGAAAATAGATTCTAAGTGAATTGTAACAAAAAGTTACATACTAACTGAAATATTAGTTCTTAGTCTGAAAGTGCTCCTTCCCTTAAACTCCCACTCAACTTAATAGTTCATATAAACTAAAATCTCACGGAAATAATGCTACAGAATATTAAAAATACCGCATCTAAACCGGTTCAGTATTTCTCTATATAGTTACAAGTGAACATACATATTACATACACAGCCACACAAACTTTGCCAGGATAAACATCGTCAAAAAAATTTCCGATCGCCTCTATATTATTATAATATTATGTGTTAAATAAAGACGTAACATTAACAGCATATTGAACTGAAAATAGGTAGTTGCTTGTTAATTTATTATGGTAGAATTTTGAAAATACTTGTCGTGTGTTTTGATTTGATACTAGAATGCATTGTCTCACGTTTAAATTCCGTTTATGTGTTATTTAAATTCAAGTAGTTTGTTTATAAATTCACTGTATTTATTTTGTGGTACATGCTATAAGGTTTTAACTGTTATGAAATTATTTATAAAATCGTATGTAATTGTTATTTTATTAACTGCCTTAACGACTTTGCTATTTATATTACGAAGGTTGACAGTTAATAATAATGTGTAGTCTTTGAAAAATTTCAAATAAATTATGTTGATTTTGCTTATAACGAAAGCCGGAGACATTGCATTTTATTGACTATTTTTTCTGATGATAATAATAATATTTTATTTTTTTGCTTTCCGTACATATTGTGATTCACAATGCGACAACGCAGTACCGCATTGCATGAGACGATACAAGACGAAATTTTTGAAAACATATTGTCGATATCATCAAGGAAAAGAGCAGTGTCTCGTCTCGATTAATGGCTATACCTCGAGTTGTATTGCCATTTTTAACACAAAAACTTATAATTTATACCTATGTAGATCAAAAGTATAAATCAAACAAGCCGTGAGGTGGGTCGTTTATTATTGGACTAAAGTGCGACCCTTGTGGTCCACACGACGAACTTCTCAGTTTGATAAATATTTAATTAATAATAATAATTAAATTAGATATTACACAGAAAAGTAATCATTTTAATCATTAAAACATAATTATTATTGGTAGCAAGTGTTTCCGGGCTAGGTATCCGTGGTCTAATGGATTTTACTCCATACGTTTCGCCCAAAGCTCCGTTGGGCATCTTCAGGCAATACGATTTGATCTTCTTGCCAATTGACTGGTGACTGAGGCACTGTTTGCGGTGTCTGTATTTATAAGGGGTGGCTGGTAGGTATGCGGCATCTGATTGGAACTAACCCTCTCAATTCAAAATTGTGTCCCGTTTTGGTATTCTTCAAATTCACGCCTAAAATTCCTTTGAGTCTGGCACAATTCTGTGTTCGAATAAAATTTTCAACAACGAAAGCACGCTGATTTACTAGAAAATGACCCATAACTGGACAAATTGCATGAAATAAGTTTAACAATAACGGGCAACTGACAGTCGTATGTCAGTTATTTTTCATTTCATAGGCTACTTGAATCTGCCGGTACTGATTGCCGGACCCTATATAAGCCTTTCTTCTTATCACTACACAACGCTGGTCGCTATAAAAATTAAGAGAGAAAATTTATACCACCGCGGGCTGCGGACCACCTAAATTTTTCGGCGACCCATACTTCAGAAAACCCTGCCTACATAATTTTAACATGTTACACAATTAGGAAGTTTCCCTTTTTTATTTTTTTGGTCTAAATCACAGTTCTAAAAATTATAAAATTAATGGCGAAAGAATTTTTGAAATATCTTTAAAAACAACAAAGTTATGTTACTTCAAAGTTTGAATTGACAATTCTCCAAGAAATTCCGTTTTCAGTCCGGGTGACGTCACGCGGCACGATATTTTTAAAAGTTATTTTCAGTTTGTATGTGTGGTAATTTAACATGGTAACTTCCGATAAATCTCTTTCTATAAACTCGTAAATTGTTATGGAAACACTAAAAACAAACCAGTTGATGACGGAAAATATTGACATATCTAAATTTTTGACAGTTAATTTTAATTTAATATAAATAGAAAAGTCTGTATTACAACAAAATAGTTACTAAGTAACTTAGATTATAATTACTCACAAAGCTAAAAAACAGCAAACTTGTACCGCGTGACGTCATATTCAAAAATCAGTTTCGTTTGCGACCCCTCGTACAAGAAATTGAATATCTCCGTTGAAATTAAAGATATCAAAATAATTCTTTCAGAATTTTTAAAGTTATCTTTATTATAATGATGTGACAGTATCATCCAATGGACAGTATCGTCCAATGGAAACTTCCTAATTCTAATCTGAACGTTTCACAAATACAGAACGGCCATTATCATCATCGTTGTTCCCAGCGTCTCAACAGGTAGTATATCTACATGATTCACAGCGCGGTGCAAAGGTGACAATTATTGCGGAACTCGTTGGCCCTTGCCTAGACCTTGGTTATATCGTAAACAGCGGACCAACAGGGCCACCTTTGCTCTTGTTTCTCACATTTCCCACGTTCATTGTTGCACTACAACAATGAATACGACTTGTTACACGACACTGTCAAGAGAAACATCTCTACTCTACTTCTACAGCATTCTTGTTCATATATTAACATTATGTCACCAGATTCCGGGAAACTGTGAATTTTGTTGAGAAAAAATTGTATGCTCATAAAAAGTTCAAGTTTGGATCACTGACTTTTAAAATAATTTTTAATGTTTTATTATTACTTCGCTGGTACTATTATCTTCATTTAATTTCTACAGTGGTCGCGTGCATCGCAGTATTTGTAATTTTAAAATTTCCTGAAAACTGAAAACAGAGATATCACAAGAAAGCAGACTTAAACATAGAACTTCTAAATAAATTATACCTTCTACGTAAACATCCTGCTCAGTGGTGTTTCCATGAATTTTTATCTACCGGTTCGCTAAAATTTTAGAAATCGAAGAGGGGGAGAAGGTAGATCTTGAAATTATTTTAAACAAATGTTGTAAAATCAGTAATGAATGAATTAAAATGTTTAGATAATAGTAATTTTCAGTGGATATGCTATATAATAATAATAATTCTTTATTGCTTAGCGCAAATGGTCAGAAATCAGTCTTTACAAACTGGTCTGCCTTTCTGACCAATTAATATATGACGGTATGAGTGAATTGCATTGCTTAGCGCTATCCCTCTAGATATAGATTATGTAATTATTTTGTAAATGGTCATACCCGTATATAAATAATAAATAAATAAATTTGTATTTATTTCAAACAATCCAAACGCCAAAAACTAGATGTGAAAAAGGGGCCAAGTTTGGTACAAAGAACAGCTTCGCCGAAAAAAGAATGGTGATCTAAGTGGGTGCCAAGTTTTCTCTTGGCAAATTTTCACACACGATTCATTTATTTATAACATAAAACTTGCCAAGTGAAAACTTGGCACCCACTTAGAACACAATTCTTTTTTCGGCGGAGCTGTTCTTTGTACCGAACTTGGCCCTTTTTTCACATTTATGTTTTTGGTGGGATATCAATACTTTTTGCAAAGTTACATTCTACTTAAATATTATCTGGACACATATAGTTATTCATCATACTTCCCTCCCCGCAAGAAATATTCTCCCTGCGAAGCGAAGTCGGGCTGATGGTGTTTATAATATTACTAGGATTCCAGCTATATGCTAAAATGCAAAAGAATTTCAGAGTTACGTTTTGTCACTTTCCCACAGGAATTATCTCCCCCCCGTGAGAAATTTATCAAAATAAAATATAGCCTATATCACTCAAGGATAGTGCTTCCCATTAGTAAAAGAATTTTTAGAATCGGTTCAGTAGTTCCAGACATAAGAATTTATGATTTATTTCCCCCACGGCGAAAAATTCTCCCCTGCGAAGCGAAGTCGTCTGTCGTTGTTCTCGATTCGTATACTTGCCTACTGTTTATAATATTAGTATAGATTAATTGAAAACGTTTCGACAATAAATTTTGTCATCTTCAGTTCATTGATAATTTAAAATTAAATTATCAATGAACTGAAGATGACAAAATTTATTGTCGAAACGTTTTCAATTAATTTACTTTTACTATTATAATTGAATATATTAAAATCGGGTAAGGTCTAGTTACTGTTGTTTTATTAATTAGTTTAAATAGTCAATAGTTAAAAAATCCTACACCCCCTTTTTACCCCTTTTGGGATTGATTATAATTTGTAGTTTTCAGATTTTTTCCTTTGTATCATTATGCCTAATGAGATCTACCTTGATGCCAAATTTAAAGTTTCTAAGTCACCTAGAAGTAGTATAGGTTTTTATGAGTGAGTGAGTGAGTGATAAAAATTGCACTTTTCAGACCTTAATATATCAAGAACTATAATAGATTTATTTATAAAATTTGGGATTCTAGGTGTTCAAGAGGGCTCTATTAGACATACAAAATTGCAAGTGTGTAGGTTTAATATTTTTTGAGTTATGGGGGGTCGAAATTCGGTTGTATTATTATTTTTTATGTTTGTTACCTTATAACTCAGTCATTTATAAACCGATTTTGAAAAAAATTTTTTTATTTGAAAGGCTATACTTTCAGATTGGTCCCATAGAAATTTCATCAAAATCGGTTCAGTAGTTCGGCTGATTTTAATAAAAGTGAGTAACGGCGTGTGATTCTTTAAGGTAAATGTCACTTTTTGACATATCAGACAGCGTAAGAAAGTCGGTTTAATAAAAGTGAGTAACGGCGTGTGATTCTTTTAAGGTAAATGTCACTTTTTGACACTAAAAAGTAAAAAATAAAAAACTTTTTAACAAAAAAAAAATGGTTCGTGTAATATTAAGCACACTGTTTGCCGTACTTGACTGACAGTAGCGTGTGTCTAGATCCTTATCTGGCAAATTCTGCTGACATTTTCAATATTAAAAATTATTTTGAAAAAAACCGGCCAAGTGCGAGTTCGACTAGTGCGCAGAGGGTTCCGTACCGTATTTTTAACGATAATTACTTACATTTTATTTTGTTCTTTTTAGTGTTTCAACATTTTTCCGTATCAAATTTAAGTAATTAAATTAATTTTTAAAGTAAAAAAATCTAAAATGTTTACATTATAAAAATAAATACACGTGTCGTTAATCGGATTTGAACCCGGCTTTTTGATGTGACAGCTGAACGGCTTGCCCATTGCGTTCCAACAGACTACTACAGCGAACAGCAGAAACAGTAATATACAGGGTGTTTCATAATATATGCGCAGGACTTCAGGATGTGATAGCTCGTCCAAAAATAAGAAAAAAAGTTTTTAGTGTATTTGCCATAATATGGCACATACACTATTGGCGTCGGTCGGATGGCGGGACCTAGGGGTCGGACCAAAATTTCTCGACGTTTCATAGCCTCCTGAACACTTTGGCACCATTTTTAAAAATGTTTATATATATATATATATATATATATATATATATTTGTGTGTGTGTGTGTGTGTGTGTGTGTGTGTGTGTGTGTGTGTGTGTGTGTGTGTGTGTGTGTACACGATAACTCTCGACAGACTTAATCGATTGAAACGAAATTTGGTACACACATTGGAACCCATCACCGCAAGAAGCCTATTTAAAATGGGCCCGATCGGACCATTTTCAGGGTTGTATTTAGGGGTTCCAAAAAGTTTTTGGGCCCAAAAATACCGAAAAATTTGTCAGAATCGTTTCAAAATTGAAATTTAACTCTTTAGTAAAGATTAAAATGTGCTGCTAAAATTTTAATAAAATCGGCCCGACAGGACCGGACTTTCAAATTTTATGAAAACACTAGTTTGTTGATACGGATTTACTTATGGAAGGGTGTATTTAATTGGGTGTACTGATAAAATCCATGTCTAATATTGAAATTTAGAAAAAATTAATTATTTTAAGGGATGTATTAAGGGGTTAAATTTTTTATTTTGTCCAAAAACAAACTTAAGTTCACATAATAAAGCCACAATGCCAGTATTAGCAAATACACTATATTGTCGGCAGGGTTTTGGCACTGCGACCCGAGTTTTTATTAACTTACCCTCTAAAATGCACCATTTTAGAGATACAGAGTGTTGAAATTGAAAAAAAATTTCGTTTTTTGCGAATATCTCCGGAACCGTTTATCGTACAGAAAACATCTTTTGTAAACATTTTCATAATAAGCTATGTTTTGTGCAGAAATTTTTTTTTAAGTCATAATTGGTGAAGGTTTTGAAGGGGTAGTGGGTGTTTTTCTCCCCAACTTCTACGCTACTGGATAATGTACGGTTTTGAGACGCCCATTTGAACCGCCAATATTTTCTACACAAAAAAGGTACTCTTGGTCATAAGTTTTAAAGTCGATCGTTTTCGAGAAAAATTAACTTTTATGTTGAAAAACATGGTCAATTTTTTAAATAAAATTTTTTTCTTACTAATTAAACAAAATTTATTTAAACGTTAGAACAAGTAACAAAACCAAACGTTAATTTCATAATTGGAAAATTAAAAAAAAAATGAAAAAATGATACAAAAGTTGTCTTTTCAAAATTCCCCAAACACCCTGTATCAACACCCTGTATCTCTAAAATGGTGCATTTTAGAGGGTAAGTTAATAGAAACTTTTTTTCATATTTTTGGACGAGCTATCACATCCTGAAGTCCTGTGCATATATTATGAAACACCCTGTATAAGCGTTCAAATACATATATAAGATAATATCTTGTATAATGTATTGAATGCTCAAATTGCTCATATACGAGTATAATATATCCATGTGTGGGGAGCCTCCTAGGAATTACACTTTGAGGGCTTGAGAATAGCCGAGAGTGTAGCGGCGCTGTTGTTCACATGGCGTTGCTATGGTTCCTCTATTACAAGTCCCCAGTTCCCGAGTTCTAGCCCGAGAGCTGGTAAAAGTGTCAATTGGATTTTCAATTTATTATTAAAAAAAAAAAAAAATAATGAATTGAAAATATGAATTGGTGCTAGGCCCAAATAACCTCAGCTGTTGGTGGTCTTTAAAATACAATACAATACAATTACACTTTCATTTTTATTACTTTCCAGGATTCATGCCACATTAACAACACACAATCTATGAAAATTCTAATTAGCTACCTCTTAACGTTTGTGAGATAGAGCCTTGTGACAGACGGATGGACGGATTTTGTAGACTCAGTAATAGGGTTCCGTTCGGAGGTAAGGAACCCTAGAAATGATTTCGGAACATGGAAGTCATGAATAATTCTCCGTACCGATATTTAATATTACGGGCGATCATTTTCAGTAAATAAAGGGAGCTCAGTTTAAATCCCACCATATCGAACGGCTGACGTGGAGGAAATCGCGGTAACACACAGCGGGGATTACAATAGATCTATTGTAATACATTTCGGGATGGTATTAGAAGTAGGTACTACAACATGCTTGTTGTACTGTGGTGTTGCTCTATTTACCTTACCCTTGACAAATGCGCGTTAAATGACGTTTGTTCACTTGCTTTACTACACTTATTATGGTAATTATGTTAATTATAATCTCTTTGAAACAGTGTTTATGGTGTTTACCTGAGCTCGACACTTTCATTCTCATAAACTCTGTAACAAAATTACATTATGATGTCTTTTGTCTTATTTCTTCACGACTCACGTTCTGAAAGAGATGTTGAAAGTACGTCTTATTCTTTAAGCGAAGAAGTAAACATATTATTTAGATTTTATGTAATTTTGGATAGTAGTTTTACTAATCACCTCATTTAGGCTGAGCAAAACTTTTGATCCTCAAGGCAGGTATCTTGTAGTTAACAATTAGATTAACAATCAATATTGTTATTACTTCCTAAACTAAAAAAAACAAATCAAAATAATAGAAAAAAAAACTTTTGAAAAACAAGCTTAAATAATCAAAGATGTTAAGTTTCACCCCTGCCTAACTCTTTATTTTTTGTACGGAACCCTCGATGCGCGAGTCCGACTCGCACTTGGTCGGTTTTTTATCGTAACTCGACTGCACCTGTATGAGGAGATCAGTGAATAGCCATAAAATTTATGTCACCAAGCCTGTGTACGACAATCTGTATAAATATGACCCCATTATCCGAGGTCTAATCATTACTATACCTGAAGATTAGAGGATAATCGCTTCTGAGAATGAGGCAAACAACTCATGAGAATAAAGACAGGTATAGATTGCTTGCTGGACGATTTGCCAAGTCACAAACTGTCGTTCCAGACGTCGGTACCAACAACGAAATCTGGTCAACTGCATCACTAGGGAACATAATAATATTATCACAATGGTCACAGACCAACATACTAGTAGAGATGAACTTTTATCTCTCGACAGTGTCTCTGTTGTTAACTTAAGACAAACATTTGTCATCTGAACTGTTATCAGTCAGTCAACAAGCTTTCTACATGCCATGATCCGTCGTACTGTCCAACAAGGAAAAGAACGTCGCTGCGGAATAGGATACCTAGTGATGCGCGATACGAGATGTTTTAGTCGATTGTCTCGATTGTTCAAACATCCCGATGACTCTCGATGGTTGTCACTTGGACTCGATTGTTCTTATTTCATAGTTCACCGAGACCGAGTCGCATAGTACTGAATCGTACACTGTCGAGAGCTACATAATATGCAATCGTTCATCACTCAACAACTGTGGTCGAGTCAATGGTCGATTGTGCAGTAAGCGTACAATACGAATTCAATAGTGAAGAGATCACAGAGTAGTGAGTCGCGTGGACGTCAGTCGATTATTAAATAACCTCGAATCGCGATTATATGTACTCTCATTCGTCGCTGTTGCTATAACCTATGTGGCAAATAATCGACTTGAACAGTCGACCATTTCGATTGTAAAATCAAACTCCGAGTCGATTGTGGACTCGATTGTTATTATGAACGACTACAATTGTTTCGATTGTAAAAATATCTCGTAATCACTAGGGATACCCGGATAGGCGGAAAAGGTGTTCACAATCTGACACTCGCGTTTTAACACGTATTGTCCAAATTAGCTACAAGTCATGCTGCCTACCCTAAAATATAAGAGTCCCTGTGCTGATATGCACATTCTGTTGAGCGACGTTCTTTTGCTGGTCAAACAGTATATAGAAAAGCATCATCATCATCTCTCGCAGACCTGGAGATCACAGAGTCATGATGTGTCTGCATGTTACTTAAAATGTTTGAAATTCTAGCTCTTATCTTACATAAACACACCAACAATGCTGTTTATACACATTAAAATATATATATTTGTATTTTGGTTTAGAGTTGACCTAAAAGATCTTCTTAGGAGAGTCTAAAGACTCTAAAGATTAAATGTAATCAATACACATATAAATTAAATGCTAACATGGTCTCTGTCTTCAACTTTTTCAAGAATTTTGTATGACAGCTAGATGTAGAAACATATTTTCAGAATTTTTATTTAGCTGTATAAAGTTCGTCTGTTTTGATATGGGCAAAATTGGAATTCACGCGAGCGAAACTGCGATAAATAATTCGCAATAGTTTTCCGGTAATCTTTACCAGCTTTTCAAAATTTTAAACCTTAACGGGGGTACATATTTTTTTTGATATATTTTTAAATAAACAAAATATAAAACAGAAACACTCATCAAAAAAATATTTTTAGTAGGTATATATTCAAAGTAAATAATCAGCTCTTTCAAACGATATTCCATTATATGCTAAATGAAAAAATCTTGAACTTTCATTTTATTGACCGTTTCGAATGCAATTTTTTTTTTAAACGACCCCTGAAATATTTGCGGAATTTAACACCTTTATCTGCGTGCCAAATTTGACCTTTTTACGATTTACAGTTTAGTAGTTACAGGTTTGTGACAGACTAGAGTCAGACGAACCGACGTGCAACAGGGTCTTACGTCTTTAGGGTCCCGTTTTTGTCATTTTGATCTGGAACCCTGAAAAAGCTAGTAATACATAAAAATATATATGAGCACTGTGGTTGGAATAAAAACAAAATAAAATATAGTTACTTCTTACCACAACAGTTTTATTGATGGATGTACATTTCGAAAGCTAAGCTTTCGAAATGTACATCCATCAATAAAACTGTTGTGGTAAGAAGTAACTATATTTTATTTTGTTTCTAGTAATACATAATTATCTTTTATACTTAAATTCAAATTTGACTCAAATGAGCATTAATATAAACACACTTAAAATATAATCTTAAAAATTAATTTCATTTAAATAACTGAGATTTTAAAGAGTACAGTAATAAATATTTTCGAAATGTTTTATTATTCAAAATCTACTTGCATTCTTCGACTGATACTTATGCACTAATGTTGCAGACATACAAGATGTTTAGTAGATAATAACTCTCTTCTCGTCAAAATGCTAATAACATTGGAATTTGTAGAAATGCATACCGAATGTCTGTTGTGTGTTGTTTAAAAACTATCAAATACGGTGAACACCAAAAATCTCCATGCCGTTCTTGTATTGACACGATCAATGTTTTAGTTTGGGATGCAGTCGTGACAGGACGCCCCGAAATATTATGCAGATGAGCTCAGCCCTGCAACTACTATACATTGCTAAAAATTATATAATATTATAGGTACAGTCAAAAACATTCTAACACTCAAAGGACTGAGCAATTTCTTTCGTTATAGAGAGTTTTCATTATACAGGGTGTCCAAGACTTGCGTTGTCGGCCGAGATATTGATTTTGGGTGAAGATAGACAAAAAGTTTAAATACAAAAGTTGTATAAATTTTAATAGTGTATAACTTAAAAATATTTTTAATTATCCAGTCTGTCCCATTTAGGCGTGGCAGATCAAAGATATGTTTTTTTTAACCTAGCACCCTGTTTTTAATTGTTTTTTCAATTCTGCATCTAAATGTGAATAGAAATTGTAAGGAAGACCATGCTCGAAAATTCAGTAATTTTTTAGTTATTCAAGTTTTTTAGAAATTTTTGACAAGTGCAGACCTTTACCTAAAATTCGACATAGCCAAAACAGAAACTTTTATCAAACTGAAATTTTGAGAATCACTAGATAATGGACGGACGAATCAATGTCTGTCCTAAAAAAATGAATTTATTATACAGGGTGTTCAAAATAATGTACTTCTTTTACCTAACTTCAATCACGTGTAGCTTTTGATTGTTAAATACAACGAGGTTATTTTTTTGCTGGAATTGTATTCTTTAGGATATTTACTAACATTTTTATTAAGAGTTGCCCAAACCTAAACCTAATATTTTCGTATTAAAATAATAGGTTTAGGTTTGGACAAATGCAATAATCTGTTTTCCAAAATACACAAATACATGATGTGTAACTATGGAAATGTTATAGAACACATCATTAATTAATGACTTCCTGTCTTTCCAACACCTGCATAAGTATCCACAGTATAGTGTGGAAGTTTGGATGCATAGCTTGAATGCTCTCCCTCGGGAACAGTTTTTCGGGATAAAATGTAGCCTATGTCCTTTATCGGGCTTCAAGGAATCTCTTTGCCAATTTTCGTCGAAATCGGTTCAGTGGTTAAGCCGTGAAGAGGTAACAAACAGACAGACAGACAATCACACTTTCGCATTTATAATATTAGTTTGGATTTTTCGTTATAAAGAGTGTTGGCTGTATTTAGTTTTGAATTTCGCTGCATTTTGTCAAAAAATTTTATATTGTTAAGGCAATGTTAGATATAATATTATACTAAATTAAACAATTTTTAATATTCCCTTTACTATTGTTTGGGGTTTTAAATGACTCCACGCATTTCTAAATGTTCTGATATTTTTGAATCCACTTTATGTTTACCTACTTAGTTAGTAGTTTTTGCCCGCCATTTCGCTCACGTGGATATCGGTTTCGACGAAAACCTTAAGTCAGATTAAAACTATCCTCTACTTTGACTTTCAATGCCATTAATATTATTAACAGTGTACTAAGTTTCATTAAATTGATCCAGCCGTTTTCGAATGATATCGATACAAACAGGCAGCCAATTAAAATTACTGAAAACTCGTTCTTATACTCCTAGGTAGGATGTAGGCATTGTACAAATACCTGAAAATTAGTGAAGAGCAAAATTGGTTTTGGTCTTGCAGTCTTGGTCTTAGTCTTGCGAAAAAGCAAGACCAAGACTATCATTAGACTAGCAAGACCAAGACCAAGACCGAGTGAACAAACGTGTTAAAAATGATGTAATTTTGATATTTTTTAACATTTTAGAAAATAATAGATTGTAAATTATTTTTAATTTATAACTATGATGATCTTCAGAAGTAAAAAACTAAAAAAAGACAGATAAAATGAGCAAGACCAAGACTTGATACGCAAGACCAAGACCAAGACTAAATAAGCAAGACCAAGACCAAGACTGAATCAGCAAGACCAAGACTGTCCAAGTCTTGGTCTTTGTCTTGCTTTGCTCATCCCTACTGAACATCTTACAAGAAAACGGATTTGCAGACGGAGATCCCGTTACAATTTTATATATTACTAGCGGACCCGTCCCGGCTTCGCTCGGGTGGTATGAAATTATGATTTAATAGCGGTCACCCATTACTCCGCTCACGTATATTTAGTATAGCTGATCCGGCAAACGTTGTTAATAATTTCTAGGAATAATTACATTACTCACTCGCTTCGCTCGTTCGTTTGAATTTTATTAATACAGTACTCACTCGCTTCGCTCGTTCGTTTGAATTTTATTAATACACTACTCACTCGCTTCGCTCGTTCGCTTGAATATTTTCGCCTACTCACTCGCTTCGCTCGTTCGCTTCGCTCGTTCGTTTGAATTTTATTAATACACTACTCACTCGCTTCGCTCGTTCGCTTGAATATTTTCGCCTACTCACTCGCTTCGCTCGTTCGCTTGAATATTATAAATACACCACTCACTCGCTTCGCTCGTTCGCCATATATGTATTTTTTAAAGCTTAATATAAAAATCGCGATTAAAAATCAGGGGTTGATCGTATAAGGGTGAAAATTTAGAGTTGTATGTATTTTTCAATGCTGAATCATGAAAAAACTAAAACAAAAAATATTGTCAAAAAAATAAAAAAAAATTTTTTGGGGTGGACCACCCTTAACATTTAGGGGGATGAAAAATAGATGTTGTCCGATTCTCCACCCTACCCGATAAGCACACAAAATTTCATCAAAATCGGTCCAGCCGTTTCGGAGGAGTTCAATAACGTACACCGCGACACGAGAATTTTATATATAAGATTATAGTCTCTGTCTATCCCATAAACCGATGTTGCAATAAAACTGGGTGATCATCATAATATGATTGGTTGCTTGAAACTCAACACAGCAGAACAACCAATCAGATTCTAGCCAGACAGTAACAGAGCATGTACTGTTCACGTGATAACTGTCGGTGGGATTGATTATAGTGTTACTAAGTATATAAAGGATAGGTTGTTGATAATAAATTTGGGGTGCGCCAAGTGGCATCAAAGTTGGTCCAGTCGTTTTTAAGTGATGCCGGTATCTAGAAACAGAAAGACACAAACAAAATATCTGGAAACGCGTAACCCCCGTCTAGGTATCATAAAAAATGGATATCTCTGTACCGCGGATACAAGCTGCAGACAGATTTATATATTTTTATTATTAAAAAAATACACTGTAAAAAGTGGATGTAAAAATACTTTGAAAGTTAAGGTAGAATTCGCTTGATTTTCTAAGTGATTTTACATTATTATTTATTTTTACACAGAAAACTTCATAAAAACTTGGACTTTTACTATAAAGTTAAACAAATTTGTGATTTTTACATAAAGGAAAATAAAATTACATAATTTGTGTAATATTCCAATAAAGTGTGTAAAAATTACAAAATAAAATGTATAGTTACATATATAAAATGGATGAATACAAAACAAATTAATGTAAAATTAGTAACCACGCATGGAATCTACGCGATGTGGCGATACCTGTTTGCGACGCCATTGTCTCTTTGTGTGTCTATTACCAGATTAATCGCTGGCTACAAATGGATCATCGATAATCTATGTAATCGGCCTTCTCATTTCTTACAGTGTATAAGTATATTAAAAGCCTTCGCTACTTGGACCTGAGCTTGGCGTTTGTACCTGTCGGTAGACTCGTACTTTTCCTCACGTCCACCTGGCTTACTGTGTCTGAGATCTTAACATAGTTATATCTAATGCTGTGTTTTGTTTCATATGTCAACTATTTCGGACTATTTCCGTTTCATCTAATATTTCTAAAATGCCACCCCAGTAAAAAACATTAAACGTTATCCACGTCAAAATACCCGATGAAAATGATATTATAACAAACAGTAAGTATTAATTGTGGAGTATATTGATTTCATTTTCATACAGTATACTATGATAGTGTGTATTAGTATTTCTGCAACGCATGTTACATATTATGCTAAAATGATAGGTTGCAACAAATAGCTGATAGTGCTAATTCATTTACTAATTCGTCAGATTCCAAGGTCCAGCAGATCTTTGTATACGATCATAATACATACATAAAACAGCATGCCATTGTCCAAAGGTAGACAATACGATGTTTATCTCAGCAAGTTAAGGTGTCTTGCACTAAACATAATCATCGTAAAACTTGGAATACAGTAATCGATAATAATGAAAAAGGTAAGGCAAAGTTCCATTAGAGAATTCTGTTTTAAAGACCACCAACAGCTAAGATTATTTAGGCCTAGCACCAATTCATATTTTCAATTTATCATTTTTTTTTTAATAATAAATTGAAAATCCAATTGACACTTTTACCAGCTCTCGGGCTAGAACCCGGGAACTGGAGACTTATAATAGTGGAACCATAGCAACGCCATGTAAACAACAGCACTGCTACTCGGCCATTCTCAAGCCCAGTTCCGTTACAACTCACAATATAAGGTAAAATTGGAACTGACAAACGCACCTTTTGAAAATGGTAAAATTTAGATTAATGCTGCGTTGTATAACTGGTCAAAAAATCTGATCTGAAAATGACCTTAGCTTGTGATCATAAAATTACAATTTTTATATATTATGCAGGAACAGTCTGATGGCTTTGTCAAACGCTTTGTCATGTAGAACATTAGATTTACTCACAGAAAAACAAATGAGTGATCTACACAAAAAAAATCGCTTTTCAAGCCAAATTTAAACATATTCTGCATGGAGGTGATTCATCTTAATGGAAAACCATTTTGAATCGTTGGTCCTATAGTTAAAAGAACGTTATTTTCAATTTTTGTTAAAATTGGTTCTCACATTTTGCCGTAATCGCGAAGCAAACCTACAAACAGATTAAATATAGATGAAATGTCAAACGGTCGATTTAAAATGCTTCGTTCGATCGATCAACTAAAGCAGTAGTAAGTTTTTGAAGATATACTTCTTTTGGCGTGAGAGTGAATTTTTACGATGCGCGCGCATTGCGTCACGAAAATTTAACACCATGAAGTTAGTCGGTAGTAACACCATGAAGCTAGTTGAAAGTTCATGATTATAATACTCTATTATATAGCACTGCTAAGTAAGATGTACGTAGCGTAACGGATAGCACCGCCGCGTCATACGCAATAGGTCTCGGGTTCGAATCTCAACACAAACATGTTTTTTTTATAAATAATTAGATATAAATATAAAAAATAAAAATATTTAATAAATTAATAATTTATTAAATTAAATTTATTTATTTAATATCTTTATTTTATTATTTTATCGTCTTTTTTACAAACGTTTAGTACTGGCACGCGGGATAACATTTTTGGAGTTATTTTTGTTTTGTTACGCCAAAGAAGTATATCTTCTGATGTGCGTACATAAGTATACACACTACACACACACCCTTTTTTTGTACAATTTGACTACCCTATTATTATTGAACTAGCGCGCTATTCGTGCAATGTTCTGGTGCAGTCAATGCTGAAGTCATTTAGTGGAAACCTGTCTCTCCGTGCTCATAGTAAAGTCATCAACAAGATCATTATATTTATGTGCGCATTACTGCTGCAGTAGGCTGCCTGCCTGCCCACTTAATACAATTTAACAACGGCGATGATTTGTGTACCTACTGTGTCGTTGAAACGTAGATAATTACACTTTCTCTTTTATGTCACCAAAATCTAAATAAATACGTCCTATTAATAGAATAGTCCAAACAGAATCTTTCCGAGAGTTCGATTAATTGTGTCATCGATTAATCGGAGCAGTCGTTTTAGATTAAAAACAGTTGCTCTTAACAAAATAAAATATAGTTACTTCTTACCACAACAGTTTTATTGATGGATGTACATTTCGAAAGCTACGCTTTCATCTTCAGCAAACAGTGTTCGCTGAAGATGAAAGCGTAGCTTTCGAAATGTACATCCATCAATAAAACTGTTGTGGTAAGAAGTAACTATATTTTATTTTGTTTTTATTCCAACCACAGTGCTCATATATATATTTTTATCAGTTGCTCTTAACTGAAATTTTTTTACAACAAAACAATTCTCTTTCAGGTTCTTAATATATAGGGCTTGAGAATGGCCGAGCGTGTAGCAATACTGTTGTTTACATGGCGTTGCTATGGTTCCTCTATTACAAGTTCCCAGTTCCCGGGTTCTAACCCGAGAGCTGGCAAAAGTGTCTATTGGATTTTCAATTTATAATTAAAAAAAATAATAATGAATTGAAAATATGAATTGGTGCTAGGCCCAAATAACTTTAACAATAACTTTATCTGTTGGTGGTCTTTAAAACACAATTTTGTTCTTAATATAAAAACCATATGGTCATCTCATTTGATTGCTGATCTACTAAAGGCCAACTTCATCTTGATTAGGCAAATAAAAAATTATTTACGGGAAAATTTTTTTAGAAAATATTTTTTTTCGAATTCCGCACATTTTAGAAAAAAACTATTAAGATTTTATTCATATTACAACATCTAGAAAGCTTTTATTTTTTTTTACTTATGTTAGGTAAAATACGTGACACTGAGAACATTTCTTTGAATATCTCAGGAACCACTAAAACGATTTGGTTTAAAATCTAATGAGATCTAAGTGAAATGCTCACAAATACAATTAAAAAAAACCGCATAACCTTATGTCGTTCCGTTTTTTGAGATATCGAAGGAGAAATAATTTCACCAAATACACACACACACACAGAATTCCATTATATGTACAAATTTAGGGCAAGCGAAACCACGGGTACAGCTAGTAATAAATGATTACAACCTTCCGCAATCCAAATTCACTTACTTTAGTGAATTACAGTTTCCTATGCCAGTGCCGAGACTCGAACCCGAAACTTCCAGACACAGTCCCCATACCTCTAAGTTCAGTTTCAATCAGTCAAGTGTACACTCAATATAGACGGAGAGCTGGTGACGTTTTTTTCTCAAGTGTCTACGCAAGGCAAAATAATATTAAAAATATCTGTATATAGCGTGTTCCTCATTTGAGAATCTGTAAGTCTGGCAGCCTTTCTCCCTTTCGTTTTAGGTGGCAGGTCGAAATTATATTGGCAAAATATGAATTTTTCATATATCTAATATTACACCACTCTTTTTTAATTCTATATTAATGAGTAATAATTTAGAATACATAAAATAACATTGCCTGCTCCATTGGTCACTCTTATCAAGTCATTAGACATTATTAAAAAAAAAATTTCCGTGTATCTACGAAAGGTCTGGCATTCGGTCTGGCATAATATGTTTTTTTACATAAAAGGTGACATATAGATTGTAATTCTAAAATGTCGGACCAAAATGTTGATGTAAATGCTTCGAAAAAAGTTATTAAAAATCCACTACTTATTTCTAAAAATAAAAATTATAACAAACCAAATTTAGGTGAATACCTTGGTAACGAAACTGTTTAAAGATTACAACATTGACTCAATAATACAATTTAATAATTAAAAAATAGTGTTAGCACATTATTACATGAAAAATGTGTCTAATATTTCTACCTGCCGCCTAAAACACAAGAGAGAAAGGCTGCCAGACTTACAGATTCTCAAATGGGGATTGTTGTGATTATTTTGCCTTACGGAGACACTTAAGAAAATCCGTAGCTGCCTCCCTTATAGACTAATAAGTTCCCCCAACAAGTTAACAATATTAATATTTAATTATCTTTAATGTTTCATAACTTTAGGCGTGACCTTAGCGAGTCAGCATTCCTGAAGCACCTAAATGCACCCATTTTGTCTGTGAGTCAGTCAGCATGTGCGTCATGTTGTTTTTTATCACAAGTACACTGTGCGCAGTCCAAATCTAGGAGACTATAGAGATAAAAGATCGAACTTGACCAAAATTGAGAGGTACGGGTCGGACGAAATAAGTCGCACATCATGGCATCGATCAAGAGCGTACGCAGAATTTTGTTGGGAGTGGGGGCAAGAGTTATTCCAGATACCACGGGTGGCAGCTGCCTCCCCTGCGTACGTCCCATGGCATCGATCCTTGGCGTTCGTCCTACAATTGTTCTGCTCTCACCCGTTCACAATTGTTGGCAACAAAAAAACTGTTAGCAATGTTTGTTTATCGTTACTATGGCAACACTCAAAGCCATCCACGCAAGGCTTTGTGTGCGACATATTTCGTCCCATCCTAACCATTAAAATTCGGTCTCCTTCTTGCCCCAAACGTTGTACTCTTCTAATGCCCGTCTTCTGAAAAGACAGGTACCTACATAATTTCGTGACGGTAGTACGGTACCTACCGATGCTGTTACCATAGTTACCATTAATAAAACTTGGTAACAGCACCGGTTATACAGTTGCGAAGTTACGTAGGTCCATGTCCTTTCAAAAGACAGACACAAATGTACAGTCGCGGACTTAATAAAGTTTACACTTGAGTTTTTCAGTGTAAGTTCACAAAAAATCAGTAGCTTAGCAACAAATTTAGTTTTTAATAGGTAAATGTAAACGTCAAAAATTAAAAGAAATAATTGTCGTTTAAATGCCTAGAAATTATTAAAACGATGACCAAAAATGAAGAATTATTGCAAGATTGGAGGAAGGAATTTGCTAGTATCAAATATTAGCAAATCTTTTTATGTTTTAATTAAATAATATTGAGTAATTTGGATTGTATAATAAACAACTGAGGTGTTCTGATAATAATTTTTTTATTGAATTTTTAGGATGTAACCTTAGTAATTGATAAATTACTATCAAAAGCCAAAATTACAATATGTAAAAATTAAGAAAACCGGTGACTAGATGATACAGGTGTAAACTTTTTTAAGTCCGCGACTGTACAGTAAAACTCGCGTAACGAGATGGGTGAGTATCGACTCGATATTGTTAGATACTTAGGTATTTTTTACTTCCCACCTCTACTATGGTAGGGAAGTAATGGATTCAGTCCGAAAACAATATTTCGAGATTTTAACAGATTTTCACGTTTTGAGACCCTAGCAATCGTTTAAGATCATTTTCTGACTGATGTCTGTATGTGTGTGTGTATGTGTGTATGTGTGTATGTGTGTATGTGTGTGTGTGTGTATGTGGTCAATTTTTCGCCTTCGATATCTTAAGAACGGAACAACATACGGGCATGCCGATTGTTCTATTGTGTTTATCAGCCTTTAACTTAGATCTGATTAGATTTTGAGTCAAATCGGTTCAGTGGATCCTGAGATATTCAAAAAAACGTCCTCAATGTCACGTATTAACATAGGTAAAAAAAATATAAATGAATTCTAGATGTTATAATATGAAAAAAATGTAAATATTTTTTTTCTCTAAAATGTATAGTTTTCGAGAAAAAAAATATTTTACTAAAAAAAATAAAAATTGTACGTAAATCAAGGTAACCATGATTTTTGCTATATTAAGCTAGCCATCAATAGATCACTAAACAAAAAAGAGGGCCATGCTTTTTTCAAAGAATAAAAATTAAATTGTGTTTTAAAGACCACCAACAGCTAAGGTTATTTGGGCCTAGTCAAAGAATAAAAAAAAGAGTGTTTATTTTTTGCAAATATTTACTAGGTGGGAAGTATAGGACTGGTCATCAGTCGAATTTTTGGATCTTGTCTCGTCGAGACTTAAGACAGAAAACTCACTGGTATCGTCTCATCTCGTCTAGACGGAACTAGAGAAAGTTTCTGTCTCGTGCGAAGCCCTATAGAATCTATAACGTATTAATTTATATGTTTCCGTTCAAAATGTCTTCTCAACCCCAACAGGGAAATGAAATTCAACAGCCCTTCACGTTTCACCTGTCGTCGCTATACAAAAAGGGGACGCTGCGCGCGTAAAAATAAAATTGCCTATAAGCAATTCATACTGTAGCTGGTTAGCATGTAGAATGTAGATAGGTAGTTATTTTTAATCGAAAAACTAACCCATTTGTTACCAGTGACATATTTTTGAAGTAACGTACTAATTGTGGGATGACTAAATACAATTTGAGTTATTACTTATTACACTATCACTTTAATAAAGCCGAAGCGTACATCATTTTCAACAGAAAAATTGACGCATAATATAAATAAATTTTAAAAAATAGTCCGCGGGAAAATACATTTTAAAATAACAATCTGACCTTCGTTATTAAGTTATTCTGGTATCTTCATCAGCTTTTTTATATACCTGATTTTTTCAAAAAATTATACCTATATTTTCAGACCTCAGAGGAAGGCATAATTTTTTGGGTAGGTACATTTTTAAAAAGTAACCTAAGTACTTAGGTATTAAATATTTATAAAAAATTATTTTTTATATATTTTTAGTGTTTTCAAAGTGAGCCGTTTCCAACGATGAGTACCTATATATGCTAAATAAATAAAATATTTTATGTTCAACTGTTTAGGAGCTAGACGTCTAAGACAGACATTTAGACAGACGGATGGACAGGGAAAGGAGTTTGAACTTTGACTATTACTCATATATAAGGGTTCCGTTTTTTACCATTTTGATGAAAACCTTAAAGATGAAAAATACTAGTCAAATTATTTTTCATTCATGTAAAAAACGATCAATTCCTAGTAGTTAATTTGCGACAATAATGCATGTTATGAAACTTTTATCATCAATATTAATTATGCTTAAGGGGGGCGAAACGTCATTCAGTAAAATATTTTTGTCACTGTTATAAAAAACATTGAAATATAACATAACCTATAATTGTGATTTATATCGTAGCATAGACATGGAGGGTGGACAGAGCGTTCCCTATCCTACTAATGCTTACTATTGGCACAAAAATGAGAGAGATGGCTATTGTAAACGACCATGATTATCTCTTTGTAGAATTGTGATTGGTTCTTCGTCTCCATGTCTATATTTTATGCTTTGTTGTCACTTTATTTGAAAATTGAATATTCGTATTCATAGCAGCCATTATAAATGTTAGAGCGAAGAACCAATCACAATTGTAGAAGGAGAGAATGATAGTCGTCTACAATAGCTCTCTCTTTCTCTCTTTGCTGTGCCAAAATTATAGGCGAATGCTCTGTCCACCCTCCATGTCTACGTATCGTAGATCATTGTGTAATCGTCGGTAGAGGTATGTCAAACGAACTTCAAATTTAAAAGAATTTAAAATTTTAAAAAAATGCTTGTCTGTCTGTTTGTTTGTGGTCACATCTAGAGTCCAAACCACTGGTTCGATTTTTCTAGATGGTCGCACAACTAACACCTCGAGACAAAATCGCAAAATCAGTCATAGCTCAAAATAACGTGACCGAAATGACTTCTTAAAAACCGGTTAAAAAACTGGAAAATATTAATTATTTTTCACAAAACCGTCTTTAATGGTTTTGAATAAATTTTCCAAATGGATACTAACGGTACCAGTATGAAGATGGCATAACTAGTTCCGCCTAAAAAACCTAAGAAGGGAGGCTGTGGGGGTGACGATATACTGTATAGGCCTGGAAAAATTAATTCAAATTTTGAAGGGTCATCTATTTCCGAACAACAATTCCTTCTACTAGGACCCAGGTCCCAGACCCATCTTGCTTCAATGATTAAAATTAAAATAGATTGACTTTTGATAGTAACATTGAATGTTAAGGACTGTTAAATTTGACTAGTTAATACAAAATCAATAACAATTGGATGTAAACGGGTTAAGGAAGGACACTGGCATGTGTAAAAAAATATTATATTATAGTACATATTGTTTAAAGTAGCTATCGGAAGATTAATATCCCCCTCCCTTAGTTATTATATTATTATAGTATAATGAACCCCCACCACAGTTCCCAGCTTGACTTGATCCCAGACTATGTACGCGTTTGATTGATAAGAGCACCAGTTTTATTAAGTACCTCTTTGTCTAACATCGTCGAAATTGTATTTAGCCATCTCTGTTCGATACTGGTACAGCTGGACCCTACATTTATGAGCTTGTGACTATATATAGTTAGCAATAGGTATAATAATAAAACATGTATAAAGAACGCGTATACAGGGATTGTCAAACAATAATAAACGCAATCTATATATTCTATAAAAGTCAATATGTGTGCGTGTGTATGTTGTTTATGAACTTCTACGTTCAACCGATTGCGATGAAACTTTGGTGAGTTATTGTGCTTACTACCGGGAAGGTTTCTGTATAGGTTCATAAATTCATAGCACCCGGGCGAAGCCGGGTCGGGCCGCTAGTAATAAATTTTTCTAAAACCGCTGCCATTTATGGGTCAATATATGGTTTTTATTAAATTAAAACGCTGGTAATTTTGTGAACAGCAGATCTTGCTTTCTAGGTTAATAAATTACGGAATTTGAACATCGGAATTTCGTAGACCTACTCACTAACAAGCCACGCAAACAGGCATTTCGTTTTGATCGAATCAATAAGAGAATGGGGGGTATTCGTACTGACTCGGCGCACGTTTTAACGTTTTTGCCAATAGATTATTTCAATTTAATGATCTAAATTCTAAAACAATACTATTTGTTCAACACCCGCAAGAAATATGTAATTTCGTGACTCTACTGAGAGTGGGCGAAATAATGAATTCTCTGACTGTAGACGTAGAGAGTGGGCGAAATAGCATTTCGCCAACGCTCATTACGGGGAACGTTTACGCAAGTGTTGATAGTTTCGTCAATCAATCAGGTCACCCATTATTTCGCCCACGCTCAGCAGAGCCACGAAATGACATATTTCTTGCGGTAGTTGAACAAAATATTGTGTGCGACTATTGATCGAAAAAAAATATTCCACTCGTGTATTTTACCGCACTCGCTACGCTCGTGCGGCAAGATCCACACTCGAGGAATCTCCTCTTTCTCCCACTAGTCGCACAATATACTATTGCTTGCTTTCTTATCATTTTCAGTTGAAGAAATTATATGTTTACTTATATACACCTTGACCTAGGTACCTGTCTTTTCCAGAGTACCGTTTGGCCTACCCTAGGAATAATAGCCGAGAGCTAGTGACAAGTTTCAGGTGTTATTTATTCAAGGCCTTATTTTTATGAAGATGTTGAGGAGGCATTTTAAAGTGAGTGCCCTGGGTAAGGGATTTTGCTAAATAGCGGTATGGGAGGAATGCAGACCGCTCCCAACATGTACCAAAAAATGGTCACAATTATTATTGCTTTAAGGCTGGAATTGTTTGTATAGCTTTTCGGTGAACCTAATAATGCCATTATAATATTTGTAGATCGATTGGTCGGTATTAAAAGGGTGGCAAATCACCCTAAACGTGTCATGTACTCGACGAAATTTTTATTATTAGTTCAAGGTTCAAATTTTAATATGTTGTTACGGCGATTGTTTTAAGCATATGTTTCAATTCGTAGAATAAAATGTCGGTATTAACCCCCTCTCTTAGAGGGTAACTTGCTTGCCTATTTTGTTCTGCAAATTGAAATATATGCTTAAAACATTCTCCGTAACAACATATTAAAATTTGTACCTTGAAGTAATAATATAAATTTCGTCGGGTACATGACACGCGTTTAGGGTGATCTGCCACCCTTTTAATACTGACCAATCGATCTGCAAATATTATAATGACATTATTGAGTTCACCGACAAGCTACCGACAAGCCTTGAAACAATATTAATTGTGGTCATTTTTTTTTGTTACATGCTGGAAGCGGTCTGCATCCCTCCCATACCGCTATCTAGCAAAATCCCTTAGTGAGGGCACTTTAATATGCCTCCCTCAAGATCTTCACAAAAATAAGGCCTTGAATAAATAACACCTGAAAATTGTCACTAACTCTCGGTCTATAATAAAAAATAATACTTTTTTTAAATTTATTGTCAACAAAAACTGATCAGGCAGACAAACTGAAACCCGGCTCACTTCAGCTTCAAATCCTAGTTACGTCAATGATTAAGAGCCTGTTCAATCATACCTAAGTAGGGACAATAATTTAATAAGTATAAAGTATGTATTACCTATTTATTTTATTAGAATTTTAAGAACTTACCTAATGTCATTTTGTTTTAAATATGACCATGTGAAAAGGAAAGACAAAGAAAGAATGCCATATTCCTTTTTATATGTTTTATTTATGGTAAGTTAACCCATGATTCGTGATTTGCCCGCATTTACTAGTTTGCTATAAAAATATTGATTTTTACCCCTTTGTTGTTAAAAATTTATATACCTACTTAATATATTTTATTTTTATTAAATTGTTATGGTCCAGTTGTAAGCATCTTATTTTATTTCAAATTATCAGAAATATTAAAAACCAGAGTAGCAGAGTAACGAGTATAAGTAGTACTCGTTACTCATTTACAAAATTATAACACTAGAAGTAGGTACCCAGATGGCAGCTAAGTTGTGTACTCGTACTCAAGTACTTGCAAGTAATTTTGCAATACATTCGTTTCATACTTAAAGTACCTACTCATGAGTTACTGAGTATCTACTTCTCTAATCCAGAGTTGGGCAGAGAGATCTGGATTAGAGAAAGAATATAGGTATCTAATCAATTGTCGCTACAATAATTTATCGGTTCTTCGAAGATTCCACAGAATCAGTAGGTACCTATATATAAAAGGATGCAGACTTTAAAATTCAACATCATAAAATAACTGCTCAGTGCTCACAGAGAGATTGAAAATAGTGATGTGCAAGTATTCACTTCACTGCTACTTTTTCACAGATATCCATTTTTCACAGCGACCTTAAAAGATATCACTTAAAAGTAGCAGCTACCAATATTTCACTCTTAACGTTTGCACATCCAACTAGTATGGTCTGCACGCTGCTACCTGCATACTGTGAAGTGTGAGTAGTTCACAATTCGCCAGTATTTTACAGTTCACAGTTTACAATTGCATTCACAGATGTGTACCTACCTGTTGTACCCAACAGTGAAAAATATGGTTTATGAGGTAGGTACTTATTGAGTAGGTACTTATTATCATTATCTATTAGACTATTGGCACAAGAAATTGATTTGTTTTAATAACTTGTACCGTGTACGTTATATTTTAATGTTTCTTGACGCGGATTATTTATATAATAGTGTTTCGATTAATTAATTTCTTTCTCAAATGCAGAATTTGAATAACTGTGTCTAACAATTATTTTATTTATATTTTATAATAATCAATTGACTAAAATCCCTTATATCCGCTTACATAAGGAGTTTTGATCTTTTGATTATTATAAACAATTTTTTCTATTAATTCAAATTTAGATAATGTTAATTAACGTATCAAAATATACATGGACAAAAAATAGACAGGTACCTATTTTTCACAGTGACCTTAAAAGTGGCACCATCAGTCAATAGTTTTGCAAGCCATACTTCTTAACACCACGAAATATGAATTCACATATTTTCACTAGCATTTCACAGCCAAATGTACCTAACAGTGAAAAATATCATAATATGGAAGTCATAAAATATTTTACCTGGAATATTTTAACTGTGAATTTTTTCACTGCTGTGAACAAAAAGTAGCATTCACAGTTTTCACTGCTATTGAAAATTCACTGATATGCCCATCTCTAAATTGAAAAATATGCTAATTATAATCTGTTTAAAATGACTTTTTGAAAAATGTAACCAAGAAACAGTAGTCCTAAGTTAAAAATTACCGAAGTAACCGAAAGAATTATTAAAGGTGAATACAAAAACAGATAATTTTATAATAAATAAAAACATTATACTTATTAATTATTTTAATAGGATTTCAAAATAGCCAAGAACAATGGAGCGTCTACTGTAAAACTCCAGTTTACAGAACTGATGTAAATATCAAGTGAGATTTCAATTTGATTTTCGAAATAATAGATATTAAATTTATAATATATTATGAATTGAGGACATTGGTTAGCGTGCTGGCCTTTGGACCAAACTGTCGTGGGTTCGAATCCCACCTCCGCTCAAGGATGTTTTGTGATGTCGTTTAATTTAATTTGATGTAATTAGACGCTAATGATCTAGTAGTTGTCGAGTGTCTATAATCTACAATAAATAAGATAATATGAATTGATACGGGTTACCAGCCCCAAATAAAAATTAAAAAGTCCCTCTTTTTCGTGTCATGAGAAACTGTAAACAGTTTTGGTACCGCAGTTTAACCCAGCTTACCTGGCGTTCTTGATAACAGCGCACCTATCCATATTTACACGAGTCCAGTCACTCAGTTCTGTCGAGATAGACTCCGCGCTCGGAACGGCTGGAAGTCGTTCCGTCCTTCTTGCACATAGAGCGGACGTCGGTGCCATTCTCTCTGTCAATCTGATCCCCTCTCCGCTATACCACTGACAAATCATCATTACAATCTTCATTTTCCTTCTCTGTCTTCGCTCTTCTGTCTGGATGACCATCGGCCCAGCGTTAAGATTCTCCGTTGACATGCGACGCAGTGTGTCTCTACCGGAGTAGCGAGACACCTTGTTTGTTCCTTGCCTTCTCACATCATCATTGTTGTGTGTGTGCATTGTATTGATTGTTCTCTAGGTAGCATCACGTTCTATCATCTCAAAAGACGTTAGTGATAATAATATAACGATTGTTTTGACTGTGACTTTAATTTTTTTTTCTTTTTATCATAAATTTTATCTTTTGCAAAAACTTGATATATAAGTGGTCTTATTATTGTTTTTTTTTCTATGTAAATAACTATTATAGTGTGTTTATATTTATCTAATAAGTGGAACATTATTTTAATGATAGTGTTAGGCTTTAATGTAATTTGTAAAAAAGTGCGCTAGTTGAAGATTGGGACAACGATGACTGCGCGCGCAGTAACAATGGATTATTCGGCTGTCTTCGAAAGGTAACATTTTTGAATTTTCTTGCTCAGTCTTTTTTTTAATTTAAAAAACCGACATAATAAAATTGTCAATGTTTTCAAATATTTTATCTTAGATAGAGGGTAGTATTTTTTTAAATTCTAACACCTTAAGTAGCATCTTAAATTTAGTGGAGTCAGTAACTTCAATGCTCGGATAAACCAACAACTAATTTTGAGACACGATCTTCAAAAAAATAGGTAATCCTAAAAATAATTGTTAATTGATAATTCTGATACTTTAATATGAGATAGTAATTTTCAGTTTTATTAGTTTGTTGTGTGGTCACTATTTCAGTTATCGGAGGAAAAATCGCTCCAGGAAAAATATATTATCTCAAACGAATAATTCCATGAACACGGTTTAATTAGTTAGTATTTAAAATAAAATGATTTTGTAGGAATAAATGTTTGTTTGACCACAAATACATCATAAGTAAGTAATCAGTAATTATTACTAATGGAGCTTACACAAAATTCGTTCGGTTTTATCAGCATGAAAAACACAGACTTGAAAAATCGAGTACTATTTTATATCAAAACAAAACATATCAATGCTGATACTAGAATTCGAGACTCTTCACATTTTACTAAGTTAAGTACCTATTTTAATGCATTTAATAAGATTAAGTACCTAACTCAAAAACAAGAGAAAACGTCCAAAATGAAGAATGAAAAATAAGATAGTGCTATATTTCATTTTAAATTTATATTTGATAAATGATTAATCATAATTCCAAATACTTATGAGCAATAAGTGGTGATGTTTTAAGAGACATATTTCGCAAAAACCAAATATAAAGGAGCTATCATGTTGTGATAAAAATTGATCAAAAAATAATATTTTGACAAGATTACATACGTTGATTTTTTTTCGAAACGACAAGAAAATCAATACGAGTGTTATAAAAGTAATCTATTTTATTCAATCCGCATTTAATAATATAAAATAGACCACATCATATTCCTGCAACGGATGGTCACTTTAATAAAACAAAGTGCGTATGGGCATGTCCTATTCATTAGGAAATGACCATCATTCACAGCAGTGGAAATGTGCATGACTTCAAATGAAAAACACTTTTTCCAGTGATATTTTTCTATACACCTACTACCACGTACTTGTATACAGTGGTGTGCACTTAAAATCATAAAATTTACATTGAATTAATGTCAATAATATACTTAGTCTTTACAGCAGGATGCTTGTGACCGCAAAGGTCAAAACCACTTTTATCGAATTTTTCAGATATAGACTTATGGGGTTCCGTAATACGCAAAAGATCCAAACGAGACCCTATATTGTACTCACTATTCTGACATAATTAGTAGGTACTAGCTTTAACTCGTTTTTCATATAATTATCTTTAAACGTTTCATCTGTACATAAACTCTAAATTTAAACTGCATTTCACAACGGATTATTAATCCTGGCTGCGTGCTTATAGACCACCAGAGTCTATTTTTTCACGGCAATGAAAAGAGACAAGACCGTCGATCACAAATCTCGAGGTACCTTCCTGTCACATAGGCGTCGCGAATGTCGTGTTGAAAAAAATGTATTCATCAAAGTATCTTTCAAATATAAATAAACTCGCAAAACCAGTGACGCTATACCCCATAATCTGTCCCATCAGCCAATATTTAGCAAAAAAACTGCATGATCAGCATCTGATTGGTCGCTTGAAACTCAACACAGCAGAACAACCAATCAGATCGTGGCCAGACAGCGACAGAGCAAGTACTGTTCACGTGATAACTATGTATATCTGTTGATGGGAAAGACTATAGGCAGTAATAATAATAATAATAATAATAATGCCTTTTATTTCTTTTGACAAATAAAACATTTGTGTAGAAAACGTCAAGATAGTAAGTTACATATTAAAAAATTCATTTAAATTATAGAACAAATTCGACAAAATATATGTCTTCAAGAGACGACTAAAAATGTGAATAGTGTTGCATTCTTTAATGTTTCCTGGAAGCTTATTAAAAATTTTTATACCCATGTTATGGGGAGAATTCTTACTTATATTCAATCTGTTAAAGGGGAAACTCAGTTCATGCCTATGGCGTGTGTGATATGAATGATAATTACCATTAGTTGCAAAGTGGTTAATGTTTTTATATACAAATATACAAATTTCATAAACATAAATTTGACATAGAGTCATCAATTTAAAATTATTAAATGATTGTCGACATGAAGTTGTTTTGGGGATGCCAGCTATTGCACGAATAATACGTTTTTGGGCGATAAACACATCAATAGACATGACTGAATTTCCCCAGAAACAGATACCGTATCTCAGCCTTGAGACAACTTGTGCATCATAAAAATTTAAAAGTTGTATGGTTGTCAATACAGTCTTGAGGTTCCTAATCAAATAACAAATCGAATTAAGCTTAGATGATAGGTTAGAACAATGTATTTTCCAATTTAGGTTATCGTCCAGATGTAAACCAAGAAATTTTATAGATTTGACTCTTTCAATAGTTTCTCCTTTAATATGAATGTTTAGATCCATATTATTAACATTTTGATAGTTATGGAATCTGATGTACTGTGTTTTAGATTTATTTAAGTAGAGTGAATTACAACTAAACCAAACAAGTAATTTATTTAAATTAAGATCACATTTAGCGTTGAGCTGAAATGAGTCTTTGTCACTGAGAATAATTGAAGCATCATCAGCATATAGAGTACATGACAGGTCAGGTTCAAGAGCTTTAAATTTATTTAGATTAATTAATTTCGTTCGGCTCGATTTGATGATCGTATATGATATAGAAAAGCTTATCGGCAGTGATGTGTCTTCATTGAAGCGAAAAATGCAAGAACTGGATTAAATCTTCATTAATCCATATCGTAAAACAAATTATATGGGGGAGGGGTAACCCTGAAAGGACTGATTGTTTTCTATGAAGGCTAATTAGGAATATTCGGAAACATACCCCAACGGTAATAAACAACGAAGTGCTGCGCAATCACCTCAGATTCTAACCATTGAGATTTGGGTACCAAGATATTCAGATCCTAGTTAGTTGTCGGGGAGGCACAATGGGCCTTGTAGACCTGAGTGCAGTGGGGATAAATTTCCAGACCCCTAATTTATTTATCTACTATACCCATGATTGTATATTCTTTGTACGCCTCTGGTAACCACGTTATATTATTATGACAATAATAAATACCTAATAGCTAATGGATTACGTTGTATTTTGACATCCATCAGTGACATAATATTGTAGCGTATTTTCTTCTATAATCATGTAATCTTCCTCGTAAAGTAATATTTTATGCAATGCACATACAAAAATAGCTTGTCTTTATCTTGTTTTACTTCAAATAGACATGCTCAATAGTGAGGAAAAACATTTTCTCAGAATTTAATAAAAGCAGCTTTTCCTTTTAATAAATTCAGCGTCATGTTCATAGTTCATAAAGCACTGAGCTTTCGTGCGCGTTATGATGACAATTTTCTATAATGCACTAAATCGCGGGAAAAAGTAACAGCGGATACTTTCAAGCATCCATTTAATTATCTGGAAATAGATAAAATCAAAACGCATCTCTTAATATAATTACGGAAAAATATTGCTAGCTTTCATTGCATAGAAAATTCAATAAAGTCTGTTTTTTTCTAAAATAAGTGTAATTTTTATAACATTATTGAAAGTCTGAACCAATACAAACAGAGCAAGGTTTCAAAAGTTCCAGTAACACAGGTATAATTTGATGGTGAATTTTTATCTTATTACATAAAAAACTAAATATTTTCTTAGTAAAGGCTTGTTAATTACAGCAGCCCGGTTCAGTTTCTCCCGGGTGCAAATCTCTATTTTCACTCACTCCTCATCGCCCTTTTGTAGTAGCGCGAGCGTAACAATATATACCTAGCCTGTTACTCCTGAAAGTATGGGCTATTTGTCACTGAAATAATTATTTAAATCGGTTTAGTGGTTCTCGAGCTCTGCGAGGTAACGTATACATACACGGTACTACTATTAGTACCTATAGATTAAAAGTTGTGAAGAAAATCTATTTACTGCGTTCCAATTTGGACAGTAAACTAAATCTATTGGCTCCTACCCTCACACAGGCTTTGCCAAGTAGGAAACATTTATTGGTGCCAAGTTTTTGAATCCACATCGAGCCCATATTATATACTCGTAGTTATGTTAATAAACTTTCGGGCTTGAGAATAGCCGAGAGTGTAGCGGCGTTGTTGTTTACATGGCGTTGCTATGGTTCCTCTATTACAAGTCCCCAGTTCCCGAGTTCTAGCCCGAGAGCTGGTAAAAGTGTCAATTGGATTTTCAATTTATTATTAAAAAAAAAAAATATAATGAATTGAAAATATGAATTGGTGCTAGGCCCAACTAACCTTAGCTGTTGGTGGTCTTTAAAATACAATTACAATTAATAAACTTTCGTCAACATTCCAGTCTGCCAGTCATTCAAAAATGACAAAAAAAACATTGTCCTGCTCTTCGCCAAGTTAAGCAGGAATGACATATTACAGTACCAATATTTTGTATAATAATAATAAATTATGATTTAAATATTGATATGATTTATAATAATATGTAAAAAAACCCAAATGCCACGTTTGCAACATTTAAAAAAAATCGGCCGTTGTCATGGGAACGCCCCCCGTCTTTAAGTGAGTTGTGGGTTTGGGACTGAACGCCACCCACCTTTTATGTCTCCAGTCCCTAGACGCGACGACCGTCGACGTTCTTCCATCATATAGATTGGTTTTCGAGGTGGTTGCCACGGCAACAACAAAATACAACACAGAACTTGTCTATTATCTGCATCATACGTGATATGTTTATTGTATATATGTACTTATACTGTGTGTACTTCTGTGTGCCTACCCTTCCATAGTACCCGTCAGGGTGACTCATGTAATTGTAAACCCTTCACTCACTTCTTAGAACTACCTGTAATTTTGTCAGATGTCTGAAAAATTGTTTCTTTATGTACCAGTCAAAACATGTTTTTGATAAGTTATTTTCAAATTTGATTATAGATACCATAAATTGGGTAATTTTATATTGTCTCTAAATGGCTGCCAAGCTTTGTAGAGTTTATTTTGCTTTACAATTATCAGCATTAACAATCTCAACGGTTTCTTTCTTGTAAAAACCATATTTTTAAGAACTTTTTTTTGGAATTTTAAAGTTAAAGCTTTCCGGCGTTTATTTCTTTTCATTTTCAGAGAAACTATTTTCCAATTTGATAGACAACAACTTAGACGCCAAATTTTCCCGCCTATATTTTGCTTCAAACTATACGTCACATTAATAACACTCAAACAATCTGGGCTGTTCTTCTTTTATTAAATTACGATACGTTATCCGAAATGGTATTATTTTGAATCTTTTTCTAGTCGGCATAAATAGTCTAACGATTTTCAGATCATCTCTAAATGAAATACAGACAATAATACATAATTATGTCACCTTTACTCACGTCATAAAATGACTTTAGCCATAATAACACAATAATTAATAAATATAAACACCTTCATGCTTTGTCATGTTATGTTTGTCCACCCTTTTGGATCAAACTTGATGAAAACCAGTTTCGTTTTTTCCATCCTACCAGTACCTATAATCTAAATAGTAAATATAACTGCGACAAAACCTCGTCGAATTTTTAAATAGGTTTTTATTTTCAGATAGATTTTTTATTGTTAACTTTCGAAAAAACCTTGTATATGCATGTCTACATAAATTCTAAACTACATTTCAAAATGGCGCTGGGTGTGCGGGATACTCAATCTATTTTTCGCAGCAATGAAAAGTGACAGCAGTGACTGTCGATCACGTCTCGAAATACCTTCATACGACACAATTAACAAATTTCGTTCGACTCGACGTTCTCGACGCTCGTGTAGTTAGGCGGCGCCTCAAACAAAATGATCGCCAGTAGGTACCACTGTTTATTGTCATATGCAAAGAACAATGAAGAATTGCGGATCATTAAATGAACTGGATAATTCAGACGTATAGTGGGCCCCCAGGCCGGAATATTTGGCAGGGCCCCCTATCCACCACTTCGATTTTTGTCTTCAGTTCATCTCTTATAGTTGGCCAACCCACCACGACGGACGTCCGTCTAGAGCCCTGAAGCCCCCCCCTTGTGGGGACCGTAATTCATCGTCATTAAATTACCGTATAAATTCGACGTAAGTGATTTTGCCTTTTACCACCTGATATTATAATTTGTAGTTATTTCGTGTCGACCCCAATTCTCCTCCATGGTTCTTCCATCTTGTGTCCCAGTGTTTTTTATTTGTTTTTTATTTAGTTTATGGCTTAATTTCATTGTTTGTTTAATTAATTGGTGAGCAAACAAGTCATGGCTAATTACACTAATCGGTGAAGAAGCCAATAATCCGTATATAAAAAATTATTTCGTGTTCATATTAATAGGAAATAAATAAGAAACATTCTTATAAATAACTGATATTCAAAAGGAAACATCGGGCTTATCGAAGTAAATTTCCCCGTCATCTGGATTGTCTACATTCCGTATACATCCTAGCGCACGGACCATGCGCATTGGACAAACGTAATCGTGGAGGCGGTGGAATCTACGTGTATGTTAAAAGTAATCTCTCTGCTGCAGCCAGCGTGCCCTTGCATGGTGAAGAGACAGAGATAGAGGCGGGAAGGCGGTGTTTTGTTGCCGGCCCCCCGTCAGAGTCCGGAGTCGAGTAGACTACTCCGGGAACTGTCGTGTCGTGACCGTTGAATCTATACGCTCACACCGGACTAAAAGTCGCATAGTTTCAGAACAGTTTTCTAGCGTACAGCAAGGAGAAAATAAATATTCATTGTAAATACAAAACCTGCTTACAATATTACACTATTTAAAACGTTAAAAAATTGATTTTTAAAATTACTGAATCTATAAGAAAACGAATTTTCCCTGGCATGAGAGTGAGACCTAGCTAGATTGATTTTTTATTCCCCAAAACCCCTTTTAAGTAAATTTCATCCAAATCGTTAAAGCCGTTTTATCCCTGTCAGCGTTACATTACAGCGTTTCATTAATTTTTGAGTCGAGGTCATTCCAATTCACTACCCTCGCGAGGGCAGTATAGCCTAGTGGTTAGCGTGCTTAGTGCCGCAACCTCTGGACTGGACTGCCGTGGGTTCGAATCCCACCTGCGCGCTCATGGATGTTTTGTGATGTTATTTAGTTTTAAGATAGTTGTTATTTAGTGTAGTTGAAAGACGCTATTGACCTGAGATGTCGACGCGTCTATAATCTACAATAAATAAATAAAAACACTACCCTCGCTAAGGAAGAGTTGCTTGCGCTTTCCATTTATCTATACTACAGTTACTCTGTAACTCGAATCTTGCTAAGTCGAAATCATCTCTAAGTCGAAGAAATTAGCCATTAATTCCCTTCCGCTGAAAACCAAAAAAAATTATTTCAACTTTATAACTCGAACTAAAAATTATGCCCGATTTTGATAAAACTTGGTACGCTATTAATGCGGGTACCCAAACTTGAAGTGTAGGGTATAATTTTTATCCGACTACGCTTGGGTTAAGATATGAGTTCCCGTGGCATCAACTCGATGTTCAGACCAAAGAAAACAACTTCTCAATAAAATGTTTTCATATAGGTATCTATAATAAGAAAGAATAGTACATTGTGTTACTAGATCAGAAAGTTAACGTTTTCGAGGAGATGTGAAGTTAGCCACACGAACGAATCAAGGGTGGAATCACACGAGTCACAAATGCCAACTTTCTACCCGAATTTAACACACAAAACTTTTTGATAATAACTGCATTGAAAGAACAGCATTAAATACATACAAAAACACCGTAATTGAATATTCTATTTAGGTTAAGCGAATTGTCTGATATACTTTAAAACCATCGCCTAAGATCAAGCGCGGATCCACCGTTGTGGACACGGTGGGCATGCCCACAACCCTAATATTATTGAGGTCGATAGGCTGATGTTATATCTGCAATTCCTTAATCAAACTAAAAAAAACGAACCGTTGCGGGTAAGAACGCGAGTGACTTTTTTATTTTGGCTACTAGTCTAGTAGTTTGTACTGTTTGACGTTTCGTGAGCGAGTTCGTAGTTCGACTCGCACTTGGCCGATTTTCGAGTGGCCGTGACCACAACCTTTTTTAAGGGCTGGAACCGCGCCTGCAGGCCAAAAATGGCGCCAATTTCGCTTGATTTCAACCCGAAAGGGACGAAAATATTTTATATTTGATCTGTGCATGCGCGACTTTTATTTTACGTCATTGCGGCATGCAAAAGAGAGGGAGGGGGCAGACCGAAAACTATACTTGAATGACGAATGTCCAGAAAGACATGAATTAAGTTAGGCCTGTCAGTGACGATGCTTATCAGCGATAAGTGAATGGCGCCTCAGGATTAGGAAAGCCGATCCCGCGTAACGGGAAAAGGCGAGGACGATGATGATGATTGCGGCATGCAAAAGTCAACTTTCGTCACCGAAAACAAGTATGTAATTATTCACTTTCAATATACGTATTACAAAAAAACAATCTTACAATTTACAAATTTACCAACTCTTCCATAATGAAGCGCTGTCTTCAACAACGGAAGCTTACAAACCATTCTCAGCTATGTAACACTATTTTGTACCCGCTGTGCGTTGCCATGGCAACAAATCCGATGCACGAAACCTTACGTAACGCGGAGTAGACTCTATACTTTATACAGTATATGTATATAATGTTTCGTATTTACTATAATATGTACATTGTACACATTTTATTCAGACTTCAGAGTACATAGTCACATCTTTTGTTATGTAACTTATGTACATATGTTCTGTTATGTAATACATAAATGAAGAGCCGGAGAGTCTATTTTACCAGGTACTGCAGTATCATCTATTGTTTACATAACATTTTCCTTTAACGATCTTCGTGGCTCTTATACTAATACGATTTTTTATTTAAATCAAAGGACCCCAACCAACTCCTTATAAAATTATATGACGACAAATCGAATTTTGATTTTTGACGTAGAATTACGTCTTTCCCGGCGGTATATAGGGGGGTAAAATGATGCGAGACGAAAAATGTGTTACAAAAGATGTGTCACAAAAAATGTGTGATGCGACCTACTATAGAGTTACGCTATAGTTTATTTGTGTTTTGTATCACGTATATGTCATGTTAAAATTTTAAGATAAATAACCTATAGTTTAAGTAGTTTTACGTCTTTGGTTGCGGCACAATCGTAATTACTGCGCACCTTGTTATTTTTTTTATGTGTAAAAATATTTACTATGGCGCCCCCTCCCCAGATTTCAGCTACCTAGATTGAGTCGGTAAAATGTCACGGAAGAAATGTGTGGCGGAAGTGATGCAAAATTCCACTACCAACCATATGCAGCTAGTATCGTACTCGAATCTGAATGTTTGTACACATCTCTAGAGAGCACTAGGGATGTGTTTTAAAGACCACCGACTCTATCAGAGCTTTCGGGGTGTACCTAGTATCGATTCACATTTTCAATTTTTTACAATAAACTGAAAACCCAGTTGACACTTCCATTAGTTCTCAGGTTAGAACCTGTGAACTGAGGGTTTTGTAAGAAAACGGACCGTGGAACTTTTTTATTTTATTATTATTATTATTTTTGTTTTTGAATAGAAATATCAACTAAAAACAAAAACATTCGATAAAGTCGGATAAAGTATTAATTCTAGATTTTTTCGATCTGTCTCACCAGGAGAGGCGTAATGAAGGTATAGAAGTTACCTCTCAGAAAATATACAGCATTTGTCTTCTGATCGGATAGAATTCCTAAATTTTAAATTGATTGGGCTGGGGAATAGCCGAGATCATGACTCATCTATTAAATGCATTCAGTTTCCAGATATAAACTAAAAAATATTAATGGGTACTAGGCCCAGATAATCGTGGCAGTTAATTGCCTTAAATAAATTAAAAAATCGTTGATTTATTTGGGGGAAAACGCAACGATGTAAACATTAAATTATTTTTCACGGGTTATGCGAGAGTAAAAAAAGTTTATAAATTCGAAAATACATTGAATCTTTAAAAAAGGTATTTGTATCCTTGTTTACAAATTTTTTTTGTCTTTAAAACAGTCCTTTCAGTCAAAATATATCGCAGTTTGTAGACTTCCGGTACGATAAACTCTTAAGATTATATTTCATCGTGCAACTCCTTTGCAGATACACTTATAAGATTTCCCCACAAACACATACAATATGTACTTATCGTCTTATATAGGTATATGTACATAAAGCCGCTGTGTCCCATTTCTCAAAGCGCATGCGCAAACGTAACAAATTTCGTGCAGCTTTAATCTCTGTGAAGGGGTGGTGGCCCGGCCTGCCACCCGGAATCCCGGTCTCCGGAGCAGATCCATACGTCGGTTGTACGCCGGCGTTGCTATGGCAACTAATCCTCTTTGTGCGAATAGCGTTCGTGCATGCACTATAGTGTCGTCCTTGTTTCTCTTAAGCTTCCGCGATCGCTGAAAATTACCACCATTTTTGGAGGAAAATAGTTTAAAACAAGGCTGAAGACTTGCGTAGTCACTGCGTGGCATTTAATAATTATTCTTAATTTATATTTGGATAAAAACAAAAATAGGCGCATGTTTATAATTTTGTAAATTGTTCATAAATGAACTTTTTATATATTTATTTCTTTAAGGTCACCAATTACCACAACTATCTGGACTTAAAATCAGATCAATTTTTCAGCTTATTTTTTATTGAAAATTGATGAAATAAGTGAGAAAAAATACGTCTAATGAATATTTGAATAAGTATTTAATTAAAAACGTTTTAAAATTTACTGACTGATAACATTTAAAAACACGAATCTTTTATAGTTTTACAAATTATTATACAATGTAACCAGTGACTATGTTACATAATATTGCAGCTAAATCAATAGTGATTGTGTTTTAAAGACCACCAACAGTTCAACAGCTCTAAGCAAAATATAATATACAAGTAGAAGCCATACTAATATCAAATTTGAATTTCTCATGTCAATAAACCCTTAGATACCAATTTTTATTAAAATATTTCAAAAGTTATTTACAAAAAACAAAAATAAAAATAAATTTTAACACCCTGTATCTTCGAAACGAAGTATTTTCGGACATAGGTTCATATGAACTTTTTTTCTTATTTTTAAGCAAGATAGGAAACCCATCCTGAATTTTTTTGCAATATTAATGAAATACCCTGTATACCTAAAAAATAGAAAATTACAATAAAATTCAAAATTATTTCAACAAAAATTAAATTGATACTCTCGCCAATTCTCGAATTAAAAGCTTTTTACCTTAAGTAGCGTTATATTGTTCCTTTGTGTGAGCTGGTATAGATTTTCTGTTTTGTGTATTTTATAAGAGATAAATATATTATTTCTATTTTTGGGAACTGGGTGTTTGCAATAGGCGGACGAACGTCGTAAAAAGCAACGCCATTCCTGCAATATCGGCTATTATTCGGCACTCAAATTTTGAATTTATATACGAAAACATTTAGAGGACAGCTTGTTGGCATTTGAATCAAACTGTCATGAGTTCGAATCCCACCTCCACCCATGGATATTTAGTGATATCGTTTAATTTAATATAATGTAACTAGACGATAATGTCGAGCATCTATAATCTATACTAATATCATAAAGCTGAAGAGTTTGTTTGTTTGTTTATCTGTTTGTTTGGTTGAACGCGCTAATCTCAGGAACTACTGGTTCGAATTGAAATAGGAGCGGAGCATCATTGAAAAATGTTGCAAAAACGGGAAAAATTATTCCTTTTGAGAGCTTCTGTTGCGTGCGCTGCGTAAACGGTTAAAGTTACGCAAAAATCATGTATGACGGAATTGTTCCCGGAAGGTTTATATATATATATATATATAGCGAACGAGCGAAGCGAGTGAGTAATGTAATTATTATATTCAAGCGAACGAGCGAAGCGAGTGAGTAGTGTATTTATAATATTCAAGCGAAGGAGCGAAGCGAGTGAGTAGTGTATTGCACCCGGGTGAAGCCGGACGGGTACTGCTAGTCCACAGTAAACAAATAAAACGAAAAACCTTTTATATGTGCAAGAGCTTTTCTAGGAAAAAATTATAATTACTTTGGCTGCAGTATTTTCACCCTCACATTTGACAAAAAAACGTAGCAATTTAGTATACCTACTTCTTTTTTTGCCAAGGAAATTCATTATACAATAGACACTAACTTCTATAGTAAGGAAGATGGATAATGTTTGAGGTATTAGATGAATGACGAAAGGAGAAGGGAGAAGTGGTACCAGTTAGCACCATTGAACCGTTCGGAAGGTTTATACACCGGCTTTCATCTCGTAAATTGCTTTCTTGATGAGAATTCTCAATAACAATATAACGTCGAAAAAATATAGTCTCGTCAAACTATTCATCAGCGCAGACGTATTAATACAAAATAACTTTTGTAAGGTTTCAAAAAGCTCATACAAACATTTCCAGTAACACGGCACGTCCACCATAAAATGACACGTTTCTTCCACCATCGTTGAATGGCAAGATTTTTTCCCAGTTATTTTTACATTTAAATTATAATTTACGAATTCTGAGTTCCCTGTAAACTTTGTTCTCGATTAATTTGTTAATTTAGTTCGTAGATTTGTCAGATTTTATTACATTTGAGACAAATGTTTTTTGTGGTTATAGAATATAGATACATATAAGTAGTATTTATATAGTTTTTCTTACTAACATTGAAAAGTACATTATTTATTTTCAAGAGAATCTCACGGACGCCCCTCACACCAAAAAATTATTTTATTGCATTATTTGTAATCCAGTAGATGAGAAAAACTGGCCCATAGAGCCCCAATCTTCGTTGTTAGCTGTTAAAACATTGATTTGTAAAAGATTTTAAAAATGGTAGAGTCTTCAAATAACATTTGTTCAGGGACTATTTCGCCAATCTTTATTATTAATTTGCAGACGAACACAATATGTTAATTATATTATTAATTATAGATTTTTTTTGTTAATCGATACCAGATCAAATTGCCACTTATAACTTGTAAAAAAGTTATAGACATTTTCATTATCGGCACAGGTAGAGCTTGATAATACACATAGAGCTTACAACAAAATTGTTGAAGAAATAACATCATCCTCAGTTGTTGAGCGTTCATAATCTACAATCTATCTACAATATCGCCAACGTATAAAAATATATCTTTTTTCTGGCGAGTTTCGCTTGGTAGTTTAAGAGTGTCTTCAAAAAGTTATGGAACTTTTGCAATTTTGATTTTTACACAATTTGTCTTACTTATACACAATATCATTGTCATTTTCGAATAAGTTAGGTATGAATGTGTTAAAATGATTAAGTTGATTATTATAAATTATAACACCCATTAGCTACCATAATCATTTATTACTACACGCATTTCCACACCACATAATATATAGGTATATATGTAGTGTTTGTAGTTGTTTTTATGATTAGCTCAACACTAATATGTACATACAGTTACATGTATATTATTATGTACTAATGTAGAAAGACAGGCTGTGTCTGCTGTCACATACGTAAATCAATTCTCACACAGGTAATGTAGTATACTGGGTGTCCCTAAACGTTTAAATCTGACTTCAATATACATAAATTTATGCATTTTAAGGTCTCCAATAAATTTAAAAACACGCCACAGAGACGCGTAAAACAAGAATGTCATTTAAAACCAGACAATGAGGATCTCCGTGAAACTCAAGTGGATTGAGTGAGATGCATGCGCATGCAAGTGCGACGGTGATGCACGTTAGGCTTTCGCAAAACAGTTCCAAAGACGGAACGAACATGAAAAGCTTCTTTTGTTGAGCGTATACATATTTCCGAGGAACGATCTTGTTTCACTGCAAACACCGTATGAGGATCCGCGGATTGCGGACCGATTTCGTTCCACAGCTCTAAAGTCTAAACGGACAGGAATATGCTTCATAGTGTAAATCCGAGCCTACCCGAACACGTCAGGCGCTATATAGTACATATGCACTCTCATTCGGGAACGAACGAATACTCACACTGTGGCCGTTGTTCAACTTGACGAATGGCAACATATCTCGTGATGAAATCGGATTATAATATTTCAAAGATTGGATATGTTAAGATGCGTTCCAATTAGAAAAGATAGGAAACATCTCCGTCAGAGGACATGGTTCCTGGAGCTATACATGTCCGGAACTATCCAAATCTAATGCATGTCCACATTTTAGGCATACCGAGCGTTGATATGACGTATTTACCTTAAGACATGTACTTACGTGCTTACGTGACGAGCAAAGCTGAGACATTTTTTCATAAAAGAAATCTTGATAGTTTACGATTCTTAAGTTAATAGTGCAGTTTTTACTGCTCCATGAAATTAAAATTTTGAAAGAATTAAGTCGTTATTTTTTATTAACGGAAGAGAAAAATGTTTTATGTCAATTTTCCACGCTTTCCTCAGTTGTCTCATCAAGTCACACTGTAAGTTTGTGTTGTGTGTAGATAGCTTGTTGGTTGCCATGACGACACGTCTCTCGTGTTTTTCACCTGTCCTACGCCCATCTGCGGCCGACGATGTGTGGCGGCACCGCGCTCTACAGCACGATACATGTTGCGGGCAAAGCGCGAGTTGTCATTGCATCACTGCGTCCCGCTAAATTAAAATTATCGTTTCTGATACAGCTCAGCCAATACTTACTTGACAAGTCGCCAAGATACAGTTTAGCATAAAATATAGATGATAAAGATTAGATAGTTGATACTTACCTTTAGTTCTTATCTAATGTCATTATGTATACTATTTTATTGATACCTACACTGTGCATAGCTGGTGACAGCTGACCCAGTGAAATTAAAGTTAAAAAAAAGATTAGATAGAAGAAAGTCGCAATGTCATGTGAGAAAATTACATTTTAAATCATAACTTTTGCCTCTGACGTGACGCGTTCTGACTCCAACAAATAGCAGTATTACGTCACACTGTAAAAAATGAACTAATGAACGACGTTGAGAAACATGTGATTGAACATTAAGGTTATGTTTATAATAAATAAAAATACACAAAACTTGTACCAAAAATATTTTTTTCTTAATTTAATTTACTCAACGATCGTTTCGGGTTATTAACCCATCATTAGGAGCACAAATAGTTGAAGTTAAAATATTTGTGGTCCTGATGATGGGTTATTAGCCCAAAACGATCGTTGAGTGAATTAACCTAGTCTTATAACCGGTTTATCATACATTTTAATCACGATGTTTTTTAATCACACTGTTAAATTTTTACAACTACGTGTTCATTGGTGGCTGCATTTTGTTACCATAGCAACCCATCATTTAACAGTATGATTAAAAAAATACCGTGATTAATATGTACGATAATCCGGCCTTTAGTGTATTTATATTTACATGTTCTACCAAGTGCCATGCGATGAATCTGTTGAAGAGGTTATGTTTATGTTTACATATCCTAGATTTACCTACCGATTAATGCAGTACCCTAATTAGAAGCGACTGTAATAAATAAGTACTGTTAGAACGCTAAAGGTTCTTGAAATTAAAGAAACTATTAAATTCAATCTTTCTAATCTATTTTATTATTTTCAATAAACACATTCGCATCATGCGTTCGCCGTGAACGTTCACTTGACGTATACGGTTCAGTGTTCACTACAGCATGGCAGGACCGTAGCTAGGAGGGGGGGGGCATTAAGGGGCAATTCCCTACCTTAAAACATCCAGTGCCCTACTTTAAGGAATTATAAACAAGCCGCAAAGACTGTCACGACAGAATGACAGACTTGATCTATCTGGCATTTGGAAAAACAAGATTAAATTCGTTGGACTAAATGAAGTTCTTCGGAAATTTGATAACATGGCAAGTTCTGTATTTTTTTTTTTTTTTTTTGAATAAATTGTCATTTACCGTTTTCTTGCTTTTGTAATTTGATATCACCAGATGAGGTGGGCAATCCAATTAAAAAATTGTAGTCTTTTGCTTCAGCCCTACTTTAAACTTTCAGTGCCCTATCTTGAATTCAGCTCTAGCTACGGCCCTGCAGCATGGTCTCGCCATGTCGGGAAACTATACTGAAGAATGCCCTCTCTGCTTCAACTGATTTTCCTAACAGTACTTATAAATGATTTCTTACTCATCGACATTTTCAGTTGATAATATCTTCACGACTATATATTCTAGAATTCACAATATGGCGAGATAAATTCTACAGATGAGGTTTGAATTTTGATTCTCGGCCGATCACATATATAAATTCTGTTCAAAGCTGTGGGCTGGCTGCAGTCCGCACTGTTCTGTTAAGCCCAGGTACACCGACACACGGTGCTGTGTTGTGAGCGAGGCGAGGTGAACCGATGGAGAAGATCAATACCCAACATTAACAAACTGACTTATCACACTCCGCACTCTCTCTCTCTCTCTCTCTTCCCTTCGCTATCTCGCCACCTCTCTCTGCCCTTATTGTGAACAACGATTACACTGTATGTCCCACGTGTCTCTCCCTAATACCTATCTGATCGGACCACCTTTTATCTAATGCGCCAGTAAATTATCGTCTCATTTGTAATCCTGTCTGTCTGTTTGCTTGTCTCTAATCAATTAACATCCAATCCAGTACAAAATTCGCTTACAATCTAACCAAAAATATTATTATCTTCCAGTATGGAAAATATTGAGAAAAGCTGAGATCTAGTGCAAACCCTTGCAGTTTCCAGTTTCTAATCAGAGAAATGTTGAAAGTGTTAACTGGATTTTCATTTATTATTAAAAATGTTAATGGAGGCTAAACCCAGAAAAACCTGGCAGAAAGAACATGTTATGAGAAAAGAATAGTAGGTATAAATAGATGATTAAATAATCCGGATTGGATTCTTCGTAATGCCAGCTCAGAAACGACAAGAAATTATGAGAACATGCCAAGAAATACACAGGATATCGATTTTCATACAGAAATTTACATAAAAACCAAAGGAAATCGATTTTCTATATAGGAATCTATTGCCTACATTTATAGGGGTTCCTAGTTGGTAATCTACATGAAAATCTGTAGGTAATTTATTACTTCCCAAATTTTGCATATATAGTCTTTTTCAGTTTGTAGAATTGTGTTTTTGGCTATTGTGAATTCATTTTAAAAACAGGTAGACTATAAGCTCCTAGATTATTAGCAGATTCAAATTGAAATTCTTTATTGCTCCAAAGACAAAAGAAATTGCATAGGGGAAATCATTTACAAATAGCCTGATTCATATAAAAATATTCCTACTGGAATCAAAGTAAATGTAGCGTTAAAACAAATGGGCTCCAACAGGAATAGATTTGTGTATAGTGTATAGATTCCATTGGAATAGATTCCTTATACACGTAAAACCAAAATTAATTGCAGTGGTTTGAGGAACACTGATTATAAGATTATTGTAAAAATGAATATTTTTCTTATACTATGACAATAACATTTTTTTATTATTATTATTATTATTCCTTATACAGAGACGAATTTCTATAAGAAATCAGGATACAGAAGTCCAGATAGAAATGGAACTTCTCATGCGGACTTTTTTTACTAAAGCAGCTTAACAACCGAGAAAGCAATATTCTTAGGCAAATTTTCTTGGCCGAAGCTATCAAGAAGTAAAATCATCTTTATTATATTTTATTCCTAACCCTTACAAAACGATACAATAAAAACGTTAACTGCTTTATGTGTATTGCATATAATTTATTATAATGTTGGTACTTTGAATTGTATGTTTGTGTTACAGTAAATACGAAGAGGAGATATGAAATCAAAATGTAAATGCAGATGCAACAGCTATAACCGCCCGCGTCTCTTTTATATATAAAAAAAACTACAACATTAATGTGGCGCGTGCTAACATCTGTTATTTTTTAAGCCTTACCTTATCTTCGATATGTAATATAATACCTGCTGGTAACCGCTAAACAGTACCTCGTCATTATAACAAGGTCTACAGTAGATGATTTGTTATCGAATTTTTATCGTTTTATCCAGAGCTTTTTATCCGCAACTTCGCTCGCGTGAACGACAATTTTTTCCCGAAAATTAGTTCATGCCAATGTCCATTTTGATGGGACATTTATCTTAACCCGCAAGAATACCCGGGTAAAAATTCGACTGATGACCAGTCCTATACTTCCCACCTAGTAAATATTTGCAAAAAATAAACACTCTTTTTTTATTCTTTGAAAAAAGCATGGCCCTCTTTTTTGTTTGGTGATCCTACTGCTAGTAATATAGCAAAAATCATGGTTACCTTGATTTACGTACAATTTTCTATTTTTAGTAAAATATTTTTTTCTCGAAAACTACACATTTTAGAGAAAAAAAATATTTACATTTTTTTCATATTATAACATCTAGAATTCATTTATATTTTTTTTACCTATGTTAATACGTGACATTGATAACGTTTTTTTTTAATATCTCAGGATCCACTGAACCGATTTGACTCAAAATCTAATCAGATCTAAGTTAAAGACTGATAAACACAATAGAACAATCGGCATAGCCGTATGTTGTTCCGCTTTTACGATATCGAAGGCGAAAAATTGACCACACACACACACACATACAGACATCAGTCAGAAAATGATCTTAAACGATTACTAGGGTCTCAAAACGTGAAGATCTGTTAAAATCTCGAAATATTTTTTTCGGACTAAATCCATTACTTCCCTACCATAGTAGAGATGGGAAGTAAAAAATACCGTTCAGGTTTACCGTTAAAGTTTGGATACCAATTATTGATAGTGTATACAGGTTTCAAAAGGAGTACGGTTCACGAAAAAGCAGTATAAAACTCCCCAAAAGAGTAGACGGGTGGTTACTACCTTAAATATATCAAAGAAGAAATATATAGAAAAAGCTTTGTACGCCAATATCAACTTAGTTATCTGGAAAATTGTAATTCGCTAATGCAAGTAAATTCATATTGTGGAAATGTGTTATATAAACATTTATTAATTAACTAACTAATTTGTTACCTCATTCTAATGGCACACTATTGAATCACTATTATGATCCACAAGCCCGCTGGGGATTTAAAAAAAAGTGTTTTTCTGATGATCTAGATTTTTGATATTTATTTCACTTGAAATTAATAAAACGTCATACTTAATCTATTTGTGACGTCACAAATGTAACAAACACACCTATACCAAATGTTTTTTATTGCTTTCAAATTCTTGAAATAGCTCATCGTGTTTATTAATATACCTATATTTAGAAAATTGTCGATGAAGTAGATTCAAATTGACAAACTGTAGTAACCAACAGTTTACAGTAAAATTCCTTTATTTGTAAAAATATAGATATGCATGAATTGAATTGTAGATTATAGACGCTCGACAACAGAGGTCATTAGCGTCTAAAAAAATAAAAAATAAAAATAAAAAAGTATAGATATGCATATTATATATTATTTTCAATTGTTTTGTGTACAAGATTACGGAAAACATTTGGGTGGAACAACGAAACAAAAAACCATCAACGGAAATAGTATATTTGTGTACAAGTCTAAGAAACGATTCGATATTGTATTGTCATATCCGGTCTACAACAATTATAAAGCGTGCCTTAAAACAATGATACTGATAACGTATTTTCCAATTATATTATAGATTTCAATTTCATTTCAATGTTGTTAGGGGAAAGGTGACAAGTTTCAGAACTTTCATATTATCGCAACTATAAACCGGTAAACGCATTTTAAAAACATGACAAGCTAAATGCACAATTTTCTAATTAATAATATATTCTTCATTTGTTGTGCGTTTTATTACAAGTCATAATTATTTGCATGCGTCTGTTTATTAGATGCCTTATTTACCTAGTTATTCATACTATACGGTTATACCTACCTACATGTTCTGTTAATCTGTTATTTCTTTTACTAACCATTTATTAGTACATAATATGTACACTATTGGCGTTAGCTGAACCATCAAATCTGGACGTTTCGATTTGTGTCAAAATAGAATTTTAACCCTTTAGTAAAGATGGAAGCATGCCCCTAAAATTATATTAGAATCGGACAAACGCGGCGGAAATACAGTCAGAGACTCACAACTGTCTATAACGAAACCCAAGAACTGATGAGCGATTTTTTTCGTTATAGAGTTTTCAAGGAGTAAGTGTCGCTTCTGATGGAAAACCAATCAGGTTCCACTAATGTCTACTTTATAAAGAGTTTTTCGTTATATCAAGTTTTGACTGTACTAAAGGGTGTCTCAGCAAGAACTTGAATTTTGAATCGCGCGCCATTTTCGACAGTTAATTGTTGAGTCAGCCATATTTGGTATTTGTTTAATTAAAACATTGACATTTACGAAAATGGTGCGTTACAGGTTAGAAGAACGTTTGTTAATAGTGAAAACCCATTAAAAGAAATTGCACGCCAAATTCGTGAAATCCAGCAGGAGTGATGACATTTACACATGAAACAAAATATCGGTTAAATGGCCACCGTTGCTCTGTTGGCAGGTATGCACTCTTTTGACAAAAATTTGCAGTACATTTTGCAGTAAGGGCTGCTGGATTTGACGAATTTGACGTGACATTTTTCTTCTTTGAGTTCCTCAGTTGTCTCAGGGTGGTTCGCATAGATCTTACTTTTCAAAGAACCCCTGAGAAAATAGTCCAAACAAGTTAAATCGCAACTTCTTGACGGCCAGTTTTGGTCTCCAAAACGAGAGATGACACGACCTGAAAACTTGGTTTGTAACTATATTCACTATTAACAAACGTTCTTCCAAGTTATAACGCACCATTTTCGTAAATGTCAATGTTTTAATTAAACAAACACCAAATATGGCTGACTCAACAATTGACAGTCGAAAATGGCGCGCAATTCGAAATTCAAGTTCTTACTGAGACACCCTTTAGTTTGCGGATAACACGATAGCGTACTTACGGAAAGGTTTATATAATTTAATGAGATGTTATAAACTACTTACCGAATATTAAAAATCAAAAAAATTATTTTCAATGGATTATTAAAAGGTTATTTTTTTTATGTTGTCAAAAACAAGTTTAAGTTCATCGTAATTTTCTAAATTTTCATATCAAACTTGAAACAATTTTCAATTTTGTTAAATCTTGAACTAAAATTAGTATACTCTCAAAAGTTACGCAATCATTATATTATATAATAAATAAACCAACGTTTGTTCGATTTCGGAAATACGTTGTAAACAACCCCTTTTTTTCGTCAGTATAATGACAAGCGGAAGTCTGGTACGTAATCTGTAATGTAACAAATGATTCATAAAATTGATATATCATATTGGGGGAGAAAACAATTCATGTGACGCTTTACGGGCAGGTGAAACGCCCGTATCTCTCGGTACTATGCGATGTTTGTATTCTGAACCCTCTATATTTATATTGTAACGTGGATAAGTGCGTGTGATTGTCCGAATTTCGATTTTTATTTATCTCTTCGTGTATTGAACTGCATCTAGGGGTACTTAGAAACCAAACACACCAACATTTCGTTGATTTGTACAAATTATAATTTTTTTCCATAAACTCACTAGATGCCCTGTCCGACTTCGCCCAGGTGCACTAATTTATAATTGCTCGTTCGCTCCAATTTATAATTCATTAATGCGTTACTCACTCGCTTCGCTCATTCGCTCGAATTTATAATTAACTGCCCTTAACGTATTATTATTATTATTATTATTATTATTATTGAGTATAATATTACATAAACTTGATTTCAATCCAACTTGGAATCAATCTGATTTGCACCCGGGCGGAGCCGGGCCGAGCAGCTAGTATAGACCTAAAGCTTCCTCAAGAATTAAATAATCTATCGAATGGTAAAAACCAGACATTAAAATATGTTCAGTGTAGCGGATTCAATCCGATTTTCATCCGGGCGAAGCCGGGCCGGACGGTTATTATAGACCTAAAACTTCCCCAAGAAATAAGCTATCGAACTGTAAAAATCGCATTTTAATCCGTTCAGTAGTTCTCGGGATTTCCCGGTACGCAGACAGACTGCAGAGACCTACCGTAACTTCCTTTTTTCTGCAACTCTTAATTTTAACTGGTATTTAAGAATTACACATCGTTCATGGTATTGTCCAAAACTACTAACTTTTCCCCCAGCTTTCGTTGCGTAAATGCAGTGGCGGCGTTAGAGGGTGGGCCGGGTGAACCGTGGCCCACCTTAAACTGTCTTGGCCCACCCTGAAATAATCCCCAATCTCTAGTTAATCTTTTAAATACGTTTTTAACCCTCGAAATTTCAACAATTTTTCTTGTAAATTCTATAGCATGTAATCTGGGTTAAAATTTTAATGAGCACTGAAATTTTGGGAGCAAATGTTATTGGCCCACCTTCAAAACACCATGTTCAACTCTAGCCCACCCTAACAAAAAATCCTAGCGACGCCACTGCGTAAATGTCAATTTTGCTCACAATAATGTCGATTTTGGCGGGAACCTTATTTTAATCCGAGCGTAACCAGATAAAAAGACAAAGTACCTACCCTTTTTTTTTTTTTTTTTTTTCAGTTTTTAGATTTTATTTATTTACAATTATTTACAGGTTTTAAAATTATTTTAGATTTTGCTCAGAGTATAATTTTGTAATTTTTCCACTGAAATGTATATTTTATATAATTTTTAATTACATGCTAGTTTATTGTTTATTTTATAATAAGATTACTGAAAAAAGCAAATATGTACCTACCCTATATTTCTAGATAGACAGATGAAATTGGGGGCAGAAATAATTCACCGCTGTACTCAGGACTACAAGAGTCCAACAACTAAACCAGGACATGAACAGTCGTGGGCCTTCATGAGAAGGCGCCCACTCCATTCGTGATGAACCTGTTAAATCACTTAGTATAAAATATCTATCCTATATTTATATTTTAAATTTATTACAAAATTACAAAAAATAAAATAATAATTGAAGTCTGGCTACCAATATGATAGTGTAACATGTTTCATCAAAGTCGTTCCGGTCGTTCTTGAGTGATGCTGACATACAGACAAAAATTATTGTAAAAAGACATTTCCCGTTTAGGTATTATATAAAATTCCCGAAAACCTCGTGAAACTCGCAAGCGAACGAAATAACAGACACAGGTCCCGTTACTAGTTTGTACATTAATGTTTAATTTACATACTACTATATTATGATTAGTGTTATCTAAAATGTTAGAGGGTTTGTTTTTAGATACCAAATGTGACATATCAGTATTATTTTTTGGGCTTGGTTAATTTTTGCTTCATGACTCCCGCTTGATTACAAAGAAAATATGATATCGTGAGTTACTTTTCACGTCATCAGTCAGTGAAAGAAAAACCAAACCAAAGGTCAAGATAATATGTAAATAAATAAATATATCTATGAACATGACGTGTCATTTCTAGAGCGGAAAAATGTCTAAATCAATCGAGTCAGCACATAAAAACCGCACACCTAATTTTTTGGCTAATTCGTGGATTTGAAGACAATGGAACGCAATAGACAGGAAATTTCACAATTCAGTTCAGAGTTATTTAATAGAATATTGACTTATATTTATGATTATCAGGTGATTTCAGTGATAATTTGTTGTATAAAAAATATAAAACTACTATTTTTAAACGTCATACATTTTTTGTCTCCCAATTAATTAATTGTTAAAAAAACGGATGGATTTAGCTCTGGGTCTATCCCAACATTTTCCGTAGGACTACGTCTTTTGAAAAAAATATTTCCATGTGTATACATTTTTTCAAAGTAGTATCTCTATATTATTAAACGAGCAAATTTTGTATATATGCACCTATGTACCTATATAAATATTTTCTCGAAAACGGCCCTAACGATTTGGATGAAATTTACTTAAAAGGGGTTTTGGGGGGCAAAAAATCGATCTAGCTAGGTCTCATCCCTGGAAAAATTCGTTTTCTTATCGATTTTATCATTTTAAAAAACAGTTTTTTAACGTTATAAACAAAAAACAAACTATTTTCATTATTTATGTCAAATTACTCTGATAGTCAATCTTTAACATATTAAAATAATCAGTAATTATTTGAAAATATGTAGGTACATACGTTATGTAGTATGACGTATACTGACGTATAATAATATTATCTACTTATAGGTATGTAATTTTTTTTCTTAAAAACGACTAACGATTTTGATGAAATGGGAACTTTGAGTACTATTATTTTTGAACTCATCCGAGCAAAGCTCGGTCATCCAGATATTACCAAATAAACTACTAAATGTACCTATTGAAAATTTTAAATGATAATTAATTTTACGAGACTGCTCTGGCTTTCAAACGACACCTCAATTAACGTAATAATTATATCTTTATTTTTTACAAACTATAATATAGTGATTCTGCTCGAAGTGTGGTCTATATCTGTGTAAATATTACATTCTAATTAACTACAGTAGTTCAGTTTTTATAAAATATATAAATTTGCCGTAAATTACAATAAATTATTAATTATCCATTAAAAAAAATCGTCATCATCATCATTTGCGCAGTCGTCGGCCGATAAAATCCTGTAATTGCAACAAAACGTGTTGAATGTGCACTTCGTCTACCTTAAATGGACAGTTTTGCTTGAACGACAAGATTACTCTCGGCTATACAACGTAAAATCAGGACAAAGACGACGTTTTTTTCTTCTTTTTAAGTTGATTTCACTGCGGAGACAAGAACGGTAAACGATTTTCAAAATCTTGGCGTTAGTTCTTGGACATCTTTATTAAAAAATTGTTTTTAAAATAAACAATGCTAATAAAAATAAACACTTCTGCATCTCTTTCGTTCCATAATTTATTCGATTATTTAAATAATCGGGTTTGCGTACTGCATATCTTCCGTTCCAATGAACGGAAGATAAACCGCACCGGCGTCCATCTTGAGATCAATACTAACGTTTCGCTATAGACTACCAGCAGGACAATGACACAATAACTTTGAATCGTTCGTCAAATTTCCACAGGAAATTTCTCAATTCGATTTGTGCTGAATATAATATTTTGATATACAAAGCAGATACAATCTGCAAGTAACGATATCATGACATGACTAACGTATTTTTCCCACCCACACAAACAAGCCTCAAGAACAATCGTTTCGGCAACTCTGTGTCGCATCGCGTGGCGTGATGAGTGCCACGTTCGTCCGAGAAACACATGACTAACGGCGTTGAGTCGCTATGCAACGGATAAGCTATTGTCATTTGTCTTATTAAATCATTATAAAAACGACCAAAGTTATCTGTGTTGTTCAGGGATGATCATCGACACTGGAAGTGCCAGGTAATCATTATTTTTGGGAGATAAATTCATTTAGCACGAAACTGATAGCGTTTGTTGTTAATACACTTAGTAATTAATTATTATTGAGAAACTATTTAATCATTTAATCCCTGGATATAGGAACGTCAGTAGTCCCTGTATTGAAAGGAGATAGCACTACTATAAATCATGTGTTAAGGTAGACACCTTTCTACGACGCATCAAATGCAATCTACATTTTAAATTTGGATAAACTTACAGAAACGATGCAAACAAATAATTATAGATATTTCTGCGATAACATACGCGTCTGCTAGAAGAAAAGCTAGCAGAAAAAACTTAGCAGGATTGAAAAATGCATTGTTTTGCTATATTAAGAAGTTCTGTGAATAGTACCTACACCTCACTCCCTCAGTATTTTTAAGTTAAGGAATTTTAAAATATCACGAACATGTCACAAAAACTGGCATCTCATCTTAATAACATCACTAATACTCGGTTTATGATTGAAAGTAGATTTATGCTCAGTTTTTAATACGACTCTCAGCTTTAAATCTAGTTTTAAGAATGTCATTTGTTTTCAACTAAATGGAAATTTGAAAACAAACGACATTCTTTTAATCCAGATTTAAAACTGAAAATCATATCAGGAATCCAGCATGAGTTGTACCAAAGATTCAGCATATAATTGCAGGGTTTAACAATTATGGTGGAGGTTCGGCGCTGCGAGGTTTCTCTTTAACGTCTTTGTCCAATTATTATTGACCCAAAATTGGTATTAAAAGCATGAATGGTAATTTGCTTCTTTTCCCATCATTTTCTGTGTTTATTAATCTTTAAATCACCCCCCAAACCACGGAAGGTGGTTTAATTAAAGAAAACCCATTTATTTACACCGCGTGGCCTAGGTTCAAAGAATGCCTCTGCCAATTATCATTAAAAAGGCTCCATGAATTTGATCATGACGAGCAGACGGATTGACAAACAGAATAAATTGCCAAACGGTTGAGTTAAAACTGGACTTCACTCGTTCGATCAAAATGTTATCCCCATCCTTGTATTGTCGCAATAATTGAGAAACACCTAAGATCGTCGGCTTATTGTACGATGATAATGATGATATGTTCATAATACGATCGTTGAATGACAATTAGCTTAATATTGAATTGTGATGGTGAGATATAACTTTATATTCAGGTGTTCCCGGCCTCGCTTGTACCAAAAATGGCCGAACAAGATTCATATTCTTTTTTTATAACTGCATGCACTGATAGATTGTTTTATTGCCTTGTGATCGTACTGAATTGTTTTATTCTATCGTGACGACGACGTACACGGGATAATGCCATAAAACCAGTGGCGTACAAAAATTTCGTGTCACCGACCGGTTGATGATCTCGGCAAATTTGAAAATAATCAAAATAAAATCTGATGAAATAAAATTATTGTTGAGTACAATAAAAATACAATATTGAGACCTAAATATGTGGGCGGGACTTTTTTGGGACGTAATTAGTATGTCGTCATCAAAGGTCTAGTTTTAAAATCAATACAATAGGTACCTACCTATATCTAGGGTCACGTTTTTTTTCATTCACTGATACCAGAAATATAAAATAGGTATATGTCAATCGTTTTCACAGAAATTTTATAAAAGAAATAGTTGTGAACGCAAGATTTTATTTTGCAGGGAAGAGATAAAGGAAAATGAGTGTTACTACAGGTTCTCTAATTGCAGACGACAAATCTAGAAGGAATTTCACACATGAAATTAAAAGACAAGTTGCAAACAATAATTTATATTTCTGTTTATAGTATTCTTGACTTTATTAAGACCTTAAAATTTAAATGTACCAATTCTGTTAGTGTTTCAAAAGCTTTTAAGGCCTAGACGAAACATTCATTTGATCTTCTTTCTTTCTTACTGCCGAAACAAGACACAAATTATCCAGTTTACTTATATTTTTAAACAGGATTAGATATTAGAGGGTTTAAAAATAGCAAAGTTTATTGGATTACCGTTGTTTATACATAGCTTTACCATGATTCGTCTATAAAACGCAACTTTTGATAGCTTGAAATTTTGGTCAGCAGCTATGACAGCCATTCGTCAAACCCCAATAGTTAAAAAATATATTCAAATTTTTCCTTTTGTGTTATATTGCATGCATTCATACTAAGTACACAAATGAGTTTGTTATATCAATAATAATTATCGTTTTTGTAAATAAAATTTGACGATATGTCGATCTGTAAATAACCCAGAAAGAGAACAAGATAAACGATTTATAGAAACAATGACATTGTGTTTAAAATTCGTATTGCAACATAGTTCTTCCGAGCTGCGCATACATTGCATGGTAAATGCAGTAGCGTACGGGGGAGGGGGTAAAATATCAATTATTTTTTTAATACAATACAATACAATACAATAGAGTGCACTTTATTCCAAAATAAAAGTAGGTATAGGTATACAAAATTTTGAAACAAAAAACTTGTCCGAATTTTCCAGTCCATTGCCAGAATTGGTAAAGAATGAATTGTAAATTATAGACGCCCGACAACTGAGGTCATTAGCGTCAGAACCAGAATTGGTAGGTACCCTAATATACTTAAAGCATATTAGTACTTTTTACCTGTTTACTCTTGGATTATAGGATGATACGCTTCGAGGTAAAAGCGAAATTAACGAGAGCGAATTTGCGAGCAAAAACGACGTTCACGCTAGTGTAGCCGCAAACAATAGCTAGTTTTAAATAATCGCTCAATTAATATAATAGCCAAGAAGTTAAAGAGACGGTTATATTTGTTTCGATACCGTTCTCTTAACTGCAAATTTTAGTAAATAAATTGAGTAAAATAGGTATTGCTAATTAAAAGCACACCCAATTAATGCATTTGCAATTCATTCATAGAATTTATAATTGTTTTTATTATTGTGGACACCGGTGTTCCCAGTAGATTAATAAGAAATGTCAACAATTTTCTTTTTAAACAGGATTTGATCTAATTTGTTTCATCATACAGGAAATATGTGTCTGTGTATATAAGTAACACCTATTATTATAGAGATAAGAAAACAACGCAACAAACTCGATAATGTTCTTCAGCTGTTTTACAATACTGTCGTAGGTGGCAGTGATTCATATTAAAAACAAATGAATGAAGAAATTAGTAATACACGTATATTTTGTTTTGTATGTGCGTAGTGAAAAAACCGCCGTTGTCTGCGGCTTATACATTGTTTTATCGGAAAACGTCACGTCATTTCCAAATATCGCGTGCTAATTTTGATGAAATGTGATTGGTAATAAATCGGCAACAATTGAAGTACGTTTATTGTTCAAAGAAAGTGACGGCCAATAGTTGTGGGTCAATGATCTGCTTATGTTTTTTTTCCTTTTAATCGATTTTTTTTGATAGATTATTTTATTATGAAACGTTCGAATCTAAATTATTGCGGAAATTAAGCTGTATAGGATTAATGTTTTATTTTTCTTGTTGTACAATAAATTATTATTGTTATTTATTATTATTTTATGATTGTGCTCCAATTAAATAAAACAAAAGTTAAAGCAGCAGTGAGACGTAAATTGTTTCAGTTCCGTTCCCTCCGCCTCACCCTTCAGATTGAACTGATTCCCCTGATTCCCCTGTATGCCAACATGAAAAAACCAAGCTATCCAACATGGCCGAAAAACCACGAAATTTTACCACTTTTTTTTTTTTTTCTTTTTTCGAAATATCTCAGAAACGATCTACTTAAGAGATTCTTCCACTATGTAATGTTTTAAAGAGGGTTACATTTCCTACAATTTTTATTCTCACGACTTTTATGTGGTAGGGCTTGAGAATAGCCGAGAGTGTAGCGACGCTGTTGTTTACATGGCGTTGCTATGGTTCCTCTATTACAAGTCCCCAGTTTCCGGGTTCTAGCCCGAGAGCTGGTAAAAGTGTCAATTGGATTTTCAATTTATTATTAAAAAAAAAAAATAATAATAATGAATTGAAAATATGAATTGGTGCTAGGCCCAAATAACCTTAGCTGTTGGTGGTCTTTAAAACACAATTCAATTCAATTTTTATGTGGTACTAATGGTAAGAACCTCAGCTTTTGAAAATCACGCGCTTTTTGTAACCTTGGTAACCATTGGTTAAAACGTAATATCCTTTTCAACTCCTTTATTTGTTGTGTTCTTTATCGAATTTTAAATTGAAAATTAATCTTCTATCTATCTATATATATAAAACAGTTCCGTTACTGACTGACTGATTGACTGACAGACAACGCCCAGGTCAAACCGCTGAAGATATACACTTGAAATTTGGACAGTAGGTTCCTTTTGTGACGTAGGCACCCACTAAGAAAGAATTTTTTGAAATTCAACCCCTAAGGGGGTTAAATAGGGGATGAAAGTTTGTATGGAAATTCGTCATTTTTAAAGTTAGAAGAATGACATTTTGAGCAGGAGTTTCTTATATAACGTAGGTGAGCACTAAGCAATTTTTTTGAAAATTCATCCCCTAAGGTGGCTAAAAAGGGGATGAAAGTTTGTATGGAAGTTCGTCATTTTTGAAGTTAGAAGCATGACATTTTCCACAGGAGTTTCTTATATTACGTAGGTGACCATAAGAAAAGATTTTTGAAAATTCATCCTTTAAAGGGGTTAAATAGGGGATGGAAGTTGGTATGGAAATTCGTCATTTTTGAAGTTAGAAGCATGAAATTTTGCACATTAGTTTCTTATATAACGTAGGTGAGCGCTAAGAATTTTTTTTTGAAAATTCATCCCCTAAGGGGACTAAAAAGGGGATAAAAGTTTGTATTGAAGTTCGTCATTTTTGAAGCTAGAAGCATGAAATTTTGCACAGGAGTTCCTTATATAACGTAGGTGAGCAAGAAGAAGGGATTTTTAAAAATTCATCCCCTAAGGGGATTAAATAGGGGATGAAAGTTTGTATGGGGGTTAGTCATTTTTGAAGTTAGAAGCATGAAATTTTGCACAGGAGTTCCTTATATAACGTAGGTGAGCATAATGTATTAATAAAATTCGAGCGAAGCGAGTGAGTAATGTATTATTAATATTCGAGCGAACGAGCGAAGCGAGTGAGTTATGTATTAATAAAATTCGAGCGAACGAGCGAAGCGAGTGAGTTATGTATTATAAAATTCGACCGCATAAACACCACCAGCCCGGCTTCGCTTCGCAGGAGGAGAATTTCTCGCGGGGGGGATAATAAATCATAAATCGAAAAATACGTGGGCGAAGCCACGGGTAACGGCTAGTATGCTCATAAAGTAAAGAATGCCCTAAAATCTAAGTTGTGCTTTTTGTCCCATATTGATATCTTTAAAAATTGAGAAGTTATGGGCAGTCAAAGTTGAAATCATTATAGAGTTTTACGTGTTTTTTAAACACGCGTTATGAGTACCTTCCACACCGAAAAAAAATCCGTCTAGGAATCCATAAGAAATTTAATGCCATTTTTTAATATTGAATTCATCGACTGACTTTGCCCCAACATCGACGGGTAGGCACAGCTAATAAAATTCAAAATAGGAACCAATAAAAAAATATGAATTAACGATGTATAAAGTTTTTAAAACAGTGACGTCGGAATAATTTTTAGTAAAAAAGACGAATTTGGGTTCGTTTTGCGCCCTTCTGAGCGTGACGGCGCCGACCAGTATATAATTTTTAAAGCAATAATAACATTGTTTTTACTGTTAAATTGCCTTCTTAAGTTATTTTTTTGAGTTTTTAAGTGGGTCACGTAAATCATTCACGTGTGCGAACAAAGAGATTCTTTTCCTAGAACAGTAATTGATAACAATAATGACACACGATTTATCTTGTAATGTCTATAAGTATATTTAAACTCTGTGGTACATCCAAGAATAATCGTAAAGTCTCATGACATAATCATTTAATCATACGATGTTTTCAATAACTGCCTACTTATTCCTACCTTTGCTGCGTTACGAAAACAACGAGAAAATGTGTTATTTTTCAGCGAACAATTTTATAAATTTGATTGGGATCTGTCAAATAGAATGGGCTTTAAAACATAGCGGAGTTAAGGGGTAAATTTCAATAGTTGCTATGGTTTTATAATTTAAAAAAATATAAATATATAATTTTTACTTCCCACCTCTACTATGGTAGGGAAGTAATGGATTCAGTCCGAAAACAATATTTCGAGATTTTAACAGATTTTCACGTTTTGAGACCCTAGCAATCGTTTAAGATCATTTTCTGACTGATGTCTGTATGTGTGTGTGTATGTGTGTATGTGTGTGTGTGTGTATGTGGTCAATTTTTCGCCTTCGATATCTTAAGAACGGAACAACATACGGGCATGCCGATTGTTCTATTGTGTTTATCAGCCTTTAACTTAGATCTGATTAGATTTTGAGTCAAATCGGTTCAGTGGATCCTGAGATATTCAAAAAAACGTCCTCAATGTCACGTATTAACATAGGTAAAAAAAAATATAAATGAATTCTAGATGTTATAATATGAAAAAAATGTAAATATTTTTTTTCTCTAAAATGTATAGTTTTCGAGAAAAAAAATATTTTACTAAAAAAAATAAAAATTGTACGTAAATCAAGGTAACCATGATTTTTGCTATATTAAGCTAGCCATCAATAGATCACCAAACAAAAAAGAGGGCCATGCTTTTTTCAAAGAATAAAAATTAAATTGTGTTTTAAAGACCACCAACAGCTAAGGTTATTTGGGCCTAGTCAAAGAATAAAAAAAAGAGTGTTTATTTTTTGCAAATATTTACTAGGTGGGAAGTATAGGACTGGTCATCAGTCGAATTTTTTAATTCATAAATACAGTTTCTTCACATTTCATTAGAGAATAATTTGCTGTAAAATAAGTTTTTCACAACGCCTCTATTGGAAATTCGATTTTCGGTATCTGTTTAGCGGGTTGAAACATTTTAGTTGTCAATTTTCTCTGTTTTTAACGTTGTTAAGAGAGAGAGATAGAGAAATTGAGTCACGCCAACTCCAATTCTCGAAAACGTCAGAAAACGTCAAAATGACAGAGACAAATTTCACATGGATCTGACAGATCTAATATTTTTACGGATTTTTGCGCGCCCAAAGTGCAGGTAGGTACCTCAAATCGAATTGTCAATAGAGTTGTGAAAAATAATATGCATTTTTCCTCGAACAGCAAACTTCACACTAGCTGCAAACGCTGTGTTTCGTCCCTTGTAACGCAATATACTATTACAGGGCAATAACTGTTTAATGCCATGATATCCTAGATAAATTGCATGATATTAAAAAACGTCGCGGTTTCCATTTTCGATAAACTTTTTGTTTATTTTACTGTTTTGTTTTTGTAATAATTAATTTCACGATAATTTTACACTATTAGTACCGTAGTGCGTATGTAAATTTTTCCCTTATTCGAATTTTCTACCACCAGATGTCATATGGCCATTTGACAGATCCCAATTGACTTTTCATATTTATTTGGGACACTGTTTCTGTGATTAATTTTTTTTAATTGACTATCTTTCCGGCCCGGTTTCCTCCGGGTAGATTTTGGTTTGGTAGCGAAATAATTAAGAACAATAAATAACCTATATCACTTTATATTGTACTCAGTTTAACCAGCGCGTATATCAGTTTAACTGATATTGCGTTCTGAATCCTCGACTTGCTTTACATTTTTCGCTCACTACTTATCCTTCGTTTCAAATGTTTCAAATCGGTTCAGTAGTTCCTGACATTACCCGCTGCTAACAGCAAACAAATTTTTTCTGTTTTTTTAAAAACTTTGATAAGAAAGCTGTAGTAGTTCATATTGATTTGGGTAAACCTATTCCTTGTATTTTTGTTTAGATGCAGCGTCGTAATTAGGGCCTGAGAATCGCGGTCCGCGCCAGGGGCGCTAACCCCAGAGAGGGCGCAATCAGCTATGCTAATATGATTATTTTCAAGCAAAAAGCGCGAAATCAGAATTTTGCCGTGGGCGCCGATGATCCTAGCTACGACGCTGTTTAGATGTGATCTAAACAGCGGTAAACAGTGGTAAACACCAAAAAACCATTGTTCCATTCCAGCATTTTTACAGCGGAAAATTCCTTTAATCTGGCCATGATTTTTACGAGTTCTCAGTGAATGATGTGGATAACATTGATATGTGAAGTCATGAGAATTTTTGTGATTACCATGCGTTTATTAAAATAATAATGTTTAATAAAATATCCATTCATATATAATATTAATGTTAAGAAGATTGGTTTATTGTAAAAACTTTAAGATACATAATATATATGTGTTTTCATGTTTCTCTATATATGTATACACATTATGCCTAGGTAATTTAACTATGTGATATGAGAGATATTATTATAATGAGTGAGTATGTCTGTGTTTGTTTGTACATCTCTTGTAATGCATAACAACTGTCTAAAACCTGAACCAAAAGTTCACTAGTTTTAGCAATCTCATTGGTGGCGGGGTACGTCAGGCACCGATACCTCTTTATTTTTTGGGAGAAAGGGATGGTCAAATGGAATACAAAAACAATTGAAAAAATATTATTCCTTCAGAAGTTTGTTAACAACTTTTTAATAAAAATACATAATATAGATTGTACATTGCACTAAAATAAACAAATTTACGTTTTCTTTTAACGTTGGGGACGGGAAACTACTTGAAAGAAGTATCTATAAGGTACAAGACAGTATAGACACTAAGCAGTATATTTTGTCTTTTGGGGTATTTGCTTCAAAGTAGATATTTAAATAAAAGTTATTTTAATATCTAAGGTACTTTCTACGGAGAGATACTCTAAACTCTAAAGTAAAGATAATATTAAGTATCTTAAAGTTATTTTTAAAAATATCTTATAGTTAGTTACTTCAAAAAGTATCTTAGTTTGGTACTTAAAATATCTAAATTACTTTTTAAATATCGAAATAAGAATAAGATGCAAGTATCTAATATAGATACAAAACTGATTGTTAGAGACAAGATATTCCCCAGCTCTGGTACTAGGTCCAAAAATAACCTTGTCAATAATGATGGTACATGGTACTTACTGATCATCTGTGTGTATATTGCTAAGATATACAAAGACACACACACGAACACAGTATAATTTTTAATAATTTCGTCTTGAGATAGAAGTCAGTGGTGAGTAGCTCGTCATATTCATATAGCTACGATGCTCGCTTCTCTCGGAATCACGTCATCCGTGAGATGCAGTCACGCAAACTGCTCGCGTATTGTTCTCTGTGCTGAACGCAGGACTGGACTTTTAGTGCTCTCTTGTCCCTTGGTTCCTCATCGCTCGACGCTCTAATCTAATAAAAAACATTGTTTTGTCCGTGTCAACACGGAAATGAAGTGACAATGAAAATGACGAATCGAGATGTTGCGCTTTCATCTCTGAGTCGCAGCGGAACGCACATTTATATAAATGGGCTAGTAGTAATTTATATATTCTTCCCACCTGACCTTATTGTAGCAAACCCCAAGATGTTACGCCGCTGCCTACAATAGAAGCGGCGAGAATGAAAGGTCATAGTGCAGGTGAGGCGTGGAATGATATCGAAGATACGAGTAGCCGCCGGAATATTCTGGAAAGCGCGCGAGCGTGCTGGGCCAAGCGAAGTACGAGGGAGTCAGGCGGTCAGTCGTGAATCAGTGCCGAGTTGAATTGCGAACATAAATACAGTATATAAATATATTTATTCCGCCCACGTAGAAAACAGTTTTGTTACATTATCTTAGCGACCTGTTGTTAGTGTACCAAGTTTCTAGGGACGTAGTACAAGCGAGTGGAGAGGTTGCTGTTAGAGGGGGGGGGAGGAAGCAAGTGTGCCCACATTCTATTGGTCACTTCAGTTGCACAAGCGCTGTACGAACAATTGCGCAAAGACGCGGACGACTGCATCTGACGCAATTGAGCATGCGCAAAGACGCGGCCAATAGAACTTAGGCACATGCTTAGCATGGAAATGTCCATAAGACAGACATGCACCCTCCCCTGAATGGCTTCCCCCCCTCGTCTAAAGTGGCACTTTATACTACATCGCCAGATTTCTATATCTATGATCCAATCGTTTTCAAGTTGTTCCGGTACAAGTAGATACAAACAGACAAATATTTAGGAAACACATTTTCCCGTCTAGGTATCATACAAAATACCCGAAAAGACAACAAGACACAAGCAAACCCAGACAGACAGAGGTCCAGTGGGAATTTTATTTATATTATGTATATTGACTATATATTATAATAAGAAGGTATCCTAATCCCATATTTCTAGTTTGTGTTATATGTAGGACCTCGTATACCAAAACATTGCAAATGCATTGCATCTGCAGCTTATCATAAACAATAGTGTTAACTGTAAAATTAAAAATCGATCAAAAGAACATGTTATTTTATTTGCAATCTTCTAAAGTAGGCCTTATTAACAGTTCTGTAACCCTCGAGGCTTGAAGCTTTTCTTTTAACATGAATGCGGACCTGTAAATCAAGATTGCAGGTCCATACTTTGGTCGTTGGTCATACAAAAGATGTTAGAGAATTTCTCGTTTCATTATTATATTTACTTCATATTATTTATAATATATGTTGGTTTAGTAGACTAAAATTTATATTATATGAAAATCTTGTGTAATACTTAATAATTAATATATTTATGGACCATGACGACTGCAGACTTTCTCAAAAAAAGATATAATATACTTGCTTGGTTTACTGCACCATGTACCCGTTCAGTGGCGTACAATCTTATTCTAAAGGGGATACAATGTTTATACAGAGTGAGACAAAAAAATGTTAACAATAATTAACAACTACTCCAAAATATTTTACCACTTATATTGTAATAACAACTTATCTATATTGGATTTGCTTTTTTTGTATGGGATTTCCATTGTTATGATTATAAATTATAATTATTTATGTTACTATAAGTAGTTTCATTTTTTGACTCACCCGTATAACAGATTATATTGATATTACAGCTTTCAGAGGAGTTCTAATCAAATTAGAGACAATTTTTGTTTTGTATTTTTACGAAGAAAATTATACAAACAAGTGTACTGAAAAGTATTAATTAATAACTTAAAATGTAACCATTGAATATTATTTTTGCTCGATCGGTACACCACTGTGTCTGAAGCAACAAAATTATAATTATGTGCATGTAAATTACACTTATGAATTATATTTTTGTTCAGAAATCAGTCCGGAAGGCGAATATTTTTTTTACGAATTATAATTTTAAATGATGATTGAGTACGAAAAATTAATTTATTCGTCTATAAACTTGTTACTAAATCATTTACAATAATTATTATTTTTAGGTTAACTAAGTAATAAGTTAGTTAATAATAATATTTAATTCTATTTGATTTTTGGTGAAATCTGATGTTGAAAGAAATCATATCAAACGTGATAATATTTCCGCATTATGTGATTTTATTTTTAATAGTTTCTTCCTTTTTGTTTGTACATGATTTGCTTATTAATTTAAATTTAATTTCGGATCCCGTGAGCACTTACACAATATTATCTGTATTGTGTATCGATTTTTTTGTACCATAAGCTTAAGAGGCGTCTAGCCCCCTCCTCCAAGCCTAAACTTCATTACACGCTCCCGATCGTATTTTTGATTCGAGGATAGATTTTTGCACCAAATTGAAGCTATACAGGGTGTTAAAAAAAGAGTGTAACATATTTAAAGAGGTAATAGTATGGACCAAAATAAACAAAAAAGTCTTAGTAAACATGGGTCCGCAAAGTAACGGTTTCGGAGATATGGAAGGTTATTCTTTTTTGAAACATTTATTTGCAATAATATTTATTACTTTTTTATTATGTATACAAACAAACAAAAGAAGTTTCTTATAACCTGCTTGGAAATGGAAGGAGGGCACTTTGAACATCTTTGAAACTTATTTTTTGGTTTTGCTAGAAGCTTCTTTTGTTTGTTTGCATATGTACATAATAAATAAGTAATAAATAATTGCAAATAAATGTTTAAAAAAAGAATAATCTTCCATATCTCCGAAACCGTTACTTTGCGGACCCATAATATGTTTACTAAGACTTTTTTGTCTATTTTGGTCCATACTATGTATATACGTCTGACCGAACTGTATGGATGCCGTCCGGCAAACAGCGATAGATACATTGTGCCACAAGGGAGGAAAGTGCTACATTTCCTCCCGCGTATAAAATTGCCACCCGAACCGAAGGCGAGGGTGGCAAATACGCGGGAGGAAATGTAGCACTTTCCTCCCTTGTATGTGTTACATTTCCTCCCGTGTTGCGCATACTATTTTTCTCCTGCCAGGCCGAAAGTTCGCAAAATTGAAAAAAAAAATTATTAAAATTATTATTTTTATTTTATTTTATTATTAATATTATTAAAAAATAATTTTAAAGGAAATAATTTTAATGTGTAGGAGACAGAAGTAGGTGCGTGAGAGCCGGCATAATTACTATTACGCACGCGCACTTGTCCGTACCACGGGAATAAAAAGCGACTTTGTTCCCGCTTGGCAGGGACGAAAGTACGAACTTTCGGCCTAGGTAGGAGAAAAAACCTATATCTAAATGTTATAAATTGACTGCATTTACAAAATATGTATAATATCTATTATTTATGATATTACCTATAATATGATTTACTTTTCGTTGCCATGGCCGGTTACACCGTTAGCTTTAAATATCTCAAACTCAAATACCTTTCGGTGTCCACTACATACTTGCATTAGACCTTATGGCTCATAGCCTTCTACAAAACTATTTAATGTCCTCAATGTTATATTCCCTATGTTAGGAAAAACCGTTTACACACTGTATATCTGTACATAGGAAACGAAAACAAATGTATAAATCCTTAAATGCATTTGTTTCATGCGCCCATGATATTCCTGTCTCCTAGCACACCTGAGCCACCTGGGTTCACACGACGCAGGCGGCGAACTGCCAGTGCAAGGCCCCATCAGGGCATGATAATGCATTCTATGTAAATTTTCCCATGACTGCAGCAGACATGTCATTCAACGAGGGTGGATCTGTTTTTACCTCCCCATCTGAACACGCATCACTGATGTGGTGTCATTAGTACAGTATATTGCCTCTATGCGGCGACTGCAATAACGACAAAACAATTGATACACGCACTATCAATTGTTATTGGCTGCCACATTAACTGAACACCCCCTGTATGCACCCTCGTTAACGGTAATCGTTTTTGTCGTTTGCTTGCATTTGAATCGATTTTAACCGACACTGAAGAAGAAGTCAATTATGGAACACAGAAATAAGTAGGTATATAATTGTATATTATGTTAAGAAGAAAATTAATTTAGGGTCGTCCCGCATATCGATAATTTTGAACAGTGCATATTATTCCTCAAACGTAAACAAATAATATAATCAACTTTTTCGCTCTTATATTCGCTCTTATATCCTTGATCCTCTTAATTGCAATTCAGATTTAATATATATTTTTTAAACGCTGAGCATAAATTCTGTCATATGATGGTGTAGAAGACTAGTCACACTTCTTTATCTATAGAAAGAGATGTATATAAATTACATTGCTTTCAGTTTGACAGCAGTGGTGACACAGTAGATGTAGTCAGAAAAATAAGTAAAAAAATAATTAAAAATAGGGTAGGTACTTTTCAACCGGCTATACCTCCTCGGTTAAAACATTTTCAGAAAAAATAAAATATTTAAATGACAAAACTTTATTCAAGTTCCACATACAAACAATTATAAAATAATAATGCGTTTAACGTCCATTTCTCGACATTACGTCATAACAGACGCCATTCGCACCATTACTATTTGTCATTTATCACTTTCTCGTTATTTTCTTCATGTTTTTCAACTGCATCTTAATTAAGGCATAGGTTTCCCTCAATAATTCCAGATAAATATCGAGATGGTTCCTTATTAAAGAGCCAAAGCCAAGAACATGGCCGATTACCTGTCAAAGAATTATAAAAATATTAACTATAACGATATACGTATAAAGTAATTTTAAAACAAATAAAGCAATAAACAGTGTAATCTGAATAATTTTTAAAGAGAAATACGAGTTGGGAATCTTTCTGCACTCCTTTTGAAAATTTTCGCGCCCTCCCTTTGATCTCCCCCCCCCTCCCCATTTTGCGAACCTCTGTGTTAGATAATGATGCTTTTGTTAAATCGGTTATCTTATGCGTCCACTACACTACTCACGAAGTTGATCGAAGTTGGGCGAGGACGAGAGTGTAGAGAGGTACTTCGAATAACTTTGGCGCGAGAAAGGCCGAACACGTCTTCCCCTATACGAGCGCTTGAGGTCCTCCCAAAGTTGAGCGAGTAGTGTAGCGACGCACCTCGTACTTGGATAACTTCAACGAGAACTTCGGCGAGGAACTTCGACTTGTAGTGTAGAGGACGCTTTATATGTGTTCAAAATAAGCATGAAGTCTGTACGCGGAGCCCTTAGGGCAAGAGTATCAGATCTGTTCGGTAGATCTGTGTTGAAGCATGGAACACACCTGTCGGTTAACCTCTATACACAAAACACCTGCCCTTGGCGTGTGCTACACTCGTCGTCCGCTATTAGAAAACGAATCTGTTTCATTTCAAAACGCATTCGATCCTCCATTAAAAATAACCGATCGCGTACAGAATTACCTCACTTTGTTAAGTTTTAGTTAACTGATGTAATCTTCCGTTTAAAATTATTAATTTCTTGTTGCGTTAATATAATTGATTGATATTACTTAAGATGATGTAATATTGTACTTTTTATAAACCACTGCACCAGATTGTTAATGTGTGTATTTTTTTTGTATTCATCAATCATTAATTTTATATGACGCGTGCCATTTGTAGCTTTTTTTTGTACGACATTGTAAAAGTTAGTTACGATAATAATATGTTCTTTTTAAAATTATAGAAACTATATCGTTTTTAGGGTTCCGTACCTCATAGAATATGAAAAAACGGAACCCTTATAGGATCACTCTCGTGTCTGTCTGTCCGTTCGTCCGATCTCCCCCCTCCCTTATTTCCGAAACTACTAAGCCTAAAGTTTTGAAAAAAATAGGGAATATAGGGCGTCACGCACAGTTTACAGGAAAACCTAAACGAAAATCTTAAGTCTTTATTTTAATGACGTATTACTTTTTATATGCTTACTCATATATTAGCTAATAAATGTAATATTAACAGTATTTGCTTCTTATTTTGGATCCTTAAGCCATTTCAAAGCTGTTTTCTTTCATTATCATCAGGATCACCACTTTTCTGTTTTTAATTAAAACAGTTTCTTCACTTACTCATATACTTTACATGTTTACATACTGAAAAGTGAAGTGGCGTCATCTTATACGCGTTGATTGAATGAAAATATATAGCCAGTGGCGTCTTCTATAGTCTAAACTCTATACCAGTGTTTTTCAATCTATGGATCGCGATCCCTAGGGGGGTCGCAAAGTCTTGCTCGGGGGGTCGCGGTCGCAAGCCAGGTAAAAGTAAAAAGCAAGGGTTGACACTATATAAGTACAATAAAAATACAACAATTTCAGTGAGAAGGCTGTGCCTCTTTATTTTTTAATAATTTGTCAAATCGTGGTTCTATTTTTGAGACGCAAATAACCAAATCATTGTCTAAAGACTAACTGGAGCCTATTTCTCTTCTTAGTTTTTATGTTCACCATTGAAGAGAACGTTATTTCACATAGGTAGGAAGTGGCGAATGGCCCTAATATTTTCAAAACTTCTTTTGCCAGTTCTGGATATTCTTGTTTTCTCTTCATCCAAAAGACGTAATTTTTGAAATCACTGACATAGTTTTATTAAAGTCCAGGGGGGTCGCCAGAATTTTTTTACTTGTAAAGGGGTCGCGTATTCAAGATGATTGAAAAACACTGCTTTATACTATATTATTTTTTGTTTTCATACTGAAAAGTGAAGTGACGTCATCTTATACGCGGTGATTGAATCAAACCATAACTAGTGGTGTCATCTATAATATATTATTTATAACTGTCAACCGTGAGGTTCGAGTTAACACTGTGCTTTTCATAGACGCATCTTACACTAAGTAAATTGTTGTAACGGTACGGAACCCTCGTGGCGCGAGTTCTACACGCACTTGTTTAAGAATTGGATCGTGCCATTTTTTGAGGGTTGGAATCTACATTATAAATAGATTATAAGAATTTTTTTTTAATTTTTCGGAAGGTTTTTCTACAGTAAAAAAATTCTTAAAAGTGTGTATTTTACAATGTGATTTTAAACACCGAAATATGCCGCTATAAAAATGACGTAATATGCAGCCAGCTTATGATTGGCTGACAGATCTATTATATTGTGTCACGCCCAGCGCCCACTGATCTGTCAATTGAAAGCAAACCATGATAAGCCAGATCATTTATATACAGCCTTTCTATAGGTGGTAAAAGTTTCATTGAAATCGGTCCAGTAGTTTTGGAGATTAGCGTCTATATACTAACAAACAGACTGCAAAACTTACTTCATATAGAGTATAGAATATAGATAATTCAATGAATTACGACCAAAGTTTATATAATAACATATCGGTGCATATAGCTTAGTTGCTGCGAGTCTTAAAATAAAAACAAAAAAAAATTACGAAATTTTCAATAAGTGTTTTTAACTTAATCTATCGGAATTATTGCAAATAATTTTTTTTAATAGATAACAAACATTCATCCGCTAAAATATGCCATATGACTCAGAATTTGTCTTAGTTATTTCAATGACGGAAAATATTTCTTATCGCTTGAAAGATTATTACTACGTCTTTTCTCAATACTTAAAAATATTTCGTTTTAGCATTTTTTAAACAAACAAAGATCTCATAAAGATTATATTTTCATGATCCTTGAAATATAAATTAGTGAAGTTTTTCCTAATAGGAATATGACAAGCAAGCTTTTCTGATAACACAGCATATAAGTGTACAGATACTAAAGTTTTCCTGCTCTCTTATGTTATTATTAGTGTCCGACCGAAACACGATTTTCACCGTAACCGAATATTCGACTCCTCTTCTAGTTTAGTTTCGGCCAAAACCGTAACCGAAACATATGTAATTAAGTTAAAATTTATTTAAATTTTCATATAAGTACCCTTAAATCTAGTGTTTTTCCTAGTTTTGTAACAGATTATATGATTAGATTAATTAAAATTTAAAAGACTTAAGTTTTCAGTTTAATAGGAAATCACTTTATTTTTGGAATAAAACGTAGGTACAAAATTATTTAGAAAGAAACCCATAAAACTACAACTTATATCAATTTTTTAAGTCTTTAAACTCTTTAGTAATGAGTCTAAAGATTTAAAAACTCTAGTTTCGGCCGAGCCGAAGTTTCGACCAATTTTTGACCAAAACCAACATTTTTGGCCGAAACCGGAACTTTGGTCGGTCATTATCCTTATTATGTTTGCCTATACATACTTTGTGTACCTAGAGATGTTGAGGTTGATAAATGATAATTGACATCGTTAACTTCTCAACCGATCCCGATCCCGAATAATTTATTTGGATAAGAATGGGTTATCGAAACATGTTTGACGGTTAACAGAGAGTTGCGAATAATTTGTTTATTAGATCACCGGTCAAATTTACAGGATTCATGCAAAATAATGAACATGGTGGGTTTTTAGAAGTCATCGGTAAATAATAACAAGTTGACTCTGTAAATAAATTATCGTGCAGTACCTAACTGTAGCTATAAAAATGGGTAAAAAAACTTAGTTAAACGGTTTTATAAATGTACTAAAAAGAAAAAAAATAATATTTAATTTAGGTTCATAAGTGTAAAAGCGTGGGTCGTAAACTCTATGATAATTTATTACAGTCACGACACACGATTTTATACTAATTATAAACCTAAATTAAAAATTATTTTTTTCTTTTTAGTACATTTATAAAACCGTTTAACTTAAGAGTTTTTTTACCTATTTTTATTTTTAATTTTTGAGTGTACTTTATTTTCTTAGTCTGATTTTATTACATTTATCCGATCCACTGAAACGTTACCGGAGCAAGACCTTTTGCCTGTGAAAATTCAAAAATGCGATTTGCACCCGGACGTGAGCCGGGTCGGGCAGTTAGCTGTTACCATAATATTGTATTGTCACCGGAGCTACACATATGCAAAATTTCAACTCAATCGGTTCACGGGAAGTGGGTGAAAATTCAAAAGTACGATTTATACCCGGACGAAAGCCGGTCAGCTAGTTACCATAATATTGTATTATCACCGGAATTACACATGTGTGCAAAATTTCAACTCAATCGGATAACGGAAACTAGGTAAAAAAATCGGTCGCAAGATTTGAAACAAATAAGATATATACATAATATAAACAAACAAATATACGGGGTCAAGCTAAATAAAACCGTTTAAAAAAGAAAAAAATGCTTAGAACTTCGGTATTGTCGAATTTTGTGATTTTTATGTAATTATGAGATCTTTTATTGGAATACCTGATCACTTCTATGACATCAGAAACCCTTTTGTATGCGTGTTTAAATTTCACAGACTTACGTAGATTATAGACAAATCACACGAAGGAAAAATAATTTTTTCATTAGTAAATGTAAGATTCTTTTCCATTTACAGCCTGTAGAAAATTAATATTATCCTGTATTATACTTACAATATCATTCCCAAATTAATTTTTAACAATTTCGTAATTGAAACCTGTAAATTATGTACGAACGCATAGCGATCACCAACTATTTATTGTCATAAAAACAAGTTTTGTTTCTTTGGAGTATGTTTACGTAAATTTTAAATAATTATAATTTTTCATATCTATTTATATCATCTTTACCATGGGATTTTTTATTGAAAATGACAATCGTTTGAAAAAAATAAGAATAATATGCCGTTTAATTATTAAAAAACGGCTTAACAATGGTCTGTCTCTTCTATAACTATGGTAACTTTACTTATATATATTCTTATTTGCCATCACATAACAACAATTATTATTGTATAATAACACTTCTTTGATTACAAAATAACAAAAGAAACGATTTGTTATAAATAAATCAGACGAATAATTTTCGGCGTCCATTATAATTGTCTGTATCTCTGTGTCTCTTTGTTAAAGGTGATAATTAGTACATCGCTTTGGAAGAAGAAAAAAGACACGGGAAGAAGAAACTGCAGATGTATATTTTTAATCAGATGAAATCTGGTTGAAGAGATTTAACGCAATGCAAGACGTGTATGTGCCCATTAGTAATCCCAATATACCCGCCTCTGGTTCTTCGCCACCACCATCATTTACACCTGAAGGTAATTAATATTATCTATATTATATTTTATTAAATCCTGTTTTCCGGTAATAAATTACAATACGACTTTTCATGAAAAACACTAATTGCATAAACATTATGTAAGACGTACTTCATATTTGTGATTAATTAATTGTAGAAATAAAATATTAGTAAAAATAACTTTTTAAATACAAGTTTTCATTGAAATGTACTAAAAAGGAAAAAAATAATATTTAATAATCTATGTTAATAATTAGGAAAGTGATTTTTACTATTTTATTTTGTTCATTTTAGTGTCAAAATGTTTACAATTATTAAAACATTAATTTATTAAAATTAATTAATTTTATTCAACTCTAAAAACGATTGATTCATGTATTGTCGTCGGAATACGCATGTGTACAAAATTTCAAATCGATCGGATCATCGGATATGTGAAAGTCTTTCAAAATTGACTTGCAAGATTTGAACTAATAAACACGCATAAACATACTAACACAGCAAATTAAATAAAAGCTTGTAATAATAATATTATCTACTTATAAAACAGTGTTTTTTTAAGTTTGTTTAATTTATAATATCTATGGAGAAAACAATATTTAGTTCATGATAAACGTTTTATATAAAATTTGATTTTATTTTAAAAAAGTTATTTGTGTTGCGTTCAACTTTTTTTCTAAATATTAATAATTATTATTATATCTGAAAGTACAGGAAATAGTCAGAGTAAATCTTACATACATTCTAGCTCATGCGGTTTTTCGTATGGCAGACTAAAAAGTGATAAAATTTATCGTCTGATTGAGAAAGTAAATAATACTATATAGCGAGTGTTTTCGGCTAAAATAACAGTTATTTGATATTTTCTATTCATTGCAGTAGCGGACTAAGAATTTGAAGCCCCCAAGCTAAACCTAATTTTTAAACTAAAAAAAGAGACCCCTGCTGCACTAAGGCTCCAAGCGGTCTCTTCTTGCACCTGTGCAATGCGATCCGAAATTACTATTTGTCATGATCAAAATTTGATTTTTGTTTTCGATAATTCCAATAACAATTTTAAATTAAAATGTCTGTACTTATTTATTTCAGTTTGATTTTCAAGTATTCGTTTCACCTACCTTAATATCTCAATTATTCTAAATTTTTTACTTTCCTATATACCAAGTATACAGTGTGTCCACAAACTCATTCTCAACATGGGAATTCTCCGTTATTATGAGAGATAGATAAATGGGATGAAGTATTCCTTAGGTAAAGCTATATCAAATCACATAAATAAAGTTTAGATATTTTGCGCAGCTTAGGCGTTATAATAAAAAAGTGAATTTTCGATTGTTTTTATTTTTGCCGATGGCTGATTTATTTTAACAGACAGTCAAATTTAGTTTGCACTTTCTTAAGGCAGTTTTTTAATACCAATTTCATGGTGGATTTAGATTTCTTAAAAATGTCAAATAAAAAATTCGAAATTTCGTTTTTTTGTTATAGCGCCTAAACTACGCAAAATATCTAAACTTTATTTATGTGGTTTCATAAAACTTTACCTAAGGAATACTTTATCTCATTTAACCAAATTTCTATCTCTCATAATAACGGAGATTCCCATGTTGAGAATGAGTTTATACTTTGTGGACACACTGTATAGGGAAAGTTTTGTGATCGTGCGAAAATTCGAATTTCAGTTTTTTGTGAATTTTCACGTTTTTATGTCACATGAACCCAAAAAGTGATTTTCAAAAAACGTCTGTCTGTCTATCCGTCTGTCCGTCTGTGATCGCACCTTGAGCCCATATATTTCGTCTTATACATATGCCCCATTAGAAATATAAAAGAAGATCTTTGGATCAAACTATCTTGGGTTCGAATCTCACCGTCACAATTCCACTCATGGATGTTTTGTGATGTCGTTTAATTTAATTTGATGTGATTAAACGCCAACGGCCTTAATTTTCGAGCGTCTATAATCTACAACAAACTAAAAAAAACTTTTTAACAAAAAAAACCTCCTTCAAAAAAGTCACTGAAAAGAGGAAAATAATAAAATTTTGAGGTCGGCGCCAATCTAATAAAATATGAAGTCGGTTAAAAAGTAGATATTAATTAAATTGGTGCCGACCACAAAATTTTATTATTTTCCTCTTTTTTTAGAGATTTTTTTTGTTAAAAAGTTTTTTAGTTATCCTTTTTAGTGGCTTTACAATACGTAGTTTGCACGATATTAACCGACTTCTGTCTTGATATTTGATTACTGAATTTAAAAAAGAAAACCACTGAACCGAGCTCGGATCCGATTTTAGTAAAATTTATGTGGAACCACCCTGAAGGGCCCTATTAAATAAAACAAAAATCAGCAAAATCGGTTCACAAATGCAGGAGATATGAGGTGACATACATACATAACATATATAAAAAAATACATATCTAACAACAAAAAATCAGTCGAACTACTGAACCGATTTAAGTAAAATTTATATGGGACCACCTCGGTGGTATGCCCTATTAAATAAAACAATTATCATCAAAATCGGTTCACAAATGGAGGAGAAATCGGTGAACATACATTAAAAAAAACATAGGTGCCCGATCTAGAACCTCCTCCTTTTTTGAAGTCGGTTAAAGACAAGTAGGTATAAAAAAACTCGGCATGTGTTGATAGCCACTACACTAGACTCCAGAGCTAGACTCGCGGACCGCGGTCCAAGTCCGGACCGCGGAAGGTCAAAAACTGGACCACCAAAATTTTTTTGAATTATTTAAAAAATATTTTTTTGTACTTTTCGCTACGAAAGTTTTATTTTCGAGTGCTTTGTGGCGGTAACAAAGAGGCACATTTTGAAGAATCAATATCACTCAAGATTAACGACCGCCCACCTTGAAGACACTCTTCGCATAAGCTGCTCCCCGCGTGAACCTAACTTTAAAAAACTGACTCAAGACCGCAAATGTAATTTCTCCCATTGATTTTTGAATACAATTATGCCTATCTATTGTATTTCATATTATTTTGTGAGTGAAAATTAAAATAAAAAATTAGTAAAGAATATGAGTTGTTTTTTTTGTTTTTTGGACCTCGATAAAAATTTTCAACAGTACCCGGACCCCACCTATAATTACTTGCCGACCCCTGCTCTATAGAGAATTAAAAGAGATAATCGCAAAGTTCTGTTCTCGAATATCCGTGGTAACTTTTGTAAAGGATAGTTTGTGTTAAAATGGGAAGTTGATATCACAATACGTAGATATAAGATCAGGGTATCGAGCTGTGGTGTTGCGATGATGATAATGGACCACAAGACTGTTGCTGTGTTTAACCGACCGACAATCTACGTGACGAAAAGTTTGTTAACCGCATTCTACTTCCTCTTGTAACGCCAGTCAGATTTGAAACCATGGCACGTATTTATGTCCACAGGTTGATCTCAAAACAGCGTACCTAAATCCGATAATAATTATTAGTGTACTTGCATAATATATTTCGGTTGGTAAATAAACTATACACTTCGGAATGTGTTTGTTGACAATTATTAGTTCTTACTGGTTCTGAACTGCTAAAGCATGTGTTGGCAATACAGAATTCTTCGGACACAACTGCATGTTTGTTGGTCAAATTCTCCTCGGACTGCTCGAACTTAGTTCTTCTAGCAGTTCTAGACTCCTAGAACTGTTAGAAGTTCAATAAGAGCTATAAAATCTACAGTTGACCCATGGCTCACATCTTGTCGTCCCTCCAGGTGGGAGGAAGTGGTTCTTATACGGCTACGCATCGGTCACTGTAGATTGACACATGGTTTTTTGATGGCTCGTGAGGATCCGCCCCTTTGTGAGACGTGTGACACTCGTGTTACCGTTTCGCATATTTTAATAGAGTGTGTTCAGTTTAGGGACACAAGACAGCAAATCGGATTGTCAGGTGATCTGTCGGTTGTTTTAGGAAATGATCCTGACAATGTCGATCTGCTGTTTCGATTTTTAAAAGAAACCGGTCTTGAACGGTTTATTTGATTTTATTTATTTGTATACATTTAGGCCCCTTTACAGCCTAAATGGTTTTTTCTTTATATCACTACATTATATTATTATATGACACATTTTATTTGTACCTATTATGATTTTATTTTGTTGTGTGTCAACTTTTGATTTTGTATTGATTTTGCTTTGGTTTTATCGTTTTTGCTTTTCTTTTGTTTACTTTTTTATTTTTAGACGCTAATGACCTCTGTTGTCGAGCGTCTATAATCTACAATTCATTCATTCGTTAGAAGTTCAAGCCTAGAATTTCGAGAGCCAGGTTCAAACATGAAACAGTCCGAAGAGTCCGAGAATTTGACCAAAAAACACGCAGCTATGTCCGAAGGGCTCTGTATTGCCAACACACAGTTTGGCAGTTCAGAACTTGCCAACAAACACACCACTAAGTATATAGTTATAGTTTATTTGCCAATAGAAATGATGTACTTACATTTATTTGAAATGTCAAACAAATAAAGCTTAAAGCTACGTGTAAAATTCGCATGCAATTAAAAATTGTTTTATTTGTTTTACTTGTACATGTCGTAAGAGAAGCTGTTTCTATAATATACTTACATTTAATTGTAATATTGTATGCATTGCATAGGCAGATAAACTATTGACATAGATTGAATTGGGAGACCTAGGGGTTGGACAATAAAATCTCGTCATTTTGGACAATTTGGTACAATTTTTGCTTAGGTTTGTGTATATGTCCGGCGTCCGCGCTATAACTCGAGAGACAACAGATTTGAATGAAATGTCGAGCATGTATTGGAACCCATCAACTCACAAAGCTTATTTAAAATAGGCGTAATCGAACCATTTTAAGGGTTGCATTATAAATTTGAAATTTTTTTTAAACAAAAATACTTACAGATTTTTAACATTTAATGACTTCCAGGAAATTTATTAAGTATGCGCTACCGTTGAATCTTTATTGAATGTCACTGAACCATATCAGCGCGATATAGAGGACTTCTTCCTGCGTAAAATAGAGTTGTAATCAAATGATAAGCCCTCTACCACATGTCTCGATTAATTTATTTTATTTATGGTAGATTATAGACGCGTCGACATCTCAAGTCATTAGCGTCTTTCAACTACACTAAATAACAACTATCTTAAATCTAAATAACATCACAAAACATCCATGAGCGCAGGTGGGATTCGAACCCACGGCAGTCCAGTCCAGAGGTTGCGGCACTAAGCACGCTAACCACTAGGCTATACTGCCCCTGTCTCGATTAAACGGCATAATGTACAAATGTGGTTATTGTCTCTATTTGTTCATATTCTTTAAGATTTGTTATAAATAGACTCCGAATAACCATGAGTGCTCATTTATGTAGCAGGCCTTCCGCTAGGCGTCTATGTATGTCTTTTATTTGTCCCATTTCATTTGTTAATAAATTGAGAGTGTGTAAAATTTATGATTAATAAATGGTCGATGTTCGTGTGATTTTCCTTCCCCTCCCCTTACGACGGCCCTGCAGTTCTGTATGGTCAATGCTGTTAATTTTTTGTCATTTTCTAAGAAATACCTACATTTAAAAAAAACGGTCAAGTGCGAGTCGGACTTGCGTGGAGAGGGTTCCGTACTATTCCGTTTCGAAAATTTAAAAACTTAGGATTTTCGTTTAGATTTTCCTGTAAACTATGAGTGAGGCCCTATATTACGAATTTTTTTCAAAATTTTAGGCCCAGTAGTTTCAGAGATAAGGGGGGAATGCTCGATTTGCGTATAATATTTTCTTTATGTTTTAAAATTTAAACTATGCATTTTAAAATTATAAAAAAAATATATTTGTATTTCTCTTAATGAGCCCTTTCATTTGATACGCCAAATGATGCACTTGTAAAAACTTTTTTTTTTATTTTCTAATTTGCCTCCCAAAATTAATCCTTAAAATCAGAATTATTTTATTTACGCTATACGTCCGTAATTGAGTCACCTTACATAATATGTACCAAATTTCAACTTTTTTCGTCCAGTAGATTCGGAGAAAATAAGCTGTGACAGACAGACAGACAGACACGAGAGTAATCCTATGAGGGTTCCGTTCAGATGTAATTCCTCACCGCCCCCCTCCCCTCAACAGCAACCACCCCACTCACTTGTACTTCGTCCCTAGATTCCTATGTCCATGCTTCAACATCTATATAGGTACAATGAAGTCTTAATATTATAGGTGCCTGTGTTCCTTGGCCTAAATTCTTCACAGTCGTATAAGATTACAGCAATAAAATCTATATTGGATTGCAATCGCAATAAATATTATCTTAATTTTTTGTTATAAAGTATAATAATTTACGCAAACAGGTGTGTCGTGAAGGTTTTTTTTTTTTAATGCTTAATCTCCATGTTCGATGTATTGGTATGTCAACATTACACAGAAATGATCATAGTTATCATATTATTCTGTTTACTGAGTTGTTTGTTTTCTTTTTCAGTCACGTACCTATTTAGTGTTCAAAATTTAATTTTGGAGACATTTTTTGAGATTCCATACCAAAATTGTTAAAAAACGGAATATTTTTTGTGGAAATTCGTCTGTCATTTTCTTAGGAACTACATGTGATATTGTCATATTGACTTGAAATTTGGCATAGTTATAAAACTTGTGTGCCCGCACCTATCTATAGCAAGAGTCAGAATCACAAAAATATTTTTAAAGTGAAAACTTTTTAGGCGCGTTGAGCGATTTTTGGTAGGGAAAAATCTTATGTGTTCGCGTCACCGACATGCTATGGGCTAGAATGTCTCTGTCACAACTGTGCCCGCACGCATATACAATATAATATGGCACGTCATTCAGTTGTACCGATGGCGACGATAGCAGCGTCTGTGCGTCCCCAGTTCAAAACCCACTGGCACCGTGAAATTTTTGTGTTTTTTTTTTGTTCTAAATTCTACATCATATTTATTTATATATTTTTATTTTTTTATATAATTCTTTCTTTGACATTAATTATAATTTTAATCGAACATAAAAGATGGAAACAAGATCAAATGATAACATGCAGTCGGCGACATAGTAGTAACAAATTGAACAGAAATACCTCCGACTGCATGTTATCATTTGATTTTGTTTCCATCTTTTATGTTCGATTTTTACGCAGTCGGGTTTTTTATTTTTTTAATAAATTTCTTATTTTCTTCCTTTTAGTTGAATCTACTCATCAAGCCTTTTCATTTGATACCCCACATACAAGGTTTTACCGATTTTTTGCGTACTGACAAAATGGCGTCTAGCGCCCGCCATATTGAATTTTCCGTGACGTCATATACCCTATGTCACTCTGGGGGTTCAGACGAATCTAATGACACCTCATTTTTGAAAATCCGTCAAGCCGTTTAGGCTACAGAGCGTGATAAAGAAATATACATACATAGATACATACATACACTCGAAAAACATTACCCTCCTTCTGGCGCAGTCGGATAAAAATGTATATAATAATAATTGTTGCTCGGAGTGTCGATAGATGCGAAAATCAAACTAATGTTAATATTTTTTCACTTCTGTCGGCAGTTCCCATGACTGCCTTTTTTTGTTTATTTTTGGAGGGCTAAAAATTGAGGGTAAATTTTTTTACCCGGTGAAAGGACGTTTGTTACAGATTACTTAACGGTATGTCTTTTTATTTTAGGCTGCGTAGCTTTTGCCATATTAGTGAACATGTTCGTTTAAAATTATGTCCCCTCATCCTGCATCCGAACTTTGTATGCTAATATTTACACTAATAGAGGGTTTATAGTCAAGTTCCAAAATTTAAGATAGTGAATCATGGACTTATACTTCACTATTTATGTAAGCGGCACATTTTTTATGCATGAGGCGCGTTTGCGGCGCGTATGCTTACATTGTTTCATTACTTTTCCGCTCCATTAACCTTGTTACGAACTATGCATGACTCACTATCTTAAATTTTGTAACTTGAGTATAAATAGTACAGATTATAGGAAAAATACAGCGATATCCCTAAGTCCTAATACTTATAATTTTCGAGAAAAAAATAGCCTACTACCCAAACAGCTTCTAATTTTGATCTTTCATAAATGCGAAACCGCATAAATAAATTCGTTGAAATATTATAATCCTTTGTTTTGATAATTAAAGGATATTTAATGCATCGTTTCAGTTTGTTAGAGATTAAAATTATGATTAATAAACGTATAGAAAATTTTGATCTAAATATACTATACTTACTTAATTTTTAAATTTCAATCATTCGTCAATTTAAAAGTAACAATTTTAAATTTTATTTCTATTTTATTTTATTTTCTGAGATATGTGATATAATTTTATTCTTAAAACTTATTTAAAATATCAACGCCCAGTTTTTATCTAATTTTTGTACTTATTCTAGTTTGGTGATCTCATTGATCTGTCACTTACTGTGATAATATGAGCAAATCATATCTTAAATATTTGCTTACCGATACGACGGACACACGGCATTTTTCGTTTCTTATAAAAAATTCAGCTACATTTTTACATTCCGAAATAAGGAGTGTAGACTGTAGATATAGGAATATGTAGATAGGTATAGGGGAAGTCTTGTGATTATGCAAAAAATCGATTTTGAGTTTTTGGTGACTTTAAACTTTTCATGTTCCTTGAATCCAAAAATGTAGTTTTAAAAAATGTTTGTCTGTCGTTTATTTGTCTGTCTGGTCGCACCACAATCGTGTTCAAGGCGGTCACGCCTCGAGGCGAAATCGTAAAATTGATCCTAACTCAAATTTGGGAGAAGTGATCCCTTATAAAACGGCTCTAACGATTGTGATTAAGTTTTAAAAGTTTTAGTAGTACCAGTATATGAGATATGGCATAACTAGTTCCTCCTAGAAAATGGCAGCCAGGTAAACTGTGGGGGTTACGATGTATGTACTGTATTATTGTATAGGCCTAGTCCTATATGATAAAGTTAGTCCAAGTTGTGTCGGATCGTTACTATTCGTTGAAATATTTTTATATTCCTGAACGTAACACAAATGCATTCAAAATTAGAGTTCAATATACAGTGTGTTATAAAATTAAAATTACTTTAATTTATTTAGCTATACAATTGCCTCTATTTCTATTGACAGTTGCTAGTTTTAGATGTGCTTTATTTTTATTTATTTTTTGTTTTTACCAATTAATGAAAACCAAAATTTATCACAACCTATCAGACATTTCCTGTCTTTATCAAAGATACTTTAAAAATAACTTATCTACATTGAATTTATACAAACAATGTCAACAATAAATCTTTTATCTTCTATTACAAACAATTTTCTGCTGCAATAATATTTTAATTTTGTAGTATCAGGTAAAATCATTGAAAACTCTTTTTGAAAAGGAAACTGCAAACAATTCCCTTGATGTAATTTAAGAACAAATGCTTCTTATTTAACAATCTTTTTGATTAACTAAAGTTATAATATTAACTTTTTTTATTTAAAGATACCGGAATGGAAGATACGAAAACGGATACCAAAGACAAATACCAAACAAAAACACCGAAAAACAACAAAATCCAAGACTCTCCAAAAAACAATGAACGGACGCAACTGAAAACAAGAAGCGCAACAAAACTGGAACAACGAAAATCTACATCTATGGATACTTCAAGTGACGACATAAAAAATAGCCTAGAAGAATCATCGATAAACGAAACTCAAGATAACTGTAACAGCGTCCCAGAAAATTTAAACGATACAACTTCCGATCGAGGAAGCCCGGAATTGACCGACAATGGAGATTTAAAATACAGCTGCCCGATATGTGAAATAGAGTTGCAAACACAGCACGATGTTACATTGCATATTCGATCCCACAACAACGACATTGACAACCCAAATCAACAACAGTCTCAAACCAGCGACATCAAATCGTTCGTGTGTCGAATATGTTCGAAAGTGCTTAGTTCAAATTCTAGTTTAGACCGTCACATTCTCGTCCACAGCGGCGAAAGGCCGTTCAGGTGCAAATATTGTTCGGTGACGTTCACAACAAATGGAAATATGCACCGACACATGCGAACCCACTGTCAGACCAATGTCAACTACGAATCCGACGGAAGTACCGACAGTAATGTGAGTGTTCAATCGGGTAACTGCAATGCCAAAGCAACCAGAAAGAGGCGTTATGAATACAACAACAACAAAGTTTCGACTTTGGAAAGTCCCGATGTCAACAGAAAAAAATATAACGAAACTGAAGAAGAAGAAAGCTGTAAGAAAAGAAAAATTGACTGTTCGGAAATAAGTGAAGACGATAACGGCATTCAATCGACAAACAAAAGAAAAATTAAGAATGTAAATAACAATAATGAAGTTGTCCCACAAAAACTACAGTGTCCTGTTTGTGAACGTAAAGATTTTGTTTCGTTGAATTATTTTGAAAAACACATCGAAGAGACCCATCCTGAATATGAAATTAAATGCCACTCGTGTAATTTGGGTTTTAAAAATTATCGAGTTTTTCATTTACATCGATTTATGGTTCATCAGGACGAACGGAATGTAAATAACATCAAAAATGTAAAGAATTCGATTGTGGGTTTCAAAGATCTGAATTTTGTAGATTTTACTAGCGAGAAATTTCCAATAATTGCGAAATCGTTTTGCGAAAAGTCGTTCAGACGAGCCGATAATAACGATTTGAAATTCGAATGTGAAAAGTGCGGACGAGCATTCCCGTGTCAAAGTGCACTTGAAATTCATCAGAACGATTGTTTAAATTTTCGAAATGCATATTATAAAGATGAAAATATACCAACCGATTATTCTTCTAAACTGGAGAAGTTCAATCAATCTGATGAGAATATGAAAAGAGAAGACTTTTTCGCAATATTGGATTTACAAAATAAATCCATCAAATCAGAACCAAAAGTACAGTCGGTTACGTCGACCATTCCTGAGATAGCAAACGAATTACCAAAATTGAAATTGAAGGAATATTTAAATATGAAGAAACCGGAAACGCTAACTGGGACGTCCCGTCCGGTTGATACTACCAAAGATTTAGCTGACATTCAATCGATTTTATCGGTAACATCTACTGGAAGCCTCTTACAACAATTGACAGCACCTAAGAATATACAAGAAGAACAACACATTAGTCATTCTGACGCGATGATAAGACAGTCGGCAGCCAACGAAGTAACCGAAGAAGAATTACAAGACGCTTTCGCCGCCGAATTCCGTAAAATGAAATTACGTGGAGAATTCCCATGTCGTCTGTGTACAGCCGTGTTCCCGAACCTCAGAGCTTTGAAAGGTCACAATCGGGCACATCTTTCCGGTAGCGGTAATACGGGACCTTACAGATGTAACATGTGTCCGCATAGCTCGGTCGATAAAGCCGCTTTAATAAGACATCTGAGAGGACACAACGGGGACAGACCTTACGAATGCTCGTTGTGCAATTATGCTTTCACGACGAAAGCTAACTGCGAACGCCATTTGAGAAACAGACATGCCAAAGTAACAAGAGAAGAAGTTAAGAAAGCCATTATCTATCATCCATCAGAAGATCCAACAAACGATGAAATGACTACGAAATTTTATCAGTCATCTATGAAACTAGAGGATATGTCATCTTCAAAATCGTACGGATCGCGCGAAGATATAAAAAGGTCTCTTTTTCCAACATCGTCTTTACATCGTGATAAACAAATGGACATTCATAAATTAAATAACTCTTCACAATCTTCGTTTACATCTAACGACGATATGAGTGCTCAGTCAATCCCCGTGGCAGTTATTCCGAAAAGTATTGCCTCTTTGACGGCACCTCTGCAAAATGCACAACAGCTGAAGGACACAATTTCTGCTTTCAACATTCCGTTCGTGAACGATAACATAATGGCCAAGTCGTTTACTTTGCCATTTACTAAGGACAATTTAACAGCTTTGAAAGAACACAGAATTGCTCCCAAAACTCCAGTAATTGCCAATTCTGGTATTTTAAATCTTTCAGCAGAAAATTCACATCAAGATCGCATTATGAATTGCTCGCCTATTATCGTTGACGACGAACCAAAATCATTCCAGCCTCTAAAGCAAATACCTGAATATGAATCTTCTGAAAATGAACAATCAGATTCAGAAACTGAAGAAAAAACTACGCTCAACATCACCGATACCCCACTTTCCCGTCATTCGCAGTTTAGAATCGTTGATCAACGAAAAATGTTAAACACTCCAACAGAACATCCTATTGATTTGAGCATGGATGTTTTGGACTTAAGCAAAAAAAGGTCGTCTACGCCTCAAAATATCGAAGAAGACGATGAAGAAGAAGAGGAAGAAGAAAACTGTTCAGTACAAAACAATGATGAGGCTCAAGATTTCACCAAAAAAGCTTTAGATTATTCAACGCCACCGTCGTCACAAAATTTAAACAACGCACTCAGGAATCAATTGCCGAGTGCAGCAATTTTCGAAAAAACGCAAATTTTATTAGCTCAACAATTACTGAAATCGAGCGCCACTCCAATCACGCCAACCGCCAACAGCTTTTACGCAAACCAGCTGCATCAGTTTTACAGAAACAGTCCTTTTCCTAACGTACCGGCATTTCCGTTAAATCCATATTTTCTCCAACCTCATCCGTTTTTAACACCAACGGCAAGCCCGCAAGACTTACAAGAAATGAAAGAAAGAATTCAAAAAGAAATAATTCGTGGCTTACAGTTGAGTGGGGGAAGTTTAGTTATGGATCACATGTCGTTGGCGTCAGAAAGACTTCAAGCATTTCATCAACAAGCCTTATCTAATTTAAAACCGGATATTAAACCGGAATTTAAATATAATACGTCGATTAAAACTGAAGATGTAAAAACACCAATAATCCCGTTACAAGTCGAAACAAATCAATTTTCGGATATGAATTCAATGAAACTCAAGTCGCCGAAAAATCATATAAAATCGTCGACTGAAATAATTACACCTGTGACACCGAATTCAGTTAAAATGGTCATTAAGAACGGTGTTTTAATGCCGAAACAAAAACAAAGACGATACCGAACAGAACGACCGTTTGCTTGTGAACATTGTTCAGCCAGGTTCACACTACGATCAAACATGGAGCGTCACATCAAACAGCAGCACCCGCAGTTCTGGTCTCAACGTCAAAGATCAAACATGAGCGGAGTTCCCGGTCGAAAGTCAACTTTACCGACAATGACACCACAAAACAATCAAACATTGAAACAGAATTATTTTGATCAAAATGCCGGCTTACAGAATAACATTCAAAATAATGATTATGCATTACCAAAGAATTCGCCTAATTTAATTTTACCAAATACCAATACCAAAGATGAATTAATTACAAATATGACTTATAATTTAAATAAACCCTTGTCTATCACAGATCAGATACGTTATTCAATATTGACGCAGCAATTGAAACAGCAATCGAATGAACTTAAAACATCTGGTGATAATGAACAGATGGAAACATCGACTGTTGAGAAAAATTATTCGAAAACAATTGACGACTCTGATAATGAAAATGACGAAACTGAAGACGCTTTGATTATAGACGAAGGGTCACAATCTCAGTCGAATGATGTCCAAAAAGAAAATGTGAGAATGGCTCAATTTAATTCCGGCGAAAATCGCGACGAATCACGCAAATCTCTTGAAGATAAACTATTAGAACTGAGAAAAATACGCGAGAAAATATTATTGGTTGAACAGAAAGAAACTGTCGATTTAAGTCAAGGGCAGGAAAATGTTGATGATGAAAAAGAAACAGAGAAATTAGATAAAGTTAATAATACTGCAAATAATTTAGAAGAAAACAAAACCGCCTCAATAACAGTAACGGATATTTCAAACCTTCAACAAAATAGCACCTCTAAAATAACAAAACCAGAAGATGGAGGACAGGATTTGGTTCCCGTTTCACGTCTCTTGGATAATGCAGCTAGCGCTCAATTGCCATTCCGTGAGTACTTCAGGAGAGAAGGCGAAGACCACGAAACGCCAAGTGAAGAAGACGAAGACGGATTCATAGCCAGCGGAAGTACCAGTGAAGGAAATGCTTCAGGGAGTGACGGCAATCGGTAAGTGTTAACTGTTTTTCTTGCAAGTTGTATTGATATTACAAATACAAGTAATTCAGCAATACAAAATAAAACTTATAGGTAATTACTTCCTTTTTTTATAGTTCAGAATCAGAAGCTGCGAATTCCTTGAATAATACAACTTCAACGAATGGCAAAAAGAAGTCTGCTTATTCACTGGCACCAAATCGAGTGACATGTCCGTATTGTAGTCGTAAATTTCCATGGAGTTCGTCTTTACGTCGCCACATTTTAACTCACACTGGACAAAAACCATTCAAGTGCTCCCACTGTCCATTATTATTTACAACAAAGTCAAATTGTGATCGCCATTTGCTACGAAAACACGGAAATGTTGCTAACGCATCAACAATAGTCACAGATCCGAATCCAATTATTCCGAATACAATTGAACCAACTGCAAGTGTGTTGCCACCTTCTCAAAATTTCATGATGCGCAATGTACCTGAGAGACCGTTCAAATGTTCAACTTGTCCAAGTTCAACATTTTCAACTCTGAGCAATTTGAAAAAACACATGTCTTGCAAGCATAATATAAACGACTCACGACCAGGTACGCCGAAAACCGATTTTGAGAATCAGCCAAATTCAGTGAATTCAAGGCCGCCGAGTCAATACAGCGGTGGTAATTATTCAGGTTATGAAAGCCACAGTTCTGAAGATGAACGTGGCGTGCAGAACATTGATTCCGAAATGCTGAAAGAAACAACCGACGTTCAGAGATTTATAAATTACCAAAAGAATTCCGATTGGGAGCAACAAATTAATGCTCAACAAATAAAAACTGGCGAGCATCATTCGTCGAATATGCAAAATAATTTAGATTTACCCTTTAAGTGCCATTTATGTGACGCGTCTTATGGTGAAAGACAGGACGCATTAGATCACATTAAAAATAATCACGGAGATGAATACGAATTGTTGTTATCAAAGGGAGCTTTGGAAATTAACGCGAATTCTTATCAACATCAAATTGAACACAATTCAGATAATGCTAATCAGAATCATAATACCGATAATTTGAGCGGCGAGGACGACGTGCAGATACGGGGAAAATTTCCCGATTATGCTAACAGAAAGGTGATGTGTGCATTTTGCATGCGGCGCTTTTGGTCAGCTGAAGATTTGCGACGTCACATGAGAACTCATTCAGGCGTTCGTCCTTTCTCTTGCGACATTTGCAGAAGGAAGTTCACACTCAAACACAGCATGCTGCGACATCGAAAAAAGCACAATGTATCCGAAAGTCAACAATCAAATAGCGATCCCAACATATCGGCCAATGAGGACATATCGCCCGGCGAAGACAATGTCAGTCCATTGAGTGGGGATGAGGACTGTCCACAAACGAAGGCGGATCATATTTTGATAGCGAAAAACGGTAACGACATCAAAACTTCAGCTATCAATTTGACACGCAAAAATACTTCAGAAGACGAATCGGAAGGCATGGAAGGGACCGATCTAATTGGAAATCTCTTGGGGATTAGAGATAAGTCTATCATTGATCAGGTATTAATTTCATCAGCAGATGATGCCGCTAAACTGTTGGGTGTCAATAGAAATAATCAAGATTAAGAGTTTACCTTTGTGTGATAACCAGTTTCGAAAAAATTTAACTGGTTTTTCAGTTAAAACAATGCTAAGAAAAACTGCCCTATTGAATATTGTATTTTAATATGGAAGCACAATAGTTTTTATTAGAAATCTAGAAATTTATTAAAACCAGATACATTAAGTACAATAATTGAATTATTGCCCGAAGGAGGTATCACAGATACCTGTAAACATATATTTATGAATTACAATCACAGTATTTGTATTTGCCAATATTTTCAAATAATAAGCTTGTGTGCTCGAAAAGGTTAATTAAATACCAATAACTGATACCTGCAATGCAGATAGTAAAATAATTAGTTATTTAATTTTCTCTATTGCTGAAATGAATGCTTAACCAAATAAAACGAATAAAATCTAGTCAGATTAGTTTTATAACAAGACGAACTGTAAAGTTATAGTTTAATTATTAAATTGAAATCAAACGGTTATGTAGGAAACAAGAATAGCAAACATTTGAATATTTGCGCTTTTATCGTTCTAAAAATGCTGTATCCTACATGTCTGTGTTGAATGATTTTCATTTGATTTTTTTTTTTTTTGGATGAGTACTGACTAGTAATCAATAATTATTATTGTTATTGTATTGTAGTAATTAAATTAATTTCTAAATATTTATTTAATTTATTTTTTACACCAATCACATTAACATTTTTCATAATATACTAATATTATATCTACATATTCGAGTGTCTTCTTGTGGAACATAATATGCCTTGTAAAATTTAGAATTGATCAAATTAATGAAATTTTATAGCAATATGTTATTTATATACATAGTAGGTACACATATCCATTAACATTATTGTCATTATAATATTTATTAACAGAATATTAAATATATTATATATGTATAAATATGTAATTATAATAATTATAAAGAAACGATTATTTAAAACATTATTTTATTCAAAAAAGTAGTTAATTTGTTTTAACGAATTTAAAAGTGTCAGTTTAGCATTTTTACATATTTAATTATGCTAGACTGTTCCACTGAACACAAGTTAGGTTTTTTATTAGAATTCGTGTAAAAAATATCTCTTAAAATTCTGGATTCATTAAATAAGAGATTGCTTGAACAACTTTAAGACAAAATAGAAAATAATCAAAAAATACAATTATTTTATTATTTGTGATTTTATTAGGTATTCAAATTTGTTTATTATTATAAAATTTCAATAAATTTGTTATGCATCGAAGCATTTAATGTAGATTGTAGAACTTCTGTTTTAGTCCGTAATACAATATACAATTAATGTTTGTTATTATTAATAAGTTTTGACTATTTGTCTATAATACTAAATCAAAATCTATCTGTAATGGGTACCTATACATTTGTTATTGTAACGTTGAATTTTTAACATTTGTTTAAAGTTATTTTAGTGGAAAAATCAAGTAAAAATTATTATTAAAATCACAAATAGTACCTAAATAATTTTAAAATATAGCTACCTAATTTAACAGACCTCAGCTATTGAACGTCTACAAAAGGTACCAATCTATCAATTTCTACATTTTGAAAATGCGTTTTTCTTACATTGTCGCTAGTTATTTTTTATTTTAGTAAGTAAGAATTATAAGATTATAACCATATCACAAATTGCCTTTTCTACGCAAGTGCACTTAAAACAATTTTATGAATTCATTCATAAAATAACTTGAGCATTCAATGAGTGACTTAAAACGTAGTTTTTTTGAAATAATATGTAGATTGTGTCCTAATTGCAACAATTTGTGTGTATTTTTGATGATCTCTTCTAAATAATATAGAAATTTCAAAAGCGTTTATCTAACTGACCGTAACTGTATATGTATTTTTGGCTCATTTTATTGCATATCAGCAATCAAAAATAAATCTGTAGTTGTAGTGTTTGACAATCAAAATTAGTTAAAATGCACTTTAGCTTGTTTTAAAAATACATATCATAATAATTGTCGTATTACTGGTGTTGAATTAAACTCAAAATAGAATTTTTTTCCATTTTTCCATTGGTATGGAAATTATTTAAATTATGCACTGATTTCACTTTGTAATTTTAATAAAAACGTACTTTTTCAATCCTTTCAAAGTTCTACTACCTATAATAAAATGCTTTAAAAGTGTCGAAAATGTGCCGAAAAAGTATGTTTTTAGATCATAATATTATAAGTACTTCACTATTTATTGTACATATTTTTAGCGTTTTAAATAAAAGTATGCTGATTAAAAACATAAATATCAATAGAGTAATTCTTGCTGTTCATATTGTAATAACTTAACAAATAGTACCTATATTTAAATATAATTTTTGAAAACTGATTATTAATTGTTGTTTTGGCAAAACTCATTATTGTAAACTAATTAACTGAAATAAGAATTTTTGTTTTCGCCTAGTCACGTTTTTGTTCAATTTTAAATATTTAAAATATGGCAAAATAGAAAAAAGCCTTATATTTTTTTTGTCTTACATTATATAAAATGTATTTAGGTTTGTTATTAATTATTTAAAATTATATTCTTTTAATGTAAATTAATGTTTCTAAAAAGCCTTAATATTTACTTGAATTCGTTTTTTACTGTCGCTAACAATCAGATGAAGTAAATTAAATTAAAAAAATGTGCCATGACAATATTCAAGCAAATTAAACTTTTTAGAAACAAGCCCCACAAATAACAATACAGCAGAAATACCAAAACTAATTAGAAAAAATGTATTTTTTATTGAAAATGTTTTATTTTGCATTTTGATATTTGTAAATTTTTATTTTGTGTAATTAAATTAATATATTGTGAAATTTCTATTTAGTGTTTTCGTTGAAAAGAATTATGTCAATATTGAAATGTTTACGTTAAGTAATAAAAACTGTAAATACACGTCTTTAATTAGTATTAAAATGTCATGTTAATTGTAATATATTTTAATTGCGTATCAATATGTACTTGTAAATATTTTGTTTTGCTGGGAATAATTTTGTGTATTTTTCTGATTTTAAAAATAAAATTTTCAAACTATAATAAGTAATCTCTTTTAAAATTCTTACTATGCATATTAATGTAAAAAAATATAAAGTCAATGATCTGACATTCTTAAGGGGGCCCTCTAGTCTCATAACTGGTAGCCATTCGATTAACTTCGACAAGAACAAAAAATTATACTGTCCGTCGTTAATGCAAAAAGTTCGCTATTTACACTCTTCCGACCTTATTTTTTAGTTTAGAGGGTCTAGGCTGGTCTCAAATTAAAGATAAAGGATGCGTCTAAGCAGTGGCGGATCCAGGAGGTCGCGGACGGCGCATCTGTAACCTCCAAAAGGCTGATTAAAAATGAAAAAGACGATTATTGATAAACCAGGAAACAAACTCTATTGATTATTTTTATTCTCCTCTTAACCCTTTCCGTCAGTCCCGAAACATGGGCGCACCCTGGATCCTCCACTGCGTCTAAGGGCGCTACTGAGCACTTTTTAAAAATATTAAAATCTTCAGTGGAGTTGACATAAATCCATCTAATATTCAGAAGAGCGTTATGTGGCCTTAACACATTTTTTTTAAATTTGGCCTGTCGCACCCCAAGAGAAGTCTATTAGCTTTAAATTGACGCGAAAAAATCTATTCTCGGATGAAAAATACGATTGGGAGCGTGTAACAAAGTTTTAGGCGGGAGGAAGGGGCTAGACTCCGTTTAAAAAGTGAATTAATTAAAAATGTTATTTATTTTTTATGGTCGCGTAAGGTGACAAAGTTGCAGGTACGCCAAGGGAGCAGAACCCTTATTTTTAATTTTTCCATTCTAGGAGAAATTATTTGTAAAAACAAATGTAAATAAAAAAATACCTGCTGTAAACAGATATTTTCATATCGCGCGCTCACTTAAAATGGCGCAATATTTTAAATTAATAGGGGTTTACATGGCGTTGCTATGGTTCCTCTATTACAAGTCCCCAGTTCCCGAGTTCTAGCCCGAGAGCTGGTAAAAGTGTCAATTGGATTTTCAATTTATTATTAAAAAAAAAAAAATTATGAATTGAAAATATGAATTGGTGCTAGGCCCAAAAAACCTTAGCTGTTGGTGGTCTTTAAAATACAATTAATTAAATTAATAGGGCTAAATGCTTCCTTTAAATTTTCTAAAAATTATGCGAACAAAAAGAAACTTTGTTAAGTTATACTTCATTGTAGGTATTACGAATTTTAGTATATTCAAGAATACAAATATTTTGAAACAATTACGTTAGGTACTACCTACATTATTACATATATTTTAGTTCTGAATGTGCCTAGCTAAATAATATTATATGGCTTGTAAATGTTTTATGACAACAAAAAACTCATAATCTACTTATCACTATTATTTTTTATAAGGGGTGAGAGCCGAGAGAGCAAATTCATTTTCTGCCTGTAGCTCAAATCAACCTTAGTCCGCTCCCGATTTCAACGTTTGTGACCATGGATTGATAAGCTCCCCATTAGTAAAATGGAGGCTAGAATAATTTTAACCTTCAAATTTTTCAACTGATTTTACTTTTTGATGTTGGCAAGGAATAAATTAACAGATGACAAATACCAAATTTTGACATTTTATAACTTGCATTTTAAAATTAGTTTTTTAATTTAAAAATTATATTAATTTATTTGTGCAATATGGCTTCGATTCAAGGTATTAAAAAATAGATATTATGTGTAATTTTGTCACCTGACAAAAAAATATAATCATTCCTTTGTTTCAGATTCCAATCGTTCAGAGTTATTTGAGGAAGTAAAATTATACAGAAATGCCCGTGAACGTGAAAAGTACGTAAAAACTTTGTGAATATAAAAATATTTGGTAACCAAATATTTATATTATAATTAAATTTGGCTAACGTTAAACCTAAACATTCTCACTTTTGTACCTCAAACATAATTTTGAAAACGTAAGTCCAAAAAACATTTGAACGTCTTCAGCTGCTACACCACATAAGATACAAAAATAATCGTGTGATTAGCGTATCATTTTTTTTATCAGTAATCCGACTTTTAAAAAGACCTAAAGATTTTCCTAATGTACGATTCTGATTTTGACAGGTATGATAATATGGCGGATCTGTACGCCGTAGTTAACACATTGCAACATCTTGAAAAAGCTTATATTCGTGATTGTGTCACTCCGAAAGAATATACAGCCGCTTGTAGTAAATTATTGGTTCAGTATCGAGCTGCATTTAAACAAATTCAAGGCGATGACTATCCCACAATCGATAGCTTTGTCAGAAAGTTTAGAGTAAGGCAACTTGAAGTTCTTTGTACTATGTATATCTGGCCGTAAGACAAAACCACTGATTTGTATACGTCAACGCCATCGGTTATTGCTTGCGAGCGTGCTTCCCCTCCCGCGCATTGAAGGACAGCTTGGTGTAATGGGTCAGCGTGCTGGCCATTTAAGCAAGCTGTCATGGGTTCGAATCCCACCACGCTCATAGATGTTTTGTCATGTTATTTAGTTTCAAGTGATAAGTTATTTGATGTAATCAAGACGCTAATGACCTAAGTTGTTGGCGCGTCTATAATCTACAAAAAATAAAATCCCGCGCATGACTATTGTTTTTCTGTACTTACGCACTGCGTAATCATGTTTTTTTATCATTTGGGTCGTGTTTTATTTTACTGAATAAACGTGACAATTCAATAATTATATCAAAATAAGACCAAATTTTTAAATCCTATTCCGATATCCGTAAAAAACTCTCATTTCGATATAAGACTTCCGTAACGTTTATTGTCTTTATACTACAGAGATTTAAAATAACGATTAAATTATCCAGTTCATTATTGATGCAATTCTTCATTTTTCGATCCAATAAAAAGAGAAGCCACTGTCATTTTCACGCCTTGAGACACCTTCCTACAATACGTACATCATGAATGCAAATTTAACGAAATTCATTCACCAACATACATTTTAAAACTAAAACTCAAAACCGTGCGAATCCCTAAAGAACCTCGCCATTTTTTCGAGTCTGATTTAAAACGTGCATTGGTGAATAAATTTTGTTAAAATCGTCGTTCGTGACGCTTGTGTAGTAAAAAGGTACCCGGAGGCATGTGTGAAGAATTACGAAAAATTCGATATAAGCGGATTTGTCTTTTGAGCACAGATAAATTTAATGGATTGTACGAAATTCTACCTTTAATATTTAAATTATAATTTTATGTAGTTGGATTGCCCTGCAGCATTAGAACGTATAAAAGAAGATAGACCTATAACAATCAAGGATGACAAAGGAAATACCAGTAAATGTATTGCAGATATTGTGTCTGTAAGTATAATAATGTAATTTTTTTCCATTGCTATCAAAAAATATTATATAACATTTTAAACCCTCAATATCACACCCCAAAATTTAATCTGGAGTTCAGTGGACCATGCGACTTTCTCATCGGCTCTTTCTCCAGAAGCAAATACTCTGATTAGTAAATTCAATATTTGAAGTATCTGTTAGTATGATTACTCTTAGTGAAAAATATTCATTGCTCTAATTATAAGTTTCTAGACTAGTACTAGTAGTCAAGCAGTTTTAGTATCTGTTCTCACTTTTATTACTAGCACATGACCTTGATGTCTGATCTCAGCGGTGCACGTGTATTGCATGTAGTCGCTGAAATGCTGAATACAAGTACCAATAATCGGTGACGGTTACTTAAAAAGATTCAGTTACACTCAATACTCAAAAGTAATCGTATTTGACATCACTAGTACTGATTTGTGCCGAAATTTATTGGACCTCAGTGTAGTGTTTCAGGGATAATTAACATTAATATATCCAAATCGGTTTTCAGCTTTTTATAACTATAATGGATAAGCTACGGTTGGAAATTAAAGCCATGGATCAGCTACATCCAGAACTAAGAGATTTGATGGATACTATGAATCGTCTCAGCATTTTGCCGTCTGATTTTGAAGGAAAACAAAAAGTCGCCGACTGGCTGACAACATTAAATGCAATGCAAGCTTCAGATGAACTGTCTGATTCGCAAGTCAGACAGTTGATTTTTGATCTTGAAACTTCGTATAACGCTTTTAATAATCTTTTACATAATTCTGCTTCGTGATTCATTCTTTAAAGAGCAGTGAGTGAAATACCATATTGTATTTTCATCGATATGTGTTCGATTTATCGATATTTCTTCTTCACTGCATATGAAGAAACCCTAGACTTTAAACGTCTGTTATAGAGTATTCTATATAACTAACATACAGAGTATTTTTAAAAAGTAGCACAAATTATTTGCACAGGTGATTCTACAGGTCAGAACAAAATGATTTAACTCGGCTAGGGAGCTGTTCAAGTATTACGTAAGCAGATTTTTTGCAATTATTAACCCCCCCTCCCCCTCGTCAGCAAAAGTAAGCAAAGCTCTTACCCCCCTCCCATGCTTACGTAAACATTAGTACCTACATGCATTTTTCAATGTGTTCTGGTTTCTTTATTGATTCATGAGCAGCAGTTATAAGTCTAGAAATAAGGACTAGGCTTGGAATAGAGGACTTTAACGCACACAATATTTATTTAAGCAAATTTTATTGACAGTATTCAGTTATTATAATCTTAATATATTAACGACCAAAACAAACTTCTTTTAAAATGTTGGTATATTAATTCAAATTAACAGTCCTCAGGCCATGACACACGAATCCATGACTCTAGTCTTCGATGACTTTGGATGTTTGCTGCTCAATGAATAGTGCGCGGTAATTCCCCTACTCGGTTCTAAGCGAGTAAACGTATCCATTATTTTCGGGAATCCCTGAAAATGCGTTTTGTTTTCAAGCATAGACAAGTAGGGTTGCCATATGTGTTCAAACCAAAATCGACTAAATTTTGTAGAAAAAAAAGTAAAAAAATAAATACTGCTGACGCAATCACCATCCAGACCCCCTCGCCCCCTGTAGTGCTTACGTAATACTTGAATGGCCCCTAGGTAGTCTATATGCGAAAATACACCCTATTGAATATAGTCCTTTAAAGCTTAAATTAAAAAATGTAAGATTTTGATCACATCCAGAGCAATTTGTATTGTAGTGAAATTTGATGTGTACTATCTAATCAAGAGTGATATAGGTATGAAATTTCCAAACGAAAGGAATTGAATTGAATTGTGGATTATAGAAGCTCGACAACAGAGGTCATTAGCGTCTGAAAAAGAAAAGAAAATTAACAAAAGAAAAGCAAAAATAATAAAACCAAAGCAAAATCAAAAACAAACGAAAGGGTGGATGGGGGTTGTGATGTCAAAGTTTTTGTTTTTATCTGGTTATTTTGGAGTCCAAAAATCTTACAGAACGTTTCAGAACAATAATTTATGATTTGTACAAGTTTTTCTGGAGGTAATCTTAATCTTTGATTTTTTTATTGAAGCTGTGAAGGGGTGTGCATCTAAATTAACGCATTTTCAAATCAAAATATATATTAGGTATAGCGTTTTAATTTGACCTATACACATATCTGTGTATAGACTACAAGCAGAATGGTAATAGGCGCTGGCGTGGCAGATTTCGGACTTTTTCAATGTGATGCTTTGTATTATTTATACGCGTCATTATTAATTATTTCCAGGTTAAACAATTTTTCAATATATTGTATTATTGAAAATACTATTGTCAGTGAGTATTCACAATTTAGTTAGTTACAAGTACAAATTTTCGTCGCATTCATTGTTAAATTCGTAGTTCTTGACAAAATGACATTATGTTTTAGTTATATTTTGACAGATGAGGTTGCGTCAACTTTAATTTTAAGTAAAAAATAAATGTATCCATAGCAGCGTAACCTAGATTGTTGACTAATCTTGTACATTAGTTACTAACTGATTTGCCACTGTGATCGCTGGCTGCCCAATTCTAGTAAGCTCCGCCTTTCTTGTGTGTTTTAAAGACCACCAACAGCTAAGGTTATTTGGGCCTAGCACCAATTCATATATTCAAGCTCCGCCTTTCTGCTCGTAGTCTATTAAGTTGTGTTACACTTTTTAAAATCAGCCTGTTGAGTAAATTTTCATTTTGTTTTATTATTCCTTTCGATTTTTAATCAACTGAGTGCCACATGAAAATGCGAATTTCAATAAACTTATCGTTAGCACTTTCTGGTACTCAAAATGTAGGTTTTTTTTAAAATAAACATATGCCTTAGAATTTAAAAAATGCATGTTTTATTTTGGTTGTATAAATATACGATTTTACATAAGTAGTTTCTTTTTTTTTAGCTTAATACAAAGTTATATAATACAATATTATATTTATAAATATACAAATTATTTTATTTTACAAAAAAATATAAAATATTCAAGTTTGTACTACAAGAAAATGTCACTTCATAGACTAATAAAAATACACAAATCCATAATTTATATATGGATTTCTAAAATGTCTTAATATTACGTTGATACATTTACGATACGCTATATAAATTTTTTTGGATAATAAAACGAGACTCATTAGTCCATCTAAGTACCCCGTTACGACTTTTAGCAATTTTTATTCTTTTCACTATATCACGTATTTCCAAAAGCAGGTCTGCTGGCATTTCTAAGCTTTGGATTAGTTTATTTGATGGCGTTTGTTCAACAAGCTTAATTAAGGGTAAAGGCATGCTTTCAATGAGATTCATTAAACAAATTTGTTTAAGTGTCCGTAATGGTTGCGAAATAAAAAAACTATTTCTTCTGTCTTTAATCACTATATATTTTAACGCTTGTTTTGTCGCCTGTCCTAAAAGAAACTGTTCTTTTGTCAATGAATTGACGCATATAAAAATATGTTTTTTAAATGTCCGGATTGAAACTTTTGAACGAGACTGCAACCTGGTTAACGTATAGAAGTTACCATAGAAATCGACCCATATGATGTCAACACTGCAGTTAGTTCTATTTTTAAAAATAACCTCTGCTCTTTCGTTATTAACTTCTGATTTCATTACTAAACTTTCATTTATTGCAGTCATTTTGAGAACGTCAAAAAACCTGAAGAACCAATTTTTGTTATAAACTTGTTTTATTCGATATCATAGCCTAAAAATTATAATACATTTATTGCTAAAAAAACTTACTCACCTTTATAATATTTGACTGCCTACAATTCAATTGTGTATTTACGAATGTCACTTAAAAAATACAATTTTTTAATTGTTTATTTCCATAATTACGTGACGAATGTCACAATGACAAAATGAAGTTTGAAGATCAGCACTGTGTACTAGTGTAGGCATCTGTAGGTCAGTCAGAGAACGAATAGCTGATCTGTCAAATTGACAGATAAATAAAAGAAAAATCGTTAAAATGGCAGTTTGTGTATCTATTATAGGAAAAGATGTAAGTTTTTCAATAGAAATTATGTTGATTTTACAGTAAAAACATAATTATTAGAAAACTGCAAAAAAAGGAATTTTTGTTATTTTTAGATATATGGAATAACATTCCTTTGAGGTTAAATACATTTTTTTTTCAGAACTCTCCGAAGTACTTTACTTGTATAAATCCAGATGAAGAACTTAAATTTCAATATAAAGTTCACTCTTCGCTTGACATAGTCGAAGAGAAACTTAACACTGTAGCAAAAGCAGGTAGCGATCTTCGGGAATTATATCTTGGACAGTTATATTCAACGGAAACTCATAAAATGTAAATAATTCGATCAAAATGAAGCAGGGTGACCACATACCTGGAAAATCATGAAAATTTTGATTAGTCAGAGAAAATATAATTTTTGTGATGCATACAAATACATTGAACTAACCGTGCGTTGAGTTTACTGCTTAACGAATATAGAAAAAAAAGGGAAACTGATTTAAGTACTGAAAAAAGTCATTTTTCTAAATATTTGTGGCCAACCTGTGAAAGTACCTATTATCATAGTAATTATTAGATCTTTTTTAAATAAAAAAAAAAAAAAAAAAAACGCTAATGACCTTAGATGTCGACGCGTCTATAATCTACTTTCTTTTTAAAAAAATCAATAAGCCATTGCTAAAACTATTTAAATTTTTTTTGTGTTTTCATTTGTAGATTTGGATTTGTCTCAAATACGAAAATTAAACTAATAATTGTCGTAGATTCAACTGCTACGCTTAGGGATAATGAAATAAGATCTGTAAGTATCAATACAAATAAAACTGGCGAAATAATGCATTTTTAGAATGTTTGTCTTTTTGTACCGGCATCATTTGAAAACGGTTGGATTAGGGATATATTTGTCAGAGGCTCGATCAGGACAGATGGCATTGGGGGGAGAAGTTAATATGATGACATTTTGATTGGTCGGGACTTTTGATGTTTTTGTCGGGACAATGAAGTCAGTACGGTGCCAGTCCCAATATATCGGATCGAATGTCAACCTTAGACTGGACTGAAGGTATAGGGTGGTTTTTAGATAGATTTCTCGTTAAAACCAATAGGGGGAAATCGACTACCAAGGGCAAACGTTTGCTTTGTAGTTTATTTTATTTATCAGTTAAGTATAATATTTATTTGTTTACAGATGTTTAGGAAACTACATAGTTTATATACGGATATTGTTTGCAATCCATTTTATTTGCCGGGCTCACAAATTGTATCTAAGTAAGTTATTATTGAAGACTTTTTTTATGCCTGTGTTTTCAAAGGTATAAATTAAACAAAACAATAGAATGTGTAGTTTTTTGTTTGTTTTTTTTCTTTCTTTATGTACAGGGTGTGGCTTAGAAAAGGTAACATAGGGAAAAAAACATTAAGAACATTTACAACTTTGTAGTAGGCAATGGGTCATAAAATCCAATGGCAGGTTCTGAGTAAAGCGTCCCCGAAACGGTCATTTGCGATTGTCAATGTTTACGTGATTAGAGGTTTCAAATGACGGGCAATTGAAGGTGTATCATTCGCGCAGCCTCAGTTGAACTGCCTAACTGTGTTGAGAAATTGCCATCAATCAAAATTTTTATCATTTGCTGTCAATGCCGTAATTATATTGACAATCGCTTCAATTGCCAAAGTAAACGATCATTTTTCGCATCAATGAGTGTCATTCACGTAAATATTGACAATCGCAAATGACCGTTTCGGGAACGCTTTAGCTGAGGCTACATTGGCGCCGTGTCAGATCAGATCAGACCAGATCAGATCCGTATTGTCGGATGTGAACAAACACCAGTAACCTTATGAAGTGGCTACAGTGTTCACTCCAGACCGCGCCAGAATATGTCAGATTACAACAGACACGTTCCGACCGTCGGATGATATCAAACGTGTTTGAAATTTTCGTCAGACTACGGCCGTACATTTGACAGTTTTCAACAAACAGTGTTGTGTATGCTAGCTATTATTACCAGATTGTCTTATTGTATTGTATTATTTTTTAAAAACGTGTTTGAATATCAATTGTGAGTATGGACAAATCACTTTTAATTGATCTTGTACGTGAAAGCCTCCTATTTGGGACCAAAGAGACAAAAGATACCACAACAGAGACGTGAAAGGTCTTTTGTGGAGAGATATTGGCGAAAAAATGAATCTTTCAGGTATGATTTGAAAATATAATTTATTTATTAATTAATCTATGAGTAGTCCATAAAATGAAAGTAAATTAACTCTGATCGGTTTCAACGCATTGTTGAAGTTTGTTTGTTTTGTTTGTTGTTTATAATAGGGCTCGGTATTTTTCAAATTAAAGTATTCGAATATTCATTTAAACTTCTATTCGAATAGTTAAAATTAATTAAAATTTAGCTGTCTTTTGGATTTTTGACAAAGATCCTGAAGTCTGTCGAGTCACGGCCCTCACAAGTTTCCCAACAATAAAATTTAAATCTAACAATACTGGGCAGTCATAACAGATAGCATAACTGTTAAATGATTAAAAAAAATTACATTATATTTCTGAAAAAATTGTTATCTCTATCGCTAATCTAAATCATAAATCGCATATTGAAATCAAAACGTAAACACAGCAATGAGTAATAATTGGCGACAGCCGATACTCATGACAGGGGTCAGGACTCAGGGACGCCAAAAACAAAGAACAGTTGTATAAATGTATAATAAATGTTATTGTTGAACAACGATAAAAAATAATAAAAACAGTGCATTTTGATTTTCATTTGAATCCGGAAAGAAGCTTACTACAGTCTATGACAAATATTTAAATATCCAAATATTCAAAATTTGCACATCAAAAATTATTATTGTTCAACAAAGAAAAACTGTCCGTCGGATATTATCCACTCCCTATGTAGCCACTTCGTCTGAAGTGTCTGATTTGGTCTGGTCTGGTCTGGTCTGATCTGATCGGATCTGGTCTGACACGGATCTAGTGTAGCCTCAGACTAGCTCATAAGTCAAACGTTACTATGGAAAACTGTTTAAAAATTCACTGTACTATTTTTTTCCACTTTGTTTCTATGTAATCCACTACATATTTATATTGGTCTTATGGTCCATAGCTTACTACAAAGTTGTAAATGTTCTCAATGTTAATTTCCCTGTTACCTTTTCTAAGCCACACCCTGTATAGGTGCCTATTTATTTCCAATATTGCTGTGTATTAATTTTGTTTATAACATCAAGGTATATACGGTAGGTAGATAACTATAAAACGAAAAATATATTTTTTCAGGAACTTCGATAAAAACGTAAAGAACATTTTGACAGGTGTGGCGTAAAAGTAAGAAGATTAATAAAATACAACAGAAATTTTTAATTATAAGAGCTACTGAAAATCTTAAAAGTACATACATTATTTATATATGTAGTACTAAAATATTGTTTATTTAGTAATATTATTATCAAATAAATTTATTTTCTAAATCAAAATATTTATTCCGTCAATTATATAACAATCAACACATAGTAAATAATATTAACAAAATTTGTGTAATTATCAATTTACAAACTTTAATGACTATAAAAAAAATAAATAAATAAAATCGAGTGGTTTTTTTGTACGATGCCTAAACGAGAAAACTCGTTTCTCTAATTTTTGTCTTTCTGTACAGTGTACAGGTCTCATCTGAGCCGATTGTGATTAAATTTATTTATTAATGAGTATAAACGATTTTTTTTAATCATTGGAATAAGCTCTCTCACTTAAATAATGCCATTAGATTTTTTTGTTTAGCACTAACGATTCACAATAACTTAAGTTGGTAAAAATAGGCCACACCTCTATTTATTCCTTTTGAGCAGCGGCGCTTAATATAACACAGGTACTATAACTACTGCAGCTAATTTTGGACTACTGGTTAGTGATACGCGATACGAGATATTTTAGTCAATTGTTCAAACATCTCAATGATTGTCACTTGGACTTGATTGTTGTTTCATAGTTCACCGAGACCGAGTCGCATAGAACTGAATTGTACACTGTCGAGAGCCACATAATATACAATCGTTCATCACTCAACAACTGCGATCGAGTCGATTGTGCAGTAATCACGTAATACGAATTCAATATTGAAGAGATCACAGAGTACCGACTGAACAGTGAACAATCAACGAGTCGCGTGAACGTCAGTCGACTAGCATATAACCTTGAATCGCGATTATATGTATTCTCATTCACTGCTATTGATATAACCAATGTGGCAAATAATCGACTTGAACAATCGAACATTTCGATTGTAAAATCAAACTCCGAGTCGATTGTGGACTCGATTATTATTATGAATGATTACAATTGTTTCAATTGTAAAAATATCTCGTATCGCCCATCACTACTAATGGTAAAAAACGCAGGCCCTGCAAGGCAACATTTTATTGATGTTTATTATTCAGAAATTTCGACGTTTTTCAGGCATTTTACTTTAATTAAAATAATAAAATTACTTTTGTTTTAAAATCTCTCAAATCTCCACTAACAAGAAGCAATTTCTGGGCTTGAGAATAGCCGAGAGTGTAGCGATGCTGTTGTTTACATGGCGTTGCTATGGTTCCTCTATTACAAGTTCCCGGGTTCTAACCCAAGAGCTGGTAAAAGTGTCAATTGAATTTTCAATTTATTATTAAAAAAAAAAATAATGAATTGAAAATATGAATTGGTGCTAGGCCCAAATAACCTTAGCTGTTGGTGGTCTTTAAAAACAAAATTTTTAAGAAGCAATTTCTAAGGTCTATATATTTTAATTTATATTTATTTATATAGACAGTAGACTTGACGTTATTTGCGTCTATAATCTGCAATCTGTCGACCTAAAAGGTCATTCGATTATTAGGTCACTTCAAAAGAACAGCTTTTTGAAGTGAAAACTTTCTTAAGGTACGTGCAGTACGCAGCTGGGATTCTATAGATGGTAGCGTAGATCATAGCAGAGCTTGCTTAAATTAATGCATTGTTATATGTATATGCGAGCGTACACAACGAAGCAGGTAGCAGGTATAAGCGCTGTTACAAGAGCTGGTAGATTCAAGAATGTATCTCACCATTCTTTCAGCGCGCTGACTACTACAATCAACGTGTGACAACTGTCAAATGGCCGTTACAAGTTTCGCAATGGATGTGACTAGTTTAATAAATAAAATTTTGCCAGTTTTTATTTAATTTGTTTTGAGTTTTTTCTAAGACGTATTTAAAAGTGTTAGGTTCCATACGTAAATACTCAAAAAACCGATTTGGGTAAAATTTTAATTCTTGGTATAAATGATGAAATTCGCCATGTTTAGATAGTTTTCTATTAATAGGGTGGACATGGCTCCTACCCAAATTTGTATTTAAAATATACCACTTTGTAGCAGAAGAACACAAATATTCGTCTTCGCTATCTGACATTTCAATTGCGACTTAAGCTTGTATCAAAGCTTCGTTGTGCAAACCTATAAGCACTTATAATTTCAGCCACCATCTAGCATACATGCTACCATCTAGAATCCCAGCTGCGTACTGCACGTACCTTTAGGCGCGTTAGGCACTCTTGTAAGGTACTGAAATAAAGTGAAGCGTTCGCAACCGAACTGTAAGAATTCGCTGAATCGGGGTAATATTCGACTAGCACGTATTAGCAGTATGCCCATGGAATCTACACAAGGACTTATATCATAAAAACGGCAAGCTATACAGTTGTATCAATAGTACGGCATGCAAATATTCGGATGTTTCAGGTATTCGAATATTCGCTCAAATTTTAGCCAATATTCGAATATATTCGAATAATTGGTAAAAATAATAAAAACACTGGAACTTCAATAAATGACTTTTAATTATTTTAAATCAACACGCCTACTGCACGTCCATAAATCCAATCAATATTTTAACAACAAAAGCAGCTTACTTCTAATTAAAAAGAGATCAAATAATCATTTTTACTTTACTTAGTTACGTAAAAATTCAGATCAAATCAACTAAATATTAGAGCGCACATAGCTTCCGAGAACCATAGATCAAATGAACATATTTAAGTAATCAAAAAAATTCAAAATTCTTTCTTTCTGTTTTTCCTATTCAAACAAAAATATTAAATGAGCATCTAAGACGCATTTTTATTAATTAGTACCACAAAAGTATGGGATATTGCTCCACTATAAAAAAAATACTTCCCAAATAAATAATACGTCTATTAGCACGTGCGAAGAGCAAATCAAGCAATTAAGTACACATACGTAACGTAACGTAAGTAAATAGTTATATCAAATAAACATGCAATAATTAACAAAAAAAAACTTTCCTTGCCCCGTTTCGATTCCCCTCCCACGCCCTAGCGCGAACTTAAAGCTAGTGTAGCGTTTGTAAGATGTTTTAGCGCCGCCGTAAACCGTTTTTAAACAATTTTAATTCTTAACAAATAATTCGAATATATTCGAATAATAGGAATTACTATTCGAATAATAAATGAAGCCGAATATTCGCTTTATTCGAATTGCATGCCCTAATCAATAGCTCAGTTAGCAGCGTCTGCGTTGTATGCATAGGGACCTCGGTTCAAAACCTGATGGCATCGTAGAATTTTGACGTATTTTTTTTCTAAATTCTACATGAAATTTATTTATATATTTTTTAATTTTTGTTATATTCTTTCTTTGACAATAATTATAATTTTTTTGAAACCAAGGTGGAATTAATTAAAAATACAATTTTAGTAATAAAGTATTTTTAGTTCATAAATGCGCTATAATAGATGACACCAAAAATTAGAAAATCTGAAGTTTTCACTTCTGTCGGGTGGTCATAAGCACATGCCCATTTTTTTCTTTTTAATTGGATAGGTACAAGTTTTGTAATAAAACACTTATTATTTTTTTATTAATTTATTTATTTTCATCCCAAACAAATTACTATTATTCTTCATACATGTCAAATCCAACCACTAACGAGCGAGCGAAAGGGGTTAACGAGCAGGGAAGCTAATATTAAAATAAAATGCCATTCTTATATGATTAATATAATTAAGAAAACAATATAAATTCATTTATTGATTGTATGTATGTATGTATGTGTACTGTGTAGGTCAAATGAACACACTGCCCGCGAGATTACCGATGTTACAGAAAGACGAACATCTAATAGTGTCGATGAGAAAACTCCTGTCACTGTCCATCGCGCACCTAAATGTCACGGGTAATGTGTTTATCTGGCTATGTATGTCTGTGTGATAAAGGAGTGATTTCACTATTATTTTATTCGATTCTTAAAAGAAAATTCCTTCGTATTTCAGAGATAATGAAATTTCCTACATTGATAACTTTTTCCGGAAAACAAAACTAGATATTTTTTAGTTTCGGTTACATTTGGACATTTAATAAGCGTTTGCAAATTTTTTATTCTTGAAATTTATTAATATGAAACATCATTAATAATCGTAATAATATTTACACCTGTACATAAAATTAAATTTACAATTCTTAAGTTCTTAGTAATATTTTATACACATCGCACACTTGGAACGTTCATGTAACAGTTTTTTAAGGAATGTTTCCCGACCACGCGTTCACATAATCGAACACAGTCCGGACAACTCGGTTCCTTTTTGTACGGGAGGCAATTCGGTTAACTCTCGTCCCTGAAGTCCTGGTTTGAGCTTGGTCGGTTCTAATACCGGTTCCTCTCCGGGTGGCGATGGCCCCGATTCCTTGATGAGCCTTTCTCTCGTCGCATCTGCAGTTTCCTTCGGAGCCGGAGGAGCAGTCAAAGGTTTAGAGATGTTTATTTTTATCTTATTGCTCGGCATACTGGTTGCTAATTGATCTGTTGATTCTAGCTGGACATTGCCATCAATTGAACTAATCACTTCGGTATGGGTGGTGTCCGTTGTAGTTGAAATTAACTGACTGCTCATTTCTTCCATAACAAATTCGACTGAAATTTGAAAGAAAAAAAATATATTGTCAAAGCCGAAATCAAGTACCGTTTTAATTGTAATAATTTTAAATGGAAAAGGAACCCTATTATTGTGCCAACGATGTCTGTCTGTTGTCTATCTTAACAACGCCATTACCAATAAAAGCTGTAATTCACGTCAAGTATCACTCATATCCTCTAATTCAGCGGTTCCCAATCTTTTTAATTGTGCGGACCACCAATTTTGTAAAAAGATTTTTGAGGCTCACTAACTAATTATACAAGTAAAAACCCCTGAACAACAAACCAATCGAATAACTCGACCTGCGTCCACGGCCAAGTACCACGCTGTCCGCGGCCCACAAGTGGGCCGCGACCCATGGATTGGAAACCGCTGCTCTAGTTAATCAACAAATACTAAAAACCTATTCTTGTAGGGTATCGTTGAAAAGAAACTTTTGAATAGATTTTGAATGTGTTTTTATTTTATCAAAATTATAGGTTTAGCATAACTTACATAGTATGGAACCCTACTCTTTACTAGTGATGTGCCGGATCGTTAAAAATGTATATCCGCGGATACGGATCTGAATACGGATATTTGGTCTCAAGATCCGCGAATACGGATACGGATCTTAACTTTCTTAGAGTACGCGGCGGTAAATACTAAATATTGCTCATCGACCTTTGGAAAGAGACTATCTGTTATGGGAAAAAGTTATTGACCACGATATTAAAAAATAAAAAATAATCTGAATGGAATTTAACTGTTTTTCATTATTACCTAATCACCTATATATATAAAATTTTATCTATGAATTGAAAATTGATAAGGTAAAAGATCCGCCAAAAAACTAACGGATACGGATCTTTCTTTTCCCTCAGATATCCGCGGATACGGATATCCGGCACATCACTACTCTTTACGTGGCTCGACACGCCCTTGGCCGTTTATTTTTAAGATAAATTCGACATTTACTTCACACTGACTTTGAAATTTATAAGATTTAGTAGAAAACGTTTTTTACACACAAATAATATGTATTTCCAAAAAGAATTGTTCTTTTTTTCCCTACAGATTTCTTAAAAATGGTACAACAAAGAAACCTCTTTTGTGTACATTTTTTCTTTTCAGACGCTAATAAACTCTGTTGCGTCTGTCAGTGTCTATAATCCACAATTCATTCATTCATTTATAACAAATAATTATTTATACACCCAATCTTATAAATTTTAACGTCATTTGACAAGTCAATGAGCCCATGTCAGATTTAATTAGAAAAACATCAAATTTCCATGTCCTGAGGAAATTTATGGACTAAGACCTATGTTTAGCTTTTAAAAACTCTAATATTTAGTTACCTGGATCGGCTGGTTCTGTTTTAACAACGACATTCGGGTCCAAAATCGGCTCGTCATCAAATTCGAACGCGTCGACGTCTATCGGTTCTTCTGGAGGTCGTTGTACAATTTGAACATCGTCGTCATCCTCATCTTCTTCCATAGGCTCCTCCGCTGACGTGTTTTCCGTTTTTACAGTTAGTTCATCACTATCTATTTTTATTTTTACTTCAGATTCGTCTATATCGTCATCTTTAGAGTCCACCAACGTTATGACTTTCATTTCCACATCGTCGAGAGTTAGATTTTCTGTCGCAGATTCATTGGCTGATGAATCACAGATCGCCGGCTAGGAATAGATAGATAGATATATTTATTTGTCACGAATAAAAAACATTTCATCTAACGTGTCAAATACAAATTGAGTATAAAATATATAAATTAATATTTAAAATCAATTGCTGAATAAATATAACGTAATAAAAAGTTGACAAAAAACAAACAAAAATATCAGTATGGAGAACTGTACGGGACTCATTTTTCAAAATAATTTTTACCATGTAAAATTTCAGAGAAATTTACCAGAAAGCCTTTACTTATGATAATAGTTGTAGGTCCAAAATATGCGCAAAATGTTGTAATTTCCAAAACCACTGATCCGATTGACACCAATACCAATAGGTCTGGAGTCTTTACTGAGACAAATATTGTTGCAAATTTATTTATTTACCAGAACACAGAAGTATATTATATATTTGTAATTTGTAATCCTGCAGAGGTAATTCTCTTAAAACATTATTCAAATGACATTAGAAAATTATATACGAGCCCCTTCCTGCTTCAGTTGGCCCACTTACCAAAAGACTCAATTATTAAGTCCTCAATTAACAGAAATCGAAACAATGGTGTAATAAAGGTATTTTTAACTTCCCATTGGAAGTTATTGTAATGGGTCCAAAAATCGAAATCAAAATGTATAACAAATTTTTATATTTCAAGGTCACTACACTATTTTTAGAAAGATGTCTCTGTGTGTGTGTGTACGTATGTGATCATTTCTTTCTAAGACGAAATCTCGAGAATGAAAAATGATATCGACTACGTTAGGGTGCCAATCGACGCGTATTAATGTAAATATGATCTAAAAGAAATTTTTTCAAAATCGGTTCAGCTGTTCTTTTTTCTTGTGTAATATCTAATTTAATTATTATTGTTAAATATTTATCAAACTGGGAAATTCGTCGTGTGGACCTCAAGGGTCGCACTTTAGTCCTAATAAACAACCCAGCTCACGGCTTGTTTATTTTGTACCAAACATTTTACAGACTTTTTGTCATAACCTAAGCTTACTAGGATAATAAATTAAAATATAGAAAAACGAAAAAAAATTGCAGTCAGAGAAACTAAAACCCCAAACATATTTCAAAAATTACCATTGGGTAACATCACCTTTATTGGTTATAACGGTCATTATTCTTCGAGGCATAGTATTAACTAAGTTGAAATACGTTTTGAGTTCTAGTTTCTCTGATTGTACATTTTTTTCGTTTTTCTATTTAATTTATTATCTTAATAGGCTTGGTTATGGCAAAAAGTCTGTAAAATGTTTGGTACAAAATAAAAAATACCTATATTACACTATTGTTTCGATTTCTGTTAATTGAGGAATGAAGACTAATAATTGAGTTTTTTGGTAAGTGGGCCAACTGAAGTGGGACAGGGCTCGTATTATGTAGATGTTGATTAATTTCTTTAATGAATGTTTTTCTTGACACGCATCTCCTGTCTACCCAGCTTGTTTAAAAAAGACTTACCTTGTAATCTTCGTAGCAAACCGGATGATATAATTTGTCGTCTATCTTTATTGCCATACGCAGATGCCATTCTTCCTTTTCTTCGTTGAAGAACTGATCAAAGTGTTCTCGACATACCTCGCAACGAGGGTCTGGTCCTACACTTGACGCTTCTACGCTAGGAACTTCACCCTCCTCACCGCCATCTTCTCTGTCAAAAGCACCTTGTTCTTGGGCTGCCGCCTGCTGACTTTCGAACCAATTTTTTTCTGAAAATCAAAGTAAATTTTATTCTCAACAAAACGTCACCCCGTCTACAAAATTACAATCAGCTCCTGCAACTGAACTTTTTAAAGAAAATTTCCGAGATTTGATTTTTACGAAATAAACAAAAATGAGTTGGGAGAAACATTACCTCTTTCCTCTAAATCTTCAATTTCTTCAAACTGTATCCAATCGGAAACGTCATAGAACCACTTTCGACTGTTGGCCTTACGTACGGAATGTCTTTCTCGCCGATTCTGTCTGAAATGCCAATCCAAATGCTGACTGTATTTCATCGTGTGTTCCGGAGGGAATCGCGTACCACACGAACTGCACTGCATTCCGGAATAAAGGGCATTTATAACTGATTGTTGTCGTCTGAAACAAAGATAAATTAGATAATTGTTAATATTATTATAATTTTGTTCAAAAATAGATTTCAATCCGCAGTAAAATACAGTCAAACTAAATCGACGATTTAAAGAAATAAATATCTAAAATTTTTAAATTCTATTAACTATATCGTCTTGTAAAACTTACATTTTAAGAGTTTCCGGTTGATCGAACTTGACGGGTTTTATGACCATTTCAATTGAGGGCTCCGTCTTTGTTTCCTTAACGGGAACGTTGACTATGCCCGAAGCGACCAATTTTTGAAACAGTTCTTCTATATTTACTTTGCTAGTATCTATTGCGGTCGAGGGCAATAATCCTAAAGTAGGCGGCTGTTCAGTGCTGGATCTCTGTTCTGCTATATCGAGACCGGGAATGGTTTGTTTGGTCGGTGCTGAAACCGCAGACTGCGGTTCTGAAACGCTGGCCTGAGGCTCTACCCTGTAACCTCCAGAGTTTATGTTCGATGAAGGAGCCATTGATGAGGGCATCACGCTGGACAAGATGTCCCAACCTACAAAAAAAAGATATTGAAACAAATATGCAAGAGACACAATATTAAAAGACGCAGCAAGCTATATTTTAGAACAATTTTGTGCCAATAATGCCATATTCTATCAGTGTAGATCTACGAGCAATACGTTAAGATTTTTGACGTTATAAAATATGTCACTTATAAACATTTGGCGGTAAAAAAATGAATTCAAATGTTTTAGTTTGTGAGTCTTTCACCAGTCTCACATACAGGCAGCTCCTTGTGCCTCTGTGAGAGTTTACATATGTATTTTTTACTGGTAATAATAAATAAATAAATCTGAGATTTTAGAACTCAAAAAACAAAAAAAAAACAAAATTATAATAACAAAATAGTTTGGTTACTACAGAAAAAATCATGCAATTTCGTATTGAAGCACAACATAAATAAATAAATAAACATACCGAAATTGCTTTGTTGTACAGGCGGTATGAACATAACAGGATGAGCAGGCGAATTTCCTCTATTTGGAGATCCGTTTTCCGCAGCGTCCGGACCCGTGTTGACTCTCTTCTTGCCAAGCATCGGAAGCGCAGGCTCGTTTGTATCGACTGGCTCGACGCGCGTAGGTAAGGCGACCGTTTCGCTGTCTTTCTCCGGTTCCGTTCTTTGTGGCGATTCCTCTTTAATTCTATCCCCTTCCATATCTTTGATATCAACGTAACCTGGCCTGAACCCTTGCGGCAGCGTTGAAAACCTTATGAAGTGTTTTTTATCATTGACGTATATCGGCTTAGGCAGGCCGCCAAACTCCACTCTAAACGGAATCTCGTTTATCAACACTGTTCTAAGGGCGTCGACAAATCTGAGTGTATGAACTTTTCCTTCGATGTCAAATTTCTGTGGTTTAGCGTCTAGGAACACAGGAACCATCGTACACGCGTCAATTATGAGATTAATTCTTCCAATCACCATGTCTGTGCGTTTCTCGGTACCAATCTTAAAACAAAAATGAATTATCAGGTTATGTTCGGTTGGTTCTAACTAAAAAAATAAAATAGTATTTTATAGACACCGAAAACTAAAAGTAAGGATGCCAGTGACACTTACATAATTAATTATTAAATATAAATATGTCATGCATTGTTACAAAATGTTACTTTTATGTTAATATTGGGTTTTAATGATTTTGATAAGTATAAATGAATATAATATACCAAAGCAAAAATAGCCGAAAAGTTACTATTTTTGCAATCATGAACGCTATCTTTCAGTTACTCCAACATTAGGCATCTGTGCACATAGTTTATTCATAAAACATTCAAAGCCTTACCTTGACTTGAGGAGGAGGTCCATCAAGTTTTACTATCGTTAATTTTCCGCCAATTTCTATTCCGACACCGGGACCTCCGAAGAAACATTCATACCAACGATCTTCCACGTAGAGTTCGCGACTCGGAGCTCCTAACCTTATTCTGACTGGAGTTCCGTCAACCATAACCTCTTGGTAAGGTTCGTTAAAAGAAAGTACAAATGATTCCTTATCGTCAAACGAAATACGTCTAGAGCCTGCCTGAAACGATATTTCTCGAGGATCGTCCCAAGCCATGAAAACTACAGCTGTCTCTCCATAATACCTTATCTCCCGTCCGATTCCATCGATGTTAATTGTGCGCATTGTATCGTTATCGATATAATCGAGCACTAACCGATCTGCGTCAGGCAATTCTCTAGTTGTTTGTGACTCGATGGGAGGAGGAGATTCGTTGCGAGGGTCATACAACGATACTGTAAATGGCAAAGAAACATAACCGCTGACCTGTTGACTAGAATGTTGATTCAACAGTCCGACATTCATCGATGGTTTCCAAGGGCCACTGAATCCCTGCACCCACGCCGGTCTCTGTTTATTTCTGTCCCAAGGTCGGACCGGACCGCCGGGTGGTGCGTTCAGATCCCATCTGCCACCGTTCATCGGTTTAAAGCCTTTATTGTGTCCGGCTTGTGGGAATCTCGAATCGCGACAGCGAATTCGCATTTCATCCGCTTTTGAAATGAATCTCTTTGGCTGCTCCTGAATATTCTGTATTGAAGTGTCTACCGCATCGATAGAGGGCACGTTGGGTTCTCTAACACGAGCAGACATTCTATCGTCTTTGTCCTTGAATCTGGTTCCGTGTTTTCTTTTTGGTATTCGTAGAGGCCTCGGTCTCGGCTGGTCCTCGCTTTCGCTGTGACTAAAGTCGGCGCTGAGTTCGTCGTCACTGATTGGAGTCAAACTCGTATTCGAATCGGTACGATCGCTCTTAGCCTCGTCGGATTCTTTTCTCTGCGCTTCGCGTAACTTTTGCGTCTCTATTATTTGTATCACCTGTGTCATTAGAATATTGTACTGAGCAGACGATATGTGCCCCCTGTTGTGTTGCTCCTCCGCTTGAGATAAAATGATTTTTATGTTCTCCTGGTCTGCGATGTCACTAGATATTTTTGGCTGTCTCAGATCCACATCGTTTTTCGGAGAATCCAACGATAAAGTTCTCTTTCTCTCAGTAGGATCTTCTGAAATAATAAAACAAAATACTGTCATTAATTCTACTTATAGTAGGGGTAAGAGAAATTCCGCTGCACTTTGGCTCAATAATCTTGTTCTTTTGAAGAAAACGGTCAGGCCAATAGCCACTCATGTATCCTGCGCATCAAAGATTTTATATTAGATATTTTAATTGAGGGCCGCTACCAAACTTAGTTATGTCAATAAAAATTTTAAGTAATTATTTTCAATGGGATATTTGCATTATTTCTCTCTTGGTACTCCAACAAAAACATACGCTGGGTGCACAACAATTGAGATGGAACGAGAATCGTAATATAGCCATCTAAGTTATTATTGCTTTTCATAGAAAAACGCGCGAGGTGGCGCAAGTATGAAATTACTCAAATCTTGTATTTAAATTAGGAAGTTTCCCTTTTTTATTTTTTTGGTCTAAATCATAGTTCTAAAAATTATAAAATTAATGGCGGAAGAATTTTTGAAATATCTTTATGTATGTGTGGTAATTTAACATGGTAACTTCCGAGTTCCGATTAATCTCTTTCTATTGGGATCCGTCAAATGAGCATATGACATCTGGTGGCAAAAAATTGTACTCAAAACGAGGGAAAATGTTGCATGCTAACAGTGCAAATTTATCGTGAAATTGGTTATTACAAAAATAAAACAAGTAAAATAAACAAAAAGTTTATCGAAAATCTAATATCATAGTATTAAACACTATCAGTTATTGCCTTGAAAAACTTACTTTACAGCGAATTATTTTCTAATGAAATGTGGAAAAACTGTATTCATGAATTAAAAAAATATTTTATATTAATAATAAGATGTACTCATTATCATACTGTACTACAATAGTTAAATCACTCTGATGGTTAACAAAATTAGGACTAATTATGTGTATACAAAAATTTTGAGGTTAGTAACTTACAATATGACATAATATTATGTTGCAGTTATGTGTTTATATTATTCACCTAACCCAGCCTTAAAGGAGCATTGAACGGATAATTAATTTCGTGGAGATTTTCTTTTAATTTTGATGTTTTTAAGCAATATGCCATAAAAATTACTACTTTTGACAGTTCATTTTTCTTGTTTTTTTCACACATTTGATAATATTATGTCCGGCTTTGAGAATCCGTTCTCCTTCAACGAAATTCCTTTGTTTAGGATTCGTACCGGCCCAATCACACATTGCACTTATATTTATCATTTCTTATCACTTTGAAAATCACAAAATTACATGCAAAAGTATACCCCGTATATGAAATTTCCCCCCATATGCGCCATGTTTTTTAAGCTCCACCCATTTGACGGATCCCAATAAACTCGTAAATTGTTATGGAAACACTAAAAACAAACCAGTTGTTGACGGAAAATATTGACATATTTAAATTTTTGACAGTTAATTTTAATTTAATATAAATAGAAAAGTCTGTATTACAACAAAATAGTTACTAAGTAACTTAGGTTCTAATTACTCATAAAGCCAAAAAACAGCAAACTTGTACCGCGTGACGTCATATTCAAAAATCAGTTTCGTTTGCGACCCCACGTACAAGAAATTGAATATCTCCGTTGAAATTAAAGATATCAAAATAATTCTTTCAGAATTTTTAAAGTTACCTTTATTATAATGATGTGACAGTATCATAATTAGTATTTTCGTCCAATGGAAACTTCCTAATTCTAATTATATTAACAATATTTTTTTTCAATTTACCTCGAAACAAATCTAAATTAATTTTTGTGTTGCCAATACACTTAACACTAGCTATATTGTTCATGACTAAATACATATGGCCATGTTTCGACCGAAATTTGACTTATATACCTGCTAAGCAAGTTATCATACTCGGTAGGAGGTAAAAATATTTAATTAAATTTTTGAAGTATGTCTATGGAAGGTGTTCTGGTCGAGAACCCGTTATCAAATTTTCAAAAAACAAAATGGCGGATCCAATATGGCGGACGTATTCCATTTAAATTCATTGCATTCTCACCAAATTCATCATCCGCCATTTTGTTTTTTGAAAATTTGAAAACGAACTATTAATCAGCGAACCCGAAAACCCCCTAATCATGTATTTGGTGAAAATGCGATGACTTGAATTAATTTGTTATGTGCAAAATTAAAAAATTTTCAAAAATATTGGCGCCGGTCGACTTTTGGCGCCCTCTATATTCGCACCAAGCGAGCAAAAAAAATGTTGAACAGATGCATATTGTAAAGAAACTCAAAAGCTACAACTTTTGTCATAACCATTTTTCGCCCCGATTGACAGTTTTGTTGTAAAATCGAAAAAACCGTTTCCACCCCCAACAGTGTCATTTTTGAGAATTTATAACTTTTGAATAAAAATATATATGAGCACTGTGGTTGGAATAAAAACAAAATAAAATATAGTTACTTCTTACCACAACAGTTTTATTGATGGATGTACATTTCGAAAGCTAAGCTTTCATCTTCAGCGACCAAACTTACATTATTTATGCTTATGTCATGCTTATGACAAGCATAAATAATATAAGATTGGTAAAGGCGGTAAGTACGACCCATCATTTAGATAGCTTTGAAAGCATATACATTGCTAAGTGCGATGGTACCAAGCTTTTGAATTCGGATAATGGCCCTATACCTTATTCTGCTTTAATTGATCTTTTAGACCATAAGTAATGTTCTAGATAATTCGCTTTGTTCTTCTGTGTTCTAGGTCAATTTCTCAGTCGTTTATCCGTTGGTTTGGACTGTCGGATCGTTCTATCCTCCTGTGATACTTTAAGTCTATAGTTAAGTTTTCAATTTGTTAATTATTTTATTACCTGTAATATTAGTATTTCGAAATGTACATCCATCAATAAAACTTTAGTGGTAAGAAGTAACTATATCATTGATTAACATATTATATGGGAAGATAGTGATTCCATGTACTGAAAAATATACTATAGCTGCCCGCTTACGTTTCATTCCCCTGGCCCACAAACTCAATGTTGACTTGTGCTTCCACCTATATTATTGTTGAACTAACAACTCAGATATTGTCAATGCTACCTCTAACTGATCCTAAATAATGATATTAGATATTTACATCACTGCCGCAGCTGACATTATTTTAATGTTTTGAAATTTGTTGAGACTGTATAAAACTTATATAAAGTGAACTTAGTTTAGTTACATAATTTATCTGTAAACGCTATCTGATTTTATATTTCTTTGTCTCTGAATAAAAATTGTTCAAACACTCGTAAAATACATTTTGATGTATTCATAGGCTAAGAGCTGATAACACTTTTTTCATGTGTTTTTATAAGACTTGGAACTTTTTTAAAAGATGAATTTTATATATCTCTTCAAGGGGTATATAGTCTGTCATTCCAAACGCGGGGCAAAACCACCCCATATTTTTTTGTTCACTCTTGCGAAAAAAGACTTATGTGTGTTTATCATTAGTAAAGTCTAGAAAAAGTTTTGCCCCGCGTTTGGAATGACAGACTATTTACCCCTTGTAGAGATATTTAAAAGTTATCTTTTAAAAAAAGTTCCAAGTCTTCTAAAAACACATAAAAAAGTGTTATCCGCTCTTAGTCTATCATAGCAACTTATACTAATTAGTTAACAAAAGCAAGCAGTTTAAGAGAATTAGATAATCAAATTCATTAAGATTGTAAAATTTGTTGTTAAATAAAAGAATTTAAAATAAATCTTTCACAATTTTTCCAATCGTTAGGGGCCTACACACGATCAGTTTAACTTCGCAGTTTATCTGTGCAGTCAAACTGCACAGTTGTGTGAACTGTACGGTGTGTGGGCTATTTCAGTTTGCTCCTCAATTGTTCTCAGTTTGAAGAGCTGACGTGCGTGGCTAGACACGACTAGAAAGGGAAGTTCGGTTTTGCGCTCAGATTGATCTGAGCGCAAAACCGAACTTACCCAAAGACTACACATGACTGTGCCAACTGTTCAATTAACTGAGCTGACTTCGCAGTTTATCGGTGCAAAGTAGAGTCAAATGCGCAGGCCAAAAGCCTGCGTTAAAATTTGTCGGAACTATGCAGTTATCTCAGTTTATCGCTCAGTATGACGCCACAAGGGTTAAACTGCGCAGTTAAACTGATCGTGTGTAGGCCCCTTTAATGAATTTAATTATCTAATTTTCTTATGTATGAATATTTTTAGTTTGACATAATAATGATTAACATTATTAAGTTTAAAATTAAATAAAATATCAGAATGGTCCAAAAGTCTTGCCCTAATGTTAAATCCAATTAAATTCAATATAATGTCTATAGAAAGCCGGAATCAGTTGGCTAAAGTGCCGTAACGCTGTCTGGTCATCAAACTAATTCTGTAAACTACTGCAAAAATTTAGGATTATACATAGACAAATACTTAGTGGAATCGCTCATTTTATCATCTTTTAATTATTGTGATATTGTGTACGGACCATGTATAAACTAGTCAACATCGCAGCTTATCCAAAAATTTTAAAATATATGCTTCAGATATTGTATACAACATATATTTACATATCGCATACTTCGTAGACAACTTGATCACAACCGGGCAGCCAGATTATCTAAATTGCAATTTAAAATATTTATCAGATTATCATAATAATAATAAAAATACGATGTCACAGGATACAACATTGTCAATAAACTTGCATGAAACAAATTTTTATAAAAAATCTTTTACTTATGGTTCTGCCTCTATATACTTATAATAATATTCCTCGTGAATATAAACATCTCAAAAAAGAGGCGTTTCGAAAGAACGTTAGGGGTTGTCTATTAATAGTCACCGCGAAATATTATGCAATATGAACCAATGACGCAAGATTGTCTTAAATAAAATTAAGATGCTAGTCACCAGATGGCCTAACGATTGTCAACACAACTCACTTCTGTAAACTCTACAATTATTCTGTACTCAAAGATTAAATAATAAAACTTAGGATGCTAGTCAACAGATGGCCAATAGTGCGACGTCTAGCTGCCTCTATTAAAAGTGGCCTCATTTACGCTCATAAGGATCAAAATCTTCTAGTAATATGTTAAACAATGACTATATTTTATTTTGTTGTTAACTTTTGAATAATAAGAAATTACAAAAAAATTTCCAAACAAAAGTTGTTGGATACATCCTCCTTAACAATTTTTATGATAGTAATTTTTCACGTACAAGCAGTATTTACCAATATACATGATTTCATCCCTAAAATTCAAGATGGCGGCCACCCCTTGAGGAATCCGAGGGAGGAAACTAGGCTGGAATGTTCTAGTAGCACCCCCTATCTACCATTAAAATTTTATCAAACTTCTAATTAACGCAATTTCAGACCTATTTTTTCGACTATTTGATTGGACTATATTTCTATGAAATCGTCAAATGGAAATGAGATTACAAATTATCCAAATGTATGTCTATTAACGTTTTCCACTCACTATATTTTTATGCGCCGAATATATTTTGATCGTTTGATAGTAACATTTTAATTTTCAAATTACACAACTTCTTTATTTATGACCTTGAATATTCTCATGGCATAGGTCGTTAGATTCATCTTAATAACGGCTACAAGATTCCGTAAAAAATCCACATGGTCTCATAAAAAAAATGGAGGTGACCCGACCTCAGCATATCGATCGAGAAAAAAATCTATTTTACCAACATTCGTCCCCCTTGATACCAAACAGTTTTTATTCAAAACTTTTTTTGTTGCAACCAATACTTTCTGAGATATTAGCTTGTAATACTTGTCTCACCCCTGTATAAATATAATTTTTTTATATGTATTCAGCCGTAACTTCTCGAGGGGTTGACCGATTTGAAAAATCTCGACGCCGTTGGGTTCAAAATGTTTACGGAATGGTCCCATATAATTTTTATTTAAATCGGTTCAGTAGTTTCTTCTTTTTCTGGCAATCAAATTAATTTCTAATTAGGTATGTTATCTCATATCTCCTGCTTTTGTGAACCGATTTTGATTATTCTTTTTCTAATCAATAGGATATACCTTCAGGGTTGTCTCACATAAATTTTACTTAAATCGGTTCAGTAGTTTTTAAATTTTAGTTATCAAGTATCAAAAAAGAAGTTACTAAAAAGTATAAAATAAAAAAGAAATTATACCTAAAAAAATAGGACCTCCTTCAAAAAAAGCCACCAAAAAAAAAGGAAAATAATAAAATTTTGAAGTCGGCGCCCATTTAAAAAAAGTAGATAATATATAAAAAAAGTTCTAGTAATAAAATTGGCGCCGACCTCAAAATTTTATATTTCTCTTTTTTGAGTGGCTTTTTTTGAAGGAGGTTCTATTCTTAATAGAAAATCAGCTTCTTTGTTTGTAACGACCAGGGATGTATTTACTATATAGGGACAAAGGCACTTGCTTGGGGCGGCGCAACTATTGAGCACATTTTAAATATCAGAAGCAATTGTGCTTGACACGCTGAAAGGAGGGCGGCAAACAGTGGCGGCTCGTGGTCTTTGAAAGTGGTGAGGCACAGTTAAAAAATTTTTTTTTAGTAGATAAGGTTAGATTTTAAAAAATCACTGTCCACTGTTGGAAAAAAAAGCAAAACAAAAATCAGTATGAAAAACCACAAAAGTATGTACCGAAAACTATAACACACATTAATGTCGCATTAAATTTACGTAGAGGCTTGCCTCAAAAGAATGTTTTTATGCGCTACTTAAAGCTAGATTCGACTGGATTATTACGGTATCATTAACACCACATTACTCACATTACTAATACGCTAGACAAGGAAGCGCGAGGCGAGCCTCTAACCATACACGACCGCATGTAGAAATGAGATGGATGATATAAGAACAAAAACAGGCAACCGCCAATGAAAGACAAGGAAGCGCGAGGCCGGCCTCTACCATATACGACCGCATGCAGAAATGGGATGGATGATATTTCTAGCGAAGCGCGTTAAGACTGACGGCAGGCCCATATTTTACTGATTTCTATGAAGCCAAATATTAATTCTAATGGATATATTTATGCAAATAGTAAAATAATATAAATTTGTAATTTATTTAATTTGCAAAGTTATTGGTGAGGCACCTGCCTCATAGGAGAAGCCGCCACTGGCGGCAAATTGTCTTTATCCAGGGTGAAAATTTTACAAATACGTTCCTGGTTAAGCCAACTTAATTTTCAAGTTGCTGAGTCAAGGCACTGCCGGTAGCGAATGGGCGTCTCTTTCACTGTGTACGAATTTCTGTCTGTTTATTTTCACTGCCATTAATCTCGATGGACACACTGTATGTATTTATATTATTTTTCATACCAAATATAATCCTCTTCCAAAAACCATGCAAACTCAATAATTTAAACTAGTCTTACCTGGCAATTTACCATACAACAAAGGTCGCCCCAATCGATCTTTGTTTGTGGCGTTGGCCAATTTCGCTCTGACACTCGCCAAATGCGTAGTGTTCGGCGATGCACTCGCAGCGGCGGGCGACTGCGTTTCTTTCACTTTAGCCCAGCCGTTCTCCTTGTCCGTTACAGAAGTTGCCGGAGATGATATGATGGGCGGTGGCGGAGTCGGAGGTTGCACTGGTGGCAGAGTGCGTAAGTCGACATCCTCGCTACCAAATAGCCTACACAATACACATCAGACGATTAACATACATAAACGCAAAAACGCGCAAATTATATTACAAACATTTAGAAAAGAAGAAAAAAAACTCAGTGAGTACACACTTTCACGACTTACCGGCGTGAAATTAAACACAATACCGTCGTATCTGTTCTGTTTCTCTGTCGTTCAAAGGACAAACAAAACAAACAACTTCACATAAATGGAACTATATTTTATACTTACACGTCCATAAGTTCGGTTTTACTTTTCTTTGAAGTCGGCTGGTCGAAATTTTCAGTGGACGATCTCTTTTTGCCAACAACGGCCGGGAACTGTCGAAGGTCAACGTCTTTGCTCGCCGTCGCTACATCTACCTGGATCTCTGCAAGGAATTCTAATAGATTAGTTAAAACGAACTTTACACAACCAATGTTCCTCTTTGACGGCCGTCAGAGAAACAGAGCAAACAAACCGATGTTCTCGTCTGTTGCCCAAACGTCCGATCCAATTCTCGCGCGACTATACGACAGCTGTCGTAATGCGAGCACAATCCGACCAGAAGAAAGAATCCGTAAATCTCTGTTCCCCCATTGCAATACACTTAGCACACTCGTAATTACTTAAAAATATAAACGGACATCTTTGTACAGCCGTTTTTTATAAAATTCTATTCACAACTTAGTACGTAATATTATTACTTGATAAACAACAGTAAAACACAATCATGTTACTGTATAAACCGTATATATTTATATATACATAATCTAAATTCAGTACAATCACAATAAATATTAATAGTATACCACCGATCACCGAACAGCTAAAATATACACATCAATATACTCAAAACTACAAACAATTTAAAGGCTCCAAGTCTTCATGGTTTCCTGGCTTGTAGGCCGTGGTCCGGCAGTATTTCTACCTGACGTTTCGTCTACAACTGCGGTAGACATTCTCAAAGGCGATGTGGCAGCGGTCGAAGTGTCCTCCTTGGCGGCTCACTGGTGTTTTCCCTTCTTTTATACCTAGTACCAGTGTGTTCTCTGTTCGGTCGTAGTCCGTCTCTCTGTTATTGGTCAACTGCGCTGTGTGTAGTGGTGGGGGTGAGTTCTCTACTCGGTCGTATAAAAGGTATAAAAGAAGGGAAAACACCAGTCACTGACACACTGACCTGTGAGCCGCCAAGGAGGACACTTCGACCGCTGCCACATCGCCTTTGAGAATGTCTACCGCAGTTGTAGACGAAACGTCAGGTAGAAATACCACCGGACCACGGTCTACAAGCCCGGAAACCATGAAGACTTGGAACAATTCCGGCCGTGAAAGCTTGCACACTTGGATAACTTAAAAGCTTTTCGGCATGGCCGAAGCTCTTGGCTCCAATTGTTAGAGCTACAAAATACACTCAACAATTTATTTTCGTCAAACTTTAGAATTATTTCATTAAATGCAAACTGACACTACTGGAAAAATAAAAATTCTTTAGCCATTGAGTTAAAATTATTGTTTATTTGGTGCAAAAAATCACAGAGACATGAGATTTTTAAAGAGTTGACAAAGATCAGTGCGCAACTTGGCAGCTTACCCGCCCAAAGGTAGTCACTTAGAAATAGTATATTGTGCGACTAGTGGGAAAAAGAGGAGATTCCTCGAGTGCGGTAAAACACACGAGTGGAATCTCCTCTTTCGACCAATAGTCGCACACAATATTTTGTTCAATTACCGCAAGAAATATGTCATTTCGTGGCTCTGCTGAGCGTGTGCGAATTAATGGGTGACCTAATTGATTGACGAAACTATCAACACTTGCGTAAACGTTCCCCGTAATGAGCGTGGGCGAAATTGCATTTCGCCCACTAGTGGGCGAAATACGTCTACAGTCAGAGAATTCATTATTTCGCCCACCCTCAGTAGAGCCACGAAATTACATATTTCTTGCGGGTGTTGAACAAAATATTTTTACGATTTCTATTTCAATTGTCATCACGAGGAATATGTTGCAAACAAACCAATTCAGTTTATGAAATTTTAAGTTTTATAGTGCTGCCAAATTTGTGAATCCACCTAACCCTCGATTCACATAATGGGTTGGCTATGCAAAAGTGCCATGTAAATCGAAATCGAGACGAATATTTATATGGAAAATGGCGGGATAGGTTCCACAGAAATCTCAATTCAACATGTTTTTAAAATAAAAATTACACAATTTATGTTTAATCCTACAATCACACTTTTTCGCCCTCTCATATCTCACACAAGATGTTTTAACACTGTTTGAAAAGTTCCGATAGACCCTCCAGTGTAGTATTCTAAAGTTAAGTAACGTATAATGGGTTATGGGGTACAGTGAACTTACTTACGAGGTTAAATTAAAAAAACGGACCGTGTAGTTTACACTACACTGCAGAAGTGAAACTTCTAGACACGAGTCATTGCCAAGTTGGGCAGGAAACATATTATATTCAAAAAATTAAAAAATATATATATATATATATATATATATATATATATATAATGAAATGTGGAAAAACTGTAAACTGTAACTTGTGCATTGAGTCACGACGAACAGAGCTGCTGCAGAAGACACTTTAAAAAGTATCTAGATACAAAATACCGAAGTCAATTTCTCAAAAGATACAAGATACTTTGTAGGAAAGTATCTAAAAAAAGATACTTTATATGCTTTAAACATATCTTAGATAAGTATCTAAATTAATTTTTTGCCATACTACCCACTATAAAATAGCTACTTTACATGCGTGTATGTACCTATGCATGGAATGGATCAGTTAACAGGCAGGTGTGTTGAAAGTGTTTTCAAAACACACTAGTGGGGTAAGTAAACAGTTTCCATAGTGATTTATGTTTATTCGCTCTGATCCGCCCGCTATTACCTATAGTCACGGCCTGTTATAAATGTGAAGTTGGCGACGCAAATGAACTGCCAAAATTTTTTGAAAATAAAGTGTAAAGTAGTTATTTTATAGTGGGTATGGCAACAAATACCATATACAGATTGTATCAAATTAAAGCAGTGCATAGGGCGTTCTGTGTGTAAGACAGAGATCGATACATAAAGCAGTAAATAAGAACGAGATCGCTAATAGGAAGTTTCTGTAGTTACTGTAAATAAATAATACCCATACTAACCCATACAACCTGATAGCGTCATCTTTGTTTTGTGATTTTATCAATAATTTCTTATTTCAGTAGTCAGTATCTATAGAAACTTCCTATTAGCGATCATTTATCTCATTCTTACTTAATACTTTATATATCGATCTCTGTCTTACACACAGAACGCCCTATGCACAGCTTTAATTTGATACAATCTCTATATGACTCGTGACTCATAAAACTCGTTGGCGCTTGTAACATACTGTCACTACTCGTCAGTAATATACCCCATTACGCATCTAGATATACAATCTACTATAAACGTATCTTAGATACTTCAAAATTATCTAAATTACTTTTAAAAGTATCTTAGATACATCACAAATATCTTAGACACTTTTAAAAGTATCTTCTAGCATTGCCTAATTGCTGGTCACAGCAAAGGCCATTCCGTTAAAAAAAAGTATCTTAGGCACAACAATAGTATCGTAGATACTTCACATGTATCTTAAATACCAGACTCTTTCGAGAAGAATGTTCATTCTTAGATACAGATACTTTCAATAAAAAGTAAGATAAAAAAAAGCATCTTAGATACAAGATACTCCTCAGCTCTGACGACTAAGCATGCAGTGTGCAGTGCATTCGAAGTAATTCAACGCATGTTTAGCGTCTCACAAGTCACTGCGGAGTGCGAACTACAAAAAAGAATACTGGATTTCGAGACAAGTGGGGTGGAGATCTAGTCGCGTCCATACAGCGTTTCATCAGGTCTTTTCATTAGCGATACACGTTCAGTCACATGAATCCAAATCACTCTACCGTGCGTTGAGAAGTTGCACTTCAATAAATTAACAGTTTCTGCCGTCGTTTCTTCAAACACTTGTATAGTCGGGTCGCTTAACAGATGGAGTGATCACGTGAAAAGCACATGAATAGCTTGCGCCGCAGGCGTGGCTTTCGCATTTAGTTTCGTTCCCGAACGTTCAAGCAACCAATATGTGTTTTCATTGCTCCATCTGTTAAGTGGCCCGACTATAGCATTTTTTCAACTGTTTAAACCGAAATCGTACAATGTGAGAACAAATCGAGGGTCAGGTGTTATAATTTACAAAAATAGACGTTTTTCATTTCTGTTTTTATTTATGTTACGAAATTTTTAACATTTTTCTTTATTATAAAGAGAATTTATACTGAAATTTTAATTTTTCTGATATTAACGAAGGAAAAAAATTAGTTTAGAGTATGTCAACAAAATAATTATCAATTTTGGAGCGCACTTTTCAAAAGTTTAATTTTTTTAAACCAAAATATTTAGTGATGTAAATCAATCATATTATCATAACAGTGGTGATTTTAAAAATGACCATCACGTCATTTTAATCTGAAAATGACCCGTTTCGCTTGCACCTACCTGTCAGCAAAATGGATTCAATATGGTTTAGTCAATTTTTAAACACATTATTTCGTTTTAAAATGAGACTGTTAAGTGTAGGGATCGAGCAACATAGATTTTTAGCAGATACCGATAATCGACCAATACCGATGATCGGACGGCCAATAACCATATTGTGTTTGGATATTTCGCCCGCCGTGAATTTGATATAGATGTAAGCAATATTAATATAATTTTGTAAACAAATGTTTTTTATTTATTTATATTAATTTTTTTATCAATTTGTTTTTTTTACTTAAAAATGTTAAAAGTGCTACTGATAGGATAAACGCTAATGATTTCAGTTGTTGAGCGTCTGTAATCCACAATGCAGTTACCTCTAAAAAAATATTAATTTATTTTTGTAGGGAATTATTTTTATTTATTTATTAAAATGATAGCCGTTTTTAATTTTCCTTTTCTAACTTTAAATTGTGGCCAATATTACTTAATCGGCCGATACCGATATTCATCATTGTAGCCAATATTGATGCATATTGGTATGACTCGATCCTTACTCAAGTTAAGTTCCTACTTTGCTGTTAAAATAACTGCGCGTAAAATAAACATATGAGTGTAAATTTTGTTAACAAAACGACGACGCGATTTTAAATGACAGTTTACATCATTAAAATATATATTTTAGTTTTTAAAAGTTTTCTTTCTCTCTTTTTCACAAAACGTTTGCTAATAATAATAATCTATAGCTATCTTCCACCTTTGGACAGTAACTGGCATGCTCTGCGCATAACAATTATTGTAATGGACTGTCTCTTTGAATTCTCTTTACTAAGTTAGACTGACCATAATTCCTTGAGGCCAAAACGGGACGGAGATAAGGAATATCGTTTGGAAAGATAAATGTTATATTGTTGGTCTCTTTCATTCGTGGCGGTAACCACTGACATACTATCGCTAGCTACAAGATACAGTCATGATTATAGGTTATACTGTGTGATAATATTTAAACGTACACTTTTAAAAACATGATAAAAAATAATATTTTTACTACGACGGGACATAAAAAAACTGTCCTGTTGAAAACAGGACGTATGGTCAGTCTATCTAAAGCGGCAAAGCCGGAATCCCACAACTGGTGTACTTGACAAATGCATCAATAATTGTGCATTTGTACAAGTATACAAAAAAATAACAGTGTAACTGTTTCCACGACCGGTATATTTAGCAAATATTAATACTGGCATCGAGGGCAGTATAGCCTAGTGGTTAGCATGCTTAGTGCCGCAACCTCTGGACTGGACTGCCGTGGGTTCGAATCCCACCTGCGCTCATGGATGTTTTGTGATGTTATTTAGTTTTAAGATAGTTGTTATTTAGTGTAGTTGAAAGACGCTAATGACCTTAGATGTCGACGCGTCTATAATCTACAATAAATAAATAAATACTGGCATCAAAAAATTAAGTGATCGGAAGAAAAGGAAGTAGACTTTTTGTTTTAGGGGTTGAAATCTACATTACATGTAATAAATTATAAAAAAAAATTAAAAATAAACTGAAGTATTTTCTACAATAAAAAAAATCCCAAGTGTGTGTTTTCAATATAATTTTAAACATGGAATTATGCCGCTACAAAAATTTCAGTCGGCCTGTGACTGGCAGGCTTTAGCCGACCTATATCTACCATCCCGCTCACAATGAAAGTAAATCTTTAACCACACATTTTCATGGAGTACTCAAAGCTCAGTGGCGTCCGCGTAATATTTATACAAGCTGCCGCGAGCTACCAGCACGACAGTCTCTCGACAACTGATCTATTGGACCAACTTGTATTGATATGCTATTTACGCGTTTCTATTATACCAGATACGGCTTGGAATGAATGAATTGTAAATTTTAGACGCTCGACAACAAAGGTCATTAGCGTCTGGATACAGCTTGGACATGAGTGCATAGTCGAAGAAGCATACCACTGACAAGCCGGCAAGTCAAGTTTCTCAGCGAAAGTTTTTGAAACAGTAGTTATAATCATCGACATATACAACTGGACATGTCCTTGCGTTGTAAAATATGTTCTCTCAAAAGAAAGAGATAGAATGAATGTTTGATCAATTCCTATCTCTCTCAATATAGCGTTGTATATCGACATAATACATGTCGGTGGGCCTAAACTATCCTCTTTCTTAATTCTGTCAAACCAAAAATTTACTATTACGATATACCGCAGACCGCTAGGGCACGCCCAAGAGTGTATGTCGATGGTTATAATGCGCGATAACTGACTCTTAAGGTTGTTCGGACATTAATGCACTTATAAGATTAAAAGCTAATTTTTTAATATGTTATTAATCGCTATCACATATGTCTAAATTAATTTTTTTAAACAAATCTGACGAAGGGTTATCGCGTAATTAATTATTAAAAAACGGAAATTTAACATGTAGTCTATAGAGAATGTGGACAAAATGCACATATACCGAATTATGTAGCCACTCCTGATAAAGATGAAAAAACAAAAAACTTCTATTTTTATTAATCAAATTTCGTAGAATACGTTAAAAATAAAATAAAAATTTTCTGACGAAGGCTTTTAAAAATATCTTTTGATATTTTTTCTCGCAAGTGTCTAAATAGATTTGTATTACTCATTGTAATATTATAGATAAAATACAACTGGACACTATACAGCAAGATCAACATAAGCAGCTGTCAAACAAACTATTAAACGCAATGTTGCCAGATCTATTTTATGTGAAAAAATACTTGAGTCAAGTCATTTATTTATTATTTTTGGTAATTAAATTATTAAATTAATCCAAATAAAAATAATGATAGTTAACGTCTAAATTATAATAATGAAGTTATGTATTAAAATTTTTAATTTTAGTAAAAAAAAAATTTAGATTCTATTATGACTTACGGGGTACTGTCCGAACAACCTTAAGTCATAATATGGCGGTTTAAGCGCAGCGTTTAAAATGAAGGATGTTAGAAATTGTGTTTTAAAGACCACCAACAGGTAAGGTTATTTGGGCCTAGCACCAATTCATATTTTCAACTCATTATTTTTTTTTTTAATAATAAATTGAAAATCCAATTGACACTTTTACCAGCTCTCAGGCTAGAGCCCGGGAACTGGGGAAGGGTGTTAGAACGAAAAAATTTGTTTAGGTGCACTATTTATGTATGCGGAAAAATGTGCACTGTTTAAAAATGATCAAATTTTGATATGTGGGACAACCCTATTACATATTTGCGGGTGGTATTTCCATAATGTGGCAAATATCCACAAATGACAAAAAGTTGTCAAGTACACCAGTCGTGGAATTCCAGCTTAAGGTAGAAAATGCAATGAGTGTTCTGACTTGTCAATAACTAATAAAGTCCCTCGCCACATATTACAAACCAAACGTAAAAACAGATTAATTTAGCTAATTAGTATATACTCTACAAAAACTAAATTTAATGATTTCAATGCAACATCAATATCAAAATTTCAGTTTTCTTCGCAACAACTGTATTCTTATCGCAAATCTTGACTCAATTCAGAAACATAATATTACGAGTCAGTTTCGTATTAAACCGCATCAATTTCGATTAATTTTAAAGCGCCAGTCCTTTCTGCGTGACATTTATTTTGAAACTACCCCGAAAGTATTAGCGTTGAACGTTTCAGCTTTAAGGATAAACGCTCTTGCATTATTTAACTGCCTGATCAAAACCAATAACAAAATTTCTTATAAATCAAAACTAAAACGTGCGTGAAAATGAAATGATTTTTACGTACTTAATATTAATTTGTAAAATTTCAACGAAGAAATTAAAAGAAAATTGAACTCGTTTATTAGCTTTATTGAAAGAAATGAACTGCTTGAAAACAAGGCGGCGTCTTAAATACTCATTTCTGTGCTCAACAAACGTGACAAATAAAATCAGTGACAAACGCCACATCAATTAATCTACACAATATATTTAAGACACTGATAATTGTGTTGGCTGGAAATATTGCAATTTGTGTCAAGTTACTGCTAAATGATAAACTAAACAATGGAAATCGAGCAATTCCATAGTAAATTCCATCTTACTTTGATTTTCGGTTCGTTCCGCAATTTCGTCCTGAATGTTGGGCGTCTGAACGCAAGGCACTTCGGCGGTGGGCGGTGCGGCGACTACGCGTAAATCGGTGTCTTCCTTAGCTCTTTCCAATGCAGGCGGTTCCGTCCGATTTCTCCTCATGTAATTCCGACTTTTAGCCGAACCTTTCAATTCTTTGAAACTTTTCTCTTCAGTTTTCGGCTGTTCGGGAGGTAGCGACGGATCCAAAACAATGTCCGATTCCAGCGGATTGTATTTTTGAATAGGTTTAGCCGACAAGCTCAAAGAAGGCTTCGCTCGTTTGTCTGGGCTCCGCTTGTCTGGCTTTTGGGGCGAAGACGACGAGCGACGTTCTTTCTTTTTAGCTTTTGTGGGAGAAGAGGAAGAGGAACGGTTCAGTTTGGACTGTTCTCGAGTCTGTTTAACTTTGCCGTCGGGGGCGACAGCGCGATCCGCATTAACTCGAGGCGCGCCGCCTGAAGCGTCCGCGGAACTCTTGTCATAACGCGGTTTACGGATCGCGCCGGTGGCGCCCGATTTAGCTTGTTTGGATTGGTGCGGTTCTCGGCGAACCTTGTTCAGCAAACGAGGATCTTTAGTGACGGTTAATTTATTGTTAACAATTTTATTGTTAGAACAGTCTGTAGAGTTATTAATAGGCTTTTGTTTGTTATTATTTACACATTCTATGCTGTTAGTATTGTGCTGAGACGTGTTGTTGACGCCTCCGATTTTGTTCGAAGTCGCTTTGACAAGTCTCGGATCTCGAGGGGCAGGTCTAACAGCATTAACCAAAGCGCTGCTCGCCGGGGATATTCTGGCAGCCGGTTTTGTCCCTGCAGCATTCTGAAATAAAAATAGATTTTTTTTTAAATTTTAAGGGCGCATTTTAATTTTTATTATATGGGACAGCGGAAATGGGAGCGAACGCGCTGCGGGATCAAATTATATCGCGGTATATGTTAGCATTTACACTCAAGCATTATCCCGCCATATAATTTGATCTCGCGTCTCGTTCGCTCCCGTTCCCGCATTGGTATATGGGAGCCTTTAAAATGGTCCGATTGTGTCCATTTGAAATAAGTGACACTACTTAATTTTTATTTCCCACCTCTACTATGGTAGGGAATAATGGATTTAGTCCGAAAAAAATATTTCGAGATTTTAACAGATCTTCACGTTTTGAGACCCTAGCAATCGTTTAAGACCATTTTCTGACTGATGTCTGTATGTGGTCAATTTTTCGCCTTTGATATTTTAACAACGGAACAACATACGGCCATGCCGATTGTTCTATTGTGTTTATCAGCCTTTAACTAACATAGGTAAAAAAAATATAAATGAATTCTAGATGTTATAATATGAAAAAAATATTTTACTAAAAAAAATAAAAATTGTACGTAAATCAAGGTAACCATGATTTTTGCTATATTAAGCTAGCCATCAGTAGACCACTAAACAAAAAAGAGGGCCATGCTTTTTTTCAAAGAATAAAAAAAGAGTGTTTATTTTTGCAAATATTTACTAGGTGGGAAGTATAGGACTGGTCATCAGTCGAATTTTTTCTAGTTACCTGGATAGTTTTATTCGTTAACGATTTAGTTTCTGTCACTTCTTGCACTGCGCCTTCTTTTGTTAGCACAGCTCGCATTGAAGGTAGACCCGTCTGCAATTAACAAAAACAAAATTGTACTTTTCTTGTATGTCATTTCCACAACTACCAGACCTATCAAGGCCTAGTGTTAATAAAAAACATTTTTAACTTTATCATTGTCATAATAAATTGAATACTCAATAGGTGTTCGTTGGTGTCTTCTTTTTGATTATTTCCATTAAAATGGTGGCCGGTGGGAGTCCATGCATACAGTCTATTTTCTGTAACAGAATAGACTGCGCGTGTGCTCCCATCATTTTGATGGAAATAATCAAAAAGCCGATACCAACGAATATACTAGGGTGGGTCAAAAAAATCAATTATTTTTTTTACAAGTGACACGGAAAAATAGGTTGCTAGACACCTTAAAAAAATTCTCACCAAATATGAGCTCTTAATTTTAATAAGAAGATCCTCCGCATTACAGTTTTTTATTTTTTTCTCAGTCCAATAGAAAAAAATTCATACCTCATCATTAATTGATTGTACAGAAAAATGTTTTAAGAGAATTTTGTAGGAAATTTAATGCTCTACAAAAAAGGTATCTCATATTTTTTCCGCAAACCTCACCATTTGAAAGATATTAAAGATTTAATTTTGATTATTTTAAGTCAAATTTCATTTTTGTTTATGAATTTTATAACTCGACAATAAATGACTATTATAAATTTTCAATATCTTTCAAATGGTGAGGTTTGCGGAAAAAATATAAAATACCTTTTTTGTAGAGCATTAAATTCCCTACAAAATTCTCTTAAAACATTTTTCTGTACAATCAATTAACGATGAGGTATGAATTTTTTTTCTATTGGACTGAGAAAAAAATAAAAAACTGTGATGCGGAGGATCTTCCTATTAAAATTAAGAGCTCATATTTGGTGAGAATTTTTTTAAGGTGTCTAGCAACCCATTTTTCCGTGTCACTTGTAAAAAAAAATAATTAATTTTTTTGACCCACCTAGAATATACCCAATACTTTCACCAGTTCTCCAATCAGGATCTGGGATTTGCACTAGATGAACCATGGAAACGCCGTATAAATAACGATATGTTAAACAAAACTCAAAACAGAGAACAAGAAGCAAAGACGAAGACCTACCTGTGACGTAACTGCAGCTACTTGTGGTGTTTGGGTGAATTGTTTACGTTGCTCCTGCAGCTTTGCTTTGGCCTGTAACAATTCCAATTCGACTTTACGCTGTTGTAATTCCAACAATTCCTTAAAAAGGAAGCGTTCGTTAAAGACAGAGAACGGTGAAGCTAATTCAAGCGTGAGACATTCCCGTAACACTTACCTGCGATTTAGCTGTTGAAGTACTTGTCTGCGCGAACTGCTTGCTCTGTTCCTGCAGTTTCACCTTGGCGTGCAAAAGTTCCAGTTCTACCTTGCGTTGTTGCAACGCTAACAATTCTTGCTGCTTGCTGATTAGCTTGTTAAGCGCCGGCACAACAACTGGCACGTCAGGTGGTGCGCGAATAGCCGGAGCTGCTGTGGGAGCTGCGCTTGTCGTTGCTTGATCGCCGCCCTGACCGCTCTACGAAACGTCAAAAGCATAATATATTAGTGTCTACAATGCAATACTACATAGCAGGTACATAATTACTATCGTTTTTAAGACCACAAACAACCAAGGTTATTTAGGTCCAGCACATATTTTCAATAAAACTGAAAATATAATTGATTTTTACCAGTTCTCAGATTAGAATCTGGAAAATGGGGGCTTGTAATAGAGGAACGACGGAAACGCCATATAAAAATTGTAATAGTATATTTGCAGAATTTCAAAATCATTTTCGAATTGTCAATTAGTTCAAACTGAAATTTGTACAATTTTACCATATTATAGTTATTTCGCAGTAATCGTTTTTGTCATAAGAGTTATATAAATTGTACAGGAAATTTTTTCGTAAAATAGCAATTTAATAGTAACTAGCTGCTCAATCTGGCTTCGCCCGAATGCAATTTTAATATACAACTCGATGCATTGAAAATTTTGTTTAGTATTCAACAACCCCAGCCAAAGTAATATTATAGTATAGCCTATGACACTAAGGGGATCACAAGCGAAATGTTTGTGAAAATTTCATCAAAATAGGTCCAGTCGTTTTTTGTAACAAAGGAATAGAATTAAGCTTATGTCCTTCATAAGGTTATAATTATTATAAGAAAAATATCTAAAAAAAATAGATCAAAGTCGGTCCAACAGATTGCAAAATTAGAGTGCACATAAAAAAAGTAACTTACAGCTATTATACAGGGTGAGTGCGACCACCCGTATCAGTCGTTTTTTTCAAAAACGGTTAGTCGTAGAGAGTTGTGTCAAAAATTTGTATTATAAAAACCCTAATAAAGAATCGAATGGTGATAATTTTTTTTTCCGGGAAGGTCGGCTTCCCTATTAGTTTGCTCCAGAATGTCCAGAACTCCGAAATTATAAATGTAACGATAGGTCGAAAGTGGTATTGTTGAAAAGATCTTTAAAAAATAAGCAAGTTTTGTAGAAAATTTTTTTTTATTACTGCCACCCCTGTAAATTTCTATAAGTATATAATAAATTATTACATGTTCAAAACTCCGGAATTTTAGAAAGCACGATAGGTTGAAAGTGGTGCTGTTGAAAAGCTCTTTAAAAAATAGACAAGTTTTGTAGGAAAAATTATTTAATTACTGCCACCCCTGTTAAGTAACAATCGTTTGAAATTATTAAATCAAAATTTCATAATAACGATCGAAGTCGGCATTAAAAATCTAGCAATCTTAGACATTGTCACAAGTGTTAAAACTGTCTTCCATTTACTCTTTAATACATACTACTGAGCTCTTCTGGTTATACTGTGAGTGTACTTCTTCAGTATTTAATGACCGATAGATAGGTAACTAGATTTTAAATGCGGACTTTTAAAAAGTTCGTTATTATGACATTTTAATTTAGTAATTTCAAACAAATATTACTTAACAGGGGTGGCAGTAATAAAAAAAAAAATCCGTACAAAACTTGCTAATTTTTTAAAGATCTTTTCAACAATACCACTTTCGACCTATCGTTACATTTATAATTCCGGAGTTCTGGACATTCTGGAGCAAACTAATAGGGAAGCCGACCTCCCCGAAAAAAAAAATTATCACCATTCGATTCTTTATTAGGGCTTTTATAATACAAATTTTTGACACAACTCTCTACGACTAATCGTTTTCGAAAAAAACGACTGATACGGGTGGTCGAACTCACCCTGTATATTATTAGAGTTTAGATGACTAAAGCTCAAGCCTCAACTTACTTTATTTAAAAACTTGGGGTTCAGATGAATGCATGGGGGCGCTGTAATTGGCCACGCTGGATCTATGTCCTGCACCCTAACGTCCAGGGCAAGCATTTTCTTCGATGGGAACACCTCGTTCCAAGTCTGCCGTAGCTTGAACATTTGACCCCGAACTCGTTCGTCCACCTGAAGGCACCATTAAAAACACCATTTAAATATTGTCGCCAGCCATCGACAATCGACATATTAAAAATTAACAAATTAATTTACCTGCTGGAACACGCTGCAGAAAGTCGAGACGATATTTTGCGTAAACAGAGTTGTATACATTCCCCCGACATTCTTGACGATGGAATCGATGAGATAGAGGATTGGCAGTTTTCGATCGCTTGGAACCTAAACACAGACACTCACTCGTTGCTGATTCTATTCGCATAAGAGGACTTTCCTACCTTCATAAACATTCCCTTACTTTCATTTTACCTTTTAAACATCACCCACTTCCGTACGTAATTAACGAGCAGGGGATTCAAAAAACGTTCACTGGTATTCGCTACGTGCTTAGAGCTGTTGTTTTTATGGATTTATGCGCTTCTATATGTCCAAGTTGACGTTGGCTAACATGGGTAACTTTGTTATTAGTGGAGATAGAAAGTCGGTTAAATGGGCAAAGTAGTGTAGAATTATGTGCTCATTAACGTCCCGTCGAAAAAACAATTGAATTTTGACACACAGACTATGGATTTATTTAGAAAATAGTGAAAATTGCCGTTTTTGAAGACTGGCCATAACTTTTTTATTTATGAAGATATCTGAAAATTTCTTTAACCATTTTTTGATAACTTTTTATGATCTTTTCAGTGGCGTAGGTTTAATTTTTTTATATCCACTACATAATGAGATATTGACATGAACTTTGGTTTTTTTATGAACGCCATTTTGGATTTTTCTTATCTTCATAAATAAAAAAGTTATGGCCAGTTTTCAAAAACGGCAATTTTCACTATTTTCTAAATAAATCCATAGTGTGTCAAAATTCAATTGTTTTTTCGACGGGACGTTAATGAGCACATAATTCTGCACTACTTTGCCCATTTAAGCGACTTTCTATCTCCACTAATTACAAAGTTACCCATGTTAGCCAACGTCAACTTGGACACCCTGTATACATACAGTATTAAATTTGCATTTAAAATTGGTATGGAAACAGTCAAAATCTAATAGCCGCTGTCAAAAAATTGTTGTCCACATTACATAAAAAATCTCAATAAGTACATAAATTAATGTTATTTTACATTTTCTTTATACTTTCAAATAAGTAAATTTTCAATGCTTTTAGCCAATAAAAATCGCCACCATTGACGCTCTAAGTCCTATTCCATAGCCACTCAAGCCCATGCACATAGCGAATAATACACAAGAAATGAATACCTACCGGTCTGTTTGAGAACTTCACTTATTTTCAATGCCACAACAAAAAAAAAACTTCCAAGGCTTCACCCCTGCTCAATATATTAGTCAAATGTTCAAGCAAAAATACAACGCTAACTTTTGAAAAGTAATAATGCTCGATGACAAGATAGCGTTCCTTAAAAACTCATGATTGCCGCAAATTAGCAATAATAAATATGTTATACTTTCAACTATGTTTCCAACCGAGCCGATAAATGTATAAAAACAACTTCACACAACAAAAAGAAAAAATATACAGAGAAATAATGAAATGACTGAGTAAAAAAAAGTATATCTTTCAAAAACACATCACTTTATTTACATTAATAACACTTCATACTTTCCACAAAATTTAAATATTCATTTCATTAAAAGAATACTAAAATTTTCAAGATAATATATTATTACTTAATATAGTCGCACCTGAAAGCAAAACTGTATTGGCTTGAAAATAATGAAGCGAAAGAAAAAATTAAATATCAGTGTCATTTTTGTTTTGTTAAGTCTTTGATTCAACTCTACAAGACACTGCATGATACATAAAGCATTTGGCAATAATAAATGCATTACAATCATGTTAAATTAATTAGCATCGACAAAATATTCCTTAATCGAGGAAACAAATCTATCGAAAGTTCACCGTTTAAAAAAATAATTAACTAATGCTACTGCAGTTTTACATGCATTAATAGTTATTGAACGTGGTAAAATCCTACCTTTTTTTATGGTAAATTTTAGATGGACTCTGACCATACACATTTTTTCGAAAAAATACGCCCAAAATAAAAATCCTTACTAAAAATTTACCAAAAAACCTAGGTAGAATTTTTCCTTAAAACAAAGCATGTAATACTTCATTCACATTCAACGCTCGATTTGTAGCCTTGACTAAAGTATAATATATTTAACAAATTGAAAATGTATTTTCAGAAGAAATAATAACCTTTGCAAGATGTTCTTCAACAGCTTCGACGATAACATTTGCGTGTTCAATGTTGTCCTCAGCTACTATTGTCAACATATTGATGAGTGGTTTGCTATTTAACGTCAAGTCACCAAGACTAGAAAGATACTCGTCCTTTATTTCTCTCGCCATGGTTCAGTCCTTTAAAGTGGTGATAGATTTATTTTAATATAAAACTGATGGGTTCATTCGTACATTCTGAAACAGGTCAAAAAAATACAATAAACACAGATATAGTTATACCTAGGAACTGATGTGATTACACACTATGGTCTATGACGACACAAAAGTTAATGTGGCACTTCGATACAAAAAATAATATAAAAATTCTTACATATACAATTAGAATAAAATAACAAGTATATAATTCGACAAAATACCTTAAACTATTAGGCAAAGTTTGCCAAAAACACTTAGAAAAACTATCGTTGACAATCTAAAACACTTCACAAAATGGCGACACCATTTCACTACCAGTAACAACTGAACAAGTGAGCCCAAATTCCTGAAAAGCTAGTCAACTACAATCCTATAATCATCATTTACCAGAGACATATAGGAGTATAAGCGAATGGACAACACTGATTGGCTCAAAACTCGATTAGCTGTTACATCAACCAATGAGATAGCGCATCGGTCTCCATTCTCCAAGGAGATACAATATTTATATTATGTCTTAACTCTTGACCATGTTTATTTTTTATATTTGCTCCTTACTCCATAAATAACGAATAATTTCTTTAAAAAAATATAAAAATAATATTTAATTTTGAGTAAAATCAAAAAACGTGAATGTATTTTTTTTTTAATTTCCTATGATTTTAAGTTTGTCTATGGAAATTGAAAGGAGGATTTTAAGAAACGATGGTTCAATCAAAATAAAAATGTCACTCGAGTCAAACGTCAAATGACAGATTGTCAAATAATTTAGTATAACATGAATTAAGCACATAATATTGTTGTGATAATCATCCTAAGAAGACAAAATCGATAATTTCGATATTGAAGATTGCAAAATGATTAAAACTATACGATATTTAAATCTTTATGTATAAAAATTTCCAATGTAGTGTTCAATTAGTCACATAAAATATTCATTTCAGTGATATGTGATACGATTTTTGAGATTTGAATTTATAAGCGTTAAGAAACATTTTTGCAATGGAAGATTATAAGTTTTTATTTAAAGTAGTATTAGTAGGCAATGCTGGTGTTGGAAAAACTTGTTTAGTTAGACGGTTCACTCAAGGATTGTTCCCACCTGGACAAGGTGCTACAATAGGCGTTGATTTTATGATAAAAACGGTTGAAGTAGAAAACGAACGTGTCAAGGTAACGCTTCTCGACCGTTTTATCGACGACATGGGTAATGGGACTAATAAGTATCGTTTACAGTTACAGATTTGGGATACTGCGGGACAGGAAAGGTTTCGTTCGATTACACAGAGCTATTATCGTTCAGCACACGCGCTAATATTAGTGTATGACATATCTTGTCAGCCAACATTTGACTGTCTGCCTGACTGGCTCCGTGAAATTGAAGAATACGCTAGTTCTAAGGTGCTCAGAGTGTTGGTTGGTTAGTGTCTAGTTATTTAATAGTAAATGTGTCGTCAACACGATAACAGTGTATCTAACAGTTGTTCTGTCATTAAAGGAAACAAAATCGATCGCGAAGACAGGGAAATTCCAACACATGTAGGCGAAGATTTTGCACAGTCCCATGATATGTACTTTTTAGAGACGTCAGCCAAAGAAGCTGAGAATGTCGAAAGACTATTTATGGAAATTGCTACCGAATTAATGGAGGTAAAATTTTCTTTTCAATATCCAATTTAGGCCAGCCGCACATTCGTTATTGTCGGATCCGGGCGTCTGACGCTCAAATATCTATAAGTTTTTACAATAATATCGCACACCTACGATCCGATCTCGGATCGGACGTCCAGCTCGGATGCAAGCGCAGAGCTTCCTACTATCATTACGATAAGAAGTCTGATCCAACTACCGGAAGGCGCGCCGTGCATTGTTTTTGCATAGTATACCGCAAACATACGATTGTTTTTGTCAGTTTCATACGGTGTGTGAACGAAAGTCAAATGAAATCGGAAATATTTTCTCAGCAGTGTGCAGTAATGGTAGCAAATGTGCGGCCGGCCTTATTCTAAAAAAATAAAATATTATTTTTGATTTTTTTTCCATTGCAAAAATATTACAAGCAAAGTTAAAACAAAATTTGAAATATTATTATTTAATTCATACTATACTTAAAGCTCACGCCTGATTTGTGTAAATGACTACAAAAATCTTTATTAGTCGACATGTCGCAGCGTTTATTTTCTGCGATTCCTCTGGAAAATAATATTAACTGTTGTATATTAGATTTATATCTAGCTAGTTGCTTAATCCGGCTTCGCCTTTGTTAACTGCTCATCCCCCTTTTGTCATAGCATCATTATAATGAGGTAAAAATCCGTAGCTTTATTTCCGGAAGTTGTAGTCATGAAATAGGGTCTTTGTCTTTGTGGAACAAATAAACAGAGAGCATGTCTAACTTTTTCGCGTGAGTACTTATGTTTATGCCGTGATGGTGATCTTTCTTCCATCAATATAACCCATCGACCATGGAAATCGGTTTAAACCTTCTGTAAGATGTTAGCCAGTGATAGGTTTGGCTATGTGCTATCAAAATAACAAAACATGACCCCAGTAAAAACACGGTTTTCGAGATATTTAAATTTAAAAAATTAAAAACGCTTGTCCCCAGTCATAAAATTGAGTAAGATTCGAATGGTTGCTAATTGCTCAAAAATAAGATCCTCATCAATTAAAATAGCAATATTTTTTAATTCCAAAAAATAATTCAGATGTTTTGGAATCTGGATGAAATCAGCAAGTTTTTGAGACTATTGGCATACCCTGCGTTTAAGAAGTTTAAATACCTCGAACATCGTGAGGTTTTTACTGGGGTTATGTTTTGTTATTTTGATAGCACATGACCAAACTTATCAGCGGTTAGTGTTACAAAAGGCTTACTGGACTGTCGACACTATATTGTATAACATATATCATCGTATCAAAATCATGAACCTTGGGTGGTATTTTGACATGTGTTCTGCAAATTTGTTACAAATAAATCTAATGTACCGACCATAATAAAAACATTGTAATTAGTTATTGTCTGAATCCTGCGATTCTTATCATATGCAATTCAATGAAAATTATCCTCTTTTAAATTGCAGCAGGCGAGAAGCAAGGATTTACCGAGATATAATGCGGATTCAGCGTCAATTAATGGCAGAACAACTTCCATAGGTGAATCGAGCTGCTGTAGTAAAATGACCTAATGCATAATCGAGTTTATTTATACGCAAGCACTTTAAACAATGCATCGGACAGGGCGTACGCACGCGTACCAACGTTCTTGCCCAGTTACTTACCGTCATTTTGTTTTGTATCTTCGATGTGATACTTCTGTCTAATTACTTTATTTTTATTGTATTAAAACGAAATGAAAACGCTATGAGAACGGTAGAGGTATAACGGTTTTGAAGCAATGCTACATTAGTTTAGTGAACACATACATCAGACGTGTCTGTTAGAACTAAGAACACAAATGTTCAGTTCCTTGACTGTTTTTTCCCTTTCAGTTGAGTTATTAATGGATGCTGTAATATTTTTATGTAATCTGACTTACCATTCTGAGTAATTGTATAAAAAAACAACATTACTGAAGCAATATTAAATATTTTCACGTAACCTAACTTTCATTTTTAATTTTTACTTTCTGAACACTCGCCTAAAATGCAATATTTTTTTCATATTAGGTACCTAACATTTACATTTTATTTCTTTGTACATGTAAAAATAATTAACATTTTAACAGGCTAACAATTTAGATACATTAATTACAAATGTGTGTTAACTGTTGATAACGAAGAATGTTAGAATATTTATATTGGTGACTAGATATCCATACAATGAAATAAATAGCCACAACTTAAATGTTGTTTGTAATTTGTTGTTTTTATTTATTCTGTTATTAAAATATTAATTTATGCCTATTTAAAAAACTGTACTTTCATGAAAAATTGTAAAAAAAAATGTTTAACATAAATCACCAGTGACTTGTTTTTTATTCTGCCAAAAATGTAGGTTTACGCTGTGCAGTTATGGGGCCATCGAGGAAATAATATCAAATCCTTAATGTTAGTCACGCATAACAGCCATTGTAAATATCTTTCGAAACCCATCCCGAATCCACCAGTCGGCACGCTCCCATATCGACGTAGGTCGAGATACCATTCAAGCCTGTGACCCGAAGGCAGTCGAGACGTCAAGTCTTCGCGTTTATCCTCACGCAAGCTACCGCCCACGATTTCACCGACATTCGGCATAAGTAAATCAAAGGCTGCTACCTGCAATGTTAAGTGTTAAGAGAAAAATGTTTTCTTGTTCTAACAAAAAGACGTCACTTCATGAATTTAGGTACACAAAAATCGTGGTTTTTTATCAAAAAATATATATATATATATATTTGCTCGGTAAAAAGTCGACACCCACCTTTGAATTATCGGTTGCAAGTCTCTTCATATAAAATGGCTTTATGTCTGAAGGCCAGTTTATAATAAATGTTGGTACTTTGCTGTAGTTAACTAAAAATTTTTCATGTTCCTTTGTGAAACTCAAGCCATTTGTAACACCGCCCTTATATTTACCTTGATTGTTTTTTAATATTTCTATTGCTTCATCATATGTCAGAACAGCAAAAGGTTTGTCTATCGAATCGAAATTGTGTTCTTTATTTTGGCAAACTAACGATATATCATCTTCACACTTTTCAGCAATAGTAGATGTTACCGATTTAATAAGTTTTTCTACTGTTTCTAATAAAATTTCTAATTTATTAACAAACGCCTGTTCCGCTTCCAACATATAAAACTCACTTAAGTGTAGTCTAGACTTAGAATTTTCAGCTCGCCATATAGGTCCTAAATTGTAAACTCTACTAAGTCCGTGAGCCGCGGCTTCGAGATGCAATTGCGCTGATACCGTTAGCAAAGGTTTCGTGTTGAAGAACGTTTCGTCTTCCGGTATGCCTTCCGTCCGCATTGAGTTGATTAGCGTTTGATTATTCGGAACGACCCGATACACTTCGCCGGCACCTTCGCAATCGTTCGACGTCAAGCTAGGTGTATGTACGCAAATGAAATTCTCGGAGGCCAAATGGTCGCGTATTGCTCTTTCGACGGCATCGCGAACGCGTAGAGTGGCAAGAAATCTTTCTGTTCGAGGTCTCAAATGCAAATATTGGCGAATGTATTCCTGAGAATAAGACTGTCTCGGCACAAATGGATAGCCGTCACTTATTGGACATTCCCCTATCACTGATACTTTATCTACATGAAGCTCTACTTGACCTTTCTCGGTGATTTTCACTGTGCCATCCGCTTCCACAGAAGCTCCCGTATTCAACATCGCAGGTTTAAGATCTTTACTTAAAACTAATTGTAATCTCTTAAAACACGAACCATCGCTTATGTCTGCGAATATTAGACCTTTCATTGTTCGCATTGCCTTTACCCATCCCTGTAAGAATTTTCAGAGAATATTATTTAATTACAAAATGTGCATTCACAAAAACTAACCTATAAATTCCCACCTTCACTGCAACTTTGTCACCGTCTGGTTTTTTATCTATAATATGCTTTATTAATGAATAACTATACCGTCTAATTTGAAAGACAGAGAAATTCCTAACTTTAATAATAAACATGTTTTTTTCTAAAGCAGATACACTCGTTTATATTATTTAGTGGCAGTAATAGTTTTCACCGTTCCACCAACGAAGCTCAGGAGAGGAAGTTATGAAGTAGATGGTAGAAATAGAATCGGAACATCAACAGAATTTCTGAGCGTTGATGCAATCAGTATTCAGCTGTATCTGTACTTTTGGTATTCAGTAGGCATACGGACAGGAATTGGGCAATTAGAAACTTGAAAAGTTCAATTCAACGGTGGAAACGCACTTTAAGTACAAATTAATAAATATTAATCAAATATTATAAATGAAATATCAATCTAATAAATGGATTGAAAACGAATTTATTATAATACTGCTAAACCCAGTACTCTTTAGGAAACGCGAGGAAGTTCAGTACTATTTAAAATACAATATTATACAGTATTCTGCAGGTGGAAACAAGGTCACATTTTATACAGTACCCTATTAAGGGGGTATTGTCATGAATAAATAACAATAAAATATTAAAACGATAAAGTTTATTTTATAAGATCTTTAAGTGTTGTAAATGTTTTTTTTTCTTTAATTTTGTTAAACAATTTCTGATATGATAACCACTTTACTGCCTCGATTTCAATTAAAATACAATTGTAAGTAACTTATTTACTTATTTATACTATTAATTAATATTATAATATAAAAATGACTAAAATTATATTTAATTATGAAGTGTCCGAATCGCAACAGCGGAATGTTATACTAGGAGAGCGTGCATCTGTCTCGTTGTGGTCTGGCAACCCTCTGTTGTTCCTGTTGTTGCAGCGATTTGGCCAAAGCTAAATCTGCTTCCATTTGATTATTAGTATGCATAGATAAGGCTAAAGCTCTTGCTAATGCTTCGTCTTCATTCTAATCAAAACAACACTATATCAGTTCATATAAGCTCTACCAAAATTTACATATCTATAATCAATAATAAAAAAATATTATTAACTCACCAAATTGCCTTGAACCGCGGATAGGGATCTTTCATATGATAAATTATTTTGATTTTTGCTACGGGATAACGCAGCCTCTCTGCAAATAAATAAATATTAAATAAACATGATGAATTACACAATGGTCGTTCAGGTCAATAAATACTCACAATGCTTTCTTTTTGGCTATGGCTTTAGCGCCTTCGCATTTATGATCGGTCGGATGTCGATGTTTGAGACAATAGTTGAGTGAACAATCAGGGCAAACAACAGGAATCACCTCCTTCGTTTTGCAACCCTTGTTCGAACAACGGTTTGTGAACACTCTCTTACGATTTTTGACTGGATCAGCTTGGCAGTCGTTGTCGATGTGGGCCCCAACTGCTAAGTCAGGTAACTGGCCTCGAGATACAGGCACTGGCGCGTTGCACAGGGGGCAGATAGGCACTTGTATATCTTTTTTGTATGACGAAGGACAATTATGATTTAAATAAAAATAATGTTCGTTACTGAAACAAATGATTGAGTGCATTTTTACAACGTAAAGTTATTAATAGAAAAATTACCAATCAAGTAGATATTACTTTTTAATTTACAAAGTACATATGTTCTAAAATATCAATAATCCTTACTTACATTAAAAACCAGTATATTGTACTCACCAGAATATTTCCTCACAGGCATCACATTTTACAGGCAAGAAATCTACAATGAAACGTCAACATGAAAAAATATTTATAAAAACAGATGGAACATTGCCAGACTACGTTAAAATACTTACCTAATTTACTGCAATTCTGAACCATACAATGCTTTCCAAGATCAGGAAACTCCATTATTGATAATAAAATATCAAATAAAAATAAAACGCGATAATCGACTGTTAAAGAACAGGACTGTAGAACACTTGGTTCATAAATGCACTTCTTTCTTTTTAATTTTGCCTTGTCATAGGCAGTACAGTTAGGTTAGCTTTTAAATGACATTGACATTTTAATTTTTAAGAATCCAAATGACGTCAGTCAGAGAAACGTCAGTGAAGTACCAGTACCACTGATATGAACACGTAGTGGATAGTGAAGAATGTAGAATGTTGTATAGAATTTTGTCCATAGATCTACATTATGCCGTCATCTGATATTTTGACAGTTCATAGTAGAGGTTATGTTTATTTTGATATTTTAATATAATAATAATTATATTTGCGTCTTTATATTTATGATAATAAAATCTAGTATAATTTAAATTTATTGTTGACAATATGGATACAAACCCCTTTTTACTAATAAAATTTAGTGATGATATTAATCAAATTATCAATCAACCTCTACAATTAACACAAAGAATAAAGGTAACTTATTGAAAATAATTTTAAATTTTGCATACGTTATTAAGCACAAATTGACTATTAAGACAAACCATTTGTTTGCAGTACACATGCTTTGATGTAAGCCAACAGTACATAGTATTCGGTGCGAGTAGCGGAGCACTTTATCTCTTCAATCGACAGCCGTACTCATTCATTCAGTTAATTCCAAATCAGGTATATTTTATGCGAAATCATTTTACTTTTCAGCTTTGACTTTCTGTAAAACTAAAATTTAGAAGAAAAAAAAAACAAAAATATGCAATACCCGATATCAAAAGAAAATAAGATAACACTGTAATAACGATACAAGAATGCTAATCACTTAAATTATAACCACACAGAAATTCGTTTTATTAAAGCGAACGTGTTACGTGATTTATTGTTTTAGGAAGGAGCTATAACACACGTCCATCTTTCACCGAATGAAAAGACTTTTGCATTCAGTACCGCCAAAGGATTTGTTTGCACTATCAGCTATGCAGGAATATCATCGCCATTAAATTTAAATGTATTTCGTGAACATACTGGATCTCGCGTTACTGATATGAAATGGAATGCGCAAAGCAGCGAACTGTACGTTGGAGACAACAGAGGAAAGATATCTGTAATTACGTTATCTGATTTTCTTGTAAGTACAACCCTGCATAGATGTTGATTAACATATTTTGCATGATTTCTGAAATGGATTATATTTGCTAGGTAATTGTATGGTATAAATCTTAATATTTAAGTTTAAAGTTTAACAAAATTGTGAGTCCAGTATTCTTAGAGCCGAGAGCCAGTGACAATTTTTTGGTGTTATTTATTCAAAGCCCTATTTTTGTGAAGATGTTGAGGGAGGCATTAAAGTGCCCTGAGTAAGGGATTTTGCTTGATAGCGGTATGGGAGGGATGCAGACCGCCTCCAACTTGTAACAAAAAAAAATGTCACAATTATTATTGCTTCAAGGCTGAAATTGTTTGTATAGCTTGTCGATGACCCAATAATGCCATTATAATATTTGCAGAATGATTGGTCAGTATTAAAGGGGTGGCAGATCATCCTAAACGTGACTGTTTTAAGCATATATTTCAATTTGCAGAACAATATGTCGGTATTAACCCCCTCTCTTAGAGGGAAACTTGCTCGCCTAGGTGCAGGGCCGGCACGTGCGCCTGGTCGGACAGGCGATCGCCTCACGGCGCCATATTTTTAGAGCGGCATATTTTTGTAGCAGCGAATTTTTCGTGCGGTATTCTACTTTTTAAAAATGATTATATTGTTCGAGTTTTCACCGATTCTTAGTTTTACCTTCTACTTCTAGATAAAAGATGTCGCCCAGCCGCTCGGCGCAAATACCATAAGTTGTAAAGGGGGTATTTACAAATTACAGGCACTCAGGCAGCGTTTATTCGTGCACTGTGTCTGTGTACGTATATATAGAATTACATTTGTTTTTTATTTGTTAAGTAAATAAAATATATCATCAGTTTATTAATTTTATTAATATGTGGGGGGGGGCAAAAGTTGTATTCGCCTTAGGCGGCATATTTTGACGCGCCGGCCCTGCCTAGGTGTTTATATCGTTCTGTAAGGGGGTTAATACAGACATTTTGTGCTGCAAATTGAAATATATGCTTAAAACAGTCGCCGTAACAACATATTAAAATTTGAACCTTGAACTAATAATATAAATTTCGTCGGGTACATGACACGCTTAGGGCGATCTGCCACCCCTTTAATACTAACCAATCGTACTGCAAATATTATAATGGCATTATTGGGTCACCGACAAGCTATACAAACAATTTCAGCCTTGAAGCAATAATAATTGTGACCATTTTTTTTGTTACAGGTTGGGGGCGGTCTGCATCCCTCCCATACCGCTATCCAGCAAAATCCCTTACTCAGAGCACTTTAATATGCCTCCCTCAACATCTTCACAAAAATAAGGCCTTGAATAAATAACACAAAAAAATTGTCTCTAGCTCTCGGTCTATTTACTATTATATTTTGTGTAAACATCTTACACAAAGCGCCTGCAACTGCTGCAATTATAACAACACTAAAGTTCGATATATTGTCATAAAAATATCAATTTATCAAAATATGATACGCTTTTCAAAAAACATTAATACGATATATCAGTGTTTTGATATATCGATTTTGTTGATAATCCAACAGGATCTAATACATCTATTTCGTATAGTCTGAGGTCTTTAAATTTTACACTTTGTTCTATTCCTACAGTTTTATTTATAATATAATAAGATTATTTTTAAATATTGTTCACCTCTAATTGTAACTAGAGCAGCGATTCCCACCCCTTCATGGTACTGGGCCCTGGGGCGTGAACGCTGGTCGAGAGTCTAAGTCAAGATAAATATTATCGAAGCTTCAGCGGTCGAGATGGGAACAATCGAGTATATACTCGTAGGTGTCTATTTGTGTTTGTGTGTTTATAGTTTTTACTTGTACCTATATTTAGTTAGTGGGCCTCAATTTTTTTTTACAAAACTGGTGACCCGCACAACTAAAAAGGTTGGGAACCGCTGAACTAGAGTATATGCTATATTATGTACGTCCAATGTCCATTTATAAATACACACATATATTGTTCATACCTTACTCACAAACGTTAGTAAAATCAAATAAATTGTGTGTGTACAGTACTGAAGAGCAAAAAAAAAAAATACAAATTAACTTTTTTTAAAAGATATATTCTTGATTCTTTGGCTTTTGTTACAGGCAAAAACTATGTTTCAAACTCCGTCTTTTACATTGATGTCACTTGATTCTCAAATTGTGCAGATCGATTGGAATTCGAATTTATTACTTATTTCAACACTGACTCGCTGTTATGTTTGCGACACAGTGAGTGAAAAATACAGACAGATCGGAGTAAAACTTAGAGATGGCGAATATGGCGCTTGCTTTATAAATTTTAACGAAAACACAATCATTCCGGAATCGAATCAAACAGAAAATGTGACGGAAAAAAGAGGGCTATTTAATTCATTGTCAGAAGGCGAAATGTTGCCGAATCATGCATTTTATGAACATATTAAATTGTTTTGCGCGCGACCTGGATCGAGGTTTTGGGAAGTAAAAATCGACGGCACTGTAGTCAAAACACACCAGTTTAAACATTTATTAGCTGTACCTCCGTGTCAGTTAATTTTGTTAGATTCTAGTCCAAAACAGTCACAGATCAAATTAACAGATTTTTGCAAAGTGGCCGATGTACAATCTTTAAATTTTTCTAAAGTATTAAATTTTAAAAATAAATTTTTATTAGCTTATAGAGCTAACGGTATTTTTATTTTTGATCCAGTGAAATCAGTAGTGGTTTTATGGACAAATTATTTTAAGGAAATTTTAGATATAAAAATCTTAGGAAATTATTTTTATGTTTGGCACAATTACAGTAACAGTATGTTAAATATAATTTCGTTTTCTGAAATTGAAAAGTTCGTTTTGCAATGTTACGTTAACAAACAATATGAACTCTGTGCTCACTTATGTCTTCGATATAATGATTACCTTACAAACGTTTTACCAAATTCAAATAAATTGCATCTCTTATGTAATTTGAGTGATTTCTTATCACACCAGAACGATGATTTATTTAGTGAAATTCATCCGTTCATTGAAAAACTTAAAACTTGTCGCGATGAAAAACAAAACGCTCAAAAATTAACTAATGGAATATATATAATGGATAATGATCATTTTGTAGAAAAATCTATTTTAAATGAGAACAAACCATTGTACGGCGATAGCGATACTGAATCTATCAAAACCGAACCCATCGAAGCGTTTAGAGAAATCGGAAATACGGTTTCTGAAAGAATTGTGTCCGGTACTAAAACGCTTAAAGAGAAATGGCAAGTCTTTGAAGATAAATTATTTAGGTACGAAATGTCTCAAGAAGTATTCGATGTCAAGTCGCATAATGTTGACGACGAACGTCCAGTAACTGAAAATACAGATTACGATTTACCGGAGATAGTGCCTCTTCGTTCACAAATCACAAGTGTAGATATTATTTTACCCGAAGAGCAAAAAGTCAATAATGACGTCATAGGACTCTATCAATATTACAAGCTAAGTAAAAATAAAATGTACAACAATCCGAGCATCGATAATATCATAAAAAAATATTCCAACATTGACGTGTTCTTTGCGTTCTTAGGAGAATTAAAAACATACAGGGAAGAAAGAACTACAGACGGCGACTTAGACTTATGTTGTTACTATTTATTTTTACAGTACATAAGTATTCAAAATTCTGTGTGCAAAATTGTTGAGAAAACATTTGAAAAAGAAGCTATGATAGAATTTCTCATTAGTGCGTTTAAAGAAATCAACTGTTACGCAGACCACAGTTGTACCTGCGGATTTCCGTTGCCCTTTGCACACAAATTGAAAATACGTTTCGAACAAATTGGATACGAATTAATGAAGAATTTGCAGAGAAAGGAGCAAAGCAATTTTGATATTTGTAACAATGTGCCTTATATGTGGAAATACGTGCTGGATTTTTGCCCTGTTGAAGACAATATGAATCTCTTAATCCAATATAACGACCCTTATTTGTTAGATTTAAAAATGTCCAAATTCCAAGATGAAAGTTATCAAAAAACAATCGAATTATTCATCAAGTTCAAGAATGGCATATGTTTAAAATGCGGAGAATCGTTTACGGACGAATGTATGTCTTGGTCTGATTTCGGAATAATTCTAGTTAGCAATTACGGTTCTGATAATACGTTAAATTTGCTCATGACGTACGGTGACAGTATTCCGTCCGGAGAATTAAATCAATTGTTTTACCAGTTCTGTATATTTGCGTCGATGGTAAAGAAGGAAGGCAATGACAATATCAAACTGAATTTAAACAAGCTCAAAACGAAGATAATTTTGGAAAATGACTTTAGAAATAAAGTAAATACAATCTGTTATTATTTTACTTTATAAACGATAGTAACACATATAATTAAATCATTTTTTCTTTTTTAGTTTCAAAAGTCACTGGAGAAAATTTTATCTTGTTGTCAAGAAAAAGATGGAGTTGAAGCTGTAGACATTATAAATCATGTAATTGGCGAATTATTATAAATGTGAAATATAAATAAACGATTAGAGCAATGAATTTAGTAGTAAAAATGGAGTCGCGCTAATCCGGCCCTCGTCTAATCTGCAACCTCTTGTAATCCTGTTTTCCTTTCAAAAAAAAAACACTGTATACAGTCTCTTCTAGTATATAGATTGTATCAAATTAAAGCTGTGCATAGGGCGTTCTGTGTGTAAGACAGAGATCGATATAAAAAGCAGTAAATAAGACCGAGATAAATGATAGGAAATTTCTGTAGTTACTGTAAATAAATAATACCCATACTAACCCATACAACCTGATAGCGTCATCTTTGTTTTGTGATTTTATCAATAATTTCTTATTTCAGTTGTCAGTAACTACAGAAGCTTCCTATTAGTGATCATTTATCTCGTTCTTATTTACTGCTTTATATATCGATCTCTGTCTTACACACAGAACGCCCTATGCACAGCTTTAATTTGATACTATCTGTATGTGGTAGTTTACCATTAACAAATTCATCTGAAATGCAGATACTTTTGTATTTGCGGTTGCCGACTGCCCCTTCAATTAGGTACATCACGTCAAGCGACTTACACGCGTCAGCGTAGCGTTGCTTGCTACTTAATGCCACGAAATCTTAATCCAGAGGGCGTGAAGTAAATAGTCAAAAAGACTCCTTCGAATGACGGGTGTTTTGATATTAACTCCGAAACTGCCTAAGTTAGAAACAAAATTTGACATGAGTTTCTTGTTAAAATTGAAGAGATACGCGTTCGTCGAATTTCTGATAGTCGCGTCCCGAAGGATGGATTTTTATTTATTGTAGATTATAGACGCGTCGACATCTCAGGTCATTAGCGTCTTTCAACTACACAAAATAGCAACTATCTTAAAACTAAATAACATCACAAAACATCCATGAGCGCAGGTGGGATTCGAACCCACGGCAGTCCAGTCCACAGGTTGCGGCACGAAGCACGCTAACCACTAGGCTATACTACCCTCTGCGAAGGATGGAAACTTCCTTGAAGGGTACGTGTATGATGTATCTCTAAAATCACTTAGGCTGGCAACAAAGTCGGTAAAAATACTCTTTTTAAAAAATAAATACATATTTGACGATTTTTCTGCATTTACCTGAACGGGTGAAGGGGGTGGACGGTGGTCACAATCTAAATTCTAAGGCAGGGGTGTCAAACTCGTTGGAAGTGGAGGGCTAAATTAGATATTTTACATGAAATTGCGGGCCGCAGTATAATAATAATAATAATACCAATAATGACATCATTAATATCTTAATCATTTAATAATAATACTAGATGCCGTTGATGACATCTGTTAACATAAACAACAGTAAGTAGAAATAATAACAACAAACATAAAAACAAAACGTTTATTTAATTTTTTATGTAATTGTAAACTATCAATATAAATTTAAACGAAACTTCTTGTCTTGAGTAAATTTTATACTTCAGCAAGTATACTCCTGCATAATGCACATCTAATGACATGCGCCCAGGCTGCGCTTGCGCTTTATTTAAACATGGGCCGCAGCTTTGTATAAATTAATATTTTACCCAGGGCCACAACTGCAGAGGAGGCGGGCTGGGTGTTTGACACCCATGTTTTAAGGTCATTGTCAATTCAAATTTCTTACATGCTTTCTGCAACTTAGCAATAGGTAGGCAACAAAACTATCACAGCAGTTCAGACCATTGCAGTAGAAGAAGCTGTACATATAGGCAAAATGCATGACAAATTCGTATCACACGAATAATTTCAAGGTTCAATTTTTAGATTGTTGTGTTGTAGAGATGCTGTGCAGCACAGGTAAAACAATTCGGTCAGTGGAGTTGTCAGGTGGGGATGCATTTGTGTCAACCTTAGTCCGCGGAAGAATGCAACAGAGTAAAAATGTAGACACACAGAGGCCAGTAGGTGAGGCGCAGTACGGTGCTTAAAAGTGCAGTAAATTGTCTTTATTTATTATTATGTATCTAAATTTATGACGGTTATTGCATTTCAACTATTAACAATGCATCGACGGTTGTCAATATGAATTTACCATTACGTAATAAATATTGTTAATAATCATTTCAAAGCGAAGAATTGTTGAAATTCACAACTGAAATTAGAAATTTTCGCGTACCTACTAAAAAGTGAGTTTAATGCGTGACAAATATATCTGCGACAAGTTAAATGAAATGTTAATGTTAATAAATCTAAACTAATTTGTTGCGATATTTATCGCTGTAATAATTAATTGTTAATTATGATTTCAATATAATCAATTTTGCAAACGAAATAATTTTAAATTTATAATAATAATATATATTTTGCAATGAATTCTCGATTGTTGTTGAAAACTCGTTCGGTTAGCGGGATTCGGTCCCGTTCTCAAAACGCAACTGTTAGTGTTACAAACGGACAGGAAGGCATAGCGTCGGAATGTTTGAACGCTCGGCAAGAATTGATCAACGCAAAGCCGTACAGTGAGGTGCCTGGACCCAAGCCACTACCGATTTTGGGCAACACGTGGAGGTTATTGCCTGTCGTTGGTCAATATCAAATATCTGAATTTGCTGAGGTGTGCGCCCTGTTGAATAAGGACTTCGGCAAGTTGGTTAAATTGTCCGGTTTAATTGGAAGACCTGATCTATTGTTCGTTTACGACCCTCATGAAATAGAGAAAGTATATAGACAGGAGGGCCCGACTCCGTTCAGACCGTCTATGCCTTGTTTAGTTCATTATAAAAGTGTTGTAAGGAATGACTTCTTCGGGGAACTGCCAGGAGTTGTCGGCGTGTAAGTTGAAAATGAGAGTTATAATCACTCTGAATAACTGAATGTAATTTCTTATATTTAAATATTAAATACTTATATCTTTGTAACAACCTTGGTAGAGAAATTAATGTGTTACTTAGTTGCTATTAATTATTATTTATTATGCAAAACACGTTTAAATTTCGCAACGATGAAATGGCAGCCTTGACTATTTTAATGAATTTAGGTAGGTATATACAAAAAATTATTTTAGATAGTAATTTGAACGAACGGTTAGATCCTTTTAATAAAAAAAAAAAATTTTAACACTTACTTTCTTTTGAAGTTTGTTATAAAGGAAAAAAGAAACTTTCACTATAGAGATGCGAACCTAAATCGTTTAGTTACGTTAGAGCTTAACTTCTTTAAATGACCACTTTTGTGCACCAGTGCTTAACTAGAGGATTCGGGTTCGAATCCCGAAAGTGACAGTTTTTAACAAGCCCTAAAAAGAGAATGTTTAAATATATATTCCTATATTAGATGATATAGCCCGAGAGCTAGTGACAATTTTTTGGTGTTATTTATTCAAGGCCTTATTTTTGTGAAGATGTTGAGGGAGGCATATTAAAGTGCCCTGAGTAAGGGATTTTGCTGGATAGCGGTATGGGAGAGATGCAGACCGCCCCCAACATGTAACAAAAAAATGGTCACAATTATTATTGCTTCAAGACTAAAATTGTTTGTATAGCTTGTCGGTGACCCAATAATGCCATTATAATATTTGCAGATCGATTGGTCAGTATTAAAGGGGTGGCAGATCACCCTAAACGTGTCATGTACCCGACGAAATTTATATTAGTAGTTCAAGGTTCAAATTTTAATATGTTGTTACGGCGACTGTTTTAAGCATATATTTCGATTTGCAAAACAAAATGTCGGTATTAACCCCCTTGCAGAACGATATAAACACCTAAGCGAGCAAGTTTCCCTCTAAGAGAAAGGGGTTAATACCGACATTTTGCTCTGCAAATTGAAGTATATTCTTAAAACTGTCGCCGTAACAACATATTAATCTTGAACTAATAATATAAATTTCGTCGGGTACAAATTGTCACTAGCTCTCGGACTAATATTAGTTTTAATTGAAACAAATTCACAGGTATGTGGACAAGTACAAATGAAAATTAACATATATTAAGTTATGTACAACGTTTCGCTGCTTGTTGCAGCTTCTTCAGGTACTGAAAAAATGAACAGTTTTTATTAAGGTGTGAAAATCTATAAATATCTTAATAAAAATAAAAATCTTAATAAAAACTGTTCATTTTTTCAGTACCTGAAGAAGCTGCAACAAGCAGCGAAACGTTGTACCTACATAACTTAATATTTGTTAATTTTCATTTGTACTTGTCCACATACCTGTGAATTTGTTTCAATAATTTCAAAATAGACGTAAATTATCAAATTAGTTTTAATAATAATTTAATAAGGTTGCGGGATCTGCCATATTTATTTGTTAATTAGTTAATTATTGTAACTTTTGGTCAACGCTCGATAAAAAAATTTTTTTTAAAAAAAGTAGTTTACTAAAGAATTAAGTGCTATTAATTAAAAATAAAGTATAACAAATTTATTTTTTTTAATACACTTTCTTTGTCAAATAAAAATTGTAAGTTCTATTTAAGGTTCAGAAGAAAAATAAAAACTGTTGAAAATATTGAACGAAAAAATATTAAAATAATAATATGAATCTTTGATTACCTACTGTTGATGTCAATATCTGTGTATGTACTTCCCGCCTATGCTCCATTTAGTATAATAAAATTTTTAGACGTACCCCAGTCCAAACTACCAGATATTTTACGTGGAAAACGACTTACACTTGGACGAATCCGGGCCGAACAGCTAGTATAATATAAAGTGCGTTCGGAAATTGTAAATAAGCTGGAGAGTTTAAATTTTGTTTTATAGATACAATATTATAACGGAAAAAATTCAAAATTCGCCATTTCTTAACTATAGTATGAGTTTTTGCTGGTTATTAATATAATTTGCCGAGCGTGAATTTATTACAGTACAAAATTAGTTTTAGTGTTAGGTAATTTGTTTTGATTTCATAACAAAAGAAATTCGAATAATTACATATTTTTATTGTTATTTAAGACACGGAGAACCATGGAGAATCTTTCGAACGAAAGTGCAGAAACCAATTCTTCAGCTTCAAACTGTTTTAAAATACATCGAACCAATTGAAACAGTAACTTCCGATTTTATTACAAGGTATCGAAAAATCAATGTTTTAATTTTTAATTCGAAAAATTTGTTTAGCAGATAATTAAAATTGCTAAATTATCTTTTGGTTTCCAAAATCTGTTAAACTGACAGATGTTTTTTTTTACAGAATGAACGAAATGAAAGACGAAAACAATGAAATGCCGGCTGATTTCGATAACGAAATTCACAAATGGGCTTTAGAATGTAAGTTTGAACTTCTAAATCACCTTATCCAACTGCACTCCTGATCAAACACACTACTCGGTTTTTCTGTTACTTATATAGTCCAGTCACGAGAGGAAGTCCACCTTGCGTTTGGTGCAGCAAATGATTTTATTTTTTTGTGTCCTCAAGCATGTTTAGGAGATGTCAAATCGAAGTTTTCGACCTCTAAAACAGAGCGGGGGAGTTTTGGTGGGCTAAAAACCACGATTTTTTTGCACTTTTTTCGATTTCTTGCTTATAATATGGAAACGGCTGGTCTTATCGAAAAAATAGTCCTATTCAAAATTAAAGGGCACAAAATTTACTTCAAAATGCACTAGTCAAATATGTTAATGTTTCCATTTTTACCGGCTCTACAGAACTTAGAAAATCGTCAAAATTTACCAAAATGAAAAAAAAGCATTTTTTCAAGCTTTTAACTATTGTAAAACTCGAATAGCCTATAACCTTCCTTAATAAACGGGCTATGTAACAAAAAAAATTTTTTCAAATCGGACTGGTAGTTCCTGAGATTATAGCGCGTTCAAACAAAAAAAAAATAAATTCTTTTTTTGTTTGAACGCGTTAATCTCAGGAACTACAAGTCCGATTAAAAAAAATTTTTTTGTTAGATAGCCCGTTTATTAAGGAAGGTTTTAGGCAATTCGAGTTTTTTTAAAGTCAATCTCAAAGGGGGTAAAACGGGGGTGTAAGATTTTTTGTTATTACAAAAAATCTTACTCCCATGTTTTACCCCCTTCGGGGTTAAATTTAAAATAAACTCGTATATCCTATAACCTTCCTCAATAAACGGGCTATCTAACAAAAAATTTTTTTTTTTAAATCGGACTTGTAGTTCCTGAGATTAGCGCGTTCAAACAAAAATAGAGTTTATTTTTTTTTGTTTGAACGCGCTAATCTCAGGAACTACCAGTCCGATTTGAAAAAAAAAATTTTTTGTTAGATAGCCCGTTTATTAAGGAAGGTTATAGGCTATTCGATTATTTTTTTAATTCAATCCCACAGGGATTAAAACGTGGATGTAGGATTTTTTGTTATTACAATAAATCCTACACTCCCGTTTTCACTCTTTGGGATTGAATTTTTAAAAAACTCGTATAGGGTCTCATTGATTAGTACTTTGTTTCTTTTACAGACTGGTAGTTCCTGAGATTAGCGCCTTCAAACAAAAAAAGGGTTTATTTTTTTTTTGTTTTTCTAAGTTCTGTAGAGTCGGTAAAATCGGAACAAAAACATATTTGACTAGTGCATTTTGAAGTAAATTTTGTGCTCTTTAATTTTGAATAGGACCATTTTTTCGATAGGACAAGCCGTTTTTATGTTAGAAGCAAAAAACGTAAAAAAGTGCAAAAAAAACATGGTTTTTAGCCCACCAAAACTACATCGCTCTGTTTTAGAGGTCGCAAACTTGGATTTGACATCTCCTAAACATGCTTGAGGACACAAAAAAATAAAATCATTTGGTGCGCAAAACGCAAGGTGGACCTACCTTTTTAAGCTCTCGTGACTGGACTAATAATAATAATAATAATAAATTCTTTACTCAATATTGTCATGGTGACAAAGAAGAGCGTCAGTAAATGACAAAGTCATTTGGTATATTAATTAAGTACAAAGTTCGTACGGACATTTTATAATTAAATATTCTATAACTTTTTTCTTAAACAGTCTGTAGCTTTTCACACTCGTAATCTCTGGTGGAAGACTTTCATAAAGTTTCACAGCAGAGTATCGAGGTCTTTTGGTAAACAGGGTGAGACGGTGCTCCGGTACACCGTGATTGAAACGTCCCCGCGTAGAATGATCATGATCCGGCAAATGTTGGTAGAATAAAATATGTCTGTTTTTAAAAAGGAAGCAAACAGACTGTAGCATGTATATCGCATATATTGTCAAGATTCTGTTCCTAATGAAAGCTGGTTTACAAGACTCAGCAAATCTAAGATGAAATATTATTCTTATAATTTTTTTGCATTATAAATGCGCTTGCAATAGCAGTAGATTTACCCCAGCACAGAATGCCGTAGTGTTGAAAGAATAATTGGATTAGAAGCACGTTTTGTTTTCTAATAAGACAAGGGTAAGCTTGAAAACATCGTGCATGTCGAAGACATGGAAAAAAGATTTGCTGACTGCAATATTTCTGCAACTTTGTGCGAGCGCCGAAGCAAATTTCTCCCCAGAACACCAATTGGTTTTCTTGCAGAGATATTACAGGTAGCAAAATGTATCTCCAGGTCTTCGTCATGCTCGTTCACGAACATCAGGTGATTTCAAAACTTACTCTGGTTTCATTAGAAAATAAAAGTAGGTATTGATAGTACTTCCAAATTCCAATTCAATAATTCATTCAATATTAAACATATAACAGGAAAACTGAGTGGTACGTTATTTTGACCAGGAGTGTATTAATGACGTTCGGTAATTGATCACAGGTATTGGAAGAGTTGCGTTGGATACTCGTCTCGGATGTTTGGATCCAAATTTATCCCCGGACTCGGAACCACAAAAGATTATCAACGCGGCCAGATTTGCATTGCGTAATATTGCTATTTTAGAACTTAAAATGCCGTTTTGGAGATATTTTCCATCAAAATTATGGACCAGATACGTTGACAATATGAATTTTTTTATTGAGTATGTTTTTTTTTATTTTTTTAAATACTCATCTTAGCCCACTGTAGACGCGCGTAGTAGGTATTGCAAGTAGGTACCTACTTATTTCAAAATCCGCGCATTCATCAACGTGCATGAAAAGTTTGCGGGGGAAGCACAGGGTGGATAACCGGAGACTTTTGTAAAAATACATGTCTAAAGATGTTCTACCACCTGTGAAAAATCCAGCTCTATGGGAATTATTTGCGACATAAAACCTTTATTTCCCGGGCTAATAGTATAATTATGTTCAGACAGTAACTTATCGAAAGTGTTAAAAACATATAATTTTTATACAATCAAGAAGATAAATGGTACAGCGACAATGAACACCAAAATGACAATAACGACAATATTTTTGTTTTTCATCTTCATCTAACAATAGGTCAATTATACATAAATCTTCTAATGATAAATGTGAGAACATTTTAAAATAACTCGCTGTATAACAAGTTTCTCTTTTAAACAAAGCACCTTTATGACAATTAAATTCCCGCTCTGTGTCTGACCGGATAATATAAATCGACCTTAAAACCGGCCCCAAACAACATGGCCAAGGTATGCCAATGTTGGAAAATGTATTGGCGACCAATGTTTAGCGAATATACACTAACATCAAACAAAATGGATAGCGAAGATGACGTAATTATTGCAAGTTGAAGTGCTTCAGCGTTAATTTCTTGTGTCCTGCTCTTAATACATATTGTTTCAAGCAATTCATAAATCCCTATAATATTATACACACACTGATAAACACCGCGTAGTGAAAACTGTCCAGTTGTCTGGATGAAAACAAAGTCATATTTCCAAGTCAATGCGTTGGCCAATTCCTTTGATGTGTGTTCAAAAAAACGCCCTCAAAGCGAATGTCTTCCAATGCCAACGTTCGTCACAGTTTGTTAAATATTGGCCTTATGAAAACTATAAACACGGCGTGGCAATTTCCCGAATGTCAACATTGGTCGAACATTTGCCAAGTTGTCTGGAGCCAGCTTAATGTGCGGTTTTGAATGATATTGTTACAAAACTGTTTTCTGAGTTGGCGGAATAAATATTTATTTACAATAATTAAAAACACAATAATAATGAATGCAATAACGAAAAGTCAGTTCTAATAATCAACACAAGTAAACAATAGCTAAACAGTAATTACAAAGCAAAACAAAAAACTATATACAATAATTTGTAATTATTATCACTACACTATAGTACTTATTTCATCAATTTGGTTATTTATATCACGGCACTATTTATATCACTGATCCATCGATGCTTGACTGCGTGACTCACCGTTGTCTCCTCCCTCTCTCACTCGTACTGCTGTTTATATAGGCTGCGTACTGCGTAGCATAAGCCTAGTGTGTTATCGCTTTCTCTAGAACTTTCGTGCAGGTACCAGTTGTTACAGTAAGCGGACCCCCGTTTCTCAGAACTCTTGCCTGCCGGTTATATACAGGCTGATCCGTAACAATATTATACGTGTCAGAAATGTAGGTACTTGTGACTTTGGCGGGCGTTACTAAAGTTGATTTATTCATATTATGTAAAGTTAGTATTTAATTGAAAAATATATTTATTGAAACATGGTTTGTAGAATTTGTACAAAATATATTGACCAGACCATGGAGAATTTAAAAACCAAGACAGTAGTAAATGAAAATGATCTTTCACTAATTGAGAGGGTCTTGGCCAGTGAATCAAATCCAAAAACGGCGTATATTTTTGCATTGGATCTTATTTTAGTTGGGATCGACACAGTAAGTAAAACGTCTATATGCATACATCTCTTATGATCTAAATTTATTACATATTTTATTACCTTGTAGATTTCTATGGCAGTGTGCTCTATCCTGTATCAGTTAGCTACCAGACCCAAAGAACAGGAAAAAATCCATCAGGAACTTTTAAATGTTTTGCCAGATCCAAATACACCTTTGACTTCAGATCTGTTGTCCAAAATGGTTTATTTGCGGTCCTTCATTAAGGAAGTCTTTAGGTAACCATTTTTAAAAATTAATATGATGTAGGTATAGTGTACACAGAATTATACACAAATAATAAATGAAAGGTACGATGTTTGAGGGAAATTCCAGCGAGTCATAAATTATAACTGGAGTTAGGATTGTGGGATATCGTAAATCAGTCTGCGCTGGATATGTAGTATTTGGTCGTATGCAATGGGGTTTTTTTAGGGCTGGAATTTACGTTACAAATAGATAATAAAACGATTTTTTTGAGAAATGTTCGGAAGTTTTTAGAACGATAAAATTTTTTTAAAAGTATGTATTTTTATCCGATGCCCCAGAAGGAGGGTAATGTTTTTCGAGTGTATGTTTGTATGTATGTCTATTTCTTTGGCACGCTCTGTAGCCTAAAAGGCTTGACGGATTTTGAAAAATGAGGTGTCTATATAGATTCGTCATAGGTAGCCTCGCAAGTGCTACTGGGTATATGATGTCGCGGAAAATTCAATCGTTATCATTTAATCGATCAAATGATAACATGCAGTCGAAAGCATACAAACAGTAACAAGCTGAACAGAAATATCTGATGCCTCCGACTGCATGTTTTCATTTGATCTTGTTTTCATCTTTTAAGTTCGATTTTTACGCAGTCGGGTTTTTTGTTGTTTTTTTTTATTGGTAATTACTAATTTTATACATAGAACTATCCCGCTTCAGAAATGACATCACATGCGGACAGCCCTGTGATATAGGTTGACTGTTGTTGAACCTACTGTATATCACGCTCACAAAACAGTAAACTGTCATCACACTGATGATTGAAAGTAAACTACATTATAATTATTATCTGACTGTTGTGTTTATTGTTGATGCGTGTGATTTTTATAAAGAGAGGTACATCTCTTTCTCTTTATCTATATGCGCGGAATTGTGTGAACCCTTCTTACGTCATCATATGGCGGCTTAACACAGCAGTTTGAAATGATGGCATTTTTTAAATTCTTGTTTGCAATTAAGAGGGGGGATAAAAGAACGAAAAAGTTTGTTTACATTATCTTTTTATGAATGAGGAATGATGTGTACTGTTCAAAATTATCAAATTTTAACATGTGGGACGACCCTATTCATCCGTTGGTGTTGGTCACCATAACTAATTGGATTAAGGACAACATTATCCGGAATACTTATAATGATTATATGTCTACGCGAGATCTAAAAATATTTTTTATTGTTATGTTTGACAGAATGTATTCAACGGTAATCGGAAACGGAAGAACACTACAAAAGGACATGGTTTTGTGCGGATACAGAATTCCAAAAGGGGTAAATAGTATATTACAATATGAAACAATAACGGGACCTCTGTCTGTAATTTCGCTTTCTTGCGTGTTTTTCGGGTTTTCTGAATAACTTTGTCTCTCTGTTTGTAACAGCATCACTCGACTTCCCGCACTTCACTCCCCTCGTCGAACCCAGAACTGCGTTTTTGCTCCGCCTCTCTACAGGGTGGTGATTTTTTCGATTGGGAACGGTTAAAGATACAAGGCTGGTTAAATTAAAGAAAAGTTGCGCTTTTTCATGGCGATTGAGAATCTGAAAAGAAATTCAGGATATTTTTATTGGTTCCTGATTTATCATCAAAAAACTAAAAATTGTGGTTTCGGAAAAAAATATTATCTTCCCTACGTTTGACGCTATTTCAATCAAACTTATTAACTCTATGTCTTTGTCCACTCCGAGTTGAATAATGTCAACAGTAATCTAGGCATTCTAGATTTCAAACTGCGATAGTTTAGCGTTTCCAAGATACCAATGGTGAGCATCGAAAAACTCACCGCCCTGTATATTCCTTAGGTCAGAGGTTCCCAATCTTTTCTTTGCTGCGACTCCCTTTACAAGTTGCAATTTTTTGCGACGCCCTTCTAAAAGAAGATACCTGTGTCATGAGTATGTAGCTCTAGCAGACAATAAAATTACTTTATTATTTAAAGAAAACTCCAAAGAATACAGAATTTTAATTATTATTTATTAGATTCTAATTCTAACACATAATTAGAAAACATAAAAACTACAAACAATACAATTAATGTGCAGGATGAGCTTGCTTTTCTGAGCATAACTTCTCAAAACGGGACTAAAGTTCTGAAATTGCGTCTCCCCTAGGATAGGAAGTTGCAGTTAGGGAACCCCTGCCTTAGTTGATGGTTAACAATGTTTATTATACGTTACGTACGCAGGTTCAAGTTGTATTCCCGACTGTGATAACCGGTAACATGCCCGAATACGTCGAAAACCCAGACCTGTTCTTACCTGAGAGATGGTATCAAGGAGCTTCGTACAAACGTCATAAGTTCGCATCGCTTCCTTATGGGCACGGCGCCAGAATGTGTTTGGGGCGCAGGTTTGCCGACCTCGAAATGCAAGTATTGCTTGCTAAGGTATTAGAATCTCTTTTTTTTAATTGAAGGTAAACAACTGCTATTAGTAATGGTCTACAATAAATATTTTTTAGTTGCTGCGAACGTATCGTTTGGAATATCATCACAAACCATTGGATTATAAGGTTACATTCATGTATGCGCCTGATGGCGAATTGAAATTCAAATTGATTAACAGATTTTGACAAAAGTAGTAAGTGCGACATCTATGTACGTACACATTTAGGTGAGCAAGTTACCCCCTCTAAATTCTAAGATGGCGTGGAAAATAAGTAAGTGACTAATTATTAGCGAAAGGCTAATTTTGATTTTAATCGATAAATTATATTACTCTGAACATAACTATACCTACCTATGTTTGTTTTTCGCGAGTTGGTTTTTTTTTTCTCCTAAAATTAAACCTGGTTTAATATTTAATATTAGATATAAAAACTCTAATTTAAAGCCAAAATTGCAGTGGTTTTCAGGAACACTGAATGAAACAATATTGTAAATTTTAATATGATCATTATGTTTGTTTTTAATTTTCAAGTGGGTGAACCTCCCCAAATGGCGTCATCAAGGTAAAAAAATTCGTTAAAAATGTGTTTTTCCAGCTCCCACTCAGCTTTGTGTGAGAACCATGCTAGATAGGTGAACATTGGAAAATTGCATACCGGTAATTTTGTAAAGTATAAAAATTTCTACAAAAAAGCCCGCGCCGGAATATGTCTAAAGTCAATAGTTTAGAAATGCGGAGCGCTCGAAATTAATATTATTGCGTAGGGGTGAGCTGCAGACCAGACACCATTTTGGTAAGTTCCGGCGCAGTAATTTTGTGGAATTTAGATCTAGCGTTATCTTTACTTAATATTATACTTTCAATCAGTGGCGGTTCCAGGATTTTCGTTTGTGAGGGGCTTGACCCAGTTGAGGGTGGACTTTATCAAGTTACAAGTCTTCGTGGTTTCCGGGCTTGTAGGCCGTGGTCCGGTGGTATTTCTACCTGACGTTTCGTCTGCAACTGCGGTAGACATTCTCAAAGGCAATGTGGCACACTTGGATTTATCAAGTTAAACACTAAAAAAGCACCCAAAATTTTATTTTGCTCATTTAACGCATAATGTAGTAAAGTAGGATAATATCGAGTTTAATTTGAGTTTTGTCAGAGGATGACCCATATGCTTTGGGGGGAGGGGGGTGTTTAAGCCCCTTAGCCCCCCCTGGATCCGCTACTGCTTTCAATAGTTTTGCCAAATAACTTTCGGTTATGTTATACAATCTTGCAGGACCGAACTGACAAAAAGTATCATATTTAGTGGAATAATTTCGAGCACCCCGTATTTCTAAATTATTCACTTTAGACATGTGCCGTCGTGTACTTTTTTGTAGGAAATTTTATACTCTACAAAATTACTAATGTGTAATTTTCTCCTATCTACCATGGGTTTCACACAAATTTGAGTGGGAAGTGGAAAGACACATTTTTAACGAATTTTTTCACCTTGAGGACGCCATTTGGGGATGTTCCCTCACTTGAAAATTAAAAAAACAAACATAATATGTTCAGAATTATATAATTTATCGATTAAAACCAAAATCATCAATTCGCTAAGTGACTAGTCTGTAAAGGCAAAAAATAGAGGGTGACTTGCTCGCATAGAGATATCATAGATAGAGTAGGGTCATAGGCACAACTGTAAGTGACTGTCACGTTGGAAAAGAGAGATAGAAAACGAATAGGTTCACTTTTTCTTGTCTTCTGACGCATTTGTGAATTTAAAAATTTATGGTAGGTATTGTTAATTTACATCTGTAACCATGGTTATGTATTTGTGATAGAAAAAGATAGAAGAACACGTCTATTCTCCATCTCTACCTTTTGCACCGACACTTTTTCGTCTAATTTTTCATATATACACGACCGTTGATAAATTATGAATGCGCAGTTTTGAATGACGTACATATTCTAAGACACGTGCTTCTGTAGCGGATAATAATAGGCGTGGCGATCACTATACCTACCTACTCCAGGTGTGCAAGTTTTCACGGCCGGCATTGTTCCAAATCTTCATGGTTTTCGAGCTTGTAGGCCGTGGTCCGGTGGTATTTCTACCCGACGTTTCGTCTACAACTGCGGTAGACATTTGCAAAGCAGCGGTCGAAGTGTCCTCCTTGGCGGCTCACAGGTCAGTGTGTCAGTGACTGGTGTCCTCCCTTCTTTTATTTCTTTTATGCTTAGTACCAGTGTGTTCTCTGTTCGGTCGTAGTCCGTCTCTCCATAATTGGTCAATTGTGTAGTGTATAGTGATATAATGACACTATACACTACACAATTGACCAATTACGGAGACGGACTACGACCGAACAGAGAACACACTGGTACTAAGCATAAAAGAAGGGAGGACACCAGTCACTGACACACTGACCTGTGAGCCGCCAAGGATGACACTTCGACCGTTGCCACATCGCCTTTGAGAATGTCTACCGCAGTTGTAGACGAAACGTTAGGTAGAAATACCACCGGACCACGGCCTACAAGCCCAGAAACCATGAAGATTTGGAACTATACCTACTCTTATGTTAAGAATAATATTATGATCCCTTACCTATAATTAATTATATTTTATTTGTGTATTATATTATTATATCTATTACATTATGTTTATTTGTATTATTTTTGTATATTACTCTTCACTCAGGTTCAGCCATAGTTTTTAATAAGAAAACAACTAATAAAATATATTTTAAATAAAAACGCACATTAATTTGTTATTCCTGTAAATGAACAATTAAGGCCAGCGTACATATGCTACTTATTTTTAGCGAAAACGCGCAATTTAGCAACTGTATCACGACTACATCGTGATTTGGTTACTTAGTTACACGAAAATTCTCATTCGATCGCGCGATTTGGCAACAGCATACAGAGACTCAATCGCTGCACTGTTTCGAGAATCGATCTAGCGATCGATGTTTTTGTTTCACATTTGCGCGCCTGCGCGGGAAGAGTGCAGTCTCATACGAATCCATGGCATGGTGTCTCACGCAAGCCTGCGACTAAGTGTGTTTTCGACAATCGTGCTTTTTCGATACATCAATTATTTCAGCGAGTAGTGTGCTGGCTTACGCTGTTTGTTGCTGCATCTGACGATCTATAGAAGCGACTGAATCGCACAATCGAGCGACAAAAATAGCATATTGTGTGCGCTGGTCCTTCAATCTAAATGTGTCAATTTATATACGAGTCGCATAAACAGTGCAGGTCGTCCACTAGGCAGACTAGGCAACTGCCTAGGGCGGCAATTTTTTTGAAGGCGGCAAATTTTAAATTTATTAATTAAAAAAAAATTGCTTGATGGTAATTTTTTATGTATAAGACTGATTTGTAAACTAATAAACTCCCTAGAGAAACAAAACTAGTCAGAGAAGTTTATTTATTGGAAAATTTTGCATGGGGGCAGAATGAATTGGAGTATTAAAATATTTTTAACTCATACATGAAATGTACATTTCGTGTCTCTAATCGGCTGCTTAAAATAAAATATATAGCACGCGTACAATAATACTATTTTATGTGATACAACAGCATAGCTATGCGTGCGTAAAATATAGACTGTGACGTTAGGTACATATTTTATGCCATACGAGAAATATAGGAATATAGTTGCTATGGTAACGAAGTAAATAAATATTGGAGCAAGGCCAATATTTTTAGCTGCCAGTGGAATTTCGGTGTTTAAAATTAATTCAATAAAGCTCTAAAGTTGAAAATGTTGTACATTTCATATATGTGTTACAAAAAATAGTGTACACAACTTGTAAAATTAAGTGACCTATAAGCTCGGGGTGTTGGTACTCTCGCCTACTCCCCGGGTACCAACTGCACCCCTCGCGTCTTATACTTAATATATTGTACTAGTTGTATAAACTACTATGAATTTATCTCGACGATTTTAAAGGACCGTATTCATTTTCCTTCACTTCATAACATGTCATAACAATAAGAAAAAGGCTTTACCATTTACAAGAATTTAATTATTATTATTCTAATCTGAGAATTGGTAACAGTGTCAATTGGCACGTCCTGCAGTACGCTTTGGTATGGTGACTATAGTCAAATTACTAAATTAAATAACAGCGATATGTGTGTTGAAACTTTATTGAAAGAATGAATAACATAATATAAACATAATATATCTAAGTATAGTAACAATTAAATAAAAATTATGAATTATCTATTTATCAATCTCAGTCTAAGGGGACCATTTGGTGTGTACATTGGATGAATATAGTAGTCTAGTTTCTCATGATGATACTCAATTCGAAATGTTTGAATCATCTGGAAAAAATAAGACAAAATATATTGAATTGAATGCAGTTATCCTCCATGGCAGTTATGTTGGAAAATAACCACCAAATTGCCAGGGTTTAGTACGAGTCGAGATAAGGCGAGATTTTTGTCACAATCGTCTCTGCAGTTTTAAATTATTTATAAAGAATAAGGATCGTTCGACAACCGGCAGTATCGTTCTTCTATCATCTCATTAATGGCTGCCTCTGCAGTTACGCTATAAGATTTCAATTCCTTTCATAGAGAAAAGTCTTCGTAGTGACATGCGAGCACGCTAACCATTACGTCGCGGAGTGCTTGTTTCACGGCGGCAGATACAATGGCATATCTATGTAAGGATTTGTAAAGATATCCGCCATATAAACACATATTCTGTAAAAATTTCAACCGGCTACCTGTTACGTTTAAAAGATACAGTCTTTTAAAGGTAGAACAGACAGACAGACGGACGAATAGACGGCGCAGGCTTAGTAATAGGGTTCCAGACTTCCAGTACGGAACCCTAAAAAATACCGTCTTGGTCTCATCTCGGTTAAGACACTTGGCAAGGAATGATTGCGGTCTCGGTCTCATGCAACTTCAACTCGATTTGAAAGCGTTACTGTTACGGATCACCCTGTATATAAACTTCAGACAAGAATTCTGAGAAGCGGTGTCTGCTTGCTGAACAACGAGTAACTGCACGAACATTCTAGAGAACGCTAGAACGCGCTGTGCCTAAGCCAAGCGGCCTATATAAGCAAGCGAGTGCGAGGAAGTCAGGCAGTCAATGGTGAGTCGTGCAACCAAGCGGATCAGTGATATAAATATTAGTCAATCAACGGTCGAATCATCTAGTACAGTGATATAAATAGTGGAGTGGATATAAATAAATATAGTACTGAAGTAACTGAGTAAATGACCGACATAAATACACGTTAGAAATAAATCTGATATAAATACAGTGATATAAATAGCTCCGTGATATAAATTCACCTGATAAAATAAATATTAGTGTAGTCAAATTATTGTATATAGTTAAGTGTTAATTACTTGTGTTGATTGTTAGAACTGACTTTTGGTTGTTGTACCTATTTATTATTGTTGTGTTTTTAATTATTGTAAATAAATATTGTAAATAAATATTTATTCCGCCAACTCAGACACCAGTATTGTAACAGTACCTTAGCAATAACCATTTGCATCTCCAGATCGGCAAATCTTCTTCCCAAGCACATACGTCTCCCGTGGCCAAACGGCAATGACGCATACGGGTGATGTTTTACTTTTTCGCTATTGCAGTTGTCCACCATATTTTTTCTTAACCATCTTTCCGGTAAGAACTGATTACTATTTGTAAAGTATTTGTCTAAATTACTTATTACATAATGCTGAAATACTATTTGAACCTGAAATAATTATGAGACGCGTCGTTATAAATTACATAATTAAATAAGAAGTGACTATAATATACTTACGCCTTTTGGGATTTGATAACCACCGATTATGGAATCACTGGTGGTGCATCTACCGTTTCCAATGACTACTGGAAACATCCTACAACACATAAAAACAGCTGTGTTTTAGTGAAATTTCCGATAAACAATGACCTCCGAATTAGTACCGCCGACGCCAGGTTCGGACGGGCGGCGGTAGGCTAGACTTTTACTTAATCAAGTATAAAATCGTTCCAATAATTTGTATATAAGAAATAAAGGGTGCTGAAAAATATCTCCGCGCCCGGGGCGTCCGGATCGCTAAGACCGGCACTGGGCAAAACAAGAAGGTTGGGAAACGCTGGTCTACCGTCTATATAACCTCTTATTTATGGCCAGCAGAGGATGTAATGCAATTTTTTTTGTATGAGCTATTATCGTAATTAGTATGCACTAGATGCAACTATAATAACTAATTATATAATAATTACATTTATTCCTACCCACTGAGTACATAGAAAGCGTTATTTAGGTATAGATATAGATACTGTTGATAATTGATTGCAGACGCTCGACAACAGAGACCATAAGCGTATTATTTTCATTATTATAACTTTATTATTTCTTGACGTATCATGATTCCATGGAAACGTTCACCCTCTCAGCGTTTCATTATGATTGTGTGTTTTTACCATAGATATATCATAGATAGAGTAGGGGAGCCATAGGCACAACCATAAGTGACCAGAAAAGAGAGATAGAAAACGAAGCAGTTCTCTTTTCCTTGTCTTCTGACGCATTTAAAAATTTATAGTAGATATTGTTAATGTACATCCTCGTTTACATCCGTAACCATGATTGTGTATTTGTGATAGAAAAAGATAGAAGAACTGCTCTATTCTCCATCTCTATTTTTTGCATCCACACTTTTTTGGGTGACTTCCCTATTCTATCTATATTTCTGTGGTTTTTACCCTCGCTAAAGAAGTATAATTTCAAAAATCAGCGGCGGATTCAGGGGGGGGGTGTTTAGGGGGGTCACCCTCCCACCCTCCGAAATTTTTGGCAACGCATAGAATGTATAGAAAAAGACATCCGATTCATATCTTAACGGCGTACTTGTACATAAATATTTTGAACCCCCCCCGAAATATTTTTCTGAATCCGCCCCTGTCAAAAATGAATACCAGAAACGAGGGGCTAAAAGACATTACCATTCTAAAAGTATAATAATAATAATTTATATAACAGACCTCATTGTTTCCTTTATACAGGCGCGCAAGTATTGCATCCGGTCAAGATATTCGCCAGTAAGGGCCGCAGAAGCAGACGGCAGTACGCTACTGATCTCATCGTACAACTTCTCCTGTTTATCTGGATGCAAGGATAGCTGATACAGAACAGACGCCACTGCGTTTGATGTCTGCAAAAGAAAAATTACAATCGCTTCACAATTTATAGACTAACAACAAAGGTAATTATTTATAATGTAGAAAAACCATATTCAGATAAACTTTTAAAGCAACGCTAAATTTATTCACATTTTTTCCAATATGTCGATGAATTGAAATCACACTGTAATAATAATATTGTTACGGATAATATAAACGGCAGGCGGGAGTTCTGAGAACCGGTGTCTGCTTGCTGTAACAACTAGTACTGGCACGAAGGTTGTAGAGAAATCGAGGATGCACTGGGCTTGCGCCGCGCGGCCTATATAAGCAGCGAGTACGAGTGAAGTCAGGCAGTGTAGATTATACTGTGACAGTGTTGAACAGCGAATATAGTGCGAAATAAATGTGATATAAATACAGTGAAATTAAATATTTGAACATAAATAATTAGAAATAAATAATCTTTGTATATATAATTATTTGTTAAGTGCTATTTATTGTTTAGTTATTGTTGCATTCATTATTATTGTATTTTTAATTATTGTAAATAAATATTTATTCCGCCAACTCAGAAAACAGTTTTGTAACAATATTGTATTTGTAATGCAGAAGATATTAATTATTATGTTCTGATTCCCTGAACTTAACTTTCTTTAAAAAATTGTCCAGTATTTCAAGTACCTAGTTATCTTTAATTAGCAGGTACCTAGATCGTCTCTTTGTTTTGTTTTTTATCTGTAACGAGCAGTAAATTAGCACACACTTACATTGTAATGTTTATTATTATTAACTGCCCGCTTTCTTTTGTTTCGCTCAATGATGATTATATTAACAAATGCCTGCTTACGCCATAAAACAATTTGAATTGGCGGTGCGGAAAATATTATATTTATACTTAATATACTAAAACATACACGGATGACGGAATGCATATGCACATGAAAAAAACTCATTGTAATTTCAGTATAATTTAGTTATACAGGGCGACACAAAATAACAGAATTCTAATTTCGAAATAACTGTATACTTGCCTCAGGACTGGCAGTGTGCAGGCCCGGATTTCTGCCTAGGCCAACAAGGCACCGGCCTAGGGGCCCCGCCGACGAGGGCGACTAGGGTGGAGATGGAAATTATAGAGAGAAAAAACCTAAACATTTTCTACGATAGCCCAACTGGAGAGGAAGACTTATCGCTCCATCTACTTACTTTATATTGTAATGTCGAAATGTAAATAATAGTGCTTTTTTTTTGCTAAATTTCCAACCAATCCAATTCCGTTTTTTCATTATTCTTCCAATTTTTTTTGAAACTTGAGGATCCTTAACTGTCAAGTGCCTAGGGGCCCTGGGTCTCTAAGTCCGGGCCTGGCAGTGTGTGAAAAATAGAAAATAAAAACCGTACAAGTGCGAGTTAGACTTGCGTACTGAGGGTTCCGCACCATTAACCTCTGCTGTCGAGCGTCTATAATCTACAATCTGCTGTCTGTATGTATGTAGCCGTTATCTTACCGTATCAATTCCGACCAGAAACATATCCAGCGCTAGGATGCTTGCCAATTTTGCATTCGAATCCATGGCAATAACACGCTGCAATAACGAAGGATAATCGGTTGAATGTTCACGTTTGGCCTTCTCCGTTGCCACGTTGATATGTTTCATAGAAATCCTGCAATATGGTATTCGGTCACAATGGCTTCGTCAGACATTAAAAGTGGGGAGTTAATCATTAAGCTTTGAAAAAAGTTATTTTGCATTGTTTTCTATGATATATCTTTTAGCAGTTTTTTTTAGAATTACCTGGACCGTATAAACCATTTTCAGAATTTTTGTCTGTCTGTATATTTGCCAGTTTGTTTGTGTCGAGTTTAGTTAAAAAGTACTATAAGCAAATTTTGAACGGACTATCATTATAAGTTGTGCAATATTAGGAAAATAAATAAATAAAGTAGTGTTTGTTATATGTACTGCATCAGGGAAATAGCTGAGTGATATAGGCTATATTTTATCATCGCGATTCTACTAAAGAGGGCTAAGCAGTTGTCAAAAAAAAATGTGCCTCACCCACAGAAGCGCCACGGTTGAAGTGAAACTTGTTTCGTCTTCGTCAACCATCCGAATTTAAATAAATAAATTAATAATTCTATATATGTAATTTTTTCAATTTATTATTTTTAATCTATACTAATATTATAAAGCTGAAGAGTTTGTTTGTTTGGTTGAACACGCTAATCTCAGGAACTACCAGTCCGATTTGAAAAAAAATTTTTTTGTTAGATAGCCCATTTATTGAGGAAAACTATAGGCTATATAATATTACGCTACGACCTTAATAGGAGCGGAGCATCAATGAAAAATGTTTGCAAAAACGGGAAAAATTATTTCTTTTGAGAGCTTCCGTTGCGTGCGCTGCGTAAACGGTTAAAGTTACGCAAAAATCATGTAAGTAGGTATGACGGAATTGTTCCCCTTTAAAAGTTCTAAAAAAAGTCCGCGACAGCATAATATGTCTATCTTTTAAGGTTGACTCACTATAACTTTTTTATGGTAATCAAATTTGTTCGTAATTATAATATTCAAGCGAACGAGCGAAGCGAGTGAGTAGTGTATTAAATTATAATATTCAAGCGAACGAGCGAGCCGAGTGAGTAGTGTATTGCACCCGGGCTTTCTTAGCACCCGAGCGAAGCCGGACGGGTACCGCTAGTAATAAATAAAGAAAAAATCAATAAATTTAATATTTCATATTACTCCGAGCGCGTCACGAACCTGCAACCTTATACACGGTAGACTAATGTGTTTCGCAAGGCAGCCATCTTAGCCGTTCTATGTGAACGCTTAACAGACTTAGGTATACCTATAATATATTATGTACATACCTATGTATATTGTATATGCTGTGTATACTTTCAAGTTTGATTTTCACGTCGTTTGATTTCGTGTCATGTTTGATTTTTTGTGTCGTTTGATTTCGTGTCATGGTCAATTTTTTGTGTCGTTTGATTTTGTGTCATGTTTGATTTTTTGTGTCCTTTGATTTCGTGTCATGTTTAATTTCTTGTGTCGTTGGATTCTGTGTCATGTTTGATTTTTTGTGTCATGTTTGATTTTTTGTGTCGTTTGATTTCGTGTCATGTTTGATTTTTTGTGTCGTTTGATTCCGTGTCATGTTTAATTTTTTGTGCCGAATTTAATTTTATGTCATATTTGATTTTTTGTGTCGAATATGATTTTTGTGTCGATGTCATTCCGAATCACTAGTCTCGCTAAAGAAGTTTCACTTCAAAAACGACATTAACGCGAGCAATGACGCGGGTAAAGGCTTATAATTAAATATAAAGAAAAATCGGGGCTGTACATTTGTCATAAGTAGCAAAATGTTAGTTACAGAAGACTGGGCTTACTCTCTAATGGTGTCCAAAGCATGAATGTACTTCCTCCAAGTAGGCGTACTGAACAACTTCCAAAAGGGCACCTTCAGTTCCAGTATCGGCACGTTAATGAAGAACGTATTGACTGCATCTATCATTGTCTGTGTGTCCGGATCCGATTCCGAATCCAAGCATCCCAACCGAACATCCAGTGCAACCCTTGCAATAGCTTTAAAAAATAAAAACCGCGATTAAGCAATGGAAAAACATAATTTAATATTTATTTTTCTCCGATCCCCTATAAAATAACTGCTTTTCATGCATGTACACCGGTCATAAAATGACCCATTTTAGGCCCGTGACGAGAGCCGGCTGGTAAAGTAACTTTACCGCCCGCCGGACGCTAAAGTACCTACCTACAATTCAATAATAATTTAATTTTTTTCAATTCATTATTTTTAATCATAAATAAAGAAAAATTCAATAACATTAATTTTAATATTTCATATTTCATATTACTCTAGCTGGAAGCGAACCTGCGATCTTGTGAACAGTAGACATACAATACAGTTAACACGGCACGCCGCTATCCAACAGTCAGGACGCTATATGCGTGTGAGAGCTTAGAGATCGCTATACTTATACATAAATATAATGTGTACAGTTACTGTTACCTACTAATCATTATTGAAATTAAGTCTGCTTCACAAGTGAAATGTCAAAAATGTTGAAAATACTGGAAATGAAGACAAAAGCCGCTATTTTATAGGGTGTAGCAATAGGGCAAAAATACAGTGTGTATCTATAGACTCGTGTGAATGCTAAGCATAGCTGACGCTCGTTTAACATAATTTCATTATACGCCCTAGATACACAATACTACTTATTACCTATTTATCCACTTATTTAATAGATTATTAATTTAGTGCATACAGCCCTGACAACGTACGTATACATTTTTTTATAGACTATCATTGGATACTCGAAATCAAAATCTGCATTTTTCTTTAAAGAGTTTCTATTCATTTGAAGAATTTTCAGATGCCTAAAATGCTCTCTATAACTATTTTTTGACGAGCTTTTAACAATTTTTGTACAACTAAAACCATTAAATCTATCAATCTATCTAATTAACATTTTCTAATTACATTTTGAAATTGGGTTAACATACACAACAAAAAATATAGGTACTATCAAACAATCGTATTAAAGGACATAAGTATACCTACTTTAATAAGATTTTTTGGTGGTAGATATTTTTTTATAGCTTTAAAGGCACTAGGTGCTTATTTTTTCAAAAAAAAAATTGTCAACAAAGATATATACAATCCCCGAAAACTTCAAGTATAGTTATTTTTTGCGTGCAAACGTCTAATGACAAATCTGGAGACTTCAACGTTGCGTCAAGCGTCGAACCTGTTCGATTATAAATGTCTGTTGTGGAAAACGACGCAAACGCTACTTACATTCCAAAGACCATTTGTGAATATAATTTAAGTAATCGTCTGGCATCTCTTGGAGTTCGTTTTTAATTGCACGCGACCTAAAAAGAAAAAACAATAATGCAATGATAAGTTCTAACTGCAGTAATAGGGTCGTCCCGCGTATAAAAATTTGATAATTTTAAATAGTATATTATTATATATTATAGATAAACAAATATGTAAACCAACTTTTTTGATCTTATACAGGGTGTATCACAGAAAACCGAACATAGGGAAAACTCCATTGTGCAAATTAGTTAGGATCAACGATTACTTTGGCCACATATGAGAATGGGTACCATGGTAACGCTGACTAACCATTATTTAATAACAATAATAGCTAATAATGAATAATTAGAAAAATCAGTTAAAATAAATTCTTCAATATTAAATGAATTTATTTTTATTAATGAAACAATTTTTTATTAAGAAAATATTTTTTTAACTAATAATTAAACAAAACAAACAGTTAAAATAAAAAATTAAAGCAAATGTTCAAATAAACCTCCATTTTGAATTAAGCAGTGGCTTAATCGGTTACAAAAACTTTGTCTCACTTTATTTAACATTACAGGAGTCATATTGAAACATACTTCGACGATTTTGTCTTTAAGTTCATCCAGATTTTGTCAAATGAACAGCAATATGCATTTGTTACTGTATACGTACACCATGGTAACCATGGTAACGACCTCTGAATAGAAGGCAAAGCAATCTCTGATCTTAACTAATTTGTACTGTGTACTTTTCCCTATGTTCGGTTTTCTGTGATACACCCTGTATATCCTTCCTCAAGTTCCTTTTAATTGCAAACAATAATTTAAAAAAAATATGTCCATTTCAAACGGTTGAGCTTAGCCGCCATATGATGACGTCAAAGCCAGAATCCAGATAAATGAAGCCAGATATACGTCTACCATATAGCCTCCATGCGTCCAATGAATTGGTGCTAGGCCCAAATAACCTTAGCTGTTAGTGGTCTTTAAAACACAATTTCCATGCATCTAGTCGTGATAAGGATAACGAGAGGTATGTCTATGGAAAGAGAGGAATACTTCCTGGTCAATCGTAACTCATGAAGAACCTAACCTAAGTTGTAAGTTGTAACTGCCGGCCTGTCAACTGTACATAAACAAGTCAGTGTACTATATTCTCTCTTTATCTATGGATCGGTGGGCGTGATTCAACTGCAGCAGCCAATCAAAGAATGCTGGCTGTAAATGACATATTCACTGGCGGTATAATTCTATGTTTAAAATTACATTGAAAAATATGCACTTTTGGAGATTTTTTTCTTGGAGAAAAAGTTTCCGAAAAATTCTCAAAAAAATTGGTTTATTATCTATTTCTAACGTAGATTCCAACCCTAAAAAAGTGGGACAACCCTATTGATCAAATCATAGTGAGCTTGCTAAACAATCATTTAAAAAAAAAGACTGACCTCTCAACAAACTCGTTCGCAGTTTCTTCTATTTGTTTTATGTACATGCGAGCTGTGCTTGGTTGCAACATCACCTGTTGCACTTTTAAACGGAAATTATGCCAGTTCTCTCCGTGTCTGTCAATAATTGAAACGTATACCATAAATGGTTGTATAGTATTAGATTCATTCATAACAAAAATGTTGGTTCAGTTCCGTTCGCCGATACGATTATTCGACAACAAAATTGTTATCGGATGTACATAAAAAAATTTTATAGGTATAAAAAAACTCCTTCATAAAAATCCACTAAAAAGACGAAAATAATAAAATTTTTGAGATCGGCGCCAATTTAATAAAATAAAAGTAGATATATAAAAAGTTTTAGTAAATAAATTGGCACCGACCTTAAAATTTTTTTATTTTCGTCTTTTTAGTGACATTTTTGTAGGAGATTTTTTCTTTATAAAAAGTTTTTTATTTGTTACTTTTTAATGGCTTTGGTATAGTTTGCACGTAATTAACCGACTTCTTTCTTGATATTTGATTACTAAAAAAAACTACTGAACCGATTGAAGTAAAATTTATGTGCGACCATCCTGAAGGTATGCCTTATTAAATAAAACGATAATTATTAAAATCAGAGCTTCGGGACAAGATAGAAAGTTGAAAATAAATTTTCACAGATTATATAAATATTGTTTTGCTTAAAATTGGAAATCGTGTTGAAAATTTTGAAAATTTTATTCTGAGGGGGTTCCCATATATGTAAAAGAGGGATCGCAAAAAAAATCTACCTAGGCATGTTGGTTTTTTTTCAATATCTTCGAGTCAAAAAATTGTAGCTCAACTTTTAGTAGCTATGAATTGAAAGCTGAGACTTTAATCTTTCGCGCTGTGCAGATGATAAAAGTTGGAAAAAAAATTTCACGCGCATAGGTGCACTTAAAGTTGACAGCTTTTTGCAATTTTTTCTTGGTCGCTTGGAAGTGGTGTATATAGCGACGCACAGAAACGTTATTAGGAAAATTGAATATCAGCGTTTGAAAGCTGAGACTTTTCCTGTTAAAATGGTATTTGAAAATTTTTTACGTTTTTTTCTCAAAATTATATGTAAAAATTGATGATTTTTGACTTCGTAATAGTTGATCCCCTAAATGTTTTGAGAAATTTAGTTTCCAATCACAGTGCTCTTAGTATTCCTTAACTAATTAAATACCTATGATTATTATTATTGTATTGGGATCCGTCAAATGAGCATATGACATCTGGTGGCAGAAAATTGTACTCAAAACGAGGGAAAATCTTACATGCTAACAGTGCAAATTAATCACGAAATTGTTTATTACAAAAATAAAACAAGTAAAATAAACAAAAAGTTTATCGAAAATGGAATTCGCGACGATTTCTAATATCATGGCAATAAACACTGTCAGTTATTGTCTTGTAAAACTTACTTTACAGAGAATTATTTTCTAATGAAATGTGGAAAAACTGTATTTATGAATTAAAAAAATATTTTATATTAATAATAAGATGTACTTATTATCATACTGCACTACAATAGTTGAATCCCTGATGATTGACAAATTTATAGGATTAACTTTGTATACAAATATTTTAAGGGTAGTAACTTAATACCTACTTATTACAATATAATATCTTATTATGTTGCAGTTATGTGTTTACATTATTCACCTTACCCAGCCTTAAAGGCGCATTGAACGCGGATGATTAATTTCGTGGAGATTTTCTTTTAATTTAGATGTTTTTAAGCAACATGTAAAGATTACTACTTTTGACAGTTCATTTTGCATGCATTTTTCTCGTCATATTTCCGACATTTGATAATATGCCCGGCTTTGAAAATCCGTTCTCCTTCAACGAAATTCCTTTGTTTAGGATTCGTACCGGCCCAACCACAAATTGCACTTATATTTATCATTTCTTATCACTTTGAAAACCATAAAATTACACGCAAAAGTATCCCGTATATGAAATTTCCCCCCCTCTGCGCCATGTTTTTTACGCTCCACCTATCTGACGGATCCGAATAGATATAAGCAACTTACACAGCAATAACTCCAGCCTCATCGCCAAAAAAGTCTTTCCTGAGGACGTGTTTGTAGTAGTTGAGGGACGGCATTGACGGTCTGTGAGGCATCGCATCCTCCCGTTTGAAAACGCGCCCTATTTCATCCGGATCGTACAGGAACAACATGTCCGGCCTGCCGAGAAGGCCTGATATTTTCACGACGCTTCCATAGCGTCTGTACAACATCTGAGACACCTTGTCCACGTGCTCGATGCTGTAATCTCCTATAAAACCAAACGGAGATCGTTAAAATAAGTAGGCAAGAAAACATGTAAATACGGTCCAGGAATTTTATAGACCCGGAATAAATTCGGAGCAAGCTGAAAATTTGCATAGCATCAAATAAGTGTTCTGAACAATCACAGAAAAGTCCCCTAACCTACGTAGCTCGCGTTGTCCGCCATTTTGGAACATGGCGGCTGAAATCACAATTTTCCCAGTTATGTCGGCAACTGCCCAGTACCCACGCTATCAAAAAATGTTTCAAACAAAAAATGTTTGACGTAAAATTGTGCATATTTTTTGTTCCCAACATTTTTTGATAAAACTTGCCGTTAAGTCATAAATTGAATTTTTTATTGTTGAAAATAATCATTGTTAAATTACGTAACACTTTTTGAAATTTTAAATATGAACTCTAAGTGCTCTAGCAAAAAGAGTTTCCAAGAAATATTAAATTCGCATACAAGGGTTATAGATCTATTCATGAGCTATCTAACTGCATCGAAAATTTTGGAAAATCTGGTTGCGGTCACCTTACAGACGCAATTTTTTCAAGATAGAATTTTTAACTTCTCATTGGAAGTTATTGTAATGGGTCCGAAAATCGAAATCAAAATATATAACAAATTTTTAGGTTTCAAGGTCACCACACTATTTTTACACTATTTTTAGAAAGATGTCTCTGTGTGTGTGACGTATGTACGTACGTACGTACGTATGTACCTATGCACGTACGTACGTATGTGTCCATTTCTTTCTAAGACGAAATCTCGAGAATAAAAAATGATATCGACTACGTTAGGGTGCCAATCGACGCGTATTAACGTAAATATGATCTGAAAAATTTTTTTTCAAAATCGGTTCAGCCGTTCTTTTTTCTTATCCAAATAACCTCCAAAAAAGTAGATTTTACACAATATCTCGCGAATAAAAAATTATATCGACTTCGTAAGGATGTCAATCGAGGCGTGTTAACGTCATTTTGATCCGACATAAATGATTAAAATGATTACTTTTCTGTGTAATATCTAATTTAATTATTATTGTTAAATATTTATCAAACTGGGAAGTTCGTCGTGTGGACCTCAAGGGTCGCACTTTACTCCCACCTCACGGCTTGTTTGACATGGAATTGGAACACTTTTCACGAAGTGCTCTAATAAAAAGAGTGTTCAAGAAATGTTAAATGCTAAGTTACACTAACTTTGAGAGGACAGTGTGGTCCAGTTGTTAGCGTCGCGGCCTCTCAATCAGACTGTCTTAGGTTCGGATCCCGCCTCCGCTCATGGATATTTTGTGATGTAATTTAGTTATGTTATTTAATGTAATCAAGACGCTAATGACCTAAGTTGTCGAAGCGTCTATAATTTACAATAATATAAATACACAGACTTTTTCTGTGTATTCAGGGCCGGATTGACCATTAGGCAGAGTAGGCAACTGCCTAAGGGCCCCGCATCGGCTAGGGGCCCCGCGCGCGCACAAAAGAAATTGAAAATGTTTCATAAAGTGAAAATTTAATTGGAAAATTTGTATCCTCAATACTGTCATTTGATGAAATACTTCATACTTACAGAACAGAACCATCTAGTTTCGAGCAGTTGAACTAATAATATGGATGCGTTACGTAGCGGATTGTATGATTCATACAATACGCTACGTAACGCATCCATATTATTAGTAGTATTTTATCAACTGACAGCATGCGTCGAAAAACAGTATCATAAACAAAAGTTTACTGGAAGTTACTCACATCCCTTCATCAACTTGAAAAGAGCTGATCATCATCAAACTGCTGAAAAGGGGCCCCGAGAATTGCATTGCCTAGGGGCCCCAACATGGTTAATTAGGCCCTGTGTGTATTCGATACCTACATAGGAAATCTGACGGTCGGCTCTGGGACTATAACAAAGAACAATAGATGCCTCGTAGCCTTGTATAGCTTGTAAAATGATGGGTCACACTTCATAGTTGAAGCGAACAAGACGCGTTAAATGCTAGTTTTCTTGCATGTTTATTTACTTTTTGTTATTGCGAATGATAACTGAAGAGGAAAAAGTAAAAGTGGGCACGCAGTAACATAAATAATTATGAATGCAAATTGCAATTACTGTTCCATTTTCATTAATAATAATATTATTACTGCTTTTTATAGGCTGGTCTTAATTACAATTCTAATTCCCGGCAGTGGCATTTTAATTTTTCTTATATTATAGCCTTGGAACATTAATGACAACATAGTTGTCTCGCAACTATAATTCGCTAATGAAAGTGAATTCGTATTGTGGAAATGGGCTATAAAAATTTATTATTAAGTATAAACTAACACGTATTGTTAACCACAAATTACTCTTTCTTATTTGAATTCTGTTTTAAGTATACCTGTACAACTGTACAAGACACAGTTTTGACATAATATTTCTGTAAAAATGTGATGATTTTCAATATTTGTAGCTGTAAAATTATTTCCAGTTTTGCAACGGCTTTCATCTTCTCTTCATAGTATAAATTGAAGTCGCTTTCCGTGTCCGTCTGTCTGTCTGTCTGTTTAACCGCTAACTCCTCCTAAACCACGCAACGAATTTCGATGCGGTTTACACCATCAGTTAGATAATTTTTCACGGAAGGTTTATATATATAGCGAACGAGCGAAGCGAGTGAGTAATGTAATTCCTAAACCACGCAACGGATTTTGATGCGGTTTTCACCATCAGTTAGATAATTTTTCACGGAAGGTTTATATATAATTATATAGGTATAGTGAACGAGCGAAACGAGTGATTAATGTAATTATAATATTCAAGCGAACGAGTGAAGCGAGTGAGTAGTGTATTGCACCCGGGCCTTCTTAGCATCCGCGGGCAAAGCCGGACGGGCCGCTAGTTTAATATAATATGTAATACGAGCGGGCCAAAAATATTATAGGACATAGGTATACCTATCCATTAAATAGTCAAGTTCCAAAATTTAAGATAGTGAGTTATGTATAGTTCGTAACATGATTAATGGAACGGAAAGCAATGAAACAATGTAAGCATATGCCAGTGTCCCATTTATGCTTGGGGCAAGTGGGGCAGCCGCCCCAGGGCGCCCGAGCTCAGGAGATCCGTTCTATCCATGAAAAAAATGATTCGATGGTTTCTATGATGTTGTATCAGATTTTTCTAGAAACTTTTTGCAGTTTCAAGAAATATTCTAGAAAATGCGATGACATTCTATAAGATTTTTTAATATTCAGAAGTATTTCGCCTACTTAATTTGAAATCATTACCGCAAAATCGGTAAATTTCAAATTGGTATTTTAAAGTGAAAAATTCAATTTTGGTCTTATTTTAGAATCATTTGATGCGCAATAATTTTATCTTTCGATAGGTACCATTACCTTTCGCTTTCTTGTGTATACGTTGAATTGGCGAACACGAATCAGCAAAAATGAACAATAACATGTTAAATCCCTATGTTCACCTTTGAGACCTATGTTCACCTTTGATACCTATAGCTATCAAAGGTCAAGTTTATTTTCTGAAGGCGTGAGGCGAAGAAATATTGAAAACATTTTAGAAATTTGGACTGTGTGGCCGCATGTTCCGTATAATTTATATTACTTCATTAAATTATTCAATAGTTTGTTAAATAAGCCATGCTCACTTTATCAAAACCGCGACTTTATGACAACAATATAATATTGTCATTAGGTAATAATTATATAGCATGTCATAAAACATTATCTATACTTAATACTTATTATGAAATCTCTTGTTCTTTTCACACACCTATGTATGTCTGTTGATCTGTCAAACAAAATATGACAACCTGTCAACAATAACCAGTTGTTCAAGATGCTCGGCCTCAATAAGGATCTAACAATAAACCCGGCCGAATACAACCCCAATAATAGCTCCCAAAGAGTAAATAAAATGATCAAAATAATAATTAATAATATGTAATAACAGGTTTGGATTCTTATTTTTTAATGCGGGTTCGGCAACAGGATTGAACGGTTTTCAATAGGCCACTGTTAAAAAACAAAGAATATATTTGGACTTATTATTATTACAACTAAAAACACAACTACGGAAATTTCTTTCAACAATTTTAGTTTGCAAAGATCACATCCCTAAGATGACCACCGTCTTCTTCTATACATTGCTGTAATCTGTTTCTGAAATTGATCATAACGCGTCTGAGTAAATTTTCGTTTATCGAATTTATCTCTTCACGAATCCTTTCTTTGAGCTCCAGTAGTGTTTGGGGGCGGATAGAATACACTTTAGACTTTAAGAATCCCCACAGAAAAAAATCCGGGACCGTCAGGTCTAGTGATCATCCGAGCCATGCAAAGTCGCCAAACCTAGAAATTAGGCGATTCGGGGAACATACGCTGTAAAAACAGTAATGGACCGTCTAGCTGTATACGCTGTGGCACCGTTCTGTTGGAACCATACTTCATCTTGGTCCATTCTTTGAAGAAAACGGCCACACCGTTACAGTCAATTCAATTCGGTACGTTGAGATGTTGGAAAACAGTTGTGGCTGTGGAACTTCAATGGACTAAGATGAAGTATGGTTCCAACAGGACGGTGCCACAGCGCATACATCTAGATGGTCCATTGCTGTTTTTACAGCGTATGTTCCCCGAATAGCCTATTTTCAAGGTTTGGCGACTTTGCATGGCCCGCAAGATCACCAGACCTGACGGTTCCGGATTTTTTTCTGTGGGGATTCTTAAAGTCTAAAGTGTATTCTACCCGCCTCCAAACACTCCTGGAGTTCAAAGAAAGGATTCGTGAAGAGATAAATTCGATAAACGAAGATTTACTCAGACGCGTTATGATCAATTTCAGAAACAGATTACAGCAATGTATAGAAGAAGACGGTGGTCATCTTAGGGATGTGATTTCTGCAAACTAAAATTGTTATAAGAAATTTCCAGAATTGTGTTTTTAGTTGTAATAATAATAAGTCCAAATATATTCTTTGTTTCTTAACAGTGGCCTATTGAAAACCGTTCAATTCTGTTGCCGAACCCGTATATTATAGTAATTAGAAGATTTCAAATAAATAAAAAATATTGCCAGACAAAACACCCCTCTTGAAATTGTTGCCAGATAACCATAAAGTTTCATAAAAAATTGTTATTCAGCGTCAGCATTGATGCTGAATATGATTGTTTTCAGAAACTTGCCCTGGGCGCTGATGACAGCTACGACACTGGTTACACTAACGGTGATGCATTTTTAATGTAATTAAAGATGCATCTAAAAAATGAGTCGTTTCAAAAGTCAGATTTAAAACCCCGATCTGGTGAGTGCGAGCAGGATAACCTTATGTAAACACTCTTATCTATGATGTAAACGCATGCGTGAGCCGTTAACGTTACCTTGGCGATGTTATTTCTTTAGAATGTCCGCAATTATGCATCATAATTGTTTAGAGCGAAGGCCAGCTTGAAATGCATTGTAGATAGGGTCGCAACCGCAAGATGAATTTAGTAAAATTTTTAGTGGGTATAATTAATATTGATGGTTTAACCTTCCCGCGAACGCGTGAATAATAATGATGATATCAAGATCTACATTTTTAATTGCAGTGAACTGCATTGCCGGTTGTGCCTCGAGACAACTTCCAGTAGCAAATGAACAGTCGGACGAAATGCATTCACTTACGTTCACTCAAGCGCGGATCCACCGTTGTGGGCACGGTGGGTATGTCCACAACCCTAATTGAGGTCGATAGGCTGATGTTATATCTGCAATTCCTTAATCAAATTAAAAAAAACGAACCGTGCGGATAAGAACGCGAGTGACTTTTTTATTTTGGCTACTAGTCTAGTAGTTTGTACTGCTTGACGTTTCATGAGCGAGTCCGTAGTCCGACTCGCACTTGGCCGATTTTCGGGTGGCCGTGACCACAACCTTTTTTGAGGGCTGGATCCGCGCCTGCGTTCACTTAAAATATTAAGTAGCTTTGCCCGCGGTTTTGCTCACTAGAACGTCGTGTTTGCTGAGTTCCTTGTACATTCGCATGCGTCAGTTTTGAGTTTTGATGGGAATCAGGTATTGACAAGTCCGGTGGATAAACTTAAGGTTTCAAATGCTCGGTGGTCGAGGATACGCGAAAAAATAAAACAGCCATCGGTATACTCATTATTGTTAAAAAAATTGCTCGATAGCTAAATGATTTCCAACCCTATCGAGCGTAACCGCGGATAGGTACTAATAGTACCTGTAAAGTCTGTATGTGTAGTGATATTCACAGTATAGATTACAGTAGCACAGAGTTGCATGAAATTAATACGTTAACATTCACTTTAAATCTAATAAATTAACTCGTAAAAACGAGATTCCCTCGGGGGAATATGAGTCTCACAGAAACTTTGAACTCCAAATGCCTTAAGTGACATTTTAGGCATCTTTTCGACCCCTTCTAGTAACATATCGTAAAATTCGAGTGATTCTTTCCCTCTCCCTGGTATAATCATACGATTAAGATCAACGTCGTAGCTAGGACCTGGCAACCGAGGCCCGCGCCAGGGGCGCTAACCACGGAGAGGGCGTAATCAGCAATGCGAATTTATGATTATAATTTTCAAGCAAAGAATCTTGCCCTGAGCGCCGATGATCCTATAGCTACGACGCTGCCAGGGGCGCCCGAAATAAAAGGACGCAGTGACACAAAATGCAAGTTTAAAACAGCGTTTCGGCATTTAAATGCCGTTTGTCAAAATTGTGCTGTTTTGTCTTTTTTTAAATAGTTCTAGTCCTAGTTCTGCCTTTTGTGAATTTTATGACATGAAAGGGCGCTAAGTAGTAAGTCCTTCTTTCGCCAAGAGTGCCAGGATTTGTAGATACGGCACTGATTAAGATATTAAAAGCAATAATTCGAAAAACAAACATGCATGGGCAGTAGTTTTTCTGGTGCGAAATCTTAAGTCTTGTATCATATACTATTGCGTTTACTTTCATCCATTCCACTCAGGCTCAGTGATAGGAGGGACTATGGGAGTTACTGTACCGAGCCCCAATCTGCAGAGTGACCATAGATTTGAGAAGAACCTGTCGCAAAATATCATTTTCGTAAAATTCGCATATCTATACTGAAGTTTTATTTAACGTTAAAATTCATTGAAAAAAATTTTCTTAGCACTCCAAATTTTACAAGTATTTTAATGTTAGTGTAATTAATATGATAGTAAACACGATCGAAACAAAAATAGTAATGAATTAATAGATTTATACGACTGACTTGCAATTGAAAATTTTTCGTTGGAAAGCAGCCAATTGTATAATTGATCAATTGATTCCGAAGCATATATAAGGGGAATGTTAGATTAGTAATCTTGTCACGGTTGAGTAAATGTAAGCTCATTCCGCCGCAAAAGTGGAAAGGTTCAGGTTAGAGTCCTGGCTGTGACTATGGTTGATAAAATGATTTTTTCCAATATGTTTCGAATCAATTATATAATTGGCTGCTTTCCAACGAAAAATTTTCAAAAATAGTAATGAATTGTTATATTTTGGATTTTTTTTCATCTTGGGGTTTCAAACTTAAAAACCTTAAAAATTTTGTCGTCGGACTTCACTAGTAAGATATTATAAAGATCATTTTGACGATATTTAATAATATCGTAGATCTTTATATAAAATTAATAAGAAATAAATAAAATACAATAAAATCTGATTTAATCAAGACGAGTCTAAAATACGTCTGATCACAACGAAATTATAATTTTGATTAACTAGTTTCTTTCAAAAACGTAGCTCATAGAAACTGCCAAAACAAAACAATGTTGTGGTCGACTATGTAAAGTATTAATGTTGACTCAAAAAGACACAACAATATAATAATACCTACTTTATTATTGCCCTTCCTTCCTACTGACGTCTTACATAATTTATGGACGACCCCTTATATGTCATAATGAAAGGGTGTGGTATAACGGTAATTTTTTAAACCGGTAAACAGCGTACTTACCTATGTAAGGAATAAACCTCCAAGTATTCCCTAAGAAGGGCACAGGCTTAGGTCCGGGCACTTCACTGTACGGAATGGCATTGTTCCAATCCGAAGCACTGTTTTGCACTTTAAAATTAACATTTTCTTCCCGAATTTCAATTTCAGGCGCACTTGTCGACACGCAACACACAGTTAAATTTTTAAAACTGCCCAGCCTTTGAACGAAGTTTAATTTTCGAATAATCATTTTTTTGAGGTAAGTGAAAAGCTTTCATTAATTTGATACAGATATAACTGACACAGACAATTGAAACGCGCGGTTCAAAGCTCTCGGCCAAGAAATGAAACGGTCCCGCTTTCGGATACATAATATTATTATAAACTGGAAGTTACATTAATCTAGGGCTGTCAACAATAAATTGTTTTCACCTGCATTGAACAATGTACCTATAGATATACCTAATCGTTTGGAATCAAAATGAACAGTTTGTTTTCATAAACACCAACACATTAAATTTGAAAACTCGACGCAAATTATCTATGTTGTCACAAAACTGTTTTTTCTGCGTGGGCGGAATATGTATTTATTTACAAGAATTAACAATATATAACAATGAACGCAACAATAACAACTATATGTCAATTCTAATAATCAGCACAATAGTAATTCTTAAACAAAGTGAAACACTTCAATAACACTGAATAATAACTATTTATATACTGTATTTATGTTCGCAATTCAACTCGACACTGATTCACGACTAACTGCCTGACTCCCTCGTACTTCGCTTATATAGTTCGAGCAGCTTGACCCAGCACGCTCGCGCGCTTTCCAGAATATTCCGGCGGTTACTCGTATCTTCGATATAATTCCGCGCCTCACCACTGTGATCTAGCTTTCATTCTCGCCGCTTCTATTGTAGTCAGCGACGTAACATCTTGGGGTTTGCTACAATTTCTATACATAGTCGCTTTCACTCAACGGTATAAAAGGAAGCCTCGGTAGATGTCTATCTGTCTGTACCGACTAATCTCGAGAGCTACTGAATGGATTTGAATGGGATTTTTACACTGATCTCTATCTTAGTAATCTGGTTAGGCAATTTGGCGACATGTTTTTGAGGTCGAAACTCTAAATCTAATCCAATGACAAAATAAACTTTTCAAATGACATGACCTAATAATTCAGATAACTATGTAGATTACTATATAGAGATCAGTGAGTTTTTACTTTTTTACCATTCGATAGGTCTATTTACTAGCTGCCCGGTCCGGTTTCACCCGGATGCAAATCGGTTTGGTTCCAAGTTGAATTGAAAACAAGTTTATGTCAAAATTAGCGGTGTGAATTATAATATTATACCCAATAATAATAATAATAAGTCGCGGGCAGTTAATTTTAAATTCGAGTGAAACGAGTAAGTAACGTTTTAATTAATTATAAATTCGAGCGAACAACCGAAGCGAGTAGGTAACGTACTAATTAATTTTTTCCGTTATTAATTATACCTGAATAACGGGAAATAAATGTAGATGTCTTATTTTCTGTATTAATTATTTATAATTTCGAGGGAACGAGCGAAACGAGTGTACCCGAGCTGATCCGGATGGGACTTCTACATGTAATGCCTCCTCTACACAATCGACCATGATGGACGATCACAGAATGGGCCATGATTGTCACCATCATTGCGCATCTGTCCACACAATCGTGCATTATCTATTTGATGATCCAACATTTTTTGATGTTTGTCGAAAAACCGACGCATCAGCGATCACGTTGTATATAATGACTATAACGAATCATATATCAAGGGGCCATCCATAAATACGTAATGTACTTTAAGGGGAGGGGCTTATTCAATTTGTTACACTTCGTATGTCTAAGGGAAGAGTCCGATCTACGCTACTTAAAAAAAATAATTACAGCATTGACAAAATATTCAATACTTCCATACAGCTTTTTAAAGTTTTTATGTTCTAAAATTAACTATTAATTATTTTGTGCAATAAATTATTCATATCTTCATAACATGATTTGTTTTCTTGATTGAGAAAAAATGTTACCAAACTCCGTGTCAGGGGGAAGCGGAGTCTGATAATTTGCTGCGAGTTTTTACTTAGAGGCAGAGGGGGGTAATTTTCAAAAATGCGTTATGTAATTTATGCAGGATGACCCATGAATGGCACAGCATCTTTTCATATGGCAGCTTAAAATGGAAAATTCGATTATTAGATGAATTGGGTGATTGTTGTTATTCTTATTTTACCGAAAATCTTGCATTCAGTTTGATCTTAAGACAGCAGATTTAGATATACATATAATAATTGGGGACAGTGTGGTGTAACGGTTAGCGTAGCAGACCTTTGGATCACACTGTCGTGGGTTCGAATCCCACCTCCGCTCATGGATGTTTTGTGATGTCATTTAGTTTTAAGTTGTTTGTTATTTAATTTGATGTAATTAAAGACGCTAATGATCTAAGTTGTCGACGCGTCTATAATCTACAATAAATAAATAAAAGAGAAGAATTAACTGTGATGTTGGAAACCCTGAGTACATTATGCTTGAATGTAGTAGGGCATGCAGAAAAAACTCGTCCGAGTCAATGGAAGGGACGAAAAATTGCGTGCTTTGATGTATGTTATATACATTATGTATAAGTGTATATATAATATAATGTTCTAAGTACCTATGCTGTATAATTATTGCATATGATTTAAATTACAAATAAATAGGTAGATATTTATGTTTATGCATACTAGACAAGAGTGAGTCAATGACCCAATTTCGACATCTGAATGAAACTGCAAATTTAATTAAGGAATTCGAAAAACAGACAGGAGAAAATGATCGAAAAGTATGACATGGCCACACAGCTATATTATTATAATAATATCAAAAACTGTACTTATATATTAATAAAAATAATCCAAAATCTATTCAACCTTGATCATATACTTTTTCTTTCCGTATTATGAAAAATACGTACGTAATAATGTATTCCAGAGACGGCTCTCGTTCAAATCCACTTTTAAAAATTGAGCGACAGCAAAACCTTGATAATAATCCGTGCATCCGAACGCCTCTATAATGTGAACAATCCTGCGTCCTTGTAATTTACAAGTTTTTATATCAATTAATACCTACAACCCACCAGACTACTTTAGACAAATTTATACAGAAAAAAATGGGCACATTGTAATAATGATTTCTTTTTCCCTTATTTCTGTCAAAAATGTAGTAGATATATCATTATAATATGTGATAAATAAAGTTTCTTTTACAAGTGTAATAGTATTTTATAAAATAAGAATTTATTGTCACAATATAAAATTTACAATTTGTTACATAAATTTTAAATTCTGCAGGTTCCTATATATTATTACCCAGTATAAGTCTAATGCTAAAACAGTAGGTATTTTATTTTATACTAGCGGTCCCGTCCGGCTTCGCCCGGGTGCTAAGAATTTATGATTTATTATCCCCCCCCCCACGAGAAATTCTCTGCCGAAATGCATAATACGCTAAAATGCAAAATAATTTCAGAGTTATGTTTTGTTACTATTCCACAGAAATTATCTCCTTACCGCGAGAAATTTATCAAAATAAAATATAGCCTATATCACTTAGGGATAGTGTAGCTTTTTATTAGTGAAAGAATTTTTAGAATCAGTTCAGTAGTTTCAGAGATAAGGATTTATGATTTATTAACCCCCCCCCGCGAGAAATTCTCACCCTACGAAGCGAAGTCGCCTATCGTTGTTCTCGCTTCGCGTACTTGCCTACTGTTTATAATATTGGCATAATACTTATATTAGTATAGATAGTCAAAAAATCCTACATCCCCGTGATACCCACTTAGGGGGTTGAATTTAAAAAAACTCGAATATTCTATAACCTTCCTCAATAAACAGGCTATCTAACAAGAAAAAAAAATTCAAATCGGGCTGGTAGTTCCTGAGATTAACTCGTACAAACACACAACCAATATAGAATAGATATAGGCAAAAAATCCTACATCCCCGTTTTACCCCCTTTGGAGTTGAATTTAAAAGAAACTCGAATAGACTATAATCTTCCTCAATAAACGGGTTATCTAAAAATGTTGCGATCCGAAAACCGGGATCAAACCAGGGCCTTCACTTGAACGCTCTACCAACTGAGCTAGTCGAACAATGATGTTGGACGCTCTATAGTATACAGTATAGAAATATAGCTAGAATCAGTGATATAGTAAAATAAAAAACATTAATATATTAAAATTTATTGATTATTTAATTATTCTAATTATTATTTGCCAGGATTCATGCCACAACACACAAACTGTAAAAATTTTAACAATAGCTACCTCTTAACCGTTTGTGAGATAGAGCCTTGTGACAGACGGACGGACATCGTAGGCTTAGTATTAGGGTTCCGTTCGGAGGTACGGAACCCTAAAAAGCTGTTATTTTATTAAAATTCGCTGTTCACCTCACGTTAACTCCATATGACACAATCATACTTGTATCGTGCGTTAACTCCATACGCTTACGCATGACGTGTGACGTGATCGACTCTCGACGCGTGGTTACACACTTGCGAATTTATTTGTTAAGGGTAGCCCATCTTAAACAATGCAGTGAAATATCTCGTAAACGGTGCAAACCATAAAAAAAATGTTTTATACAAAAGTTATAGAGTGTCAAGGGAAACAGAAGACTGTGATATCAGATTTAACATAGGTGGTGCTGTGAAAGTCAGGCGAAGGTCAGCTTCGATTTTTTAATTGTAACAATGCATATTTATTCCAGAATACGATACCGTATTTAATAGTGAACAGTGAATTATTAGGGTACATAATGAGCTAAATTTAATAAATATTGAGATATTTAGAAATTAAATAACAAATTTAATTTGTCAATTCGGTTCTTTTATGAATGGAATTCAAGCCAAGAAGGCCGGTGCGTAATATCATGGCTATCTGCTATACCATAATTTATCTAATTGTCGTTCATTTTGGTTGTTATTTAATTTCTAAATATTTCAATATTTATTAACTTTAGCTCATATGTACCTTAATAATTTACTGTTCACTATTAAATACTGTATCGTATTCTGGAATAAAAATGCACTGTTACAATTAAAAAATCGAAGTTGACTTTCGCCTGACCTTCACAGCACCACCTATGTTAAGATAAAGATAAATAAGATAAATCTTTATTCACCCCTAAACACAGGCAGAACCTGTGTTATCAGGCTAGTCAATTTACAATAAACTTATAACAATTTGTAACTAACATTTCTAGACAACGTAAATACTGATATATTCTACTGCAAGAAATCATTTACTGAGTATAAACAAGCGTTAACTAAATATTTAAAAAGTTGGTTTTTGAAAGCGTTATAGTTAGATATTTCACCAAAAAGTTGTATACTTTTATTATAAAAACTTATACCTTGGTGTATATAAGCATTGTTGAGATACAGCTAGACTCTCATATGGCTTCTGTAGCAAAGAGCAATGTCGCGTGTGGTGAGTATGGATTTCAGAATTTTTCTGAAAGATGTGCTTATTTTTAAATATGTAGATGGTACATTTAAATATAAATGAGGGTAGTGTAAGAATGTTCAATCGGATGAACAGGGGTCGGCAAGATGCTCGGTTGTCTGCACCCATTAGTATCCTAATTATTATTTTTTTGAGCAGTAAAGACTGATATCTGATATCACAGTCTTCTGTCCCCCTTGACACTCTATAACTTTTGTATAAAACATTTTTTTATGGTTTGTACCGTTTACGAAATATTTCACTGCATTGTTTAAGATGGGCCACCCGTATATAGGTAATCAAGTTATTTTTATAATTCTTTAAATGATACGGAAGTAGCTCAACGTCCAGTAAACAAAAATAATTTTTATATTGAAGCGTTAAATGCACAGTGATTGAAGGTTATAAACTGGTCCACAAATGACCTTCCTTTCTGCCTTTGGGGCTTGGGCAAAGTTGTAGTTTCACATTTTTAAACCACAACCGGACATAAACAGACTGCAGAAGGTACATATGTTATAATTAATAAAGTATATTATAATTATATTGCTGTAGGTATACTATTACTCATCATCTGACATAGATGATTAATATGCTGTTGGTCAGCGAACGCACCATATTCAAGAGTAAAACCGTTATTGACTAATTAGTCAATCAACGATAAAATTGATCTATTTTATAACTAAAATGCGATAAACTTTAGAAAACTATTCCTTGTCGAAAATTAAACAAGATCTTTTAAATAAATATATACTCGGTATCGTGACATTTGCGCTGTGGCGTTTGCGCCTCGAGATTATCAATTACCTACATGCCGTGGCGTTTGCGCCACCACAGTGTATATAAAAAAATCGTTGATTTCAACGATTATTTCGTTTCGCAGTAGCTGGAAAATCATTGTATCCCGGTTTCAACTTGGAATTGTCATCGACTCACCGAAGAACCAACAACGCTTTCGAAGGATGGCATAATAGACTAAATAAATTGCTTAATAAAAAAAAAAAACAATATCTACGCGCTTATTGCTATTTTAAAATCTAAATGTATCATGAGCCGCAGTTCATCGTCGCTGCCAGAGCTAGGATTTCTCAGCAAGAAAAGAAATTAGAAAAACAAAGTAGGTATACTTACGTTAACCTCGATTCAAAAATTAGCAGTATGTACTTATCTTTCTTAAATTAAACGAGACGCAAAAATGTAAAAGTGTGTTTGAAAGCGCTAGCATACGCCCAAAAATTAGAATAAATGTATCTTCATTGTTGTTGTGTATTTCTTGAATTTCATTAATTTTTCCTATCTGCTTAAGACATATATGGGCAGCGCCCGGCCCGCGGGACGGATGTGGCCCGCCCCGGCTTTTGATCCGGCCCGCGGAACATTTTAAAATTGCGCTCGAAAAAGTTCAAAAACTTTTTGGATGACCTCTCTTCAGAACATGGTGATGTGACATAATGCGAAGTAAGGTGGTTAAGCAAAGGTAAAATGCTGAAAAGATTTTACGATCTTAGACAGGAAATAGCCGATTTTATGGAAATCAAAGAAAAACCATTGCCTGACGTCAGTGATCAGAAATGGTTATGTGATTTAGCATTTCTAGTTGACATCACGATTCACGGGTCACTTAAACGAGTTGAATTTGAAACTTCAAAAACAAGGTCTTGGTAAACGAATTGTACAGTCATCTGAAAGCGTTCCAGAACAAAATTCGCTTGTGGGAAACACAATTAATGCGCTCTGGAAGCTGTTATCATTTTTCAACGCTATAAAGTCACGATAATATGCTGAAGAACTAAAATTACTATCGGTCCATCGGAGCAATTTTTTAATAGATTTTCCGACCTCGAAAACACAGGTAATGGATAGCTGCTTTAACCTTTTTGTTACTCCGATGAAAAGTGACGTAGAGACTAGAGAAGGTTCCGACACACCTGCAAATCGAGTTGATCGAGCTTCAGGAAGACACACATTTGAAGTCAAAATTTGAAGACGTGGAGCTAAGTGATTTCTATTGAACATACCTTGCCGAAGAAAAAAAAATAAACCGTATCATTATTATTTTTTCACAACTACCTATTATCCACGGCCCGCGACTTGATTAATATCCTATAATGTTTAGCCCGCAACTTTCCAAAGGTTGACCATACCTGTCTTAAGAGATAGACTTGACCTTTTAAAGGTAGGACCACAGACAGACAGACGCCGTAGGCTTAGTAATAGGGTTCCAGTACGAAATCCTAAATAAATTATAATTTAAAAAAACTAAAAAACACGCTTTAATGAACTAAAAAGTAAAAAATAATTAATTTTATTGTAAAAAAGCGTGGGGTAGTATGAAAATATGATACAAAGCACCCCACGCTTTTTTACAATAAAATTAATTATTTTTTACTTTTTAGTTCATTAAAGCGTGTTTTTTAGTTTTTTTAAATTATAATTTATTTTTGCTTTTTTGTCCTGGAGATCCTGGTCAGGATAATGGGACAAACTTATGGAATTATTGTATTGTAATCGGTCCTTGATAAGTGTGCAAAGTTTCAGTTCAATCTAAAGTTTTTTGCTTTTTTTTTTTAGTCCTGGAGATCCTGGTCAGGATAATGGGACAAACTTATGGAATTATTGTATTGTCGTCGGTCCTTGATAAATGTGCAAAGTTTAAACTAAATCTGACCGTTCAAAGTTGGTCAAAATCAAGTTCAAAGAAGTCGGTTACAAACTGACAAACAAGCAAGCACACAAGCAAGCCCGCAAACATACAGGTGAAGCTAATATAAGCGTGTTAAAAATAGACGATTGTTTTGTTAATTATCAATGAGCAGCTGAACAAGTCGACTTGACTAAGTATAAAGTAGTACAAGTCGAAAAAATCGACTTGAGCAAAGTAGAAAAGTCGATTAAGGGTGCAAGTCAACTTTTAGTCGAAATCGCGCTACCACAAGAGTTAAAAACATCGAGAAGTTTTGACAGAAAGGACCGCTAAAAGACGAAAAATTTAAATCAGCAGCTATAGGTATACAGACATCAGAGACAGAGACAGCAAATATATAGATATACAGTCAGTGAAACTGACAAAGACTTCAAAGACAGAGGGAGCAAACACAGTGCGTTGAAAATTTTAGATTTTTCAGAAATAGAGGTTCGGCGTTAGGACGTTCCGATCGTATTTTTGAAGCTATATAGGAGGTTTGAATAAACGCTAAATGGAAGACAAGGAATCAAACTTCAGGTCCCTCAGGCGAATTTTTTAAAAAAAGTTTTACCTACGTGTGAAAGATAACGTAATTTATTATTTGTTTTTTAAGAAGCTCTAAGTTTTTCCAGGAAATTTTTTTTCAATTTTTCGCCTGAGGGATTTGTAATCTGATTTTCGCCTCTTGGTCCTCATTTGGCGTTTACCCAAACCCTTCAGCTTTAAAAATAGCGTCGGGAGAACCAGAACCATATTTAGGCGAGGGGAAAGGATTTGGATGAAGAGTGCAAGAGGAAATTTCCGGTATCGAATACTTATGTTACCATTATATTCCTAAATGCAAAATCGCATTTGTACATAAGTAGCGGTCCCCGTCCGGCTTCGCCCGGGTGCTAAGAATTTATGATTTATTACCCCCCCCCCCCGCGAGAAATTCTCCCCCTGCGAAGCGAAGTCGAGCTGGTGGTGTTTATAATATTAGTAGGATTCCGCCTATATGTTAAAATGCAAAAGAATTTCAGAATTACGTTTTGTTACTATGCCAGATCCCCCCCCCCCCGCGAGAAATAATTTATCAAAATAAAATATAGTCTATATCACTCAAGGATAGTGTAGTTTTCTATTAATGATAGAATTTTTAGAATCGGCTCAGTCGTTCCAAAGATAAAAATTTATAATTTATTATCCTCCCCCCCCCCGCGAGAAATTCTCGCCCTGCGAAGCGAAGTCGGGCTGATGGTGTTTATAATATTAATAGGATTCCGCATATACGCTAAAATGCAAAAGAATTTCAGAGTTACGTTTTGTTACTTTCCCACAGGGATTACCCCCCCCCCCCACGCGAGAAATTTATTAAACTAAAATATAGCCCATATCACTCAGGAATAGTGTAACTTTCTATTAGTGAAAGATTTTTTAGGATCGGTTCAGTAGTTCCAGACATAAGAATTTATGATTTATCACCCCCCCCCCCCCCCGGCGAGAAATTCTCCCCCTGCGAAGCGAAGTCGCCTGTCGTTCTCGCTTCGCGTACTTGCCTACAGTTTATAATATTGTATGGTATATTAGTATAGATACTAGATAGTCAAAATCTCCTAGCCCCCGTTTTACACTATTTTGAATTTAAAGAAATTCGAATAGCCTATAAACCTTCCTCAATAAACGGGTTAGCTAACAAAAAAAAATTTTTTTCAAATCGAACAGGTAGTTCCTGAAATTAGCGCGTACAAATCCACAAACAAACATACAAATTCTTCAGCTTTATTAGTATAGAATATAGATTATACAAAAACGTTTTTGGTTATGGTGTGTGCCTAGCCTAATATTATTTAGTAGGTAATGTTTGGGTAACAGTAACGTCAAGAGACAAGAAGTCTACTCTAGGACTAGCTCTTGAGTAACGTGTGATGCATAGAGAACAGGTATAATCATTATAATGTAGTGAAGAAATTTTGTATTTGAATTTTTATCGGTAACCATGATAAAAGAAACCACACAGGGCCCTCGTAAGGCCTCACGCCGCCCGCGTGCGGATTCATAATTGACGCCCCTTATTGGGGATAAACTCACTAGACGATATGTCAAATTGAAAAACGTTAAAAATCCCAAATTACTAATACTGTAAGTGCAATTAATACAAACTTTATTCCTTTAAATAAACTGTAAAAAACATTATTTAAACATTATTATGTAAAATAATTCATACATTTACACAAATAAAAGAAACTTCAAGTTTTAACAAAATTATAAAATTGTTTTCATTTAAAATTATAAAAGTAATTCAATCTGATCTGCACTTAAATTATAAACGCAATGAACTAAGCATTTTCACATGCTTAGTAAAATTGAACTTGGCGAATTCAAGATATAAACATACGCGGGAGTCTCTCGATAGGGGCGCCCTGTCTACGCGCTGATGTGGATTAACGATCGAATCGAAAATTGCACGCGAAATATTTCGAATTTGAATTTTATTAAAAAAGAAATAACTACTCGTAAGAGTTTTCACGTAAGGTTGAGTATACAAATAAAATTGATATAATATCAGTTGTATATTTTTTCTATACAGTACAAAAAACATAACTCAACTAGGCCATTTGCCGCCCCTTGGATGTGCCGCCCGCCGCCCCGCGTGTATCGCACACATCGCACTCAGGGGCGCGAGGGCCCTGAAACCACAAATATTTAAGAAAATAGATGCCATTGTATCATCAATATATGATCATCAGACTATACAGTGATAATTTGAAGGACAGATGTCACTAGCTGTTAGACGCGGTAAACTTTTTAATATTCTTCGTCCTTATTGTGTGGTGTGTTTCCAATCTCTCGAATTTATGTAATATAGTAACAAATCTTCAAAGTGATTGTAATGGTGCAGGGCACAATGGGAAAAATTTATTGATAATTTTTGATGTATCTATCAAACTGTATTCCGATTGGAAATTTCCCATAACTGTGAAACGTTTATAGAATGGTTTAATGTAATATTATGAACAATTGGTTAAAAATGACGAGACACACAGGTTTAATTTACTTATTTTTAACGTTATTTTTTGAAGAAATCATCAGGACACAAATGTCTTTACATGACAATGGTATTTAAATAATGATTTTCTGCACTTGTACCCTTAATTAGTGTTAGTTTTAATGTTAGTAATAAGCAGTTCGATTATACTTGCTAATCTAAAACATAATGGCAAACCTAGCGCATCACCCATCCAACAGTTTTAACTGTCAGTAGTAAAAATGCATAATCTTCTAATAGTAATATTTGTGATGTTTGGATTGTTAAATAACATAATTTAATTATTTATTATGCTATCAGAGAATGGCAGTTATTGTTTTAACTTTGGCTGAAGCTAATATCAGCTATTTACAAATTATTGTTGTTAACATCAAGCAATTTGACCCCCTGTAAGCTTTCTTGCAGTTTTACCTCCACATGTTTAATTCACAAACCCCTAATGTAAGTGTACACATTTCTCGTTCACTTTTTGATATGAATGCTAAACTGATATCAAAAAGATCTTCAGATGGCTTACTCTGTGCTGTTAAAAAGTAGCGTCACTAATTAAAAAAAATATTTTTTTAGGTTTCATTCAAAGTGCAAATGAGGTCCGATACTTTGTGGATGATATATCAACAATGCACAAAGAATTCACATCGTCTGGAGTCAAGTAAGAAACATTTACCACCGGGAATATATTATTTATAATTTTAATATTATTCTCTAAGATAATGATAGCTCTGTATTCTGTAAGCCAACATTTTCGGAAATCGGAATAATCCTGTAAAAATAGTAGCTATGCAGAGTTAACCCTCTAATGGGTGTGTGGATTACCCAGTAGTGCTATTAAATCAGGGGTGTTAAAATCATTTGAGCCATGGGCCATTTCCTATATCGAAACAAAATGTTGACTGAACTTTTCGCGGTAATTTTTACAGTTGTTTTTTTGTTTATTTTAAAAAATTTTTACTGTTTTTTTTTCACAACGCGGGCTGCAAAAATACCAGTTGCAGCTAGTTTGACAACCCCTTTCTAAACTGAGAAAGACAGAAAAAATTGCTTGCGTTTATTAGAACTAGCATTTTTATCATTTTAAAAATAGATGAGTTTTATATGTCGCGGTTTTTTCCCATACAAAAATAATCATATCAATATTTTGTGATATCTACAGTTCGAGATCTTTTCGTTAGAGCACTCGATCACTAAACAGTTACATTGGAAACCCTTTTATATTAGCGTCCAATAATATTTTGTTTAAAAATATTTTGTCTTCTTACCTTTCTTTCAGTAACTTTACACAACTGCATGAAATGTATAAAGCAAACAATGACTTATTTTTGGTTTTCTTGTGGCTGCGTTATGTCACTACGTGACTATGCAACCTTGCACATAACCTATACTTCTATACAGATTGTATCAAATTAAACCTGTGCATAGGGCATTCTGTGTGTAAGACAGAGATCGATACATAAAGCAATAAGTAAGAATGAGATAAATGATCGCTAATAGGATGTTACGTGGTTACTGTAAATTAAACTGATAAAAGATTTACATTTTTACAGCATAGAAGGAGCGAAAAACAAAGATGACGCTATTAGGTTGTATAAATATTATTTATTTACAATAACCACGTAACATCCTATTAGCGATCATTTATCTCATTCTTACTTATTGCTTTATGTATCGATCTCTGTCTTACACACAGCATGCCCTATACCCAGGTTTCATTTGATACAATCTGTAGAATAGCAGTGTTAGAATCAACGGTGTTAGTTAGAGACAGTAATTTTATAATAGCACGTTGACATTCTTTCTTGCTACCGCAAAATAATCGGTATTTATTTTATGTTTCAGTATACCAGATTTTGATGATAAAATTGGCAACTCAAAATTGCTATTAAAATTCGATCCTGATATATTAGATTTTAAACAGAGGTAAGTAAATCATTTAACAAATTATTAAATCTGAATGTTATATAATACTAGCGGCCCGTACCGATTACGCCCAGGTGGTATGAAATTATGATTTAATAGCGGTCACCCATTGCTTCGCTCACGTATATTTAGTTTAATTATTGTTAATTTGTTATCCCCCCGCGAGAATCTCTCCCCCTGCGTAGCTTTCTATTAGTGAAAGAATTTTTAGAATCGGTTTAGTAGTTCCAGAGTTAAGAATTTAGGATTTATTAGCCCCCGCAAGAATTTCTCCCCCTGCGTAGCTTTCTATTAGTGAAAGAATTTTTAGAATCCGTTCAGTAGTTCCAGAGTTAAGAATTTATTATTTATACCCCCCCCCCCCACCCGCGAGAATCTATCACTCAGAGATAGTGTAGCTTTCTATTAGTGAAAGAATTTTTAGAATCGCTTCAGTAGTTCCAGAGATTACTTTTTTCACTCGGGCGAAGCCGGTTTTCTTTTTATTACTTGGCCGGGTAATTCTGATACCTGCCTAAACTGAGTCAAATTGACAAGTAATGTAATAACCGATGCACCGTTAATTATAATGATTCGAATAACGAATTTTAAATTAAATTCGCTTGGGAATATTCGAGATTTTTGTGTGAACAAACTTCTATTAATTTACTAAAGAAACCGTTTAATTAGTACATTCTCTTGTTCTTGCAGTAATGTAATAAAAACTATTAAATGAGCCATCAGGTGTGTTTGTTACCAAGTCCTAGAACTCTTCGAACAATTCGAACGTGACTATTATTTGCCAATAAACGTCTAACCGCATGACGTCATCTTACTCTAGCAAATCTTGTCCCGACGAAATACCCGCATTCGGAACGTACCCCTCTTGATAACTGATAAGTAACTACGAAAAAGTGCGCGATGAGGACGCGTTGGTGTACATGATCCTTATGCGCATGACCAATAATTTGGCGCGAAAATATTCGCAGACATAATTTTAGAATATTTTGCCGTAAATATTGACAAGAATAATTTGGGAATATTTCATCTTGAACATCCACGGTAATTTAATAGCTTACGAACTAATCAGATTGTTTGTTTTTTTTTTGCAGGGATTTGGGTGTTCCTCATCATGAAAAAGTCACAGTGACAAATTTAAATAGCAATAAAACAATTGTGATGACATCAATATCGGGCCACACAGTCCACTTTCACTGTTCGTTTTTCGAAGACAAGGTATTCTTAAATGATACATTTTTAGAGTGTTAGGTCTCCAAGTCACTATATGAATAATAAGAAATATTAGAATTACCTTGTATTTTGTTCCACTACATATTTGCAGTAAAGGTAAACACATGGACAGCCTCGAGGAATATGAAATATATAAAGCTACAAAATTCAACAATACCAACATTCTTAATGACAAACTAACGTTAAAATCGAACATAATATACGACACAGTAGTTAACACACAAACACCCAATACTCATTAATCGTCCACATACATACACACTAGGGTGGGTCAAAAATATCAATTATTTTTTTTTTACAAGTGGCACGGAAAAATAGGTTGCTAGACACCTTAAAAAAATTCTCACCAAATATGAGCTCTTAATTTTAATAGGAAGATCCTCCGCATCACAGTTTTTTATTTTTTTCTCAGTCCAATAGAAAAAAATTCATACCTCATCATTAATTGATTGTACAGAAAAATGTTTTATGAGAATTTTGTAGGAAATTTAATGCTCTACAAAAAAGGTATCTTATATTTTTTCCGCAAACCTCACCATTTGAAAGATATTGAAGATTTAAGTTTGATTATTTTAAGACAAATTTCATTTTTGTTTATGAATTTTATAACTCGACAATCTATATCTTTCAAATGGTGAGGTTTGCGGAAAAAATATAAGATACCTTTTTTGTAGAGCATTAAATTTCCTACAAAATTCTCTTAAAACATTTTTCTGTACAATCAATTAATGATGAGGTATGAATTTTTTTCTATTGGACTGAGAAAAAAATAAAAAACTGTGATGCGGAGGATCTTCCTATTAAAATTAAGAGCTCTATTTGGTGAGATTTTTTTTAAGGTGTCTAGCAACCCATTTTTCCGTCACTTCTAAAAAAAAATAATTGATTTTTTTGACCCACCCTAATACACACTCACACTTCCTTTTCATCTACCTACTATATAAATCATAAAATCTCGAAATTTAAATCAGTACTTCACAATCCACAACATAATAGACATGTGCTTAGCATCATAATATTATAACGTGTTACGAATACTCAATCAATGTGTGTTTTATAATATAATAAAAAATTAACCACACCTGAAGATAGCAACTCGTTGCTGAAACGCGTCGTGTTAACAACAAATGAAGTCACAAGACGGACACCAAAATACAAGGTATTTCTAATACTTCTTAGTATTCTTAAACAATAGAATGGCTCGGGTTTGTTGGTGTTTGTCTCAGCTGATTTTTAAAATAAATTAGAATGGTTACGGCCACGGTCGGTCTTACCGGATACAGATGGGGCCTTGTTTGTAACGATTTAAAACAACTTCTATCTTTATAGAGACCGAGAATGGCGAGCACAGCGCCCCTTGTCGTTGAAATGTTAAATTTCGAGAGAGAAAATTTGTGTAAAATTTCATGAAGGATTACGTTACAAATAATTTGCGTTCAAATTTAATATTACTTTATTTCAACAGCATATTGAGCTCTTCAAATGCTCGTTTTAGGAATTACTTTTCATGTTATCTTTATATTTGATATTTTATCTATTATTTTTTGAATCGCAAGAATTTTTTCCAACACTGTTTAAATATTATTTTCATAAAAATTACAATAAATCATTTGTATTTCTTGTATCAGTTAGTTGAAATTCTGGCCTGTAATTGACAATTCGATCAAATTTAACCAGTAACTTTTGACAGGCCGGTGTGCGGAAACGTATCTTTCCCACCCTAGTGTGGGAAATTAAAACATTTCCATAGTGATTTATGCTTATTTGCCCTGATCCGCCCGCTATTACCTACTGACAGCTACTCTCGGCCTACTATAGAAGTGAAGTTGACGACACAAAATGAGCTGTCAAACAATTTTGAAAATACTGAAAATGAAGTGACAAGCAGCTTTTTTATAGTGGGTATGGCAAAAAATACCGTATATATCTCGTGCATTATGATATGACACGTGTTAGAGTGCCCGCGGTGAGAGATGAAGTCAGGCACGTCATCAATAATATGCTAGTGAACGCCTGCTTGCCCGCAGACAGTGCCGTGTACACAAAACTGCACATTGGGTTTTATGACGTTAGGTATAATTTTGGCAAACTGCTATTCATGACAATAAACAGCCAATAGCAAGCTAGAAGGCGGGCGCAATGCATTCACGTTACTATGACGCGGTGGCTTCATCTTTCACCGCTCGAGGTCTACTGTCGCTATCGCTTGTTTTAACATACTGTCATTACTTGTCAGTAATATACCTCATTACGCCACTAGATATACAATCTACTATTTCCCGATAGATATATTTATAAAAATTAATTCGCGGGGCGTTCGTAAGCGTTGTGTTTGATTAGACCTAAGACAGATTCTGGTTACGGTGATACTGGAAAAGGACGTAAATGCATACTTAAGTTCTTTTGCGTGTTTTAGGTGATCCCGCCGCTGGGCAATACGACATTCAATGTCGTATTTCTAGGCAGACAGGAAGGAGCTGTCGAAAGCTTATTGCTCATCCATACATCGGAAGGAAGCATTAACTATAAAGTACGAAAGTCTTATTGCTCTTATCATTGAACTTCTTAATTAAAGGAGATATGACATTACTATCAAAAAGAAATTTTTTTTTTTCGCGGTTCATAGCTAACTAGATGGCAATGTTTATGTCATCTTTTCTGCTGTTAATAACTCAATTAGGAAGTTTCCATTGAACGAAAATACTAATTATGATACTATCACATCATTGCGATGAAGATAACTTTAAAAATGCTGAAAGAATTATTTTGATATCTTTAATTTCAACGGAGATATTCCATTTCTTGTATGTGGGGTCGCAAACGGAACTTTTTTTTTAATATGACGTCACGTGGTACAAGTTTGCTGTTTTTTAGCTTTGTGAGTAATTATAACCGAGGTTACTTAGTAACCTACTTTGTTGTAATACAGACTTTTCAATTTATATTAAATTAAAATTAACTGTCAAAAATTTAGATATGTCAATATTTTCCGTCATCAACTGGTGTATTTTTAGTGTTTCCATAACAATTTACGAGTTTAAAGAAAGAGATTTATCGGAAGTTACCGTGTTAAATTACCACACATACAAAATGAAAATAACTTTTAAAAATATCGTGCCGCGTGACGTCACCCGGACTGAAAACTGAATTTCTTTGAGAATTGTCAAATTCAAACTTTGAAGTAGCGCATAACTTTGTTGTTTTTAAAGATATTTCAAAAATTCTTCCGCCATTAATTTTGTAATTTTTAGAACTATGATTTAGACTAAAAAAATAAAAGAGGGAAACTTCCTAATTGTTCTAATAATAAAGTGAATGTTTCTAATCTGATGTAATTTCAGGTAAAGGGCATCAGTGGTGCGAGTCCGTATCGGCTGCGACCATTAGTGGGGATTCGTTTGCCGTTGAACGCGTCGTTTTCGCCATTAATTTATATGCACAATCCACATCCTACCGCCATACAGGTAATTCTATGTATTTTTGAAGTTAAACTTCTTTACGCACGGTAGAGTGAATTGGATTTATGTGGCTGAACGTGTAACGAAAGACGCTAACGGAATGGATGGGTATGTGTTTGACGTATGGATGTTTGTGTGTGTGTGTGTGTGTGTGTGTGTGAGAGAGAGAGAGAGAGAGTGTCGCGATTAGATCCCCAGTATGCTTGGCTCAAAAATGAGTATATTATATTATTTTGTACGTATTACTGCATTGTTTTTTTTTTGCATATTATAACGCATATTGTGTGTTGAACGTTTTATTTTTTATTGTAGATTATAGACGCGTCGACATCTAAGGTTATTAGCGTCTTTCAACTACACTAAATAACAACTAACTTAAAACTAAATAACATCACAAAACATCCATGAGCGCAGGTGGGATTCGAACCCACGGCAGTCCAGTCTAGAGGTTGCGGCACCAAGCATGCTAACCACTAGGCTATACTGCCCTCTTGTGTGTGTGTGTTGAACGTGTTGGGTAAACAGCATAGATATAGAAATCTGGGGATGTACTACAAGCGAGGGGGTTGCTGTTGGGGGGGGCGGTCGTGAGGAAGCAAGTGTACCCGCATTCTATTGGACGCTTCAGATGCGCAAGCGCCGTACGAGCAATTGAGCATGCGCAAAGACTCGGACGATTGCATCTGGCGCAATTGAGCATGCGAAAAGACGCGGCCAATAGACGTGGACACATACATAGCATGGACATGTCCATAAGACAGGCATTCACCCTCCCCTGAATGGCTTCCCCCCCTCGTCTAAAGTGGCACTTTATACTGCATCCGCGGATTTCTATATCTATGGTAAACATACGGTTTTACATGCTTAAATCAATATACCTATATCTTCTTTCCTATTGACTTAAGAGAAAAAGTTTATTTATATAAAAAATATTTAGAATTCTGATTTTTGCCGTTTCCGATATGTTCCCGATAGGTTTCAGCTGCAATAAGAAAGAAAATTATATGTATTTGAAATTTTAACCTACGATTACAATTTGACATTATTTGTCATGGCTTATTAAACCTTTTTCTGTATAAAAATCAACAAAAAATTGAAACCTATCGGGAACATATCGGAAATGGTAGAAATCAGAATTCTAAAAAATTTTTTTTTAAATGAACTTTCAAGTCAATAGGAAAGGAGATAGAGCTATATTAATGCAACATTATGTTTACTCAACACGTTCAACACACATTAATATTGGGGTTTGTAATGACTTATGTGTCTAGAAGTTTCACTTCTGTAGTGTGTAGTGTAAGCTACACTTAATTTTTTTTTCAAATGGAATCGTTGATTTAATTTTTTAATTGACAACAGATTGTGGAAGTGTACAGCAGTGGAGGTGAATTTCATTTGGAACTGCCGACGGGTGAACTGGAAGGACCCAAACAAATGTGGGAGATTCCGCCCCATCAGACGCGACCTGTGATACGAATTCGTTTTAATGCAAGAACTGAAGCCAATCACACTGCATATGTTAGGTAAATGCTTATTAATTCAGTATTTAACCAGTGGCGTAGCCAGAAATTAAAATTGTAAATAGGTTCATGCTTGACCGTTTTTGTTTTTATGGAATGTTGCCTCTCTTGCTACGCCACTGATAATAACAGCTGATTAAATTATTGAAAAGCTGTTGATGGGAAAACAGCCAAACAGTTCTATTTATAGTCAAACGTTTATTTGAAATAATTAGAATTGTTTGGCGGCACTTCAGAATAGCCGAGATTATTGGGATGCCATTGTTTTTATGACGTTATTATAGTTCATCTGTTCCAGACATCTAGCTTCGAGGTTTTAGTTTGAAAATTGGTGAAAGTATCAGTTGAATTTATTATTAAAATAATAATAAATTAAAAATATGAGTTGATACCAGATCCAGATAAAAGTGGCAGTTTAAGAAAAATAATGGTTTTTGCGATCAAAAATTTCCCCGTAAATATTTACTATAGATGCCCCGCCCGGCATCACCCGAGTGCACTCGATTCGCTCATTCACACTTGAATTTATAATTAATTAATACATTACTAGATCGTTCGCTCGAATTTATGATTAACTGTCCACGACTTATTATTATTGGACATAATATTATATTTCACACCACTTTTGAAAAAAACTTCATTTCAATCCAACTTGTAGTCAATCCGATTTGCACCCGGGCGATGCCGGGCCCGACAGTAATTGAGTTAAAATTGTGCCTATATGTTAACGGAGAGTCTAAGGAACACATTGGTGAGTTCCATCAAAATCCGTTCAGTAGTTTCTGAGATTAGGCCGTACAAACAAACGTTCTTTCTTTATAATATTAGTATAAACTAGATATAATCATGTTGAAAAGTAATGACTAGAAGAACTTGATCAGAATAAATTGTAACGGGTATTAGCCAATTTTGATAATTAAAACAGCAATTATTTGTTCATATTTTTAGTAATATCGACATATCGTAAGAATTTCTTACGTCGTAAGACCTGATAAAATAAAGATAATTAAAATTAGTATGGTTACAAATTATATACAACTAGCGGCCCAGTACGGCTTCGCCCGAACTGCTCTTTCGCTCCCGGGTGGTACATCACTCACTCGCTTCGCTCGTTCGCTTGAATATTATAATTACATTGCTCACTCGCTTCGCTCGTTCGCTCTCGAGTGATGTGATTTATATACAAAATCTTTGTTTTATATATACAGAATAATAATCTTTGTTGTAATTGTATTGTATTTTAAAGACCACCAACAGCTAAGGTTATTTGGGCCTAGCACCCATTCATATTTTCAATTCATTATTATTTTTTTTTTTTTTTTAATAATAAATTGAAAATCCAATTGACACTTTTACCAGCTCTCGGGCTAGAACTCGGGAACTGGGGACTTGTAATAGAGGAACCATAGCAACGCCATGTAAACAACAGCGCCGCTACACTCTCGGCTATTCTCAAGCCAATCTTTGTTGTATATACTTATACAAAATAATACATTACGCACTCGCTTCGCTCGTTCGCTCCCGGGTGAATTTTTCCGATGTTTTAATAGTTATTCTGTTAACCAGGGCGGAGACATATCCAAAAAATCAAAGATCATGAAAATCGGTCCAGCCGTTCTCGGGTTATAAATTGTGTAACTAACTAACTAACACGACTTTCTTTTATATATGTAGATTTTACAGCTTATTATTCGATTTGCAGGATAAAATTAAATAATAGCCTAGAAGTACTGGTTGTTCCGTTGGAAGTCGAGGTGGGTTCTTTTCCTGGATTGCACGCGCCTCAAGGAGGTGTCGATTTCGGTGTCGGGGGTTCGCTTGATCAGGCAAAGAGAGTTAAGTTACTTCTTCACAATACGTGGAAAAAACCGATCAGAATACAGAGTATTGTGACGGATACTGATTCGAAAGCGATCAACATCGATTTTCAGCCAACAAAAGTACCTCCGGGTTCCAAAGCTCCTACTCAAGTTGCCATATTGACATTCAACTGTAAGTATAAAGTGACGTTTACACTAACAAGGGACCTTCAGGCAGGGCAACAAGGGAAATGAGAGAGACAATTGTTTCGGGCTTCCATTTGGGAAAGGGCTCTAAACTGAAGAGTATTACAGTACCCCTACCCAGCTAGCGAAATTTTTTGGGATGAACACTGGGTGCCAAAAACTCATTTTTTGTTTGCCTTTAGTTAACACTCAAGAAAGGTAGTAAATATCGGCGCCTATAAGGTCCTCTTATAAATTCACATTTTAAAAAAATTGGTGCGTGTAACCTGGGCCAGATTAACCATGTCGGGGCCCCTAGGCAATGCAATTCTCGGGGCCCCTTTTCAGCCGTTTTTAGATGATCAGCTCTTTTCAAGTTGATGAAGGGATGTGAATAACTTCCAGAGGTCTGATCGACTCTAAATTTGGTATCCTGTTAGTAGAACTAATAATATGAGAATAGAATAGAAAACAAATTTATTGTTTAACCAAATTTGGATACAACAAGTCATTAAATTAAAATACAATCAGTAAAAGCAGTTATAAAATTAAATGCGTTACGTAGCGTATTGTATGATTCATACAATACGCCACGTAACGCATCCATATTATTAGTTCTACTACTCGATACTAGATGGTTCTGTTCTGTAAGTAAGAAGTATTTCATCAACTGACAGCATGCGTCGAAAAAAAGCAATAATACTTATTGTCATTGAGGATACACATTTTCCAATTAAATTTTCACTCTATATGAAACAGTTTCAATTTCATTTGTGCGCGCGCGGGGCCCCTAGCCAATGCGGGGCCCCTAGGCAGTTGCCTACTCTGCCTAATGGTTAATCCGGCCCTGCGTGTAACCCTTACGCGCGGGTGAAGTAAAGCTTAAATTGGCTTGACTTACTATACCGTGATGTCACCGCATACTATTAATTTATTAATTGTAGATTATAGACGCGTCGACAACTCAGGTCATTAGCGTCTTCAACACAACAAATAATCCATTTGTGTATTAGAATCCGCCAGCCGGCATACACAAACCGACTGGTACGAGCTCGGGTCCCTGGAAGCGCTAATTCCCAAAGAACATTTATTTATTTATTTATTTATTTTTATTTACCAACATTGGAATGCAATTTGCGATATCAGTCACATTCCAATGTCCCCTCTGGGGGGGGCATACTATTTGGCATGTAACCCGGTTATATGTGATTTGCAACTGTCTGACTTACTCCACCGTGAAAGTGCCAAACGCGGCAAAATAAGTTTATCTTCAAAAATCTTTCATTTAAGTTTATAACATTATTTAAATATAATTAATGCACTTTCTAGGGAATATCGCTTATGCAGAGAAGCATGTAAGTGGAAAGCTATTGATTAGAAGCAAACAAGTGCCACACGATATGATAATACCATACTGGGCGACTGTCATGGAAGGCGGACTGATATTCAACGCTTCGGTGACTCAGTATCTGTCGGATAAAGGACCGCCGGACATGGAACTGCGTAAATTCACTGTTACCAATGCGTTTGGTACACCGTTGGCTGTCACCAATATTTCATTGCCAGTCGAAGCTCAATCGTATTTTACGGTATTTAAAATTTATTTTTGTTATTATAACAGCTATGAACTGTGATCGACAAGTGAACAACCATTTTATTTTCTATGTAACTCATAGAACTCCACCCATAACTGAAATTTCATTCATTAACATTAGATTGGTTCGATAGAGCAATGCTGTTATTTACATGGCGTTGCTATGTGTTCCTCTATTACAAGTCCCAAGTTCCCGGGTTCTAGTCCGAGAGCTGGTAAAAGTGTCAATTGGATTTACAATTTATTTATTAAAAAAGAAAGAATGAATTGAAAATATGAATTGGCGCTAGGCCTAAATAACCTTAGCTGTTGGTGGTCTTTAAAACACCCACAACATCTGATTGGTAATTATAATTTGCGCATGGGGCTCGCGGACCTGCGCCGTACAAAATGAAAATGGCGCCAAATTCAAATATTAGGAGTTTGACACTTAGGTTCTGGGTTTTATAATGGTGATCAATAAAACTACAAAATAAGCTTTAAGGTAGATCGAGAAATCACAAATCCAAACAGCCAAACACGCAACGAACACGAGGTTAGGTTAGGTTTCCTTTGTTGTTTCTACTAAAATTTGGACATTTAACGTAACGGAAACGAAAACTGCCGATCGTAGCTAGCGATGACGAACGAAATATGTACACCGCAACAGCGTCCATGTCGAACAGCCCCGGATCAAGCGAATATTGACCGTATTGAATTGTTCAATTAATGTGAACAAATTTTTACGCGCATGTCTGCTTGTCTGGTATTTCAGTTATGGGTGGAGTTTAGGGATGCACTGGGTACTGATTTTTAAACTGCCGGGTACCGGGTATTACCTAAAATTTATACAGCGGGTACTGGGTACGGCTCGGCCTAGTAACGAGTACCCGGTATATACCGGGTACCAGGTAGACAACTGAAAATGAATTGGGAACTGATGCACATAACCTAACTTTATTAGATCAGACTGACAGTTCGGTCTTCTCTTGGAAGTGCAAGTATTTACTATTTGATGTTGAATGTTGATGATTATTCATTAGTTAATAAAACGGTAATGAGTGTTTGTGCTGGCAACACGCAATAATAAAATTTTTAGGGCTAATGTGTTTGATTTTAAATTTATAAATAAATAATAAAACTTGAAAAAAATGCTATTATTTATTTTATGCCAGAGTACCCGGTACTTGGCCGGGTGCTGATTGGTACCTGGTTTCTTCGTTATGTGGCCGTTTACCGGGTACTCGGTGCATCCCTAATGGAGTTCAGTGATGTAAAAAGTTGCTAACAAACCGAGGCATTTAATTGACTACATTGCAGACAATTTTGTGATGCTACATTCGTGTTACTGGGAAACTTGAGAGACCGTTTCAGTCATAGTTGTTTTTTTTTTTTTGTGTTTTTTTAGGCTACCCTATTGTTGTCACTACTCTGTCTATCTGTCTCCTTCTAGCTACACATAGCACTAGAGCTGTTAAACCTACTCCATTTTATGACACGATTTTTTTTTTAATTGCAGGTACAGAATTTTAACAAGATAACAATAAAGCCAAAGCAGACTGTTACTCTATTCTCATTGAAACTGAAATCCAACAATATACTTTCCGATCTGAAATTTGAATCTTGTATATTTATTCACACAAATGTTTCGACCGTTAAAGTTCCTGTACTCAGCTATAATGGAAAACTTAAAAAGGTACTTTTTTTTTAAATCTTATCTTCACTGTAGTTTGCATTGGGTCACATCCTTGCGAAAAATTCGTCAATAAGTATAATTCTTAAACCTATTGATTCTTTATATTAGAAATCGTGTCCATCGTGATTATAATAAAATTAAGAAAAATCGCAGGATAGTGGACAAAATATTTGATTTATTAAATGTACAACCTATCGATTCTGGCAATACTGCCTGTATTGGGAAATAAGGACATTTACGCTGTATGTTTTATTTTATTGCCAACGTTTCATCAACATTGTTGATTTCTTCAGGGCTCAAATGATAATTATTGCACACTAGTTAAAATCATAGTTAATAAGTTACTTGTCCATATTATGTTCTTATCATATACTGGGTGTCCGGTCTCAAAGTCGAACATAGGGAATTAACGTTGTGTACCATTTTTATGTATTTTGGCTTTTACTTCTACTCGTATAGACTATAATAAGAAAACAAACATGTACCTATCTAAGTATAGAAAATGAAGAATTTAATTGTGTTTTTATTATTAAACAACAGAAACAATATTTAATAAAAAAAATAAAATTATAATAAGTTTTCAAATAACCCCCCATTTTCAAATAAACAATATCCCAGTCTTCATTGGAGTAATTATTCATTTTTACTTTAATTATTGTAAAAATGTTTACATGCACCAATTACGAGTACAAAAATGTTTTGACAATTTTATTACAGCACACTTCCTTCAGTGTCTTGTTTTTCGCCTACTTAATTTGAAATCATTACTGCAAAATCGGTAAATTTCAAATTGGTATTTTAAAGTAAAAATTTCATTTTTGGTCTTATTTTTAGAATCATTTGATGCGCAATAATTTTATCTTTCGATAGGTACCATTACCTTTCTTGTACGTTGTATTGGCGAACACGAATCAGCAGAAATGAACAATACCATGTTAAATCCCTATGGTCACCTTTGAGACCGGACACGGGGTATATCAAATTATTGAAAATTTTTCGTTGGAAAGCAGCCAATTATATAATTGATTCGAAACATATTGGAAAAAATCATTTTACCAATCATAGTCACAATCAGGACTCTAACCTGAACCTCTCCACTTTTGCGGCGGAATGAGCTTACATTTACTCAACCGTGACAAGTTTACTAATCTAACATTCCCCTTATTTGCTTCAGAATCAATTGATTTTCACTACATGCGAGAGTTTCGAATCAATTATATAATTGGCTGCTTTCCAACGAAAAATTTTCAATTGCAATTCAGCCGTATAAATCTATTAATTTATATCAAATTATTATAATATGCACATTAAAATTATTAAAACTTCCTTCTGTCCAATTCAGTCTCATGTCAAAATTATAACCTAACCTCAATTCGTCTGTCATTATAAAAATGATGAACGAAAAAACAATAATGTGTACTGACCGTATCGTTAATTCGTTTCAGATAATACCGCTCGCTGAAGCGTCGGAAGCAGTTTTAGATTTAGGTTTGGTTGGAAGCGAGAGTCGAAAAGAAGTTCAGTTTATCCTTTACAATTGTAATCCGGCATCGGTAGCATTGACGCAATGGAATACGGATTTGAAAGGAGCTGTCGTCAAGCTAATGGGCTGCGGGAGTGGGAACGTTACGGCAGCGATTTTGAACAATGATTTTAAAAATTTAACTGAATGTGTACGTAAATTAATTACTTGTAATACATGCATTATAAGTGACGCATTTCATACATGCTTTTGAAGTCGAAATTTAGATTAGATTGTAGATTATAGACGCTCAACAGCTGAGATCGTCAGCGTCTAAGACAAAATTTGGCATTTGCATATCAGCGGTGGAAGATGAATGTCAAATCAAAAAGTAACACGTTTCCGTCCTTTGGACAATGCTTTTCGAAGCGAAAGTGGCGCCATCCTACGCGATGATTGTAAACTATATCTGACCGTCCCGCCTAACCTACAATGTTTTCATTTACGGTGTTTTTATCGCTGATTGCCAAATTACGTGTATAAATGTTATATTGCACTTTCAGTACCTACAGAGAGCTTGAGAATAGCCGAGAGTGTAGCGGCGCTGTTGTTTACATGGCATTGCTATGGTTCCTCTATTACAAGTCCCCAGTTCCCGGGTTCTAGCCCGAGAGCTGGTAAAAGTGTCAATTGGATTTTCAATTTATTATTAAAAAAAAATAATGAATTGAAAATATGAATTGGTGCTAGGCCCAAATAACCTTAACTGTTGGTGGTCTTTAAAACACACACACAATTCAGTACCTACACGCTAATGACCTCTGTTGTCGAGCGTCTATAATTCACAATTCAGTACCTACACTTTCCCTCAAGGGAAACATTGGAATGTAGTTTGCATTCCAATGTTTTGTGGGAATTAGCGCTCCCAGGAACCCGAGCTTGTAACAGTAGGTTTGCATATGCCGGCTGGCGGATTCAAATACACAAATGGATTATTTGTTGTGTTGAAGACGCTAATAACCTGAGTTGTCGACGCATCTATAATCTACAATAAATAAAATTCAGTGCACTTATTACAAGAAGTACTGTGTGTAGGACATTGTGCTACAAGGGCGAAAAGTTGGCGAATGCGACTCGTGTGATCGCCACGCTCGCTTCGCTCTAAATTTCACACTCGCGACCAACCGCCAACTTTTCCCTCTTGTAACATAATGTACTATTTCAATTGTCTAAACCAGCGTTTCCCAACAAGTCTTCTGTGAAAAATTATGAGAAACAATAATATAAGCTCTCGTATGTTTTTAAATGCTGTGCCAAGTTGAAAAATGTTTGAAACCTACCCTATAAATTAATCAAGGTGTTCAAAATTTCAGGATTTGTGAAGTGTCAGAGAAAAAGTTTGGGGAATGCTGGTCTAAGCCAGCGTGACTTAATGAGCCATTTTCCTGAGAGTAGTTCCTTCAATTATCCACGAGAGGCAGCACTTGCGGTAGGTACAAACATTATTTATTCCCCATTAACGTCGTGTTATTTTAGTGATATAACTTAATTATTTAAATACAGTAGAGTCCGTCTATTACGACTTCGTTTAAAACGACTAACCGTTTTTAGCGACGTAAATGCAAACACAAGTTAGGTTTCATATCAATGTATTATGCGTCCGCTTTGTGCGTCGTCCAGTTAATACGACATAATGTCGCCGGTCCCTTGAAAGTCATTCTATCCGGATTCTATTGTAATTTAATAATTAAGTTATACCACTAAAATGACACTACACTAATGGAGAATAATTACTGTTTGTCCCTACCACAAGTGTTGCCTCTCGTGGATAATTGAAGGAACTACCCTCAGGAAAATGGCTCATTAATTGTGTGTTCATTATTATTTTTATTAATATAATATAGTATTGGGTAATAAGGACCAGTTAAATATATAATTTTTTTATTATTTGCCAACGTTTCGTTACAAAATTGCAACTTCCTCAGGGCTCTACAACAATGAAGCACAAAAATTAATACTTTGTTATGAATTATAAAAAAAAAACCTAACCTTTAAAACTTCTTACCAAATAGTCATTATTATACATTAATTTTTTTATAATTCATAAAGTATTAATTTTTGTGCTTCATTGTTGTAGAACCCTGAGGAAGTTGCAATTTTGTAACGAAACATTGGCAAATAATAAAAAATTTATACATTTAACTGGTCCTTATTACCCAATACTATATTATATTAGCATATGTGATGGACGTAAAAAATAGAGATTATTTTTATTATTATTTTTTTTTTTTTCAGAGCGTTCTACAACCTGAACAGTTTGCGGTTTTTAAAGTTTCTGTCGTAACGTCGCGTACCGAAGGTCAATTATGGGGTGAAGTTATCGTAGAAACAGAATTTGAACATATTGCGACGCCTATAACACTGAGAATTGCACACGGAAAGCTAGAAGTTGTCTCCAATAAACTTGTTTTTGACGATTGTTTTCCTGTATGTATCGAAGATTTGTATTAAAATGAATGTACATACCGTTGTAATGTTTGTTTGTCTTTATAGGGTAAAGTTTGTACGCATCCGTTAAAAATGCATTCGACATTTAGCCGAACAATGGACGTGGTGAGCATTACAAGTGTTCCGCCCGACCCGCGACTGAGCCACAATCCGGGAGGGCAGATACCGTCACGGATGCCGCGAGTCGTGACGCATCTACACTTTGATTTGATCAAGACTTGCGCTGCCGCTCACCAATGTTACACTGGATTCACCCTCAACAGTACACGTATGTATATATTTAAAATTAAATTTGCGATAAGTAGTACAATCTAATTTTTGACATTTATAATAACGATGACAAAAATGTTAATGAAATATTAGGAAAAACTACCTGGTTTTTAATTTTATGAAGTTTTCCGGCCTTATTCCTTTATTTCATCTTTGTATTAAAATAGTAAGAACTTTTTAGTAATTATACTTTTATGATCAGAATAATCGTTCAAAATTACCGCCTTGTAAAATCAGAAAAAATGGCGACTTCCAGTTAATTGGCTTTCACTCTGTCTATACTCGGGTAAGTTCGGTTTTGAGCTCAGATCGATCTGAGTGATCCAATGCGTTCGAATTTAACATTTATATGCTCTGAAAGATCTCTATCTTGCATTCGGATTTAAAATCTGGAGGAGATCGAGCACGCTCTGTGAGCTCCGAGGAAAGCGGGCGAGCAAGCAGATTTAACCATGTTCAGAGCAATCATTTTAAAAATGAGCGGAAACACTTGTTGTAAGAATGGATAAATTTCGAAGTTTATTTATATGAGGTAATTTTTCAATAGGTAAAAATACACGAATAATATTTATTAATAACCATTAAGTCTATATCGCAGAGAATGATTAAATAAAATATTTATTATATCTATGGGTCGAAAAAATCAGCAACCGGTAGTACTATTAATTTTAAAATAAAGGAATAAAACGAAAAAAATTGTGAATCATGATTTATTATTATAACAATGTTGAATTAAATCAAAATGAAGAGCAATAAAGAATATATTTCGGCTTTAATAATAAGAATTTAAATTACTGGCGCCATTTTATTCTGACGTTTGGAAAAATCTGCTAGATTACGTTCGGAATTGTTTAGATGGCTCGATTTGCTCGCTTGTCACGTGCCCAAAAATCTGCTCGCTCGGCTCGATCAATCGAGTGTAAAACCGAACTTACCCTCTATACCAAAGTGGCTGACTATAGTCAGTAACTGAAATTAATCGTAGGCGGGATGACCTCGAAACAAGTATGGCCGCTGCTGAATGTCAGAGCCTTAGACCATAGATATAGAATTAGACAGCTAAAAATTAGAATCAAGTTCTCATCTTCAATACACCTAACTCGACGTTTCTTATGCATATCACTTAGTCTAATGTATTTTCATACATCAATATAAATTAATGCACAATCTGTCATCCTTTATCGTGGAGTTAGTGTTGCTAGTCCATAGTTGTATAATCAAAGGTCTGCGCAGGATGGAAACTCCAATGACATGTTAAAATTACAAGGTCATCCCGCCTAGAACATTACTCGTGCTGCCACCTATAGTTCAATTTAAATGCGAATCAGTGGCGGCGCGTGAACATTTTAAATGGGTGTTCTGCAGAGTCAACCTGGAGATTGGAGTAGCCCCCCCTAATGAGGGAACTTCGAAAAAAAATTCAAAAATACATTTGATGCAATTTTTAAGTGTATTTTTGATCTGATTAATTTGTCTACACATTGATTTCGCTAGCGCTAAAATCGTAAATAAGTGATTTTTATAGCAATATTTATTATTGTATTAAAAAAAAGAGTGTGTGTGTGTACTATGTACGCACGTCAGAAGCTATACTTCTTTTACGTAACAAAACAAAAATAACTCCAAAAATTTTATCCCGCGTGCTAGTACTAAACGTTTGTAAAAGACGATAAAATAATAAAATAAAGATATTAAATAAATTAATTTAATAATAATTAAATTAATTTATTAAATATATTTATTTATGATATTTATATCTAATTATTTATTAAAAAAAAAAAAAAAATATGATTGTCTTGAGAATTGAACCCGAAACCTGTTGAATATAAAGCCACTACGTTATCCGTTAGACTACAGATACATCTAATCCCACAGCTATTATAATACGGTTACCCTGTGTGCATATGGTAAGAGTTCGTACTGTACCGCGTCCTGCGAACCTAAAAAGCTTGCTTACGCATACAAATCTGTCTCTTTCTGTACTTTCTTTACTCTATTTAACACATTGATTTTGGTGCAAAATATAATGCAGCACGCGTCACTTGCGTAGTGAAATTAGTACGGCTGCGGACGGTTTATAGAATATAGGCCCCGTGGCATGCCGTCATTTATAATTATGTTATGTGATGGCTTCATAATTAGGCTTCATAATTATGAAATTAAAACATATTATGCAGATTTATAATACAATTTTTTTTTAATTGTGCGTTATTTTCTGGCAGTGCGGCAGCTCCGCAGCTCTCATAGAGGAGCCGCCACTGATGCGAATATTTAAATAATCACTCGCAATCAGCTGAAGTAAGTTTTTTTTTTCTTCTAGTTGGTAGTCAATGGCTTAGCAGTTTTTCTTTACCGCACACGACGAAAGAGTTGGACATCAACTTATTGAATACATACTACGGACGCTACTTAAATTTAACGGCAAATGGGTTGGCTCGCTGGCAAAATCTGAGTTTGCGGCTCGACACGACAGAAGTGAAAAGTCACATGATCAACGCCAAAGTCAAAATGACGTGGCCGAAATTGTTGACAACTGCTGCAATCAAAAATAAAAGCGTGATTGCGTTTCCGTTAACGCAGATCGGGAACGTCAGTTATCAAACTGTTTCGTTTCGTAATCCGTCGACGCACGTTTTGTTGATGCATCTCGTTTTGGACTGGGCATATCCCCAGTCATCGACGCTCATGGAACACATTCCAAAAGCGTGAGTGTTTTATTTACTCACTGCGTTTTATAAATTTTGCACAGGGCCCATTCAATTATTACGTCACTCATGAAAAGCCGGGGATAGTAGCAATTTTGTGATACATTAAGAGCCAAATTACAAGAGCGGATTTTCCGCTACGAGATTTTCGCTGAATTTTACGTATCAAAACAACGTTTTTTCCGTCGAGTACATTCACGGAAAACAATACAACTGCTTTTTGCTAGTAATCAGGGTTCATTTTCCCTCCTACTTTTCCTACTAAAAAGTAGGAAAACTCCTACTTTTGGATAAAATCTCCTACTTCTCCTACTTTTTGGACATTTTCAGTGATTTCCATGCTTTTTTACATAATATGTTTTGCAAGTTTGCACGATCATCTATCTTCTTCCTAAGATGAAGTCCACCATTCCATATTATGAAGTAAAGAAATGTTATGTTTTACGAATTAGAGGCCATACCTCACCTAGGGTATTAGCTGATTTGTGTTATTTTAATTTATTAAATCTACTGAGTTTTATTTTTATGTATAGTTATGTAATAATGTATTTAAACAAGGTGCTGCAGTATTTGTTCTATTAACTTGCTTTTATGATTTAATTTACCTTTTACAAGTATCCTACTTCTGTTATTTTTATTCGTATAAAGCATTAATTAAAAACTAGCAGCACATCTCAGCTAACACCTTAACCGGCCAACCGGTTGGGGACATTATATAAAACAATATAAAATGTGTTAAAATAATTTTTATCCTAATTTATAGCTTACAAAAACCTTCTATTTTTCTCCTACTTTTTGGCCAAAAACCTCCTACTTCTCCTACTATTTAGACCAAGAAACACAGTAGGAACCCTGCTAGTTACAAAATGGACCCTACTGTGTTAACTTGCTAAAAATTGTTAAATTGTGTTTTAAAGACCACCAACAGCTAAGGTTATTTGGGCCTAGCACCAATTCATATTTTCAATTCATTACTTGCGCTGCTGTTGAATGCGCAAATTTATTTTTAAAGAATAGAAGGATTTTTTCTTCTATTCTTTAACCAACGTCGTTTTTACGACGTTGGTGGGTTCATCAAATATTCAGAGACAGACTATATAAATTTCTCTGTGTCGAACATTTTACTGAACTTTACATCCGTCGGTGATCCGTCGCCTCCTCTAGTTTGCCCCGCACTAAACAATGTTTTTCGTTTCTAGCGTGTTGTGGCGGTGACGATATCAACTCACTCAGAAGCGTTCAACTCGCTCACGCTGGTGGAATTTAAAATCAACCCGACGTATATTCCGTTCGTCTAGTTTAACTCGTTTGTAGGCACGGTTTCGATTTGGTCGTGCCGTCCGCCACGTTAAAAACGCCGCGGAGAATTCGCCCGTGTAGTTTGACTCTTAAGGCCGATTTTGAATGTTCTGCTTAAACACAGTTTAACTGTTAAAGCCTAGCTTGAAATATAGTTTTACATTCTGGGTTTTATTGATAAGCTTATAAATAAATAATAAGAAGTGTTAGAAATACCTTGTATTTTGGTGTCCGTCTTGTGACTTCATGCGTTGTTAACACGACGTGTTTCAGCAACGAGTTGCCATCTTCAGGTGTGGTTAATTTTTTTAAATTATAAAACACATTTGAGTATTCGTAACACGTTATAATATTATGATGCTAAGCAAATGTGTATTATGTTGTGGATTGTGAAGTACTGATTTAAATTTCGAGATTTTATGATTTATATAAATAATATTACTGTGCAACAGACAAGGACCACCGAAACAAGTTGTTTTTAAGTGTGTATAAAAAAAACTATTTTGGCACATTCTAATAGACGAAATCAAACCGTTCTTTCGACGTGATGTAAAAAGTGAATGGGGCCAGTCATTGATTAATAATGTTTGTTGTTTTTTTGTAGGTTTGTACCAGACTGCTCCAAATGTGGTGAGACCGCGCCGTCTTCGATGTTTTTCTTCGACGAGAAACACAAACTGGCCAATAATGATTTTGAAAAACAGTTCAACATCTTTACTCATCCCGAAAGTTTGCCTGTAACCGTGCTCCCCGGGGAAACAGTGGATATAAGCGTGGGTTTTTTAGCGGCCACGACGTCTATTAAATCTGCGTTTTTGTTTCTGAGAAACAATTTAACAGTGTTGGAAATAATTAGAATAACGGGGCAAGGAGCGCATCCGATGTTAAAATTTGGTAATAGGAAACCCGGGTCGGCAACGCCTCTGCTGTTTGAACTGACTGAGAAACACTTGAAAGATTGTGAAAAAGAAAAGAATCGCAAAAATCCATCGCCCAATTTGACGGTGAAACGATCGTTTACGGCAAGAAATACGGGCGACGTAGGGATATCGATCAACAATTTTTTTATAAACGACTATCCGTGCGAAGGCTACGGCTTTAAAATATTAAACTGCGAACCGTTTTATTTACTGCCAAACGGTACGAGAAAAATCGAGATTGCATTCACTCCAGATTTCACGTTGGCCAAAGTGCAACGCATGCTCATCATAGACACCAGTTTGAAGATTCCGGTGAATTATACGCTCGTAACGACTCTTCCGCCTTACTTCTTAGCTCCGTGCGCCGGCGTGTTAGCGCGTCCGGTATGGGAAATGTTGCTGTACTATTCCGTGGTCAGTCTGATGGCTTTTTTATTTTTCCTCGTCTGTCTTGCAGCGTATTTCGATTCCGTGCGAATATTGCGAACTGCGCTGTTGGCTTTGGCGCGAGACACTTTCACGTTGCAACCTCCGTTGGATCTCAGACTGGTTGGGGCGCGAACTCGCAACGAAATTAAATCGCATAAAATTGATAACGAATCGGAGTATGTTCAAACTTCAGTTCAAAATCAGGATAACAGTAATAAAACGTGCGAACAGCAAGAAAAACGAACCAAAGAAACAAATAATTTAGTCACATTTAGTACAAAACCTTCGAATAATTGGATAACGGAAAGTGAAAATAATAATTCGCTTAAAAATATAAAAAGTCAAATCGGTAACCAAAATTTCGATAACAAAACTAGTTTTACCAACAGTGTTATTGCTCCGTCGGTAAAAAATAAAAAAAGAGTTGCTAAAAAGAACAGTATAGAAAACGATACATCTTCAGAAGTGATTCAAGAAGCCGTACCAAAAAAGAATAATACGTTGCCTTCGAAAGCTTCGATTAATAAAAATAAAATAACGGTTTCGCCAACGATTGTGGATACGCGTAAATCGAAGCAAGACGTCGATTTGAATCTGAAGAAAGTTGTCGAAAAGGATCCTAAAAAGCATTTTATACACAAAAAGAACAAACACGTTGTGGAAAACATTTGCTCCGAAGAAGAAACTTCTTCTACGACGACGGAAAGCTCGAATAATGAAGAAGTCGACAAAGAAAATGTTTCGAATGCGTCCGTTAATAAACACGACAAGAACCGGAAAGCTAACCAGAAGAAAAATAAATTAACAGCGGCTCCGGCCTGCGATTTCCGCGACAACTATGAGGGCGACGGTGAGGACGAGGAATACGAACGCGTCAGCAAACAAACGATCAATGTCAATCACGTAAGACCTTATCACGAGAACAAATTGAACGTTGTTAAAGCGAACGAGTCGTCGAAAAACACAGACGTACAGAAACCGGAAAAAGACATTGGAAAAATAAAACTGAATCGGAATTCGAACAGAGAACGGAAAGAGAAGTCGGTGCAAAAGAAGCGCATCAACGATAAAAACGTCAACAACAACAAATTTAATAATCACGAAACCGCAAAACATACCATTGTTGCAACGACGAACGTATCGCCTACATTTTTGCCTCCTTCCAACTGTTGGGGCGAGAACCGTGCCAGTTTTAGCGACGTCGTGGCTCGAAGTGATTCTGCTCTGTACTCGAACATATTGGCGCCCAAAGAACCGAACAAACAGGACAACACCAGCAAACAACAAATGCAGTCTATATTCGGATCAGATTACCGCGGCGCTAAACAGTCAGATTCCGAAACAAATAATTCCGATCTTGGACCGATCGGTTCTAAGAAGTCTCCGGTGAATGCGTGGAACAACGTGGTCGACAAGCAACCAGTGAAACCGCAGTTCACAAGCTGCGTCAACTCCAGCATGCCTCAACAACAACCACAACAGCAGCATCAGCAACAACAACCGCAGGTGGCTACGGACAGTTTCTTCATCAACAACTATGTTGATCAGGCATTGTCTGTCGACCCCTACCTGGCGGCGAGAGTTGACGCGTTGGCCACGGCGACGGATATGTGGGAAACGCACCCTTCGGCGACGTCTGTGTCAATGATGAATCACATTCTGCAGAACTCCGGACGAAGCCATCTGTTGGGCAATCAAACCAACTTTCAAAGTAAGTATTCGAAATTAAATTCAAAGTGGCTGACCTCTAATAATAGTCGTTAACTGAAATAAATCCTAAGCGGGATCACCTCGAAACAAATATGGCCGCTGCTGAATGTCAAAGCCTTAGGACTTAGATTATAGATATAAAAATTCGACTGATGACCAGTCCTATACTTCCCACCTAGTAAATATTTGCAAAAAATAAACACTCTTTTTTTTTTTATTCTTTGACTAGGCCCAAATAACCTTAGCTGTTGGTGGTCTTTAAAACACAATTTAATTTTTATTCTTTGAAAAAAGCATGGCCCTCTTTTTTGTTTGGTGATCTACTGATGGCTAACTTAATATAGCAAAAATCATGGTTACCTTGATTTACGTACAATTTTTATTTTTTTTTGTAAAATATTTTTTTTCTCGAAAACTATACATTTTAGAGAAAAAAAATATTTACATTTTTTTCATATTATAACATCTAGAATTCATTTATATTTTTTTTTTTACCTATGTTAATACGTGACATTGAGGACGTTTTTTTGAATATCTCAGGATCCACTGAGTTAAAGGCTGATAAACACAATAGAACAATCGGCATGCCCGTATGTTGTTCTGTTCTTAAGATATCGAAGGCGAAAAATTGACCACATGCACACACACACACACACGCATACAGACATCAGTCAGAAAATGATCTTAAACGATTTCTAGGGTCTCAAAACGTGAAAACCTGTTAAAATCTCGAAATATTTTTTTCGGACTAAATCCATTACTTCCCTACCATAGTAGAGGTGGGAAGTAAAAATGTACAGCTAGAATCAAGTACTCTAACACCTTCTTCAATACCCCTCCCTCGACGTTTTTCATGCATGTCACCTTCACTTAGTCCAATGTATTTCCATATATCGATATAATTTAATTTATATTAGAAATCGTGTCCATCATGATTATAATAAAATTAAGAAAAATCGCAGGATAGTGGACAAAATATTTGATTTATTAAATGTACAACGTTTCATCTATAGATTTAGACTTTTTCAAGTACATACATAAAAAAAAAAACTGCGATTTTTCTTAATTTTGATATAATTTAATGCATATAAGCTGTATGTTTGGTTGATTCTGTCAAAACACGAATCCAAAGTGAAGAGTTGCTAGTCCATAGTTGTACCGTGAAAGGTCAGAGCAGAATGGAGATTCCATTGACGTGTTAAAATTACAAGGTCATCCCGCTTAGAACATTACCCATGCTGCCACCAATAATAGTGCGATTTAATTGCCAATAAAAAAATGACGTTAGCTTGCATTGATCAACATAAACAAAACTGACAGGTGATTGAATAAATGAAAATGTAGCAGGTGCAATTTTTGGCTGAAGGTGGCTGATTGTTCGATCGGATTCTAATTGTGACAAAAACGGTCATTGACCGTAGTCGTGAGGGTGTCGGATAATCAGAATTGCCGTATTTATAGTTTTTTAACATTGGAAATGTTTATGTTCGTATATGGGGGCAGAGTTACGAGTTTTCGTTCAAGGGCAAAAGACAACGGTGTCGCGATCAAGTGAGGAGCAATCATGCAAAATTGAACAAGTGCAATTTTTTCGAAATGTGTTTTATATCATGTCTAGTTAATTGAGAGGTATTTGCGACGATCTGCGGTGTTATTTTTGAGCAAATGTTAATAAATACTGTAGAAAAATCCATTTAAAAGTTAAGTAATCAAGCAAAAGTGAACGCGTATATAACAGAAGAATAATAGGGTTATTCCTGACAAAACTAAACAGTGCATTGATAAATATTGTGTGTATAATAAACAGTTAATTATGTTTCATTTATGCTGTTATCATTTCCAATGTCCTCGATGGTTGCAAGGATTGCGAAATCAGTGAATTTTTTTTGAGACTAAAGAATTTTCTTCGTTTTATAGACGGATGGCCAACTAACGGTAACAGTGTGTGGGGAAACTCCTTGTATTTGCCTCCCGCTGTTGGTGAAGAGAGACAACAGGTGCAACAGCAACAACAAATGCAGCACGTCGTCGGCCTTGGTCTCGGAAGCACCTCGAATGCAGTTTGGGACGCTTCTCCGTGGACCGTGCCGACGCCTCTGGTACCGGGTACGCCGACACGAACGCCGCCTGGTTTTCGAACCAGAACCGCTACGCAAGATGATGACGCTGACGTAAGTAGACATTTTGGATATAGAAATTTTGATTTGTTCCCAATTAATACCCAATATAATGTAAAAATATTTTATGGAAATTTTCATTTTATGTGTGGGGCCAGTAAAGGCCCTTAAAGTCATCTCTCCTTTTGTCTTAAATAGGCAAGGGCCACGCATGCTACTCTATAACACAATTGTGCGATTAATTAACTTGAAAATCAACAATCGCGCGTTCGTGACACATCAATTATGAATTTAAGAAAAGAGTGTGCGGCCTATGCTGTTTGTAAGTACATCTGATGATCTCCATGCGATTTAATCGCAAAATCGTTCTACAAAAAGTAGCGTGTGTTCGGTAATCCTAATAGAATTTTTTGATGTGTAAACATCTTTACTCCCCCCCCCCCCCAAATTCTGCTATAGCGGTTCGATGAAATGTCGGTAAAGTGGCGTTTGTGGCGGGACAGTTCTACAGACTGTCATAGCTAGAACGTATGCTATATAAATTATATGTACTCCTTGGTTGTCTCGAAATATTTTTAGGTTATGTGTAGCTGTCATTCACTGAACTCCACCCATAACTGGAATGCCATTCATTAAAATCAGATTAATAACAATATTACAATCTGCACATGGCTCGCAGACCTGCGCCTTACAAAGTGAAAATGGCGCCAAATTCAAATTTTAGAAGTTTTATTAGGTTTTGGGTTTTATATTAATGATCAATAAAACAACGAAATAAGCTTAGGCAGGTCGAGAAATCGCAAGAAAACACCAATCCTAACAGCCAAACACGCCACGAACACGAGGTTAGGTTAGGTTTCCTTTGTTGTTTCTACTAAAATTTTGACAGTTGACATAACAGAAACGGAAACTGCCGATCTTATTGCGAGCAAATTTTTTCGCGCATGTTAACTTGTTTGGGGCATTCCAGTTATGGATAGAGTTCAGTGCTGTCATCGTATTCAAATCTGAATGTTTATATACCTCTTTAACCCTTTGACTGCTCCAGACGTATATATACGATTACCTGGGTTACTGCTCCAGCCGTATATTTACGTTTGGGCTGGAAAAAATTCTTACAGCGATAAACTGCTACCGTCGTATATATACGAGCAACGCCTACCAGATCATATTGGCCAATCCGGAAGTTTTTTGCGATTTACCGCAGAATTTTTTCGCAGCGATAAACTGCTACCGCCGTATATATACACACATTGCCTTTTAGAACACCAATTCTGAACGTTGTTGTGGTTTTTTTATTTTAAAGTCAATGCGTATGTACACGTGTTTTACACGTGTATGCATGCACTGACTGTTCTGTTTTTGATAAAAATATATGTTTTAAACAAAAAGGTCAAAAAAAACAATTTGATATGATTTGACGGGATTTAGCTTCATTATTTTACCCCACTGATAACAACAGTGGACTGCTCCAGACGTATCTATATGGAACGGCCGAAAAAATTGCGCACACAGCATGCACTCTCGTAAAATAAATGTGCAGTGAAAAGGTTAATGTGGCCTCGAATTAACATTTCAGAAGGAAAATTTAGAATGTTTTTTTTGTTCTTTGATGTACATATACTGAAGTGTCTTTGTTTTCAGCACGGCTTGGGATTTGATCCGTTCCGTTCGTTAAGCGATATTTGGACCCCACCGCGCGCCCCTCCACATCAATAGAAGATTCAATATAATTATAATATGTATTTGTAATAATTATTGTCAACAGCAAATCAGTAAAACGTCGCTTACAATGTTAAGGTTATTAAAGAGGTTGTGTTAATCGATGTGATCTTCATTCATGTCTCCTGACGAATTCTTGTGAAATACGTAACTATATATCGTGTTGACTTGGTTGTGTCATTTTTTTTACAAACGAGCAAATAAATGCTCCTGCGTTATGAATTTTATGATTTACTTCTTTTTTTTTACATTCAAACGTTTTTTAAAAATCAATATTTACGATTTGACAATCTATATTAATAAATGACAATTATGAATTACGTTTATATGTTTTTATTGTATTTAAAACTTTTGAAGTTTTGTTTATTTATGAAGAAAAAAAAGAAATTGAAAAAAGATCTGTTATGTATTTATTTTTTAGTATTTTATCCCTTCGGTAAGCGTGTGGGTCACTTATTAATTTTTCACTACAAAGAAATTAAGCATATAAGTACCTTGAGGCTTGGAGTACAGTCAAGTTTCTTTATAATATGCGGTCGGGATTTCCCCGTTATACAGGGTGAGTTCGATCACCCGTGTCAGTCGTTTTTTTCGAAAACGGCTAGTCGTAGAGAGTTGTGTCAAAAATTTGTATTATAAAAGTCCTAATAAAGAACCGAATGGTGATAATTTTTTTTCCGGGAAGGTCGGCTTCCCTATTAGTTTGCTCCAGAATGTCCAGAACTCCGGAATTATAAATGTAACGATAGGTCGAAAGTGGTATTGTTGAAAAGATCTTTAAAAAATAAGCAAGTTTTGTAGGAAAATTTTTTTTATTACTGCCACCCCTGTTAAGTAATATTTTTTTGAAATTACTAAATTAAAATGTCGTAAATCATAATAACGAACTTTTTAAAAGTCCTGAATTTAAAATCTAGTTACCTATCTATCGATCATTAAACATTGAACACTCACAGTATAACCAGAAGAGCTCAGTAGTATGTATTAAAGAGTAAATGAAAGACAGTTTGAACACTTGTGACAATGTCTAAGGTTGCTAGATTTTTAATGCCGACTTCGATCGTTATTATGAAAATTTGATTTAATAATTTCAAACGATTGTTACTTAACAGGGGTGGCAGTAATTAAATAATTTTTCCTACAAAACTTGCCTATTTTTTAAAGAGCTTTTCAACAGTACCACTTTCAACCTATCGTGCTTTCTAAAATTCCGGAGTTTTGAACATATAATAATTTATATTTATACTTATAGAAATTTATAGGGGTGGCAGTAATAAAAAAAATTTTCCTACAAAACTTGCTTATTTTTTAAAGATCTTTTCAACAATACCACTTTCGACCTATCGTTACATTTATAATTCCGGAGTTCTGGACATTCTGCAGCAAACTAATAAGGAAGCCGACCTTCCCAGAAAAAAAAATTATCACCATTCGATTCTTTATTAGGGCTTTTATAATACAAATTTTTGACACAACTCTCTACGACTAACCGTTTTCGAAAAAAACGACTGATACGGGTGGTCGAACTCACTCTGTATACATGTTTGAACCGCATAAGAAATTAGTGCAATTATCATCGCAAAATTTAATCATAGGGAAAAAATCAACCCAGAACGAGGGTAAGTTGACGCTATTTCTGCTTATAATGAAGCATTTTCTTTTCAATGTAAGTCTGGTGCATTGTTTATAGACGCTGATAACTTAAGCTGTCGAGCGTCTATAATCTACAACCTATCTGGTGCGTTGAATTTCTTCTAGTGGTGAAAGTGATCTTACATCTGTCCCGCAAGGGGTGCCGTACCTTGTCAAATAACGACGATAATTCTAATTAATAAAAAATGTAAAATAATTTGTTACTTCTCAATAAAATTAATGTAAAAAAATAAAGTTTGAAGGTAAACTTATATTAAGTTTTATGTAAATTTCTTAAAAATTTTCAAAGGAGTTTCCATTATGTCTTTATGCGATTTTGGATAACGGAACATATCCCCTAGTTTTCCAATTAGGAAGTTTCCATTGGACGAAAATACTAATAATGATACTAACACATCATTATAATAAAGATAACTTTAAACATTCTGAAAGAATTATTTTGACATCTTTAAATTCAACGGAGATATTCAATTTCTTGTACGTGGGGCCGCAAACGGAACTGATTTATGATTATGACGTCACGCTGTACAAGTATGCTGTTTCTTATATTAGTTTAATGAGCAGATAATTAATTATCTGTCAAAAATTTAGATCTGTCAATATTTTCCATCATCGACTGGTTTGATTTTAGTGTTTCCAAAACAATTTACGGGTTTAAAGAAAGATTAATCGGAAATTACCCTGTAATATTATGAAATTAGCACGCATACAAACTGAAAAAAACTCTTTTGCCATACCCACTACAAAAAAGCTACTTTCGATTTATGTATAGCGGCCTTTAATGAGTCAGTTAACAGGCAAGTGTGCGGAAAATGTATTTGCCGCACTAGCGCAGAAAACAACGGTTGCCATAGCAACGCCCGTTTATCCGCTCTATACGCCTGCGTGCGCCTGTCATTACTTACTTGCGCGAACTTCGCGGCATACTGTGGAAGGAAAGATGGCGACGCAAATGAACTGTCAGAATTTTTTGAAAATGACGTGAAAAGTAGGTATTTTGTAGTGGGTATGGTAAAAAATACCGTATATGTCTCGTACGTAGTGGTATTACTGCTCGTGTGACTGTAAAAACTCGCTGTCGCTCGTTTTTATATACTGTCATCACTCGCCGTAAAATGCTCCATTACATATCTAGACATACAATCTACTATTTAAAATATTGTGCCGAGTGACGTCACCCGCACTGAGAATTGTCAAATTCAAACTTTGAAGTAGCATAACTTTGTTGTTTTTAGAGATATTTCAAAAATTCTTTCGCCATTAATTTTGTAATTTTTTGAACTATAATTCAGACATAAAAAATAAAAAGAGGAAACTTCCTAATTCAAGTAATGTCTTTTTTTGTGCAATTTTTTATATGCGGTTTTCTGCAAACGCATCTACCACATAAAATGAGACTTGACTTCTTAAATACGCAGTCGGCGCATATCTTGAAACAAGTTGGCCATCCAAAGCGCGTTATTACGAATTTATTTAGGTTTAGAGTACTGTCACTTAGGGCTCTGCCTTACCGGGCTGCCATGGCAGCGTAACTGCTTGCGCTGTCCTGGTTTCTCTAGACTGCCAATAAAACTACCTAAAGAGATACCTACAGACAGGACCCACTTCCAAAAAATCAATTTTGCGGCTAACATTGATATTATTCAGTAATAAATATTTGCCGTGTTGTTGCTGACAGCACAACCAAGCTGGTCGCCCAACCAAGTGGAAGCCGGATAAGGTATCGTTCATATAACTACATGCATTTTGCTGGCAGCTCAACCAGTTGCGCTATCATGACAACCCGTTGAGGCAAGGCCCTTATCATAGACAGCGAAAAGTATTGGTGATCCACGCACTTACAGGACGATTTATATCATAAGCAATTTGTATAAACCTTTATTTATCGCCGTTTGTTGATTCTGTTAAATAAAAAGCCGCCATGGGCGTCGACAGGAAAAGACTGGAGGGGTCGTGATCCCCCCCTTGAAAATGATAATCTCATTAACTGTGAATTGACTTTTTTGTTTTTTAATGTTCGCTAACCCCTGCGAAAATTTTCTGCCGGTGCTCATGAAAGCCTCTATTGTTGTATAACCTTAATCGTTGCAAGAATTTCAAATTAGTTTCTGAAATAAGAATTGCAATAGTTAGCAAACAGAAACGTAAGAACTTACTGATCTGCTGTTTAGGTACACTGATAGGTTTTTAGGCGCCTACTTCGGGGGTTGCTCATCTGTTTATCTTTCATTTATTAACCTATCAAAATTAGATACTCATTTGTTGCCGAGCGTCTAAATGTACAATATTTCAATCATCTCTTCAACCTATTTTAGTGGGGCCGCCAAACGACGAATCCAACTTCAACCTTGCACTTTGTGATAGAGAGATGTCACTCGGTACGAATGTTGGTCGAACCCATATCTTCACTTTAAGATGTGAAGGCATTTTGGGCCTCGCGACCGGGCCCCTAGACAGGGTGGTTGCGTAACTTTCAGGGGCAAAGCGCCTGTAACTCAGCAACCGTTTCTCGCACAGATCTGGGGGTAGTCTCATTGGATTCAGCACACTCTATTTCATACGGGTCGCGGGGCCCAAAATGCCTTCACATCTTAAAGTGAAGATTTGGGTTCGACCAACATTCGTACCGAGTGGCATCTCTCTATCACAAAGTGCAAGGTTGAAACGCTTAACGGCCCCATTATTATGACTGTGTTAAAAATTATCATTTTTGAGAAAAAAAAGCATCTATGTAGATGGGTACTGCCAAACTTGACCACTAGGGGCGCCAGCTATACAACCACCTCGCTGTGAGGACAGTTCATGGTAATGTGTACAGAATAAGATTATTTAAACTTATATTGACAATGCCGATGTGCTGTGTTTAGCAATGTTCAAATCATAGAGGTTTTGTATATCCAAAGGGTCCGGAACTGAAAAAGAAGTCGTTGCTTGCTATCAGAAGGGAAAAAACTTGATTTCTCGCGCGTTTTTCTATGAAAACCAATGATAACTTAGTTACGAAATGTTACAATCACCACAAAACACCAAACCATAACAAACACTCTCGACGTACGTTTCGCCAACCAAGTTGGCATCATCAGGAGATGATTAAATCATCTCCTGATGATGCCAACTTGGTTGGCGAAACGTACGTCGAGAGTGTTTGTTATGGTTTGGTGTTTTGTGGTGATTGTAACATTTCGTATCTTTACACCAAAGGTTCCACCATTTTTTAGGTGGTTATATACCTGCCGCCATCTATATTACGTTTCTCATGTGCCCATCTCCATTGAAAAGAATCACTGTTTGGCGGCCGCGGACGGAGTTCATGAATGTAATGAAGTTACACTGTTCGGTTGGTGACTGGCTGAACTGATAAATACCCGCAGCTTGCCTGACGACGATCGAACTTTATAACCCCAATTGACTCCTAAGTTTGTGTTCCAGATTCAGAACTGTTTATTATGTAATAAACTAGAATCACTGTTTGCCGGATGGTGTTCATACATTAGGACCATCGTCGGCTGAACTAATTTTGCCCACTCATAAACTTTCATTCTAAATGCAGAAAACTCCTCATGACTTTTCCCATGTGTTTTTTGTACAGTATGGCCGTCACGCGTTCCAAATTCAGCACTACATATCTTTAAGTAGAGAATTATTACTGTATACTAAATGGCAATTCGAGAGTCGCCGGCCGAACTGTATAACTTTGTTCACTCACAAACTTGCGTTCCCGGTTCCATAGATGCGAAACTACAAATCACAGATTAGAACCACTATTTGCCGGACGGCATACATACAATTCGACCGGCGCCGGCCGAGCTGTACACTAACTTAAAAAAAAATGCGTATCACTGACTAGAAGCACTGTTTGTCACAATGGCAGTCGCACAATGCTCATACAGTTCGACCGTTGCCGAACGAACTGTATATTTTTAACTTCATCCAATCACAAACTGTGTCCCCAGTGCAAGAGTCGAAATAGTTCATGATTAACCCCATAGTTGGCGCCTGTTTAATTGATCACCTAAATACAGCATCCTATTGGCATAAAATGAGCATTGAGGGCTACCATATTTTTATTCGTCAGATAGCGCTAGTGGTAAGTAAGATATACGTCAAATATTGGCATTTTTTATTCGTCAGATGGCGCTAATGGCAAAGAAGGTATGTCAAAGTTTAAGAGTTATCCATTATTAATGAATAAATAATTTAAAAAATACAAAACTGCGATTTAGCCGTTAATGATTGAATGACAGCTATTTCACTTGCTAGTGGCGAAAAATGTAAACAGTACTGACATTTAAATGGCATTAAAAAAATTGATAAATTGTGTTTTAAAGACCACCAACAGCTAAGGTTATTTAGGCCTAGCACCAATTCATATTTTCAATTCATTATTTTTTTTAATAATAAATTGAAAATCCAATTGACACTTTTACCAGCTCTCGGGCTAGAGCCCAGGAACTGGGGACTTGTAATAGAGGAACCATAGCAACGCCATGTAAACAACAGCACTGCTACACGCTCGGCTATTCAAATGGCATAAAAGTGACATATACCTCACTTTCTAGTGGTGCCATCAGGTGGTAGAAAAGAAGTCTGGTAGTCCTCATTAGTGACATTACCAATAAGAGGTCTCGTCAGTTCTATCTATGGTAGCCCAACCGCTAGGAGCGCTAGTGGCAATAGTCTGGCTGGCTTATACTGCATATGGCACTAGTGTATTAAAAAAGAGATAAAATTTTACAGGCACATGCGCCATCTATCGGATGGGCTACTAATTTCCATTTTAGTTTTTTCTAAATATTAGTCCAAGAGTTGGTGAACATTTTCACACATGAGTTTCTATCGATTGAAATTTTGTAGGAAAGTAATTTTTTTATTGCAAGAAAGGTATGGACAACCTCGTTGGGCAAGTCCTAGATTAATAATGGACAAGTCGGGTCCTGAGCTATCCCACAATTTTTTTAAATACTATTTTCTGTTTTTCTGGACATTAGGACCGCCAGATCCGCTTGGCTGTCAACATTTTTTCTTTCAATATTATTAAAAATCTTCTGTAAAATTTCCAGGCAAACTTAATGCAAATTTTCAAAAGTGCAACTTTAACACCGCCTGTCAATAGGCTCGGACTAGCCAAATTGCCTGGTAAATGTTTTTTAAATTTGAATAGGTATGCCGTATGAAAAACAGTTATCAAAATTTCAAGCAATGGAATTAATTTTTTCCTATTTTTGCTGCAATTTTCAAAAATTAATGGCTCAGAACTCAAGTTGCCCAGCGAGGTTGTGTATTAATTTCTTTTTCTGCAATAAAAAACTACCTTCCTACAATATTTCAATCGGTAGAAAGTCATTTGTGAAAATATTCAATAATAGCTCTCAGCGGGAAAATTTGCATTAGCGCCTCTATCGGCCGGTCGCGGAACTGGTGAGAGGCAGACAGTAGAACATGTCTGGTTTGTGGTTAAAATAATTTTGTGTCTGACACAAAACTAATGTCCGAAAACAACAACCTATTTGACACTTCATGACTATAGTCTATTCATTTCCAAGATAGAGTACCTAAATTGAAAAAATACATTCCAACAGTGAATTACCTACAGCTTACAACAAAATAAAGAGGTAAATATGGTCCAGTACATTTGAGAAATTTAAAATTCTCCCGACAACTCAAGAAACAAAGGGACACGAGCTAAACACGCACACAGGTCACTCTATCTTGAAAATGAATAAACTATACACCTATCTTTGTCTCACCAGTTCCGCGACCGGCCGATAGAGGCGCTGATGCGAATCTTGTCGCCAATTGGCTTTAATTCAAGGTTAGTAGAGCATAGGTTGCCTCATTCCGATAGATAGTAGTGGGGGGATGACGTCACTCAGAATATACCATGCTTGCTCACTTCAATAGAAAAGATCAGACCATGGACGCTGCTAATTTTTGGAAATAAAAATCACAGTAACCATGGTAGTGTGATATGTTTTTTCAATACTTAATAGAAACATGATTCTTCTGTTAGTGAAAAAAATATGATAAGTTGTCAATTTTGCGATAATAAAAAATGGTGGAACCTTTGGTGTAAAGATACGGTGATTGTAACATTTCGGAATTTTGCGATAGCTGTTATGTTATGGTGTTTTGTGGTTATTTTTAATATTTTGTGAATATAAATGATAAAATAATTAATTTATCAATTTGTTAGTTAATTCTATTCGTTTCTTAAATTTAAAAAAATAGGTAATTAACAAGATCTGCCATTTCTTGAGCATTATTTAATTTTTTGTTTGTTTATATTATAGATATTAAAACCTAAATTTTGTAATAAAAATAAAAATTATCCTATTTTTTATCATCTATTCTTCTATTTATTGCCTCCTGCCAATTTTAAGAAAAAATCTGCACAAAGCACCTAATATAAATAAGCATAATCTTCAACAATTTTTGTACTTGATTTAAACTAAATTCTAGCTGACGTCATTCCCGCGCTTATGCTGATTGGTCAGATGGAATGAGGCAACCTGTACTCTAATAACCTTGGCTTTAATTAATATTTAGTCATATGCTATTGGTCAACAAGATACAAATTGTCATAGAATGTCGAATTTAAATGATCACTCCTATTACCTAAGTTATCGACATTGCGTAATGCTTAATGAAATTATGATACAAATTGCGACTATGATACTAAAATGCTGAATTATTTTTTTTTGTAAAAAATACACGTTTTTTTGTACGTTTAGAAAACTGAGTTGACTTTTTAGAATTTTAAACCAAATGAGTTGAAGCACTTGCGAGTAAACAAAAATTGCATTAAAATTTTTTTACACGATTTAAATGGCGTTAAATTATTATGCACTTGAGTCATAATTTTATTATTTTTTTTACTTTTATTTGATAAAGTGTAAAATCGTTGTAAAATGTAAGTCGTGTATCGAAAAGATAGGACTTCTGACTTCAAATTTACCTTTGAAAATATTTCGCGCGGTCGATATGCAGCAGGGCTGTCGTGAAAGGGAAATGGTCTCGGCGCAAAGAATTATTTAAATCGTAAATATTTGAACTGGGCCTTCTGTCGGGCCTCGATACTTTGCGTCAATTGTTTCCCGTTCCCTTTATGTTGGCGGCCCTGGTCTGCGAAGGCAACGCATTCTGTATTTATAAGTAAAACAAATTACAATATTATAATAATTATATTGTATGCGAATACAATAAAGAAGTGTATGTGAAACATTTTTATTTTTATTTCAAACCTTAGAAACATTTCCAAGAGCTTGGTGTTTAGGTACTATTGTGTGCAGGGCCAATTTGAAGCTGATTGGATCTGTTTGAACCCCTCGCTCGCAGACTTCGCGCGTTGGGAATTAAAAAATATATATAGGTACGTAGAGGAGAGGTAATTTATACGCTGGAATTTGGAAACTGGGGAGGGGATATTTTTGTAAAATACTATAACCTTAATTAAACGATGTAAATGGAAATTAAAAAAGTGCCGCAGTATACAGATAGCCCCCTTAAGTAGTCGCTACGCCCTTAACGAGCGACCCTTACAGCCGTTGAGATATTAAAACTGGAAAGTTGACATTTCGAGCCCGTCCAATGCGAGCGGCGGCATGCATCTGTATTGGTGCACACACACACACACACACACGTCTTGCTGAGGTCGGATGCTGCGGGACATCACAAAGGCAGGGGTTGAAAAAAATAGAGATGCTTGACCAGTACAGTCATTATTATTATTATTATGCACACATCTCGTGTTATAATAATACATTTAAATGTCCAGTTTTTTATATCAAATTTAACGGACTTCTCTACGGTCTACAATAAAAAACGATTGATTTCTTCGTTAGTGCATGGTAACAGCGTTTCTCAAGCTTTGGGTAAATTTTTAATGGGTCGCGAAGGAACTGGTAAACTACCGAAATAAAAATAGACATAAAAAAAATTGAAAAAAAGTGTCTTAAGTTAATTTCAAAAATTAATAATGAGGTTCTGAACTTAAATTTTACATACATAGGTAGGTACTTTAAATAAAATTCAGAAAAAAATGTTGCTGCATTTAGTACAGCATTGTTATCTTACTTGAAAAAAAAAACACTTTGGAAATTAACAAAAGGGGTTTAAATTATTTAAAAAACTAGCGGTCCCGTCCGGCTTCGCCCGGGTGCTAAGAAAGCCCGGGTGTAATACACTAATCACTCGTTTCGCTCGTTCGCTTGAATATTATAAATACACTACTCATTCGCTTCACTCGTTCGCTTGAATATTATAATTACATTACTCACTCGCTTCGCTCGTTCGCTTGAATATTATAAATGCACTACTCACCCGCTTCGCTCGTTCGTTTGAATATTATAATTACGAACAAATTTGATTACCATAAAAAAAGTTATGGTGAGTCAACCTTAAAAGATAGACATATGCTGTCGCGGACTTTTTTTTAGAACTTTTAAAGGGGAACAATTCCGTCTTCTAACTTTAACCATTTACGCAGCGGAAGCTCTCAAAAGGAATAATTTTTCCCGTTTTTGCAACATTTTTTATGAATGCTCCGCTCCTATTGGTCGTAGCGTGATATTATATAGCCTTCCTCAATAAATGGGCTGTTTAACAAAAAAATGTTTTCAAATCGGACTGGTAGTTACTGAGATTTGCGCGTTCAACCAAACAAACGAACAAACAAACTCTTCAGCTTTATAATATTAGTATAGATTACTTTTAAAATAAAATAAATAATCGGGTACCTACGACTTCAAAAAAATATGTTAGGTTGCGCTGCTCTATAAGACTAGGCGCGCATGAATGATAAATCAATCGGCCTATCGAATTATGAGATAGTATATATAATGACAACGGGCTTATATGAAAAAGCGCGCATGAAATCGGCTGATTTTACAAAGTGACCATATATGGTTTACCGTTTAAAGACCGACTTAAAAATCAGTTGGATTTTTAGTTCATATAAATAAACATAAAGACCAGCTTCCCAATCCGGCTTCGCCCGGATACAAATAACTATTTTCGCTCACTCCTCATTCTTATTTTGCCATAGCGTCAGGCGTATATTTTACGTAGGGGCTGAAGGGGCTATAGCCCAGAGTAGTAAATAAAAATAAAAGACTTAAAAAACATCCTTCAAAAAAGCCACTAAAAAAGTGGAAAATAATAATATTTTGAGTTCAGCGCCAATTGAATTGCTAAAACTTTTAATATAAGTATCTATGTTCATTTTATTAAATTGATGCCGACCTCAAAATTTTATTATTTTCCTCACTTTTTAGTGGCCATTTGAAGGAGGTTTTTTTTTAAGTTTTTTATTTTTATTTCCTTTTTAGTACGTAGTTTGAATATTATTTATACCGACTTCTGTCTTGATATTTGATTACTAAACTAAAAAAAGAAAACCACTTAACCGATTTTAGTAATATTTACGTAGAACTACCCTGCAGATATGTCCTATTGAATAAAACAAGAATTATCAAAATCGGTTCACAAATGCAGGAGATATGAGGTGACATACATAATATACATAACATTAAATTAAAAAAATACATAATAACAAAAATCAGTCGAACTACTGAACCGATTTAAGTAAAATTTATATAGAACCATCCCAAAGGTATGCCCTATTAAATAAATAAAAAAAGAATCATAAAAATCGGTCGTGTAGTTTCTGAAAAAATCGCACACATATGCAAACATATACTATAGGGAAACAAAGAATATAACCTTTATTTTTTTTAAATCGGTTAATGAGTAGTGCGACAAAGATAAAATGCAATCATGGCTAGGTAAGTGAATTTAAATATATGACCTCTTTGTTACACTCATTAAAAATCTATACGACTATACTTCTTTGTTACACTCATATTAGATGCTTTTTTTGCTATTCTCAGATTTGATTTGGAACAGTCTGTATATCCAAAGGCCAAAGGATCAAGAAAACATACTTCTTATAAATAATTAATGGTAATAATTAAAACAAATCGAAGATTATTAGATGTACTTAAATAAAAGAAAAATTTGAAAGCGTGTGCAGATTGAGAGAGCGGAGCACTTCGTTTAAAGGGATACCTCATTACATAACAATTGCACGCAGCATCCCTTTAAACAGATGACCGTTCGTCCGGTTTTCAATTTCTCTGTTCTTGTTTTGTGTGTCCAGTTGACCTTACAAAGTTTACCAACGTATTCTAAACGGATTTATCATTTCATTTACATATAATATTTTTATTGTAGCCAAGTCAGTCTGGGAACAAACCGTCTTCAACAAAATGGACTCTTAATTAAAAACGTATTTTTGTCATAACTATAATCAATACTATTATACAAAGTATAAGTAGGTACCTAATATTTTTTTAAGGCCACCAATCAGCACCAATTATTATTATTTTTACTTAATAGTAAAGCTGTAACGAATATCCCGCATTCGCATTTGCAATATGCAAAAAATTCGCTAATTTTTAACATTCACATTCGGTTTCGCAACTTTTATTGTGAGTGTTTTGCGTGCCAGGTTATTATACTTGAGGCAAGCTAGAAGTCTTTCCCGCCCTAGGACGTACAGCCGCCCTTTTCTGCGAACTTCTCAGCTTATATAGAAATGTGAAATTGTACGAAAATCGGCATTGCGTCTGGTTCCCAGAGTCATAAATGAAATAAATGTCATAGTTGTATTTTTTAATTGTCAGAGACAAAGTAAGGCAGCCATATTCATACAATATAGTTACAGGGAACTACACGTCATTAACTTTCTCTGATAGTTATAGGACCATATAGAGTTTTCTTAATGCACGCCGTGACCGTCGCGCCTCGCGCACGTGCTTAAGTTATGGACCGTTCTAAAGATTGTTGACCCCCCTCTCCCCTGTAACGCGCCGTAACGTTTCGCTTTAACCCCCCCCTCCCCGCCTCCCAAACGTTACGTAACACGTCCAAGTGACATTTTTACCTAAAACTGTCAATTATGTCGCGCAAAATACCGGAAAATCACTAGAATAATAACGCGTTGCTTGATCTTCCTCCTTCCTTGTAACACACCGTAACGTTTCACAAGACCCCCCTCCCCCAAACTGCGCCTGAACGGCCCCTTAGATAGCGGACGCATGATTGGCCGCCTCTAATATTTGGCAGTCCTAGGCCTGGCCCTAGTCGACCTTATAGAACGTCCGCCACTGGTTATTAGAGTGCCCGCGGTGAGAGATGAAGCCAGGCACGTCATCAATAATATGCTAGTGAACGCCTGCTTGCCCACAGACAGTGCCGTGTACACAAAACTGCACATTGGGTTTTATGACGTTAGGTACAATTTTGGCAAACTGCTATTCATGACAATAAACAGCCAATAGCAAGCTAGAAGGCGGGCGCAATGCATTCACGTTACTATGACGCGGTGGCTTCATCTTTCGCCGCGCGAGGTCTACTACATGTCTGCGTCGTGTCGCGTTCTGATTGGGAATAATAATAATAATATAGATTATACATAACCATTTATAACGTTACTAAATTGTCTGATATTTATTCTATAAATAATAGTAATTTGAGCTTTTTGTAATTTTATTAACATAATAATCTAATGTGTAAAAATCATTTGAAAAATTAAATATTCGAAATCGCATACTTATTCACTTTTACATTCGCAATATGAACTTTTTTTTCAATTTAGTAGGTATACCTACTTATAACGAAGTTTACAACCCAAGTTGCCTAATATGTACTTAATAGTACTGAACATGGAAGTAAAAATTCATTGTTCTGTGTTAATGAATAATTTGATCGTGTCCCGCTAATGGCTAGGTACATGCCTATTTTATCAATTAATAAACTACAAGGTTCACATAAAATTGAACTAGCTGCAGATAAAATAATGATAAAAAAACTCTGTACAACTAAACTTATATATCTCTCTCGCGTGGAAGTCACCCCTTGCCTTGCACCCACCAATTTCATTCACAAATGGGGTGGTTCTCGACTACTGTGTAATCTATATGCAGTGCATCGTGGAAATATAGTGAACTAAAAACGAACGGGACACTTTTCAAATCTAAAATGAATCTTAAAAACATGTGAAGCAGTCGAGAAACACGGTCGGATTGAAAGTGACGTAACATTGGTTAATTGGCACGACCGGCTTTACTGAAAGTGCAACACGTGCATTTTAGTCGTTTGGGACGACAGCAAAAAAGTAAGGACAAAACTTTTGAAAAAAATATTTATAAAAAATAAAATTTCATTTGCCCACTGTCATTCTTTACATATACTAATTAGACCGAGAGCTCGTGTCAATTTTTTGGTGTTATTTATTCAAGGCCCTATTTTTGTGAAGATGTTAAGGGATTAAAGTGCCCTGAGTAAGGGATTTTGCTAGATAGCGGTATGGGTGGTATGCAGACCGCCCCCAACATGTGACAAAAAAAATGGTCACAATTATTGTTGCTTCAAGGCTGAAATTGTTTGTATAGCTTGTCGGTGAACTCAACATGTAACAAATGGTCACAGTTATTATTGCTTCAAGGCTAAAATTGTTTGTATAGTTTGTCGGTGACCCAATAATGTCATTATAATATTTGCAGATCGATTGGTCAGTATTAAAGAAGTGGCAGATCACCCTAAACGTGTCATGTACTCGACGAAATTTACATTATTAGTTCAAGGTTCAAATTTTAATATGTTATTACGGCGACTGTTTTAAGCATACATTTCAATTTGCAGAACAAAATTTCGATATTAACCCTCTTGCCAGTGGCGGCGCGTGAACATTTTAAATGGGTGTTCTGCAGAGTCAACCCGGAGATTGGAGTAGCCCCCCCCTAATGAGGGACCCTCGAAAAAAAATTCAAAAATACATTTGATGCAATTTTTAAGTGTATTTTTTGATCTGAATAATTTGTCTATACATTATACAATGATTTCGCTAGCGCTAAAATCGTAAATAAAGTGATTTTTATAGCAATATTTTTTATTGTATTAAAAAAAAGAGAGTGTGTGTACTACGTACGCACGTCAGAAGCTATACTTCTTTTAGGTAACAAAACAAAAATAACTCTGAACATTTTATCCCGCATGCCAGTACTAAACGTTTGTAAAAAAGACGATAAAATAATAAAATAAAGATATTAAATAAATTAATTTAATTTAATAAATTATTAATTTATTAAATATATTTATTTATGACATTTATATCTAATCATTTATTAAAAAAAAAAGGAAGTTTGTATTGAGATTTGAACCCGAGACCTATTGCTTATACAGCCACTACGTTACCGCTACACCACGAAGATACCTTACTGCATTGCTATATAATACGGTATTATAACCAAGAAAAATAATACTGTACTAAATTCTGCGGACGCGTTTCGGCTTTTACGCGTATAAATCTGTCTCATTTTTACTAAGTCATCTCTCTTTAACACATTGGATTTTGGTTGGATTTAGGTGCAACACAAACTGCAGGGCCTCCTGCAGGACAGTTTATAGAATATAGGCCTGCGGCGTGCCGTCATTCATAATAATGCTATGTGATTATGAAATTAAAACATATTATGCAGATTTATACAATATTTTTTTTAAATGTGCGTTATTTTCTGGCAGTGGGCAGCTCCGCAGCTCTCATAGAGGAGCCGCCACTGCCTCTTGCAGAACGATATAAACACCTAGGCGAGCAAGTTTCCCTCTAAGAGAGGGGGTTAATACCGACATTTTGTTCTGCATATTGAAATATATGCTTAAAACAGTCGCCGTAACAACATATTAAAATTTGAACCTTGAACTAATAATATAAATTTCGTCAGGTAGGTACATGACATGCTTAGGGTGATCTGCCACCCCTTTAAAACTGACAAATCGATCTGCAAATATTATAATGACATTATTGGTTCACCGACAAGCTATACAAACAATTTCAGCCTTGAAGCAATAATAATTGTGACCATTTTTTTTCTTACATATGTTGGAGGCGGTCTGCATCCCTCCCATACCGCTATCTAGCAAAATCCCTTACTCAGGGCAATTTAATATGCCTCCTTTAACATCTTCACAACAATAAGGCTTCGAATAAATAACACCAAAAAATTGTCACTAGCTCTCGGTCTATATGTTAGTCTTAACTTAATTTATTTTTAGCAACCATTTTTAAGAAGCTACTAAAATTTTTCATTGATTTACATCCAACTTAATTTTCAAAGCGCTGCTCTAGCCTGATTTGGTGATGTATCATAATTCATAGATGCCGGTCGGCTGCAGCTTGTGGGTATAAAATTAGTGGTGTCATTTGATCAACAGATCACTATACCGGAGTCATGTGTAAAGCTTTGCTGCCACGGGACCTTTAGATACATAAGACATGCTTTGTTCTTTTTTCTCGGACACGTTTCCCTATGTGCATCTCTTTCCATCCTTCTCTATTATGATGTGCTTCAACGTACAGTGCCACCAATGTAAAAAGTGCCGACGTAGGCGACTTGATTTCTGAAAGCTTATTTCATATTGCTTGAAAAGTGCATCTCGAATACATTTGACCATAGTAATAGTTATTAAAAAAAATTACAGGTTGTTCAATAACAAAACCGACAAACTTCAAGGGGTAAAAGAACACATCAAAAATCTTATACATATTGTTATAAAACTGTTTTCTGAGTTGGCGAAATAAATATTTATTTACAATAATTAAAAACACAATAATAATGTATGCAACAACGAAAAGTCAGTTCTAACAATCGACACAAGTAAACAATAACTAAACAGTAATTTTTAAACAAAGCAAAACAAAACAATAAATAGCACTTAACTATATACAATAATTCGTAATTATTAGCACTACAATAGTATTTATTTTATCAATTTGGTTATTTATATCACGGCACTATTTATATTACTGATCCATCGTAGACTTGAATGCGTGACTCACCGTTGACTGATTCCCTCACTCACTCCTGCTGGCTGTTTATATATGCTGCGTGGTGTAAGCCTAGTGCGTTCTCGCTTTCTCTATAACTTTCGCGCAGGTAACTAGTTGTTACAGTAAGCAGACCCCGTTTTTCAGAACTCTTGCCTGCCGTTTATATACAGGGTGATCCGTAACAATATTATGTCGTATCAAAAATGTGGAATGATCTACCTAGTCATGTTAAAAGTTATACTAAAAATAATTGTTCAAAATGTATTTATAATAAACTATTGGCAGAGCAACTGGGGTAGGAATTTTTCTCTTAGTTTATTTTCAATTCAAAAATTTTGTAATGTAAATTTTTACGACCAAGGTAGAAGATCAATGCATGTTGAACCGTGCCTTTTGTACGCTTACCTATTATGTACAATGACATCTATTATTATTATTTGAACTAGACAATGCGTTGTTACGACGTTACAAGCACCAGATACATATTTTATGCAAAAACACACACAGAATTTCAATCGAAAAGATGAATCCCTCAATCTCAGTAAAACCTGTACACCAGCACTCCGACATACAAAACCAATGACCAATATCGTACAAGGACGGAATACGACCGAGCAGAGAACTCACCCCCACCACTACACACTGCGCAGTTGACCAATTACAGAGAGACGGAGTACAACCGAACAGAGAACACACTGACAAAGAAAGGAGGACACCAGTCACTGACACACTGACCTGTGAGCCGTCAAGGAGGATACTTCGACCGCTGCCACATCGCCTTTGAGAATGTCTAGCGCAGTTGTAGATGAAACGTCAGGTAGAAATACCACCGGACCACGGCCTACAAGCCTGGAAACCATGAAGACTTGGAACAATGCCGGCCGTGAAAGCTTGCACACCTGGATAAAATATTTTAGACGCTAATGACCTCTGTTGTCGAGCGTCTATAATCTACAATTCAATTCGATAAAATATTTTATTTATTTAATATGACTTAGACACACAAACAGCAACTATAAAGCATTATTGCAAAAGAAATCAACAGGTTATGTTATATAAATTATAAAGCAACCTTTCTGCATTGTTTAGAGAAATCTTTCTTTTTTTTTGGGTAAGGGCAAATGAAAATTTTTATAACCTTAAAATCTACAATTTAAAAGTGACAGTTTTTTAATAGCCGCCACATTTCATTGGATCTCTAGTCAAACTGGCCAATTACTAGACAGTGACTCGATATTATACTGGCCAGCGCCTGGCAAAAGTCTAGTCAAACTAGCCAGTCACTAGACAGAAACTAGATTTCATTTCTACTAGGGTGTTCATTGTCTTCAATGAAGGCTGGGGGCCCTTTATATCCATGGGCCCCTGGGTTGCAGCCCAAAAAGCCCTTATATAGATCCGCCCCTGTGTGGCGGTGTGTCATATTATACTACTGCTACTAAGTAATAATAATTTATAGTGAACTTAATTAATATGTGAAGGAAGCTACCGTACTAATGTTGATCGCACTGTACATTATCAACACACGCACTGCCCTATAGCTCATAGTTTTCCCCTAAAGAACACTCGCCCTGTTTGTGCATAAGCGGCGACTAAAGGGTGATGAAACAACCCCTGAACAATTTTACGAGTGCTGCAAGTTTGACGACGGTCGAACTGTATGAACGCCTTATCCTTATCAATCCAACTCAAGGTTGTGATTGGGTAGTAAATCAACGATGGCCGAACGGTATGAACACTGAACAGCCTTCGGTAAATTGTATGAATTTAGTTCGATAAACAGGATTCTAGTTTTGCATCTATGCAACTCAATTTGTGATCGGGTGAAGTTATCGACGACGGCCGAACTGTAAGAACGACCTTCGGTAAACTTTATTAGCTTCGTCCGATAAACAGTGATTTTAGTTCATCCACGCGGAAGCCGAAAAATAAGTTTGTAAGTCCGGCTGACATTGATATCCAGTCTTGCATCCATGGAACTTGGAAGATCAGTTTATGGGTGGGCCGATGACGATTGATTAGAATTCTTAATGAAACTAAAGCAATTGTGATTGAGTCAAGTTATACAGTTCGACCGAGCGAAGCGACGGCGTGGTGCAGTGGTTTGGAGTGTCGAGTGGATTATGCTCGATTGATAAATAGATGAGCAACTCAGCAACCCCCTATAATAATGAATGAAGACGGCGCTTATGTGTGTGAGTGTGTTGGTACAACCATAGAGCACCTCTACACAGGCATGTACACACACAGAGAAACACGGTTGTGTAACTTTATACTCGATGTTCTCGTCTCTCAGTACGGGACAGAACGTCCCGTTGGAAAGTCATGATCTGTGAATTGCTTGCTTTGGTATATTATTAATGTATGCGTTTATTACGCGAGTCAGTCAGTCAATTGGTATTGATATATAGACATATAATGATGAGTGAATTTAACTAACTCGATGATTCGTTAAGCGAAGTATAGTTCGCGGTGTTGTCGGTGTCGATTCGGAAACAGTCAAAAAAAAAAAGATTAAATGGGCAAAGATTAACGGCAACAAGTGCATTATTGTTGTTTAAAGGTGTTGTGTTTTTGTGTGTACTAAACTGTTACAGGTGTACAAAAAGGTGCATCGGTCCTTTTTTAAATTAGTTGCAGCTGTAATAGGTACCTACTTTGCTACCTTAATTTCTGAATAATGCATTTGGTTTTGTTGTTGTGTTGACTGTTGATTCATAATAACAATAATGTCAACAACAGTCGTCAACACAGAAAGATCGTCGCGTCGTAAAACCAACAACAATGATTCCAATCAAGAAAAGAACGAATCGATCAACAATCAGTCAAACGTCAACAATAGCAGCGGTGCCGTTAAGCGCGCCAATAAACGTAAATCAACAACAAATGCAGTACGCATGCGTCAAGAACAAAACAATAACACGACCAATACGAATGATCATACGAATAAAAATGTGCAATTCTCCGAAAGCGATAGCAAAAAGCCGAAACTGGATACGAAAACTGAAATGTTCGAGAAATATCAACCGTGGGTGATAAAGACTTATGGCGATTTGTCGAAAACAAAAACTGTGACGGTTAGAAAGTATTCGCGTATTTTGAAAACGTTGCGCGGCGAAGAGGTTAACAGTGCGGACAGTTCCAAGTTTCGGTTTTGGGTCAAGGCCAAAGGGTTCCACGTGGGGCGTCCTGACGGTTACGATGCTAAACCGGCCGATACGATTGTCGGCAGGTATAGCGTGTGCGATTTTGATGATGCGGGCCAAAACGAACTGGTCGAAAGCCAAATACAGCAGAAAGATGTTGGCACGGAGATTTGTGGGTCGGCGAAAGATCCGCCACTTTATGTGCCAACCGTACCAGTCAAGGTAAGTCTACAATTTTATGTTTTTTAGTCAAATGAAAGATTGAGATTTATTATCCCAGAAAACAAACGAGTATAAGTATTAACTCGGTTTGGATATTTTAAAGATAAAAATGTAATTGAATATTTATGTGCTTGGATATAGGTATCTTTCATTAATAAAAACTACTTGACCTATTGCGCAAATTCTGTGCTTCGGTCGAGCAAAATTAAAGATATTTGAAATTCGCTGCTTCTAAATGATATTTTTTTATGAACCATGAAAATCGAATTCTAAGTTGAAACTTCAACGTTTTAAACAATATTTTTGACAGTATTGTGTGATTGCACAAACGTATCTAAATGTCTCCCACTTCTGTCAAGGTACGACTATACGAACTACGAATAAGACTGACTGAAAAAAGCCCACTGGCCACTATCTACCGAACCGATGTTTTACGGAACCGTAAAAAAATCTCAAGTATAAAAACTATTTATTTAAATAGTAGAACTTTGAAATATCTTTTCTACTTTTTGGTGCGTTGATATATACGGATGTTTTTTGTTTTTAAAAAAATATATTTTTTTAATTTTCAAATTTTTTATAGTAAGTACAGTAGAGTCCGTCTATTACGACTTCGTTTATAACGACTAACCGTTTTTAGCGACGTAAATGCAAACTTAAGTTAGGTTTCATATATAGACGTACTATGCGTATTTATGCGTCCGCTTTGTGCGTCGTCCAGTTAATACGACATAATGTCGCCGGTCCCTTGAAAGTCGTTCTATCCGGATTCTACTGTATATTATACGAGTATTAAGTATATTTAAATTTTAAACGGGTGGAGACACGTTTTTCCACCATCAACACCGTCACTTCCACCATATATTTATTATTTCCATTTTTTGTTATATATAAATATGAACATTTGGAAGAGGGTGAAAACCAGTTGCAAGATTTTTTTTTACATAGATACATACAACATACTAGTTAAGCTATATATAGGTAATATAAGCGTGTTAAAAATGAAATAAGTACTGCAGTATCTATCTATAAAGTTGGTATTTCTTTATAGACGCTTATGGTCTCAGTTGTCGAGCATCTATAATTGTTATTTATTATTATAGACGCTCGACAACTGAGCGTTTATAAAAAAATACAGTCTTTTTCTCTCACTGCAGTTAATTATTTATTTTATATCAGCAGTACCAAGGGCGTGTGCAGAATTTTGATCGAGGAAAAGTCATGAGTTATGAAATCATACTGCATTAGGTCATAAACGATAGTCCAAACGGCAAACGTTCTAAGTGCAATTCGGGGAACAGGCGCCAAAGTTACGGGAAATAAAATGGGATCAGTATAAAATAGGCTTCGCATGAATTTTCATACTTTATTCCATTATTCCAGATCCCAGTGGGGGGCAGCTGCTCTCCCCTGTCCCCCTTATACGTACTGCTATCATTGTCAAAAATCAAAGTACCTAATGAAATTAATAAAATCGTTTTAAAAAGTTAATGTATTTACAAATATAGAAATTCTGTTTTTTGTAGTCATTATATTGTTTAAAAGAAATTGAAATGAAACGGGGATCGATCAAAGAAGTTACCCGATATCAAAATGGTCGCCAGTCCGGGCCTGCTCATCTAGCAGGAGAAGGGGACGCACTATTGAAACGCGGCGGGTAATGTGTTAGTGTTCTGTACAATATTTCGTTTTGACGAGCTGTCAGCGATCAGCAATCAGCAATGTTAATGGCGTGCTGCTGCTGGCTGACTTATGTAAGCTATTCTGAAGCAGAGCTTAAAGTTCAAGAACTGTGACACCGGCCGGTTGACCGTATAGCGTCGTCTGTTACGTGTTACGTCCGGTGCGGTCCCAAAGCCGGCTACTTCACCGCAGCGCCGCACATACACACACACACACGTGCCGCACCCTTCACTCCCACAATATTACATCGTGGAGCTAACAATAGGCGGAGCTCTCTGTAATACAGTTTTAGAACATCATGCGTTAACATATCAGTTTTCTTTTTACAAGCTTTTATTTAACTTGCAATGCATGTTTGTGTGTTTGTTTGTTTAGGTCAAATCTTGCAAGTCAATTTTGAACGACTTCCACGTATCCGATCGATTTGAAATTTTGTACACATATGTATTCCCGATGACAACACATGAATAAATAAATAACAATATATGAGTTAGGTAATTGTGGACAACAATATGATAATTATTAATTAATTCAACTATGAATTTTTAATCCACAAGGCATCCACTAGGTAGTGAATAGTATTTCTTAACAAATCAGTCAACATATTATGCCATCATGATTGTTAAACGTCAAATGATTGTTATAAGATATATAAGGAAAAATTCAGAAGCCACTGTCCCGACAGTGGCTTCTGATTTTTTTTTTATAAAAATCGGTTCAGCCGTTTTTTTTAAATTATTGTTAAAAATAAATAATAATTATATTTTAATGATTAAAATGATTACTTTTCTGTGTAATATCTAATTTAATTATTGTTATTAAATATTTATCAAACTGGGAAGTTCGTCGTGTGGACCTCAAGGGTCGCACTTTAGTCCTAATAAACGACCCACCTCACGTCTTGTTTATTTACCTATAGCCGCCTATAGCATTGCTATTGATGACGCGCGTAATAACACTTTCGTTGCATTTCCAGCATTTTAGTCCTCAAATAGGTGAGCCAGTGTTGCCTAAGAAGTTTTACTTCAAAAATGTAAGGAGGAGAAAAAAATAGTTGATCAGACTTCTTTAAACACAAGTAAATTACTCTATTTCTAATAAGTCTAATAAGCCTTGATTACCTACAACAAATATTTCATAATTTCTTACAACTTTAAAAGCAAACTTTTAAGAAATTATGAAGACGTTTTAGAATATCCATATAAGTTTTAAATCTTCAGAGATATATTACAGAGTTATAGCGTAATCTATTCAACGCCAGCAAGCGCATGAAATAGTGAAAACTATTTATGTCAAACAATAGCGCTGTCTGACGTTTCCTAATATAGACTATGAAATAGTAAGAATATTACATATAAGTTATATTTGATTTCAATATAAAAGTCTTAAGGTACGTGCAGTATGGAGCTGGGATTCTAGATGGTAGCATAGATCATAGTAGGTATAGGGCTTGCTTAAATTAATGCATTGTTATATATGCAAGCGTACACAACGAAGCAGTGAGTGTAGCAGGTATAAGCGCTGTTACATGAGCTGGTAGATTCAAGAATGTATCTCACCATTATTTCAGCGTGCTGACTACTACAATCAACGTGGACAGCTGTCAAATGGCCGTTACAAGTTTCGCAATAGATGTAACTAGTTTAATAAGTGAAATTTTGCCAGTTTTTATTTAATTTGTTTTGAGTTTTTTCTAAGACGTATTTAAAAGTGTTAGGTTCCATACGTAAATATTCAAAAAACCGGTTTGGGTAAAATTTTAATTCTTGGTTTAGATAGTTTTCTATTAATAGGGTGGACATGATAGCTCCTACCCAAATTTGTATTTAAAATATACCTTTTTGTTGCAGAAGAACACAAATATTCGTCTTCGCTATCTGACATTTCAAACGCGACTTAAGCTTGTATCAATGCTAGTATCAAAGCTTCGTTGTGCAAACCTATAAGCGCTTATAATTTCAGCCACCATCTACCATATACATGCTACCATCTAGAATCCCAGCTGCGTACTGCACGTACCTTTATCGACACTGTCACATAGACAACTGCAGACAGTGTTATGGAAACCGTGCCAGCCTCCCGACTGTTAACTTTGCTCCATGACAACAGGGCATTATAGAGACGGAGAGGTCCATCCATGGCACGGTGTAGCCGGTGTGGTCACAAGCCCATCGACCATCGCTCACCGCTTCACTGCTGCGGTCAGCTGTTACCGCCTGTCCGCCCGTGCGCCCAACGCTGCCCGGCCTACATCGCTCTGTTTGTAGTAACGTTTGGACACAATCGTTGCGCGATAACCTGGCAACTTGAAGCGTATAGTATTTTGCGGTGCTATTCGATGGAAGAACACGATAAAGCCTTGTAAGCTGAGATGTTCCATCGCTATAGCGGACTCAACAAACAGTTGGCTTCCGTTAAGTGCGTAACCAGCGCTGGATTTACACTAGGGGCACTAGGGGCTAGTGCCCAAGGCGGCAAATTTTCAGGGGCGGCAAAATTTGGAACGTGAAAACATTCATAAATTAAAATAACACTGCAGTTTTATTTACAAAATTGTGAAAAAAACTTCAGTGTGGGCGGCATTTTTCACGGTGCCCCAGGGCGGCATTTAGGTTAAATCCGGCCCTGTGCGTAACTACGGGACTGTCTAAACGTTGACATATCGGAGTCCTCCTCTCTAGGCTCCATTCTTGATGCAGATTATAAAGAGGATGAAACACGGAGTGTACAAGTGGGGACTTGTAACAGTCGTCAACAGTAAAGTTCAGGAAGGAAAGCGCTGACTTATCGAGCAACGACATAAGGTAAGATACTGTTATTTACAGTATATTCCCTTATGTCGTTGCATATAGATTATAGATTTAAAACAATGTATTTGTATTACCTAGAGTTACGTTCGTGAATGTAGAACTCATAAATCAATAAAAAAGTGATTCGAAAAAACAGAAAAATCGATAACTAAAATTCATTGTTAATCATAAAGAAAAAACAAAACCAAAACTTAAAACAATACAAGATTAAATAAAAGACAAAACATAAAAAATGTTTTTGGGGAGATGACTTGGATTGAAAAAAGGTGGTTTGTTGAGTTGCTTCAAAAAAATCGGCAAAATATGTAGAATTTACAAATGTGGGGAATTATTTATTTATATATCTACCCGTAGGTACCTGTATTTAAAACAAACCGTTTTCTTTCTAAAATCCGCCAACAGTCATTACTCAACCGATTTAGGTGTATAATTTGTTTTAAATTTAAGTTTTTTCTCCACAGATGTGTCATCACTATTTTTACAAGCTTTTATTTAACTTGCAATGTATGTTACTTTGTTTGTTTGTGTGTTTGTTTAGGTCAAATCTTGCAAGTCAATTTTGAACGACTTCCACATATCCAATCGATTTGAAATTTTGTACACATATGTATTCCCGATGACAATACATGAATAAATCGTTTTTAGAAATAAATTCAACCCTTAAGGGGTTCAAACGGGGATGTAGGGTTTTTTTGACTAATCAACGCCCAGGCCAAATCGCTGAAGCTTATAGAAACTTGAAATTTGGACAGTAATTGATTCCTTTTCTGACGTAAGCATCCATACTAAGAAAGGATTTTTCGAAATTCAACCCCTACGGGTGTCAAAGGGGGAGTAAAAAGACTAAAATGAACAAAATAAATATTAGTAAAAAAACTTTTTAGAGACAAGCTTTTTTATAAATGCACTAACTTTTATAATTATGAACCTAAATTATTAAAAAATATTTTTTCCTTTTTAGTGCATTTATATAAAAGCTTGTCCCTAAAAAGTTTTTTTTACTAATATTTATTTCTTTTTGTTATAAATATTATTGTTTATTATTATAAAGAAAGAATTTTACAGAACGCTCGTTTTTAGAATGCTTGTGTAAACGGGTCAAGCAACCAATTGCATCTTAAAAAGGAGTTGTCAAAATTGTTTGCTTATAATAATATACATAATTACAATTACTTTTTCATTTCTAAGATACTTTAACGAAATATGCTCACTCAGTCGAATTACGACAAGGTCAGTCTAGTGCTGTATTATAGATTACTTAGAATGTACCACTCGTATTTCAAGAACCGAAAGTCGCACAACGTTGGAACTTGAATCTACTTCCGTAAAATCCCCGTCATCCATTGAAAACTTGAAACTGTTCCCGACCAACACCGAGGATTATATCAAGTATATATACTCGCATTACAGAGAGTTTGCTGGTTCCATTACCGTCGGTACAGTACAGCTTCGTTCATTAGGTATTTAATTTTTGTGAATCAATAACCCAATTAGTACAGACATTTTCCAACTTTTCGGGTTAATTCGTTTCTAACCCAATCTAGTAGAGCGAAAATCATAAAGCGGGAAGCGAGAATATTTTATTTTGATTATAGATATAGAAATCTGGGGATGTAGTATAAAGTGTCACTTTAGACAAGGGGGGAAGCCATTCAGGGGAGGGTGCATGCTTGTCTTATGGACATGTCCATGCTATGCATGTGCCCACGTTCTATTGGCCGCGTCTTTGCGCATGCTTAATTGAGCCAGCTACAGTCGTCTGCGTCTTTGCGCATGCTCAATTGCTTGTACAGCGCTTGCGCAACTGAAGCGACCAATATAATGTGGGCACACGTGCTTCCTTACCGCCCCCCACCCCACTCGCTTGTACCTACTACGTCCCTAGATTTCTATGTCTATGAGTCTATGATTTTTAACCGACTTCAAAAAAAGGAGGTGGTTCTCAATTCGGTTGTATTTTTTTTTTTATGTTTGTTACCTCATAACTCAGTCATTTATAAACCGATTTTGAAAAAAAAATTTTATTTGAAAGGATATACTTTCAGATTGGTCCCATAGAAATTTCATCAAAATTGGTTCAGTAGTTCGGCTGATTTTAATAAAAGTGAGTAACGGCGTGTGATTCTTTAAGGTAAATGTCACTTTTTGACATATCAGACAGCGTAAGAAAGCCGGTTTAATAAAAGTGAGTAACGGCGTGTGATTCTTTTAAGGTAAATGTCACTTTTTGACACTAAAAAGTAAAAAATAAAAAACTTTTTAACAAAAAAAAACCTCCTTCAAAAGATCACTAAAAAGAGGAAAATAATGAAATTTTGAGGTCTGTGCCAATTTAGTAAAATATGAAGTTGGTTAAAAAGAAGATATTAATCACTATACTATACTTTTTAACCGACTTCATATTTTATTAAATTGGCACAGACCTCAAAATTTCATTATTTTCCTCTTTTTAGTGATTTTTTGAAGGAGGTTTTTTTTTTGTTAAAAAGTTTTTTATTATATACTAAGCGTTTTTTTTATTAAATACTTATATATTTTTATTTTCAAATTTTTAGTCATTATATTGAAATTTTAAACAATTGAAGATACGTTTTCCCACCATAAATATCGTTACTTCCACCACAAGTTTTTTATTTCCAATAAATATTATAGCCAAAAGATCAGAATATTGTATTGTCACCAAAACTACATACGACAGCAAAGTTTCACGTCAACTGGACATTTGGAAGAGGGTGAAAATCGAGTTGCAAGATTTTTTTTAGAGACAACATACTTAACGTAGTACTAGTACATACAAGTGACGCTAAGACGCTAATATAAGCGTGTTAAAAAGAACTTCAAGATTATTAAAAATTATGATCACGAATATACCAACAATATGTTTAGTATTTATTTGTTGCAATTAATGTTTATATTTTCGGAACACGTCAAGCGAGAACGCTCTGTATTCAGTGAGACATTATTTAATGGCGTAGTCCATATATAATAGCTTTGTTCCAACTTCCAACCACTCTGAACACCGTAATATTACCGTCACGCTCATGCGCGGTGGATAGACCGCGTTCCAACCGAACTTGTGATCGTTTGTGGACGATTCTTAAAGCGTTACAACCGAATTTGTGATAGTTTGTGAACGGTTTCCGGACGATCATTTCGGTACATGCTCTAGACATGAAACCAAAATGAAACTGTTAAACTGACATGCGCATTAAGCACTTTGTTCCGTTTGTCTCTGTTCAATACCAACTTGAGACAGTTGTTTATTCATTTGTAATTTGTTTTATTTTTGTTTTGTCTCGTCTCTAATCAAATATCTCTGTTTTTCTTCATTTGAGATTTGTTTTGTTTTTGCAAAATTATTAATTTAAATATTTATATTTGAATTCTTAGTTATTAAAATTTAATTATATTTATATTCGTGTAATTCTAAAAATTTTAAATAAGTAAATGTTAGACGAACAATACGATTTTTAACAAACGCTCAAAAACATCACGACTATAAATTAATAATTTGTATATTTTTTATTTCCAAAAAAAATGTAGCTAGGATATTTTACCGAAAAATGTTTTTAACAGTTAAAACATTTAGAACGTTTATTTATTTATATTATTCTTACGACTAGCCATAAAATAAGTTATTCATTTTCAAAATGTTTTTAACAACAAAAAAAAGCCTGAAATTAGGAATTTACATTTGACAAATGACAATTAATATATTTTGATCAAATGCATGGTCATGGAGGCCATGATTTGATGCACAAAACGGTCACAAAAGTGTTCCAACCAATGTCTACGTTTGTACCGTCACATAACAGTTTCGTTACCGTTTCAAAATGATCCATTTAGGCATAGCAGATTGGAACGTAGCTAATTTATTGCGACTGATTATTATGGAACGTTTTAACTGACTGCTATTATTATGGCCGGTTTATCGCACATTTTAATCACGATGTTTTTTTAATCATGCACTGTTAATTTTTGACAGCTACGTGTTCATTGATTGCTGTGTTTCGTTAAAAAACATCGTGATTAAAATGTACGATAAACCGGCCATTATAATAGATGTAAAATCCGATTCACGGTTCGGTCCGATCTCGTTAACGTATAAGTCGACCCTGTCGTAACACACAGACGAATAAGAGAGAGTATACGTGTGTGCAAATGCTGTCTGTACTTTTTAACTTCCCCCCGGTAAACTGGCAGGAGTTTGGGGCGGAGGCCGACCACCGACGCTTGTAAAGGGATATACAGTCGCAGTGATCCATTAAGTTCATATTACATCATTATTTTATTTCTATACCTACATTCTACAAATAGGCGCTCAACTCATATTAATTGGAATTTGGAAAGTGTAATGACTCATTAACTTCGGGAGTAGAAATAAATGATATCTGCGGCTTCACCGCACTGATTTTTTCACTCAACTGGAGTTTCGTTAAACTATTCTTTCTGGATTTTTTCGAGACTATTGGAATGGAATGGCATGATCAAAATCGTTAAAGGCATTTTCGAAAAAATCGCAATATTCTGTTATTTTTTCGTCAGGACGAAAAAAAACAGAATAGGTATTGCGATTTTTTCGAAAATGACTTTAACGATTTTGATCATGTAGGGAGAAAAATCTCCTTGAGGAATCCTCGAAAAACCTTAAATTTAAAATTTGGTTTCCATCTGTCGTACGGTGTCTAGTGTCTCATATAGATACTACTGGAGTGGCATTTTAGAAATATTAGATGTAACAGAAATAGTCGGAAGGGTTGACATGTAAAACAAAATACAGCTATATCTATGTTAAGGCCTCAAACACGGTAAACCAGGTGGTCGTGTGGAAAAGTACGAGTCTACCGACAGGTACAAACACCAAGCCTAGGTTCGAATTCTAAAGGCTTTTAATTTTTTTTGTAATGAAAATATATTGGATAATAATTTACATTATAAAAAAATAAAATTACAATTATTTTATTTATATGTTTTACGAACATTTGATTTTATTATATAAGATAGCGGACCCGGCTTTATTAAGAGCAGTGCTGATTTTATTAATATACTACTCACTCGCTTCGCTCGTTCGCTCGAATATTATTAATACATTTCTCACGCGCTACGTTCGTTCGCTCGAATTTTATTAATACGCTACTCACTCACTTTGCTCGTTCGCTTGAATCTTATTAATACAGTACTCACTCGCTTCGCTCGTTCGCTTGAATATTATAAATACACTATTCACTCGCTTCGCTCGTTCGCTCGAATATTATTAATACATTTATCACTCGCTATACGCTCGTTCGCTCGAATTGGCTCGATTCCCATACAAAATTAATAATTTTGATTTTTTCGATTTTTCAGCTGTTGTTTTGGGTTTTCCCTATTTTTTTTTAAACCACCCCTGTATTATAGCGAACAAAACAAAAAAAAATATTCAAATCAGTCAAGCCGTTTTTGAGTTTTAGCGAGATTAACGAACAGCAATTGATTTTTATAATATATAAATAAATAAATAAAGGTGTATTTATTTGTGTTTAACGGATTCACGTCATGTCTCTATACCTACCCGCGATACAGACATACCCATTTTTTGGGTAGGTATATACATTATTATAGACGTCCGATTTTTTCGCCATGGACTTCTCTCACTCCTATGGTCGTTCGAATGAAAAAATCCTTGCCTAGTTTTACGAGTCTGCGAGTGAAGCCATTGGCAAAAAGTAGTTAACAATATAAGTTTGTGTTTAATTGAAGATATAGCATCTAATGCTGATAGTAACGAGTTGTGTCTGTTATGACGTAACGTTGAGAAACTAACATTAAGCGCATTATTATTCGTGTCAACGCGGCATTTGTCGAGAGAGTGCTTGGCACTCCCACAGGAGACACTGAACCGCATAACGTGTAGGAGGACCTTTAGAATGACACGATGCGATCTTCAGTAGCAACGGGACATGGAGCGCGCGCGCTCCGGCTGTATGTAGGTATCTTTTGTGTAGCGATAGGCTACGGGCTACGGTGGAAAGCGTCGGTTTGTGGAAGCGCTTTGTACGTGACATGCTGAAGACTGGTAAGGAGGCCAAAACGGCCGCGTCTCAGCTACCGGCTGTCTCACAAATCATCGACGCCGATATATAGTTTCCTAAGTTAATTTTCTTTTTACTTTATTTAGATTCATGATTTTAGGATTTAGTACCCAAAGGATGGAACCATTGTTCTCACTAATCTGTCGATCTGTCTGTTCGTCCGTCACGGCCGTCAAGCTCCTAAACCATGGTGGTTCCCAATCTTTTTGTTGTGGCGCCTCCCAGGGCCGGCGCTAGGATTTTCGGGCCCCGGGTAAGTGTTCTCAGGCCCCTGTCCCCTCCAAAAATAATGTACTCCAACATTTTTTTTTTTGGAAATAGAAAATTTTAACGCAAAATATCAAATAACGTTTTTTTATGTTGGGAAAATGTTTTAATGCTCGCAGTTTTAAACGCAGTTTTAATAGGTTAAGCCCCAGGCCGGACTCAGGGTACCTTTGACCCGCTTACCCCCCCCCCTAACGCCGGCCCTGGCGCCTCCTTTTTGATAAAATGAAAAGCTCACGCCCCCCTCACCTGGCGAAGTTTAAGATATCTAAGCGTCAGCCCACTGACCGGGGATCCCATGGTTTTTTTTTAAATAAGGCCCAAACACGCAAATTGGAGACATATCTCTCAAAGTTAAGTGGCGAACACAACATTCAGATTAAGTTATTCAATAATCTGACAAAATATTGTGTATTCAGGATTCAAATCTAACTAGTGTTGCCGTCTAGACAAGACTAAAGAAATATCAAAACAAGACTTCACTTAAGTCTTGTCTTGAAATATCAAGACTTCACTAAGTCTAAGTCTAGATTAACAAACTCTTGTCTTGTCTAATATCAAGACTCTAGATTATTTTCAAGAATCTAGATTAGTGTAGTAGGTAAAGTAAACCTTTACATACTACTACTTAGTTTATCTAGACTCTTGAAAATTGTCTAGAGTTTTGGCAAGAGTCTTGATCTAGATAAAGCAAGTCTTGTCTTGTCTTGAACATTTCTAGACTTTTTGCAAGTCTTGTCTTGAAAATCTAGACAAGACAAGACAAAAGTCTAGAAAGTCTAGATCTAGACGGCAACACTAAATCTAACGTCCCCCTTAACGTTACTTCACGCTCCTCGGTTTGGGAATCACTGTCCTAAACTAATAATGACTTATACGCTGGCCGGGTTAATCTAGATTTACTGTTTCGTTTTTTGCATTTGCTAACGTTTCGTAAAATTTGTTTACATCTTTATATTTTTACGTTAAAAAAATGGATATTTGTAAAGTGCAGTTCAAAATGGAGGTTCTTTAGACAGTGCTGCCTTTTTTCATTGCAACGAAAAACTTACTACTGGGTGACTTACACATTCACTGATGGCTTATTAAACCGTTCTGAAATTTAATTAATTTATTTTTAGATAAAGAAACAATAATCAAAAATTCGAAATACGCGATTGTGTCTTTAGACCTCAGACCTCGTAGCTTAAAATTTGAGCCGACATGCTGTATACAGTCCCTATGTGTGGCGCGAATGCGAGACAGTCGTGTGTTCTGCCCCATTCCATGCCGTCACCGCCAGAACACCGCCCCCTATCGTGTAGTGTACCGTAGTTCTGCCACCATAGACATCCACATACGAACATTCTATATCCTTGCAACACAACAAACACATGTGCTATTCAACGAATTTTATTTTATGTGCTGACTGCACATCCTGATTCCACAACGCCGCGCCAGCTCCAGGGGCCTTTTAAGCCGACCCCAGACGACATGGCAAATGTTCGACCAATGTTGACATTCGGGAAATTGCCATGCCGTGTACATGGTCTGCGCATATGGCCAATATATTTTAATTGCCGAAATTATACAATTTTGTTAACGCGGTTTTGATAATGTAATTTAAGTCCTGATCAGTATGAACTTATGAAGACGAACGTAAGGATCCAGATTCTATCGTTTGTGATCAATGGGTATTTGATGTACTGCTCGACTGAATATTCGTACGATATGTTACGTATAGGCGTACAATATAGTTATATGAACATAACCGTCATTGCTTTTCGATGAGTACTGGTCTAGTCGATCGCTTCGATTGGACGTGACGTGACGATTGACATACGTAATCAAAAGGGGGGAAAACGAAGTTAATAAGTTTCATATAAATTATATAGAATTATCGCTTGGTAGAACATGATTGAATAAAAATTAATAAACAAACACTTGAAAAATTCTACACATTTATTCATCTCAACGATCGATTTAAAGTAAACTCCTGATGATGGGTTAGAAGCCCGAAACGATCGTTGAGATGAATAAATGTGTAGAATTTTTCAAGTGTTTGTTTAAACGTTATTATTTTTATTATAGAGTGGCAAAATTAGCGCGGAGTGTGCACTTTTGGCTTTGCCAACGATGAGTTGTATCATTTATTCGCTGTGAGCAAATGCCTGGTCCTGCCGTCTGGTGAGTGATAGCGTAAATCGACGAAGCTAAAGTTACAATAATTTAAATCATTCAATGATTCTGTTGAATTTAAAAATAACAACGTGAAAAGTGTGTTTTGTGAAATCTGTGAACAATATAAATTATAAACCTTCTTTTTCATGATTCGCAAAGCAATTTCGGTGAGTACACTTTATCAAATCTACGCGGAAAACCGAAAACTCAGCTGTCAAAAGTCAAAACTCAAATTAGACAATTAATGTCAAATATTATGTAGTTAATTATTAAACAAGTAAAAAAATAATAAGTTATGTTATAATAATTCTGAAAGCAAATGAACATTTTGCATATTATTTTTTTATGCATAAAAATTAAAACTTTATTTCAACAAGAAGTGTTACTTTCACGGTATTTATATATTTTATTATTTACTATGACGTATTTATGCTAAATGCTTAGCAGTTACCATAGAGAAGGGCGAGTTAGGTACCCCTGACTGTTTCTCTATTTATCCGTTGTTGTGCGCTAACTCTTCCACTCATCTGCTCACAACAAATAGTAGATAAGTCGGATTATTTTGTGAGCGACTTTATGGGGCGAACTGAGCACTGTAAACCAGTGCCGTATTTACCATATGGGCATGTGTGGCACGAGCCCAGGACCCCTAGTCTGATGGGGCCCCGAAATGCCGAAACCAATAACCAATAAAGTCACTAAACAAAAGTACATTTTCATTAACGTTTTTTTTTTTGCTTTCTAAAAGGGCCCCCAAACTCAGTGTGCCCAAGGGTCTCTGCAGGGCCTAAGATGGCCCTGCTGTAAACGACGTGACAAACGATCTTCTCAAAAACAGCAGGGCCGTTTATTTAAATTTAAAATATGCGCCGGTGAACAAATTTTGACCGACACATCGTTTATGACGCAACGATTCGTCTACTAATGTATATCTAAATAGTCAATAGATCCGACGATGGCGTCACACAGCGAAGCCGGAATTTCAGGCGTGTAGTCAACACGTCAATTAAAATCACATTTGTGTTGACTGACTACCTGTGTACCGATGCACTGTGCTATTTAATATTCGTACAGTCGTCTCTTTCAGATTGCAATATATGTGTAATTTCGGAGCATATAGTACACTATCTCCTTACAGTTAATTGTTTGTGTTTGTTAGGCAGTGCTTAGTAGTATACACCGTATTTTGAATACCTACTTGTTATCCATGAATTTGAACATAAAAGGATCAAAATATAGTAGATTGTATATCTAGTGTTGTAATGAGGTATATTACTAACGAGTAGTGACCGTGTTAAAACGAGCGCCAACGAGTTTTAAGTCACACAAGATATACTTATATATGGTATTTTGTCATACCAACTATAAAATAGCTACTTTTCACATCATTTTTAGTAGATACTATTTTCAAAAAATTTTGACGGTTCATTTGCGTCGTAGAGCGTCTATAATTTACAATTCATTCATTCATTCATTCATTCATTCATTTGCGTCGTCAACTTCACGTGTATTATAGTAGGCCATGAGTAGTAATAGCGGGCGGATTAGAGCGAATAAACATATATGTCACTATGGAAACTGTTTATTTTCCACACTAAAATGTGTTTTGACCATATATGTAATACTCCTATATTGCTAGCCAGGGTCTGGAGTCGGGCGAAAAGACTACGGTGCAGACATATATAGGTCTGCCTCTCTCAAAAGACGTCGAGTCTTATGCGCATGTCCGAGAATACAAAGAGATGTTTACTATAACTATAGGCTTCAAGCAGAGGAGGCTTGTAGCGATCAACAATCCAAAATAATGCTGTAACTAGGGTAGTGAAAAATTATTATAAAAACAGTGATTTTGACAAGTAAAAAAAGATTATAATGAAAAGTAAAATAGCAAATTGTAAATTAATTATTTGGAAATAAATAAATATCAATACCGACAACGAACATAATTATTATTATAAATATTGTGTGATTAATATCCCCACAGGCTTTCTCCACCATACTTGCGCACAACCAGATGGGTTTCTTGACAAAGATAGAAACAGTCATTTGCTGTCTCACTTGCGGCGTGATACGTCCACTTACAGGCGCTAGCAATATAGGAGTATTACATATATGGTTTTGACACACCTATCTGTTAACTGACCCATTACATGCATATATACACGAATGTAAAGAAGCTATTTTATAGTGGGTTTGGCAAAAAATATCTTAATACCAGTCATGTGTAAAACTAAATAAAAACCAATCTTTATCTGACGTAAGGGTGTTTTTAAACTTTTCCCTACATTACAGAAAAAAATATGGTAACGCATATAAAAAACAAACACGTTAGCATTAAGTTCATTGCACTGGGGTAATATAAAGGAACCAGAACCTAAATTATGCAACAGATTGTAATTTTTAATTTGTGACAATAAATCCTTATCGATAAAATCTTATCTCTTGAAAACTGATGAAACCTTAAATGGCGCGAAGACACTGAATATTATAAAAATAACCATAAAACACCAAACCACTAAACAATTTCTTCTTGATGTACGTTTCGCTAATCCGGAGATGATTAATCATCTCCTGATGATGCTAACATGGTTAGCGAAATGTACGCCAAAAAGACATTGTTTAGTGATTTGGTGCTTTGTGGTTGTGCTTGTTACTTCCATATTCCATAAGGAAATGGAAGAATAGTGGTAAGGTTGAAATAATCGAGATAAGGTCAGATTCTGATTGTATACGACCTTCAAAACGTAAAGAAAAGTTGTTTTTTGCAAGGCGACTGTGCGTGCGTGTGTCTGAAATAATTCTTTCGTTCACAATAATTAGGTACTGCAAATCTACACTGATTTGATACAATTTTGTGCATGGTTTGTACTAAGAAATTTGAAATTTATGGCACAATTTGACCTGGTATGCGGATGCACATTATCACCCCGAATTACGCTACTTATAGATATAATAATAATATGTATCTATATCTAAATATTTTATAAGGCTTTTTACTGACATTTTTCATTTTAAAAATTATATTGGAAAAGGAATTTTGATCATGGGAGTTATGCAAAAATACATAATATATTATGCGCTGAAACTAAATTTTGCAGCGATTTTCACAAAAAAAAAATAGAAAAAAATAGAAAAAATCTAAATATTCTGTTGCATTTGTGGAAGTACCTAGATATTGTGTTTTTATATGCATGCTGGTATTTATGTCAAAATAAAGATGTACGACATCAAAATTCGGAAAAATCTAATTTACTAAATAATATATTCAAATTAACACGTACTGTAACTTGTAAGCCAGACAAGTTCGAAATTTTATTCTTATTTGTTGGTCACTTTGACACGAATTTTAGGCCTGCCTCTTTCATTTAGGCAGGTTCGAACAACGAATTTTTAAACTTGAAAAATTACGGTAAAGATGTCTACTTATACTCAAACGGGTGTTAAACAACTTTTAATTTGATAAAGATTTTCTTAGAAACTCGGTAGGTACTTAATAATTAATTCATATTACATGCCGCTATAGTAAGTTTCCCAAAAAATTGTATATTCCGTAGACCATCTTTTTTTAACCCCCGCCTTCTCGCCCTCTTGGCTTTAAGGAGTCAATTCCATGTGCCAGACAGCACATAATACATATTGACTGCAATCTAAAACATATACGATTGTACATCAGTATTTTATTGGTATATTGGAAAAGCTCTTGCATCGTTGTTGTACAAGTACCTAAACTTCACTCTTTTAATAATAATTAGGGCTTGAGAATAGCCGAGAGTGTAGCAATGCTGTTGTTTACATGGCGTTGCTATGCTTCTTCTATTACAAGTCCCCAGTTCCCGGGTTCTAGCCCGAGGGCTGGTAAAAGTGTCAGTTGGATTTTCAATTTATTATTAAAAAAAAAAAAATAATGAATTGAAAATATGAATTGGTGCTAGACCCAAATAACCTTAGCTGTTGGTGGTCTTTAAAACACAATTATTTAATAATAATTGAGTTGAAAAACATGTATGGGTTCAAATTGTCCCTGCAGTTGTAGTTTCTGCCAATGCCCTATGGTCAACAACTAACAAGGATTGACAAGATGCTAAGGAAAAGCTGCAGCTTCCAGACAGACACCTATACAACTTACGCAAAAAGCTACTTTGCTGGACACATCAAATAATGTTCGAACATGCGTATAGCCTTTAATAGCGGGTTACACATGACGCGGATTAACCTTGCGAAACAAGTCTCCGGTGTGTCAACTAAATATATTGTTACTCTTCCCTTGGGTCATACAAACCTTGGATTTCGTAAATTGTAAAAGAAGATAATAATAATAATTCATACTTACACAATAAGCATTGACCCCATTCTGATACTTGGCTTCGGCCCGTACTACACGGAATCCGGGTTAATCCCGTGCAATCTAAATAGCATAGTATAATCATAATAAAGACTAATTGACAATGTCCGCCTGATGTGAAATTACAACATAGTAAATCATCGAAAATACGAGAAAAAATTATAATTTAAAAAAACTAAAAAACACGCTTTAATGAACTAAAAAGTAAAAAATAATTAATTTTATTGTAAAAAAGCGTGGGGTAGTATGAAAATATGATACAAAGCACCCCACGCTTTTTTACAATAAAATTAATTATTTTTTACTTTTTAGTTCATTAAAGCGTGTTTTTTAGTTTTTTTAAATTATAATTTATTTTTGCTTTTTAGTCCTGGAGATCCTGGTCAGGATAATGGGACAAACTTATGGAATTATTGTATTGTCATCGGTCCTTGATAAGTGTGCAAAGTTTCAGTTCAATCTGAAGTTTTTTGCTTTTTTTTTCTTTAGTTCTGGAGATTCTGGTCAGGATAATGGGACAAACTTATTGAATTATTGTAGTGTCGTCGGTCCTTGATAAGTCGACAAAGTTTAAACTAAATCTGAACGTTCAAAGTTGGTCAAAATCAAGTTCAAAGAAGTCGGTTACAAACTGACAAACAAGCACGCAAACATACAGGTGAAGCTAATATAAGCGTGTTAAAAACTAAAAAAATAATATAATAAAATAAGACACCTTATATTAATTATAATATTTAATAACGTACTAGTTATTAAATATTATAATTAATATAAGGTGTCTTATTTATACAAGGTCAAGTAGTAGTACCTACTTCATGGTTTCCGGGCTTGTAGGCCGTGGTCCGGTGGTATTTCTACCTGACGTTTCGTCTACAACTGCGGTAGACATTCTCAAAGGCGATGTGGCAGCGGTCGAAGTGTCCTCCTTGGCGGCTCACAGGTCAGTGTGTCAGTGACTGGTGTCCTCCCTTCTTTTATGCCTAGTACCAGTGTGTTCTCTGTTCGGTCGTAGTCCGTCTCTCTGTAATTGGTCAACTGCGCAGTGTGTAGTGGTGAGGGTGAGTTCTCTATTCGGTCGTATTCCGTCCTTGTACGATTGGTCATTGGTTTTGTAGTCGGAGTGCTGGTGTCCAGGTTTTACTGAGATTGAGGCCTTCATCTTTTCGGTTGAAATTCTGTGTGTGTTTTTGTATTTCTATGGCCACTCTGTATATTCGTAAGTAATAACTCAACGTTCTGTCTATGGCTCGGATTTCTTCGAAGAGGACCACGGCCTACCACCCCGGAAACAATGAAGACTTGGAACAATGCCGACCGTGAAAGCTTGCACACCTGGATAAGTAGTAGTAGTTAGTAAATAAATATCGTTTTTTTTAATTTAGCCTTGTATCCCGTACTAGTTATTAAACAATAATAATACAACCTTTTGTATAATTGTGATTTTTATAGCTTATATCTGTACCTTTATAATATTATAGGAATATTAGTGGCACAAATATAATATAGGGAAATCGTAGTTAATAATAAAAAGTTTTTTGCTTTAGTTAATTTACGCGCTTACAGAGTGCAAGCACTACACGTCTGAATGCAGTGGGTACTCATCCACCTACTGCCTTATACACAGATGAGTGGCAACAAAACTTGACTACTCAATGAATTTTTTCCGGACTCGATTCTTATATTTTTTCGCTGTACAAATACCTAGTTGTTTGTATGAATTTGAGGGGGATTTTCCTAATATTTTTTGGTCCGTCCCGTTTTTGATGTGAAACATCTTATGTCGGGCTGTGAACAGCCGCGTGAGGGGAAATATGCAACGAAATAATACAACGAAATAATGCAACAAAATGTTCTCCTTCGCTGCTGTTCTCTCCACCACTGCGGCACTTATATTGTACTGGATAAATAATATATAAATTAATTGTCCGGGTATATTAAGTTATACATAATACATATATCAGTAATAACGGCTGTCTAGACAAGTTCATCTGTAGAGTAGTGGTACGACTTTAGCCTTCTATGAATGGGGACTTGGGTTCGGAAACTCATGACATCGTACAATTTTTGACGTTTTTTTTTCTAAATTCTACATGATATTTATTTTTTTTTTTACCAATAGATAAACAACGTTTTGAGTTTCTGTGGACAGTAATTAATTGGTAAATGATAAAATCAATCGATTTAAAACCCCTTATATCCACACCATATTATTCACATAACAATTAGAGGTGAAATTAATAAAATATCTCAGACAGCTAGGCTGCCATGATTTTTGAGCTATATCTAAGAAAAAATCAAATGACCACTGTTTAATAGCTGTACTATACTTTGCAGTTTATTTAAATAGTTGACTCTCGCATGTAGAGTGTTTTCAACGTGAAATTGCTATACAGGGTGAGTTCGACCACCCGTATCAGTAGTTTTTTTCGAAAACGGTTAGTCGTAGAGAGTTGTGTCAAAAATTTGTATTATAAAAGCCTTAATTTATTTATAAATTTATAAATTTTTTTATTTTTGTTATATTCTTTCTTTGACAATAATTATAATTTTTTGAAATTTCATGACACCAAAAATTAATTTTTTTGTTTTTTTTTTTAAACGAAAATTTGGGTAAATTAGGGTATTTAGGGTAAATTAGAGTAAATTAGGGCAAATTAGAGTAAATTAGGGTAAATTGGGGTTACATAAGGCAAAGGGGGCTAAATGAGAGTAAATTAGGGTATTTAGGGAAAACTAGGGTAATTCAAGAAATTAGGGTATATTAGGGTAAATTTGGGTAAACGAGGGAAAATTAGGGTAAATTGTGTTAAATTGTAAATTCTTATCTCTCGAACTACTGAACCGATTCTAAAAATTCTTTCACTTATTATCTTCGCAGGGGGAGAATGTCTCGCGGCGTTGTAATAAATCATAAATTATTATATCTGGAACTATTGAACCGATTTAAAAAAATCTCTTACTAATAGAAAGTTATAGACACTATCCCTATGTGATATAGGCTAGATTTTATTTTGATAAATTTGTCAAGTTCAATAAATAAAAGATTCAAGCTATAAAAATGTTTCAAATCTGCCAGGCGTCCCGCGACGGCTCACATTTTTTTTTATTACATGAGAGCTCATATTATCTAACTTAAAATACCTATAATATATAATTCTCGAAACGTCAGCTAATAAATGCAATATTAACAGTATTTGCTTATTATTTTTGGATCTTTAAGCCATTTCAAAGCTGTCTTCTTTCATTATCATCAGGATCACCACTTTTCTGTTTTTAATTAAAAACAGTTCTTTCACATTTAAAATACCTAAATGCAAGAATTATATATGAGAAAACGTAATTTAAGATCGTCAAAAAATAATAGCATACTTAACGTTGGCGTAATCTGCCAATAGCATAGCTTTGCTACAAGGTCGGAAAGTGGAGATCTAATGTAACGTAACCTTCTCATGTAATGCGATGGATAACGATGGATACCATCGTTATCGGTTTGTAAATCTATAGGATATGTCCAAAAATAAGCATAACCTTTATGTTCGTTCACTTATTTTTCAATGTGCATCGCTGATTGGTTCATGTTTTGCCGTGTGCGACATCGTAAACCGTAATATCGATATTGGCTGAGATTCACGTTAGGCGTTAGAAGTTACTGTTTGAAATAAACATATAATTTTAAGCTCACATAATATTATATCTCCTTAAACTGTGTAAAGTAATAAATACAAATTTAACACGTAAGTCGTGACCAAATACATAATTAAATGAATGCATAATGATTGCAAACAGTATATGAAACACCATGTTGTGAGAACAATGACAACACAATGCTGTAATCAGGAAAAATTCATTAATTCAAACCTATGTCACCGTAGGGATTTTAACCCTAAACTTTCCACTATCGCGGCGGACTGAGTTGACATTACTCACACAGTGACACATTTTCAAACGATCGACTTTCTCCCTTTAAAGCATTCTGTCACTGAAAAACCACTACATTGTTCTTATAACAGGTGTTTTCATATACTGTTTGCAGTCATTATGCATTCATTTAATTGTGTAAAGTAATGTTCAACCTGATTTAGTTCTCCCTTTAAAAAATGTATTTAATTTGATCAACAAAACCTTGAAAATACCCCCTCAAAGCATTCGTACCTACCCGCCAGCCAATCGGTTCCTGTTCCCCGTTAGCAGCTCATTTCCCCCACTCCTGACGGTGTCTTTTTTTGTTTCCGTTACGCTGTTGAACAAAATTACTCTCATCGCGGCTAATGAAGTTTCATTTAAAAAATCTAAATATTTAAATTTGGTTTTCTCTTTGGTTTTTTGAGATTTAAAGCGTACTACTTGTACCTGTGTGGTGATCCGCCACTAAATCTGCTAGTGATGCGCGATATGAGATGTTTTAGTCGATTGTCTCGATTGTTCAAACATCTCGATGATTCTCGATGGTTGTCACTTGGACTCGATTGTTGCTGTTTCATAGTTCACCGAGACCGAGTCGCATAGTACTAAATCGTACACTGTCGAGAGCCAGTCGTTCATCAGACAACAACTGTGCTCGAGTCGATGGTCGATTGTGCAGTAATCGCGTAATACGAATTCAATAGTGAAGAGATCACAGAGTAGTGAGTACCGAATGAACAGTGTGCAGAACAATGAACAATCAACGAGTCGCGTGAACGTCAGTCGACTAGCATATAACCTTGAATCGCGATTATATGTACTCTCATTCGCTGCTATTGCTATGTGGCAAATAATCGACATAAACAATCGAACATTTCGATTGTAAAGTCAAACTCCGAGTCGATTGTGGACTCGATTGTTTTTATGAACGATTACAATTGTTTCGATTGTAAAACTATCTTGTAATCGCCCATCACTAAAATCTGCCGATATGTAAATTCACAACTTTGAATGTAGTACCAACCGTGACCACCGCTACGGAAGCACTGGCTCCAATGCACAGCGTGAGCGTGTAAGTGTGTGTGTGTGTTACAGCAGCAGTATATCGGCATCGGGGGCCCGTCGATCCCATAGCCGGCGTTCCGCACTTTACCAACGTACACAGGCGTAAGCGGGCGACAGACTCTGTGCTGTGTTGTTCAGTTCGCTCAAACCACCGTCACAATAGAGCGGCATTCGACCGCTCTTTCTCACAAAAATAACGTCCCGGTACACGAATACTAATGCTCGGTTTCAGTTTTAATTTTAATTTTTAATTGTAGATTATAGACGCGTCGACAACTCAGGTCATTAGCGTCTTCAACACAACAAATAATCCATTTGTGTATTAGAATCCGCCAGCCGGCATACACAAATCGACTGGTACGAGCTCGGGTCTCTGAGAGCGCTAATTCCCAAAGAACATTGGAACGCTATTTGCGATAGCAACCACATTCCAATGTCCCCCCTGGGGGAGTTTCAGTTTTAAATCTAGATTTAAAGATGAAAGTCGTATCAGAAACCCAGCATAAATGTCGTATCAACAGTCAACACGGGCTTGAGAATAGCCGAGCGTGTAGCAATGCTGTTGTTTACATGACGTTGCTGTGGTTCCTCTATTACAAGTCCCGGGTTCTAGCCCGAGAGCTGGTAAAAGTGTCAAATGGATTTTCAATTTATTATTAAAAAAAAAAATATAATTAATTGAAAATATGAATTGGTGCTAGGCCCAAATAACCTTAGCTGTTGGTGGTTTTTGAGGACAGTATGGCTCAGTTGGTAACGTCGCGGCCTCTGAATCAGACTGTCGTGGGTTCGAATCCCACCTCTGCTCATGGATGTTTTGTGATGTTATTTAGTTTTAAGTGTTATATGATATTTGTTGTATTTAAGACGCTAATGACCTGAGTTGTCGACGCGTCTATAATCCACAATAAAAAAAAAATTGGTGGTCTTTAAAACACAATTTAACAATTTTTTTAACAGTCAACACGAGTCTGAGAATAGCCAAGACAGTAGAGACGTCGTTGCACAGTGAATTACAAACTCCCATTCGTAGGTTAGTTAGCAATTACAAAATTATTTAATAATTCCACAACAATTAACGTTTTTTAAACAAATTATTAGTAAAATAATTATTCACAACAATTTTGAAAGTTCGCATACCTATAGATCACTTGTTTTCTCGAAAAACAATGTTACCAAACTAACTTCCAATGATACTTTATAGTAATACAAATCCCGTCTGATGTCGCTAGTACTACTCAATTCACTATTTTCGTTCACTGCTAAATGCTAATCCCTCATGAGGTATATCGTGACAATATATCTACTAATTGGAGTCTTGGAGATATAAAGACTTAGCCTATAAGACAGATCTGAAAAATTTCTTTAAAATCTGTTCAGTTTTGCGTGATGCGCTAACAACACGTACACCAGTTATCATTTTATTCAGTACTAGAGGTCCCGTCTGGCTTCGCCCGGGTGCTATAAATTTATAATTAGTTACACGTTTTCAGCTTAAGCAATTACAGAGATACATGAAGGTTTCAACCCCCGTTTTCACCCCTTAGGATATATGGATTTCGATAATTTGTCGAACGCCGATATCTTCGATTTTAACAAGGAATACTTCGTGTTTCTAACTCGAGCAGTTTCGGAAAAAGACTATTTTTGTAATTCCCCTTTTCACCTCCTTAAGAGCTAATTAAAAAAAAAAAAAACGACAACATGTATTTGCTTATTTGTAATACCTACTTCGTATGTTGAATTCAATACATCCCATGATCCCACTAACAATTTTTGAGATATGAACAATTTGTCCAAAAACAATACACCCCCTTTTGACCCCCTTAGAGTTAGGGGTTGAATTTCGAAAAATTCCTTCTTAATGGGTGCTTACAGTTACTTACGTCACAAAAGGAACCTACTGTCAGCAGTTTGACCTGGGCGTTGATTAGTCAAAAAATTCTACATTCCCGTTTTAGCCCCTTAAGGGTTGAATTTAAAACAATGCTCGAATACGGGTTTGCTTATTTTTAAAGAAGAGTTAGTATATTCAGTACCTCTCACCTTAACGATTTGTGCAGAGATATGAACATTTTGCCAAAAAACTCTACACCCTCTTTTAATTCACTTAGGGATTGAATTTCGAAAAATCATTTCTTAGCGGATGCCTATACGTCCTATAAGGAACCTACCTGCCAAAGTTTATGTTTGCAGGCTTTATAGTTCCTGAGATTTCGGGATGAATTAGTCAGTCCAATCAATCAATCAGTCAGTCACTCAGTTAGTCAGGACATTTCTTTTTAACACGCTTATATTAGCTTCACCTGTATGTTTGCGTGCTTGCTTGCTTGCTTGTTTGTCAGTTTGTAACCGACTTCTTTGAACTTGATTTTGACCAACTTTGAACGGTCAGATTTAGTTTAAACTTTGTCGACTTATCAAGGACCGACGACAATACAATAATTCCATAAATTTGTCCCATTATCCTGACCAGGATCTCCAGGACTAAAAAAAAAAGCAAAAAACTTCAGATTGAACTGAAACTTTGCACACTTATCAAGGACCGATAACAATACAATAATTCCATAAGTTTGTCCCATTATCCTGACCAGGATTTCCAGGACTAAAAAAAAAAGCAAAAAACTTCAGATTGAACTGAAACTTTGCACACTTATCAAGGACCGATTACAATACAATAATTCCATAAGTTTGTCCCATTATCCTGACCAAGATCTCCAGGACTAAAAAGCAAAAATAAATTATAATTTAAAAAAACTTAAAAACACGCTTTAATGAACTAAAAAGTAAAAAATAATTAATTTTATTGTAAAAAAGCGTGGGGTGCTTTGTATCATATGTTCATACTACCCCACGCTCTTTTACAATAAAATTAATTATTTTTTACTTTTTAGTTCATTAAAGCGTGTTTTTTAGTTTTTTTAAATTATAATTTATTATATATTAAGATAATATTATGTAAACATAATTGATAATATTATGGCGTATTATTACCATTTAACATTTTTATATCATTATCTTTTTCGTTCAGTGTGTTAATACAGGCGGGCGCAAGTGTGTTGAGTGAATGCGATGTGCCGCTCTATACGAAGCGTGTATTCGCCGCACGTGCTATGTCTGTCTGTCTGTGAGCGCGGGCCGGGACACACGGCACGGCTCACTCGGGTTGTTCACTCACTGCCTCTTGCCTCGTTCGCCTGCCGCTCACCGCCCGCCCGCTCTCTACGCTTACCGCGGGAGGTGGCGAGTGTATTGTACAACATGGCATAACCCACCTACCTATTTGTGTGGGACGGACTCACCGTGACCGCTTTCAACCCAGAGTCCAAGTGGTGCACGGCATTAGGGCAGCATCGACATTCGTTATTTAAAATTATTATATAATTCATTATTTTTACTTATTGGGTGTAATTATCAATACTAATGTATTATAAAATAGTAACGGGACTGTTTGTAATTTCGTTTTTAGGGTTCCGTACCTCAAAATGATAAAAAAACGAAACCCTTATAGGATCACTCTCGTGTCTATCTATCTGTCTGTCTGTCTGACATCGTAAGCTTTATGTCTAGGGTTTTCAGCTTTGCGGGCCGCATTTTGAGATCCCCTGGGCTAGAGATTGAAATTTTATTTACGGATATTCTCGGTATTTTATATATATACTTAGGTCCTAGACGGAAAAACTTGTTTTCAGAATTTGTCTTCATTTGAAAGCGGCTGGACCGATTTTAACTAAATTTGGTATGTGCTGTTCCTCAAACTTACATTTTGTACAATTTGTTTATAATCTTTCAGTTTTCCTAAAGGCGTTCATATACTGTTTGTATTTCGTTGTATGTATAGCACCTTTAATGAGTCATTTAACAGGCAGGTGTGCGGAAACTGTTTTATTTACCGCACTAGGGCGGTTGCCATTACAACTTCTATTTATTCGCTTTATATATACGCCTGCCATTACTTACTCACGAACTTCACGGCATAAAGATGGCGACGCAAATGAACTGTCAAATTTTTTTGAAAATGAAGTGAAAACCAGGTATTTTGTAGTGGGTACGGCAAAAAATACCATATATATCTCGTGCGTAATGGTATTACGACTCGTGTAACTGTAAAAACTCGCTATCGCTCGTTTTTACATACTGCCATCACTCGTCGTAATATAGTCCATTACACATCTAGATATACAATCTACTATTTCCACTCAAACAACGCAAACTTATGGTGCTATTCTGTATGTTAGTATTTATGTTAGAAATTAAAGTGCTGTTAAATTTTGTTCACTTTCTCACAAATTTGGCATTACGTAATGTAACAAAACTGTTTTCTACGTGGGCGGAATAAATTATTTATTTACAATAATTAAAAATGTAACAACAATTCAATAACAATCAAAGCAACAATTATATGTCAATTCTAACAGTCAGCACAATAGTAATTCTCAAACAAAGTGAAACACTTCAATAACACTGAACAATAACTATTTATATACTGTATTTATGTTCGCAAATTCAACTCGACACTCATTTACGACTGACTCAATTCCCGTCGGCTCCTTGCTTATATAGAGCTATGTGGCTTAAACACAGCGCTTCCAGTAGTTTCCAGACGTCTAGCAGGTACTGGTATCTTCGATATCATTCCACGCGTCACCACTGTGACCTATTCTCGACGCTTCTATTGTAGCCAGCGGCGCATCATCTTGGGGTTTGCTACAATAAGGTAAAGTTTTACAGCTTGCTGTAAATTCTAATATTGACCATAAGAATAGCACCATTATTTAGGTTCCAAATAAAGAACAAGTAGACTCGCTGTTAGCCGGACGGCGTTTATAGAAGCTGCTGGCCGAGCTGTGGGTATTTTTATCATGTCATAACTGTTTGCCGGACGGCGTTCAGTTCAGTTAAAATAGCCGAATTAGTACAATTGATCCAGTCACGGAGTGCCCGCGGTGAGAGATGAAGCCAGGCACGTCATCAATAATATGCTAGTGAACGCCTGCTTGCCCGCAGACACTGCCGTGAACACAAAACTGCACATTGGGTTTTATGACGTTAGGTACAATTTTGGCAAACTGCTATTCATGACAATAAACAGCCAATAGCAAGCTAGAAGGCGGGCGCAATGCATTCACGTTACTATGACGCGACGTGGCTTCATCTTTCGCCGCGCGAGGTCTACAAACTTACGTTTCAAATGAAGAACGAACGCTACGGAGTTTATTCGGTCATCACCGGCTAAACTATAAAACACTATAGCGGTCCGGTCCGGTTCGCCCGGGTGCTATGAATTTATGATTTATTAATAAATTACACACTCGCTTCACTTGTTCACTCCAGTTATTATAAGTTTATGTTTTAAAGCAAAGTATCACCTGTCGAACAGTGAAAAAAATTGAAATGAGTGCAGTAATTTCTGAGATTACCCCTAATTTTCACCCGGGCGGTCCTAAAGCTAAGTATCACCTATCGAACATTGAAAAAAATTTAAAATCGGTTGATAGTAACTTCTGAGACTAGGTACCTCTGATTTTCACCCGGGCGAAGCTGGGTCGGTCAGTTATTATACAGCGTGTCCACAAAAGTTCTTTACAAATGGAATTTTTTTTTATTAATTATTGGAGCAAAAATTTTTTTCTGTGGAAAAGTTCCGCTTCATCCAAAACCTCTAAAACACCAAAGAAAATTTTTTTCGGCCTAAAGTTATACGAGGTAAATCAAAAAGTTTTATTTTACTAAAAATAAAAATTATCTGTGATATTCAAGATTTTCGCAAAATTAGTTACATAATCAAATTTAATTCAAAATTATAACATAACTAACTTCTAAGTAATTATTTATTCAGAATTATAAATCAGAATTCAACATGTCCTCCATCTCTCTCCATACAAAGAACAGTTCTCCTTCCAAAATTTTCTTTGGTGTTTTAGAGGTTTTGGACGAAGCAGAACTTTTCCACAGAAAAAAGTTTTTGCTCCAATAATTAATAAAAAAAAATTCCATTTGTAAAGAACTTTCGTGGACACGCTGTATAGCTTATGTTCTAAAGCAAGTATATCACCTAACGAACAGTGAAAAAAATTTGAAAACGGTCTTCTGAGATTACCCCCGATTTTCATCCGGGCGAAGTCAGGCCGGCCAGTTTCAATTATACATCTAAAACCTTCCTCGTAAATCAATCTATCTAATCGTGAAAATCAGAACAAAATCTGTTCAGTATGTTACAGAGAAATCGGTTTTCTGAGATTACCTCCGATTTTCACCCAGGCGAAGGCGGCCCGGCTACTTATTATAACCTATGTTCATCTCTATTGCGGAAGCTACCCGTGTGCAAAATTTCACAGCGATTGGTTGATTAATTGAGGCAAAACGAACAAACAAACCAACTTACTTTCGCATTTATAATATATTAGTTAGGACTTAGGAGTATACTGACATTTTGCATGGATGCAGAAATATATTATGTCACTGACTGGAATCTACGCCTACCTGACGGCGTTCATAGAATATCGTCGGCTGAATTGTATAATTTTACCCATTTTCACTTACATTTCCGGTTGTGAACTACATTAATATCAATACTAGAATACAATTATTATACTGAATGCTACACGGCCTTCATACTTCGTACAGTTTGGTTGCCGCAAGCCAAACTGTTTTACTTTGCCTTTAGTTGTCTTAATGCCCGTCTTCTCACAGGCGCTGTCCTATTTAATGACTGGTAACTATGGTAACAGTACCGATACCGTCGCAAAGTTACGTACCTGACCTTTCAAAATACGGACATTATACCAGATGTAATTGCTACAACAAAATAATACTGGTTCAGATATTTATACAGTCTATGTGTTTTCAAACTTTTTTACCTATAAATATAAATACAACAAAAAACTACCTATTCGAAGTTTCTTTAACAATATGATAAGCGATAAATGCGTTACGGACAAGCTATAAGAATAGTTAGTAGTTTGTGGAGGTGACGGGCCGATCAGATCGTCTCTGTGGCGTTCACGTTGGCAAGCCGGGACACCCGTCTCTCACACCATCCGTCCTCCCGGTGCTGACGCTGTGTATATATAGTGTACTGTAGTAGTGCCGCACGGCACTATACTGGCACTATACCGTATGTAGTGTATGTCCCGGTGGCACAAACATAAGCTGGCTCTACTGTGGATTCCGTCTGACACACAACAGGGTTGATCGTTGATCATCCATATGTATACAACATACAGTTGCAGAAGCTCAGGATTGGACCGCCGTTCATGTAGAACAATATTTTATATTGTTTCTTATTTCATTTTTTTAAATAAATGCCTGTTTATCACGTGAATTAATCTTCAAACACAACACGGTTCAACCTCAAATATCACATTTGGGTTCGATGGAACCCACAACTTCAGTAGCTTGCTATTTCCTCCCATTCAGAGTTTGTTTGAGGGGATTTAAAAAAATAGGTATAATGAAAAATATATTTATTAAAAAAATACATGTAATTGCGAAGGATCTCGTAAAAAAACTTTATGGATTTGTATTTGTTGGGGTTCATTGGATGATTGGATCCCAGTATGATGTTCTAGAATCTAGACTATATTTTATTTATTGTAAATTATAGACGCGTCGACAACTTAGGTCATTAGCGTCAATCTAGACTATAGAATTAATAATAATAATAATAATACGTTTAACGTCCGTTTCTCGACATTATGTCATAACAGACGCCATTCGCACCATTACTATTTTCCATTTTCACCACTTCCCGTTTTATACATTTTTATTATACTTCAACTTATTTAATAGCAATGTGCGAATGGAGGAATTATAGGACATTGGGATAAGGTAGGCAACTTTGGGAGCATAGGAGTTTGACAGGTAATCGGCCATGGCCTTAAATAAGGAACCATCTCGATATTCATCTGGAATTATTGAGGGAAACCATGGAAAACCTCAAACAAGATTGCCTGTTCAGGAATTACCGTTTCTCGGCGTGAGGCAGTAGGAAAAAGTCCTAGCCACATCTGCCCCCGCCGGGATTCGAACCCAGTACCTCCCCAGTGCGAGTCTAGTGCTGTACCACTACGCTACATCGCTGGGTTAGACTATAGAATTAAGAAATGTGGAAATGTGGAATTTTAACAGTCACAATTATTATTTACATAACATTATATCTAGACTTTCCAAATTTGATCGTATATAGTCGATTCTTTCTGTAAAACCAGACACAGGGGTGAAGGAAAATACTAGATAGATAGATATTCATTTATCGCAGTGACTGCATGTGACAGGTCAAGGATAACCTATTACTTACAATTATAAAAATTAGCTCATGCTTAAAGTCACACGGTAGAAGTGAAACTTCTTGACTACTTTGCCTAACCAACCATAGATGTCAGTGTTAACCAACACGTTGTGTAATTCATAAATATTGCGCTAGTTGTTGATTGTGCTCTATTCTTTCTTTCTTAATCTATCAGGTCGCTTTTTCGTTTCATCACCTCATGAATATTTCCATTACTATAGAAGTTTCACTTTAAACATTGTGGTTGGATCAAATTGGTAACTCAAAATCTTCATACTTCCAGCAAACAGACATTCTAGCTAAACGCCATGTAAATTGTAAGTGGGCAAAGTTATACAGTTCGGCCGGCGACGACCGAACTGTATGAACGTCGTCCGGAAAACAGGATAATATGTTGTTTACACTACACACTACAGAAGTAAAATCAATTACTTAGGTAAAATCTACATCTAAATGTTATAAATAAATTGGCATTTACGCATTAATATATATGATTTGTTTTTCGTAGCCACGATTACACCGTCATAAAGTCCCGTCTACAATTGTCTCAAAACGCAGAACGCAAAACCTAAACGCAAGACGCAACGCAGCACGCAAATTGACGTTGCGTCAGCTATCTATAATAACGTGTGTTTTGGTTGCGTTGTCAAATCAGAGCAGTTGTTCAAGCTACCTCTGATTGGTTGGCATAACACACGCGACGTGAACGCGTCGTAAAAGTTGGACTTGTGCCAATTTGGCGCTATCTGCGTTTTACGTTTTGAGGGAGGCGCTGCGATCTATTATGTCTTGAGGGCAGTATAGCCTAGTGGTTAGCGTGCTTAGTGCCGCAACCTCTGGACTGGACTGCCGTGGGTTCGAAACCCACCTGCGCTTATGGATGTTTTGTGATGTTATTTAGTTTTAAGTTAGTTGTTATTTAGTGTAGTTGAAAGACGCTAATGACCTGAGATGTCGACGAGTCTATAATCTACAATAAATAAAAAAATAAATTATAATTTAAAAAAACTAAAAACACGCTTTAATGAACTAAAAAGTAAAAAATAATTAATTTTATTGTAAAAAAGCGTGGGGTGCTTTGTATCATATTTTCATACTACTCCACGCTTTTGTACAATAAAATTAATTATTTTTTACTTTTTAGTTCATTAAAGCGTGTTTTTTAGTTTTTTTAAATTATAATTTATTTTTGCTTTTTAGTCCTGGAGATCCTGGTCAGGATAATGGGACAAATTTATGGAATTATTGTATTGTCATCGGTCCTTGATAAGTGTGCAAAGTTTCAGTTCAATCTGAAGTTTTTTGCTTTTTTTTTTTTTAGTCCTGGAGATCCTGGTCAGGATAATGGGACAAACTTATGGAATTATTGTATTGTAATCGGTCCTTGATAAGTGTGCAAAGTTTCAGTTCAATCTGAAGTTTTTTGCTTTTTTTTTTTTAGTCCTGGAGATCCTGGTCAGGATAATGGGACAAACTTATTGAATTATTGTATTGTCGTCGGTCCTTGATAAGTCGACAAAGTTTAAACTAAATCTGACCATTCAAAGTTGGTCAAAATCAAGTTCAAAGAAGTCGGTTACAAACTGACAAACAAGCAAGCAAGCACGCAAGCACGCAAACGTACAGGTGAAGCTAATATAAGCGTGTTAAAAAATAAATCTATTACGTCTCGCGTCCTATGTTTTGCGGCAATTATAGACGGGGCTTTAGAGTTAACGTTAAATGGTCCGCAGTCGTATGTTACATAGCACAATAATGACTGAATCCAAGCCTGTACAGTTGACGCCGTGTGTTACGAGCTGTGTTGGATGAAGCCTCTGTATTTCACACACATTTCAATATGTACATAATATATAGACATGCTCGCACAGAGGAGGGGCGCAGTACTACCTTGTACAGCTCTGCACAGCCACAGATCATATCACCTATCTCTGTAATAATGCTCACCGCTACAATATATATATACGTATACTACACAACTACTTGCAAAGACGATGCTATCGCCCCATAGCATCCGGACTTGTTACAAAGAACGCCGACAAATCAAACCGCTCATTACGTTGCTCTCTCTCCCTCTCTCTCACACATTTTTGTTTGCCCAAGGAACTTCAAAGAACTCGGAGAATTTTCGTACATTTTTCCCAACGATTTTCTTAATAATTATCACTTATTAGTTGTGCGTTTATTACATATACTGAAAAAAATTGAGTTCATTGGATGCGTGGAACACCGATTAATGTCCCTTTTCTTTTTTCGCTTGTTCGATGTTCTCAAGGGACTTCGGGGAATTTTTGTACATTTTTCACACAACGATTTTCATAATAATTATGTATTTCTACATGCCTACTGAACAAATAGAGTTTACTGGAGGCGAGGAACACCGAGTAGTTTCTCTCTTCCATCCGCTTGTCCAATTTGAACTCAAAACTCGGGGAATTTTCTTATATCTTTCCACCACGATTTTCATAATAAATATGTGTTTCTATATACCTACTGAACAAATAGAGTTTACTGGAGGCGAGAAACACAAACACTTAGTAGGTAGTTTCTCTCTTCCTGTCTTGTTTGTCCAATGGACTCAGGGGAACTTGGAGAATTTTCCTAGGTACATTTGTCCTTTAGGATTTTCTTAATAATTTCACGTTTCTTATATACTGAACCAATCGAGTTTACTGGATGCGTAGAACTCGAGCAGTTTCTCTCTTCCATCTCGCTTGTCTAGAACTTCAAGTGAACTCGGGGAATTTTCGTACTTACACATTTTCTACGACTTTCTTTGTTATCTACATTTCTAAGGTACAATCGCCAAATATCGTCCCCTGATTATGAAAATATGCGTCGAGCGGTGAATAGCTGCACTAGTGGTTAGCATCCAACCATAAAAGTTTGAGAGGACACGTGTAATTAGAGGGTCCGTAAAAAATATTTTTTGGTCATTTAGTTGCCAGCGCAGACGCACCCCTTGTCAGAAAACAGACCCGTCCGATCCGAAACTCCTTTGTGCGCAGAAATGACGCTACTATCTTCTCTAAGCGATAATACTCTACTTACACGCTGAATGAATGAATTGTGGATTATAGACGCTCGACAACAGAGATCATTAGCGTCTTACTTACATGCTACTGAGTAGTCCGATTTGCGCAGCGATGGAAGAAAACAATACTTCTGGTCACGTGTCTTCTGATATTGTTTTGTACAAAATTCATTCATCAGCTCCGCACCAGTCGAGCTGTCTGAACATCGCGGGTTCAGAAAACAGTATTTCTACGCAATAAAGGGTGGGCAATATTTGAAAATCGGTGGCAGTTACGGGTTTTTTGTGGACATAGAAAACTGAACAGCGCCATCCGTATCTTAACAATGTATTAAAAGTGGCCATCAAAAATGGAAGAAAGATAGATCGTGTGACGGCCAGCTTTTCTTCCTAGGCTTGTGTTTATGTAGCGGCACTATGTAGAAAAGAGATACAAACAGGCCGTCACACGTCACATCTCTCTCACCCTTTCTATGTGGCGTGCGCTGTCCAGTTCTCTATGTCTATGGGATTTATACTATTGACTTACACTACCTGGACGTGCCCTAGCGGTTAAAAAGTGGTGTGTGGCCAATCTCTATCTCTCCCAAAATAAATAATTAAATCATAATGATTTTTCTCTTTTATGCCCACAGCTGGGGAATGCAATCACGATCTCGCGAGATCTCAAGCCATTTTTCGAGATTTAATCTCGTGGGCAGGCACTCTCGTTTTTGAAATCTCGTTCGAGATCTCGACTCGATATGGTCGAGATCTCGAACGAGACTGTAGTGACATTTAATTGTTTTCTTGAGTGAAATTGACAGTTATTTAACTTACAACACGCATTAGATGGCTAACAAATGTTCGTGAACGTTACTAATAGTAACTTACCCTATGCTTCCTTAGAAGTTATTTCCAAAATAATTAATTGACATATAATAGTGTGCTGTGTGACTGTGACACTGTGTACGTGTGTGATTTGTTGCGTAGTGCACTGTGCAGATGATTATTATTCATTACTTTTCTTAAATAAACGTTGATTAATTGTTTTGTTTCAAGATTCAATTAATGTTTTGTTTTATTTTCAAAATATAACAGCAATACCCTAAGTAAGTAGTTTTGATTAAGTTTAAGCATTTTTGATAAAAAATAATACGTTCTTTTTAAAAGTAGGCGAAATCTTTACAATATCTAGATTTCGTCTACTTTTAAAAAGAACGTATTTTTTTTTATCAAAAATGCTTAAACTTGATGAAGAGTGCAGGGGGAAATTTCTGGTAACAAATACTCTTATTACCGTAAGATGGGGCCACTTTGATTTCGCGGGGCGAATTTGATAGTTGCCCCCACTGCAAATGAAATGTGTGCTAGCCGCGCGTCAGTACATTTTAAAATTCCTGCCTAGGTTACATACTGTAGCTAATCAACTTCATATGAAGTGTATAGTATACGACCTACGCAATTTGCAAAACACACGTGAGAAATAATCTTTAACCGTCGCTGTGCACTCGAAGTGTTTTTGTTAAGTCGTTATAACTTTGGAAGTACAAAGGTGAGTGTGATTTTTTGGTAATTTTTGAATACATATTGTTAATCAGGCATATATTGTGAAAATATAACCTCAAATTAATATTCCACAAAAAAATGTTTGTGGTTCAAAATCGTGACAATGCGTAGCGGGGTCACTTTGATCACAAATACGGGGCGACTTTGTTCTTGATCAAAATGGCCTCTTAATTCGCATTTTCAAGTTTTTCTGCATTTTAAGCTTAATTTTGTGGGTTTTTTTGCTTCAGATGGTACGAACGTATAAAAAGAAACTTGGGAATTGCAACTATAAAAATTACACTGAAGCGCAACTTGATGAAGTTCTTCAAAAAATCGCTGATGGTCAATTATCGATGAGGGCCGTAGTTTCGGAATATAACATCCCATTTGGAACATTAAATAACAAATTTCATGGCAGACATAGACGTAATCCTGGTGGGCAACCTATAATGTCAATTGAAGAAAAAGTTGCCCTTATAAATTCTGCTGTCCGGTGTGCCAATTGGGGGTTCCCACTTAATGTACTCAATTTGAGAATGCTTGCAAAAGCTTATTTGGACAGGTGCGGGCGAGTAGTACCTAAATTTAAAAATAATATCCCTGGTAAGGATTGGGTACTAAGCCAGGAAAAAGTGTTGCTACTGCTTCTAGCAGCAGCTCAGATGAAGCTGAAGAAGCCTTAGATATGCTCAGCGAGACCTCTGAAAATGAAGATCTTACTTTGTCTATGGAAACAGAGGAAATAGAATATTTACAGCCAGACCCAGAACGTTTAGTGCTAGTAAGCTTTGTTCTGGTCAATTTTGTTGGTGGGAAAAGAAATTCAGTACAATATAAATATGTGTGTAAAATTCAGAAGCAATTTTCGGAAACTGAATATACGGTTGTTGGTTTCAAATCGAAAAATGAAGATAAAACAACATTTAAACTTGTACCGAAGGACATATCGACTGTGCCATTATCAGATATTTGTGCCCTGTTGCCGGTACCAGTAAATATCTATACGAAACCACGTTTAACTTTCGAAAAAGAATTGAAGTTCAAGAATTTTCCAGCAATGTTTAAGTGTCTATTGGTGACCTTTAGCATCCAAAGAATGGTATTTTAGTTCCTGTTTTTGTTAATTTATGATTACTGTTATTTTTTAAGCTTTTAAAGAAAGAATATGTATTTTTTGTATGGCAATAAACACATTAAACAATAAATTGTATTGAAAATGATGGGTATCAAAGTCGCCCCCGAAACATAATTGGTTATATTTTTAAAACTACAACACCGATTTGCAAGTGGGGCGAGCTTGATCACTGTATACGTGTTCAGAGCATTTTAAGTATATTTCCAGGAGGGGTATCAAAGTCGCCCCACATTGTGTATGAAGTTGATCATTATGTTTTTATTTTTTTTTACTAAGCATTTTACAAAATTTACATTTTTCAAGTATAGAGTCGCATTCTGCTTGCTAAAACCAATCGTTTGGTATTTTTTAAATGTAAATTTGTAAACACACAAAATTGCTGTCGGAAAAATAAAATTCAAATTGATCAAAGTCACCCCATCTTACGGTACTAACAAGTGACGTTAAACAATAGCTGGTAGTTATAAATAAGGATCATCATTACGTAAAACAATTACGAGCCGCTACTGAGTAGGTATAACCAGGGCCGCAGTAAGGGTAGGGCGGAAGGGGCGACGGCCCCGGGCGCATTAAGCAAGGGGCGCCGAAGACGCTGTATTTTTTGACATGAAAAACGACAATGATTATTGCCAGGCTAATTACAATTCGACAAATATAAAATATACAATAAATAATAATACTTTTGCAAATAGGACTAAAGAAAGAAATATAACACTTATTATTAATTTGTATTTCACATTACGTATTTAATATTACAAAAGTAGCAAGCGCAAAGCAAATGCTTGAATCATTAAATGAAAATATTAATAAAATGTCACATTTAGAGTACTACAAACAATTATTAGTGTATTTGCCATAATATGGCACATACACTATTGGCGTCGGTCGGATGGCGGGACCTAGGGGTCGGACCAAAATTTCTCGACGTTTCATAGCCTCCTGAACACTTTGGCACCATTTTTGAAAATGTTTATATATATATGTATGTATATATTTATATATATTTATATATTTATATATATATTTATATATATATTTATATATATATATATGTGTGTACACGATAACTCTCGACAGACTTAATCGATTGAAACGAAATTTGGTACAGACATTGGAACCCATCACCGCAAGAAGCCTATTTAAAATGGGCCCGATCGGACCATTTTCAGAGTTGTATTTAGGGGTTCCAAAAAGTTTTTGGGCCCAAAAATACCGAAAAATTTGTCAGAATCGTTTCAAAATTGAAATTTAACTCTTTAGTAAAGATTAAAATGTGCTGCTAAAATTTTAATAAAATCGGCCCGACAGGACCGGACTTTCAAATTTTATGAAAACACTAGTTTGTTGATACGGATTTACTTAGATATGGAAGGGTGTATTTAATTGGGTGTACTGATAAAATCCATGTCTAATATTGAAATTTAGAAAAATTTAATTATTTTAAGGGCTGTATTAAGGGGTTAAATTTTTTATTTTGTCAAAAAACAAACTTAAGTTTACTTAATAATGCCACAATGCCTGTATTAGCAAATACACTATATTGTCGGCAGGGTTTGGCACTGCGACCCGAGTTTTTTCATGATTTGGGTTTAGTGGAAAGCTATTCAAACATGGGAATAGCATATAGAATTTTTTTAACAATTCCCGTAGCCACTACTTCATGTGAGAGATAGTTCAGTAAACCGAAGCTCATAAAAAATTATTTACGATCTTCAATGAGTCAGAAACGGCTAACGAATTTGGCGATAATTTCTTTAGAAATATATTATATAACTAAAAGTGCGAGTTGTTGGAGTCGATTCAGCGCTATTTTTTCTATAAATTGACTTAATATCAAACGAATCGAGTCGAATTTATTTTTCAAAAATTTCGCAAATTTGTACAAAGAGGGGGGGTCTTCTTACTTTTGGCATTTTTAAGAAAACTCAAAAATCTCTCTGATGCTGTTTATATATCTTTGAAACTAAAAGTGCGAGTTGTTGGAGTCGATTCAGCGCTATTTTTTCTATAAATTGACTTAATATCAAACGAATCGAGTCGAATTTATTTTTCAAAAATTTCGCAAATTTGTACAAAGAGGGGGGTCTTCTTACTTTTGGCATTTTTAAGAAAACTCAAAAATCTCTCAGATGCTGTTTATATATCTTTGAAACTAAAAGTGCGAGTTGTTGGAGTCGATTAGTGAACATTTTTTTATGTTTTTCAGTTGGTTGTGTTGGAATATCTTATAAAAATCTTGTATCATGCATTTTTTGATTTTTATTGGGGGGGGGGGCGCAAATTGAAATGTTGGCCCCAGGCGCAAGATTTCCTTGCTGCGGCCCTGGGTATAACTACTATACTATTGGAACGATCCACTCCAATCTCAAGCATGCCTTTGTGTATGTGTGCGTGCGACTTTACAATTCAGAAGAGAACACAAGAAGAAGAAGAAGGAGCCTAGCGCTGCGCCGTCTCTTCTAATCTCTGTCAATTCAACACGCTACGAGGAATGCTTGAGAACGGAGCACAGCGCCTTCTAGCTATAGCACAATGAATGATTCCTGACGCTCCGGCGGTATCCCGTTTATCGGAATGGAACAGGGCTGTCGCCATGACAGACTTCCGCAAAAACGGTGAAGTCTTCCCCCGGGGGCAGACGTATATTATTATTCAAGCAACTGAACATTTTGTAATTGTCAAGCCAATATGTATGTCGTAGGTAGGTAATCGGCGTAATTTAAGTCATTCCGTGAAAGACCTAGACATTTGCCTTACTGTATTATTATATTTACGAATGATTAATTAATTAATTGTAGATTATAGATGCGTCGACAACTCAGGTCATTAGCGTCTCCAACACAACAAATAATCCATAAGTGTATTAGAATCCGCCAGCCGGCATACACAAACCAACTGGTACGAGCCCTGGTCTCTGGGAGCGCTAATTCCCAAAGAACATTGGAATGCAATTTGCGATAGCAACCACATTCCAATGATTTACGTATGAGGTGGGCTATACCTCACGGTGGCAGAATTGTAGGGGCGGAAAATTTTAAGGACGACTTTCATCAACGCGAATTTGACAGCCACAAAACAACTATACTTATACAATAATTCGTAATTATTAACTATATACCAGGACTATTTATGTTTTTATGTTTCAAATATTTATATTCACTGTATTTATATCAGACGCACTATTTGTCGCTCAGTATTCTCCATTGACTGATTGCTCGTAGGCTTGAATGCCTGACTCACCGTTGACTGCTGTTTATATATGTTGCGTGCATAAGCCTAGTGTGTTCTCGCTTTCTCTAGAACTTTCGTGCAAGTACCAGTTGTTACAGTAAGCGGACCCCCGTTTCTCAGAACTCTTGCCTCCGGTTATATACAGGGTGATCCGTAACAATAATAAAGATTAAAATCTTGATAATACGGATAGTTGTTTCATTTTTGGAGTCCAAAAGGAGTATAATATTCTGTTTAGGGAAATCCCCGGTAACCCTGCCGAGAAAGAGATAGAGATGGCTTTTTCTTTCCGTCTCTTTCTCTTGTATGTAGTATATCTAACATGGTATAGTTTGCATATTTCTCGTGCTTCGTTGTCTGTCTGTCTGTGTGTGTGTTACACACTTTACATTACAGCATGTTCTCTTTGCACTGCTTAACTGAAGAGCAAGAAAGCGGCTCCTGGCTAAGAGAATTCCGCTTTCGACTCGACTCCTGGATGCGCACGAGTCTTGCTAAAGACATCACGACTCTGATTTACGTACCTTTGCCTTGGACTATTTGACTGCAGATTTCTCAGTTCATACTTGCATAAGCATCCAAAAGCTACATATATACTACCTATAATATTATAATACCTATTTAAACAATGTCAAATAGTGATCAGATGCAGTGGCGTCGTCACTTTTTATATATACTGTTACAAAACTATTTTCTGAGTTGGCGGAATAAATATTTATTTACAATAATTAAAAATACAATAACAATAAATGCAACAACGAAAAGTCAGTTCTAACAATAAAAAAACTTAAACGGTAATTATTGAACTTAACGAGCCACTTAAATAACACATAACTATATACAATTGACTACACTAATATTTATTTTATCAGGTGAATTGATATCACGGTATTTATATCAGATTTATTTCGTTGTTCAACACTGTCACAGTACAATCTACACTGACTGATTCCCGTTGACTGATCAATATTTATTTCTGATGGCACGACTCACCATTCACTGACTGATTCAGCACGACACACTCCTGTTTATATATCTGCGTGCGGTGTACGCTCAGTGCGTCCTCGTATTCTCTAGCGTTGTCTAGAATTTTCGATACCATTCCACGTTTTACTATTGTGACCTTTCTTTCTCGAGGCAGTGGCGTAACATCTTGGGGGTTGTATTTGGATTTAAAATGAACGCTGGTCATTGAATTTCGTTTGCGGGAAGAAAGAGTCTCAAGACATGTGATCGGCAGTGCAGTCTCCTTTCAATGCAGAAAGAAATTGATCACCTTTGTATACCGCACATCTACAAAAGAGCCAGATTATCATTTATTTTCTATGATAATACGCAGTGACCTAGCAAGAAATTTTATTTAGAAGGTGTACCTATACTTTTTGTTTCATGAGATATTCAAAAAAATGATCTCAGTACGTGTCACGTATTAACATAATATTATAGGTATAGGTAAAAAATATAAATGCGTTCTAGATCTTAAAATATAAATAAAATCTTAATAATTTTTCTCCCTATAACATCTATATTTCTAGAAAAAATATTTCCTAAAAAAATTGCGCGGAAATAATATTTCGTATTCCGTACCAGAATCGGCAAAACTGTACACTTATGGAATCGCCTCGGTGTCTGTCTGTCTGTTTATTTGCCTATCAAGATGTCATGATTTTAGTTGGCCTTTAGTATATCAACAAACAAGTGAGATGCCCATGCGTTTTATATATTATTATGAATATAAATAGAGGATTGTTTTGTTAGGAAAATTTTCAGTTACGAGCGGTTATTTAGATACTACAGGTGGTAAGGATAGGACTGGCTATCCAGTCGAATTCTTTTGCAGTGCATAACGATGGGTGATTCTCCACTAACGAGAAATTAATCTATAGAAGTATAGACTATCAGACTCACTCTATCTTATATTCTTATAAATGAACCGTCCCCTGTCATTATTTTATGATGAAAACAACAATGGTATAGGAACAGGAATTGTTCCTCAATAGAATAGAAGATTTCTAATACATTCTTGGAAGGTGACAAATGCGCACTTGCCTCTTGATTACGTCGTTGATAATAATTTATCAAAGCCAGTTCTATGTATAATATTAATATACATTTGCAAGTATAGTGAAAACAATATTATGATCATCAATTATTTATTTGTACTTACCTGCTATTACCAATAACTGTCAATAATTACCATATTATATTTCACTTACCTATTGTACAGTGCTAATAACCTTAGGGTTGAAGCACATTTTTGTTTTTTCTTGTTATAATAAAAAAAAAAAAATATTATGATCGCACATATTTACACATCAACTCTCGTGAGAACCGCGTCACTCACACCTTTTTTAAACAAACGTTTTTCTGTCCAACTTGGTAAGGCTATGGTGCTGTCGTCATTATTTTTATTTTGCATATCCATCTTTGCCGTGAGACCATTATCGACTTTATCTGGAATCTGTAGGTATTTGACAGTGATGTCTCGAGTGTTGCGTTAGTAATTTAGTTGATGGGTCAAGCATAGACATTCGTAACATAGACTTAGCATTGGACTATATGTGATCTAATATTTATATCAAAGCGGTTTGCTAATCGGTTGCTGATTCAGAGCATACTTCATTGGCGCCGACTACGGGATTGCTCAGGCGCCGAAGCAAGTCCTAAAAGGCCTCGGGGCGTAGTCGTGCCTCGACGTCGCGCAGGCGCGGATCCAGAACTCAAATTTGGAGGAGGGTAGGTCACGTCTCCTTTTAACATTCAGTATGTTCTAGAATTTTTGCTCTTTGAAATTTATTATTTTATAAATAAATTCTGTTCTGTTTATAACAATGAACTATACAGGAAAACTAATTCTTGGGATTTGTGCTGCTTCTGAAGCCATTTGGTGGTAGTTTAAAAAAATTAATAGCGTTTTGAGTTGGTATGCATTTTTAAACACTAGTGGCGCGTAGTTATGCACGAGTGTAACACTAGCACTGTGTCAGTATTGAGTAGTGTACACTCTCTTCGTGTAGGCTGGTGTCCAGGTTTTACTGAGATTCAGCACTTCATTTTTTCGGTTGTGTTTTAAAATGTTACAAAATGTCTACAGCAGTTGTAGACGAAACGTCAGGTAGAAATACTATCGAACCACGGTCTACAAGCTTGGAAACTATGAAGATTTGGAACAACGTCGGCCGTGAAAGCTTACTCACTTGTATGAACGTCGTTCGGCAAACATTGATTCTTGTCAGTGAGAACTTTTCTTCTTCACCGCATCCGTATTGCGCTGTTGGAGTATATCAGGTTAGAATGGGTCAAGTTAATGGATAGATTAAATTAAGGATAAATAGGTGAGTGGCCCCTGAAATAATATGAAGTCGACGCTTATGCGGTAGGATAGGTAGGTAGGTGTAGTCAGGCGTTGCTTCCGTAGCACGGAGCGGTGCTTCACCTTGTTCTACACGCTGCTGTGGGCACCTCAAGCCATCACCGTCGCGACGACAACACACACAACCAACTTATGTTATGTAATATTAACTTCAAACTACACGATTATAGGTGGCTGACTTCATTTTACTCAAATACTTATCTTGAATTTATTAACCTTTTAACAAAATCCATTTCAATTCTCCACCAATATGGATGTTGTGATAGATTATAGACGCTCGACAGCTTAACTAACTCCGTGTCGCTGCAGATCATAAAGAGGCTTGACCTGCTCCACCACTTTTCTTTACTCGGTACGGTCTAGACTCCAGAGCTCGCCATCTCCAGCCTTTGAATTTTAACTTTTTGAGGTCTTTCTCCACGTCGAGCGTACGGAGAGATGTCTTCCTTCGGGATGATTCCTGAAGACCTGCCGTGGTTCCCTGCTATCTGGGATGCGCTCTACATGACCAGTCCATCGTAGGTACGAGATCTTAGGTCATTAGAAATTGATATTGTGAATAATATAATGTCAGGCCCAGTGAAAAGTATTATTGTTTGCTGGACGGCGTTCATACAGTTCGGCTTCCGTCGGCCAAAATGTATAACTTTATCAATTCACAGCCTTGACTCTACTAGAGACAGAACTACATATCACTGACTATAGAACCATCTAACTTTATTGGACGGCGCTCATAACTTTGTCCACTCACAAACTTGTGTTCCATGTTCCATGGATGCAGAACTATTGTGTGACCAACGGAACAACGCCGGTCAAGAGAAGAGAGATTGCAGATTATAGACGCTTAATCTAAAATCTCTTTCTCTTTTGACCACCGTTCTTTCGCTGGTCAAACAATATACATATCACTGTTTCTCGCGGACGGCATTCATACAATTCGGCTGTCGTCGGTCGAATTGAATAACTTCACTCAATCACAATTCACAAGCTTGTGTTTCGTAGATGCAGAACTACACAATACGAATAATTGAATTAAGGACATTTGCTCAGTTCTGCTATCGAATAGTGTATCTTTGTCTTTGCGTTTCATAGATGAAGACCTTTGTTTATTGACTGGTCGAATGGCGTTTGTATAGTTCAGTAGTCGTAGGAAATATCAACTGTCTCCTGATCAGGACAATGGAACATATTATATATTTTGATGCATATAGGTTACAAATCGAATGTAATAATACACGTATTGGAAAGTGCTTTACCTATACCTAATACCTTATAGTTTTTATTATTAATTATTATTAATTAATCAAACATTAACAACCAGAAGTATATGGGCCGCCCTCGCTCGCTTATTGTTAGATAAGTGCCAAAACCTTTCAAACAACACCCTTTCATTGTATAAGAATATTTGAGACCTTTTGGAAAGTCGTAAACTCGTAAAATTAAACTTCTGGCCACGCTTTCCAATATCTCATGCTGATCTACCAGTTCGTTGCGTTCTCATTGTTGTTCCAACGCTATTGACAGTTTGGAATTACCCTTTCTCGGTGAAAGGCAGTATAGGAAAAAACTAGGGTGCGGTTTTAGGAAACCACGATGCAAGTGAAACTTTATTATCCCTAAACGCTTTTAACCCGAAATCGTCGAAAGTTTATAATTTTGTTAGCGTGGTTTTGGTAATGTAATTTGAACTCTGATCAGTATGGAGACGAACGAAATAATGAATTGAAAATATGAATTGGTGCTAGGCCCAAATAACCTTAGCTGTTGGTGGTCTTTAAAACACAATTTAACAATTTGGAGACGAACGTAAGAATTCAGATTCTATCGCTGGTGGTCAATGAGTATTATGTGCTGCTCGACTGAATATTCGTACGATATTATAGTTATTTAGACGTACAATATAGTTATGAACATAACACCGCTGCTTTTCGAAGAGTACTGGTCTGGTCGATCGCTTTGATTGGACGTTACGCTCGACATGCGTAACCGAACTGAAAAAAGCAGTGAAGTGCGAGTAGAACAATTCAATAAAAATTAAGTTTGTCACGTATAATAATTCCCATATATAGTTTACAATCATCGCGTAGGATGGCGCTCGACCGCCAGATTAGTTTGCGTCAATATAGCCATATGTTTTTAACTCCTCTAGAGTCTAGATGATTTTTACATACCTACTCGTGAGTTAGTCAATATCGAAATTCGTGAATTTATGAAAGGCCGCATCTTTTTATTGCATTGAGTTAGAAGCTTGAAATTTTTACAGAATTATGGGGTCGTAGAGCTTAATATTTGATATTAATTTCAACTTGATACCTCTAGCCGTTCCTGAGAAAAACGTTCTTGACTGACAGACAGACGGACAACAAAGTAATCCTACAAGGGTTCCGTTTTTTCATTCTTAGGTACGGAACCCTAAAAACGAGGCTATTAAAGTTTCACTTTAAAAGTCCTAGCCACATCTGCCTGCAGGTGCAGCGGGACTCGAATCCAGTACCCCACATATTCGGTGCTATAACTAGGAGTTAGGACACGTATATCTGCGGACCGATCCAACGGGAAGGGTTCGGTGTGATACAGCCATAACGTTTGTTCATGCGTTCGCTCAAACACAATCCGGCCGTAGGCTATAGCAAACAGGGGAGCCCGAACTGCTCGTGATATGGCAGCAGGCTTCTGACCGGGAGGGGGAGGGGAGGTGGAGGTGCGTCATATAGCTATAGCGTCCCGGCGACTGTCACACTCCACATACCACTGTGTTGTTCTGTCTGTCTACTATGTATAACTGTACACTCACTCACTGACTCACTCATCAGCTCGTTGGGATTCCATTAATCTCTTGGAAAATAATACAACGTTTCGAAGAGTCACTTCTGTTCATAACGAAACTCTGGGTGGACAACGATTCTTCTGTTTTTGTAGCTGTGAAACAATCTGAGGGCGTAATCAAACTGGTTATCAATAAACTGTAAGAGGTGGTTGTGTCTCTGTTTGTCTATCCCGCCATAATTCTTAAACCTCTAATTCTATTTCAATGAAACTTGGTACTCGTAGGTATATAGGGCTCCTTAACTCAAAAGATAGGTCACTTTATACCCGACTTCACTCCTGTTAAGGTAGGGCTCTCGTATATTCAATAAAATTCAACGACGGCTGAACTGTATGCCCAACTAACAGATAACATATCCTAATCAGTAATATGCATCTGGAATGCAGAATAAAATATGAATGGATGACAGGGAACTATCCGGGGGAGAGTCATGGAGGTCATGACCCCCTCAGAACCAAGTTTACTTTAGGTGGATGACAGAGAACTATAATATACGACCACGCCAGGTGCGGATCCAAAATACCGCATGCACGTCCGTAAACTAGCACCAATATTATAAAGATGACCTAAATATTTGTCCCCTCAAAATTGTGTTCTGGATCCGTGCCTGAACCACGCACTGTCTGGAGAACTGTGATAGATAGCAGTGGTTCTCAATCTGGAATTCAAGTTTGTGTATTGATAAAAATATCAACCATATCTGACAGTGGGTCTAGTCGGTGATATATAGTAGTATCAGTCGAATACAAAAGCAAATTGCAGAGAACATTGCCCATTTTACTAGGGGATTTGGTCCAAATTTCGCCCACAAGTACCTAAATTATATTTCAGTTTCTAATGCTGTATGATGCATAAAAATGATTATACTTTAAAAATCCGTTTCGGTGTTTATTTTTCATAATTCAACCGTAGTAATAAACCACAAACTGAGCTATTAATTAATTTAAGTTTTTTTAACTTTTTTCTTTTTAACTTTTAGAGCGATATGCAATCTGCTCGATATGCGTTTGTTATGGCTATAGAAAGTGATGAAATATTGTAAAGTGATCTCCTTAAAAATTAATCTAAATCTTAGTCTAGGGTTTATTTGGCTATGTGATCTACTTAACTTATTAACATCAATATTTATAAATTGATATTTTCGGATAAATGGATAATTTTGATGCAACAGAAAAAGTTTTTATTTATGATAAGATCATTCGATTCCCACTGATGTTTACTCCGGCTCGGAGTAAATATGAGAATCTCTGGGCAACATTTGGTCCCAAATCAGGCAATATCCTTTATAAGTAATGTTGCCAAACGGCGACTCATAGCTGACTTGATAATTACGTCGAGCGGACATACCTTAGTCACCTTAGTGTATTAGTTCAATTCTTTTCGCTTACACCGATGGTGCGTTAACGAATCCACGCGGGTTTATCTACAATTGAACTGGTTGATTTGTGAACCGTATAACCAGCCCCTTCCGTATCCTGCGCCAGGTTTTCTCCGTCTCTCTCACGCTATACATGGCTGTGCTGTTATACGACCGTTCTATAGCAACAACCGACGCGCACACACACACACACATACATGTACACACACACACGGGTACATGTATACGGTGCTAAACACTGACTGTGGTGTTCCCGTGTCGGTGTTCAACAAGGGCTTCACACTTCACTGGGTTTTATAACGACGCTATACGCCTTTACACCGTCACAATAATTCCGCGCACTTATTCAAGGCAAAATGACACAAGTCGAATTTAAGCTCGCGCCCACTCCCAAAAACTCGGGTCGCAGTGCCAAACCCTGCCGAAAATAATAGTGTATTTGCTAATAGAGATGCAAGAATACTAACTATTCGTTATTACTCGAGTACCTAGTTGTTACCCGACAAGATTCGAAGTAAACGAGTTACACGCTTCCAAAAAACTTTGGATCAGGTTAAGATAAAATGGTAAGCTGATATACCATTTTGAATTCTCTACAGTTTTTTTTTGTAAAATGAAAAGCTGAGGTGCTAGAGAGAAAAGTTCAGCCAAAAAATGTGTGCGAAATTTTTTTTTTCGAAAAATAGCGATTTTCAGAAGCGTGTAACTTCTTAACGGTTGAAGATAAAAAAAACCCTCAATGGAAATGTAGGAAATTTTCTCAGCTACAATTTTCATACATAGAATTTTTTCATAGGACCATTAACTGTTTTCGATATATACGCGAAAAATCAAAAACGGGGACCTTTGAAGTGCTCCCTCCCTCTCTTGCCCGAGGGTCAAGGACTTTAAATATGTTTTTTTATTAACCAGTCAAAACAAAGTCCCGAAGTCGGTTTTTGCACTTATTGACTTTCCGGCTAGACCCCTCTTTAGTCTGATCACAAAGCGTAACTGCCAAAACAAATAATGTTGTGGTCGACATTGTAGATTGTAGGGTATTAATGTTGTTTCAAAAAGACCCAACATTAAATGTAGTGTCCAATGCAATATTTGGATGCAAGGGCCTTTTCCACAAAAAAATTCGTACCAACATTTTTTGTGTGTTTATTTTTCAATTTAAGTTAATAAACAAAATTTGAAGTCTTCGTGGTTTCCGGGCTTGTAGGCCGTGGTCCGATGGTATTTCTACCTGACGTTTCGTCTACAACTGCGGTAGACATTCTCAAAGGCGATGTGGCAGCGGTCGAAGTGTCCTCCTTGGCGGCTCACAGGTCAGTGTGTCAGTGACTGGTATCCTCCCTTCTTTTATGCCTAGTACCAGTGTGTTCTCTGTTCGGTCGTAGTCCGTTTCTCTGTAATTGGTCAACTGCGCGGTGTGTAGTGGTGGGGGCGAGTTCTCTACTCGGTCGTATTCCGTCCTTTACGATTGGTCATTGGTTTTGTATGTCGGAGTGCTGGTGTCCAGGTTTTACTGAGATTGAAGCCTTCATCTTTTCGGTTGAAATTCTGTGTGTGTTTTTGTATTTATAGAAATACAAAAACACCAGTCAGTGACACACTGACTTGTGAACCGCCAAGGAGGACACTTCGACCGCTGCCACATCGTCTTTGAGGATATCTACCGCCGTTGTAGACGAAACGTCAGGTAGAAATACCACCGGACCACGGCCTACAAGCCCGGAAACCATGAAGACATGGAACAATGCCGGCCGCGAAAGCTTCCACACCTGGATAAAACAGAGTTTGATTTAGGCAAAAGGTCCTGCAGGACTGCGCTGCTTGCACATGCTTACAGTTCGCTAATAACCTCAGTTGTCGAGCGTCTTTAATCTATATACTTGCGCCCGGTCTTGTTCAAAGCAGATGATTGGCTCTGCTTACCACTTTTCAGTGCTGTGAAAAATAAACTATCGGGTGACCCACTGGAGCCGTTTTGAAGGACAAAATTTAAAAAATCGATGTGCACCATCAGCATCGATAAAGAGCAGGCGACACTCGAGAAACGTTATGTTTTGAGACAGTAATCGAGTATAGAGTGAGTAGTTTAGTGAGAGGGGCGTAGCGGGCGGCGGCAAGCAGTGCGGCGGTCTGAGGGAAGCGGCAATCCTGTGTATCATGTTCATGTAGCCACCTATTTACTTGCGCCGTTTCTGAATGTCTTTGATATCGTCTCTCTGCACAACAGTCAAACAGTTGGTCACAAGGCTGGCTGACTTCTGGTGAAATAATAGTAAATTGTATATCTAGTTGCGTAATGAGGTATATTACTGATGAGTAGTGACAGTATGTTAAAACGAGCGATTGCAGTCACACGAGTCATAATATCATTACTCACGAGACATATATATGGTATTTTTTGCCATACCCACTATAAAATAGCTACTTTTCACTTCATTTTCAGTGTTTTCAAAAAGTTTTGACAGTTCATTTTCACTTCTATAGTAGATGGACGTGACTTAACGCGCGACATGCCTAACCGAATGGAAAACACGAGGCTAAAAGTTTCACTTAAAAATTGTCCAGTGGCGGCTGTCCCGAACTCGCATAAGAAGTTACACTTCACAGCTGTGAACTAGGAGGATAATATATTTAAAAGTGAAGCCAGTCGCCTTGTTTTGTCAGCTTATTTTTTATATGTATAAGAAGAAGAAGAAGAGAATAATATCCCAAAATCATCCCTTCTTTGGCCGCCATGTTTGTTATGGCCTGAGACGTCAGACTTCAGCCTTGTATTAGACAATGTATATACGTAATTTCGTTTGAATTTGGCCACGTCATCTGCACGCGCTGTACAAAATTTAGGGCAAGAGGAAAGGGATACCTAACATATTGTTACGGATCACCCTGTATATAAACGGCAAACAACGAGTCCCGAGAAACGGGGTCTGCATACTGAACAAATGAGTATACCTGTCCGAATGTTCTAGAGAACGCGAGAAGTACTGGGCTCCAGTCCACGCAGCCTATATAAATCAGTGAAGTACTGGGCATTTACAAATAATAGTGCGAAAGTAAAGAAGTTGACATAAATATAGAAATAAATAAAAGAGTATTTTGTGAAATATAAATAGACATACTTAGAAATAAATAGTCATTGTATACAGCAAGTGTTATAATTAAATATTAATAATAGTGTCGATTGTTAAGTTCATATAAGTAGTTGTTAAGCGGTATCTATAAGTGGCTCGTTTAGTTCAATAATTACCGTTTAAGTTTTTTTATTGTTAGAAGTTAGAACTGACTTTTCGTTGTTGCATTTATTGTTATTGTGTTATTAATTATTGTAAATAAATATTTATTCCGCCAACTCAGAAAACAGTTTTGTAACAATATAAATAGGAGAAAATAACACACAGTACACGAGATGGGGCTGGGTCGTAACACAGATTAGAAGTGACTGGGAGTTGGGACATAACAGACGGGACAGATAATTAAAACACAATAGACGAGACTGAGAGGGACACCTAGGACAATCATCACACGGGCAGAGCTCAGTGGCCAGTGCACTTCAATAAGCCTTGATTAATTACATAAGCAACTTTGCTTCGAAGCCGCAGATGATATATGATTTGCAACTCTTGATAGACAACGGGAGAGACTGCACTTTCAGAAGCGTCTGCCGTTAATGTTAATGCAGCAGGCGACGGCCCCCATCGTCTGTCCACATGCAATCCACGGCCTCCTATCTGTGTGTGCGTGTGTGTGTTAGTGTGTCGGTGTGTACAGCGCACTGTGTGTGCGTATACCGGCCTTTTGTTGTTGAATAGTTAGCCTGGTGGTCGCCAGTTCGAATACCGCAATCGAAGGCATTAATACAGCCTACACATACATGCTGTATATATAGGACATGTTGTCGACATCCATTTGTTATTATTTGTCTTGGAACTTGATTCGAAGAAATCACACACGTAGTCGATTGCGCTGACGTTTCGCCCACTGATAGGCAAGCTGCAAGAATTTGAATATATCAACATTAGCGCTCGAGGTGACGAAAAATGTCATAACACGCAGGAAACATTTAAAAGCCGCGTAATTTTTTTGCTATTACAAAAAATACTAATTTAATAACATTCCTACTTTGTGAGGCTTAAATGAAGCCGACAAATTAATGATAGGTAATATTGTGCGTCGGTTCTAATCCAAAAATGTAAAAAACATACTTTCACCATTTACACTCTCCCGACCTTATTAGTGTATTTGCCATATGGCACATACACTATTGGCGTCGGTCGGATGGCGGGACCTAGGGGTCGGACCAAAATTTCTTGACGTTTCATAGCCTCCTGAACATTTTGGCACCATTTTTGGAAATGGGCAATAACTTTCGAATGAGTTAATTGATTTTGACGAAATTTGGTAGGCACGTTGAAATCCATCACCGCACGAAGCCTACTTAAAATGGGTCTAATCGGACCATTTTAAGGGTAGTTTTTTGTGGTTTAAAACTGTTTTTTGGCCCAAAAATGCCGAAAAAATTCTCACAATCGTTTCAAAATTGAAATTTAACCCTTTAGTAACGATTAAAATGTGCTGCTAAAATTTTAATAAAATCGGCCCAACAGAACCGGACTTACAAATTTTATGAAAACACTAGTTTGCGGATAGTGATTTACTTACTGAAGGGTGCCTATTTAATTTCGTACAGAGGTTGCATTGATAATAATATTGAAATTAAGAAAAAAAATATTATTTTAAGGGATGTATTAAGGGGTTAAATTTTTTATTTTGTCCAAAAACAAACCTAAGTTCACGTATTAAAGCCACAAGGCCTGTATTAGCAAATACACTATATTGTCGGCAGGGTTTGGCACTGCGACCCGAGTTTTTTCTACAATGGTTGATGATATTTTAATAAAACGTGGTTTTAAATGTGTTAATTGACCCGAGATGCGAGAATCATTAAAGAAAAAAAAGGGTGTGTGCTTATGACCACACGACAGAAGTGAAAACTTCAGATTTTCTAATTTTAAAATATATATATATATACTTATATAATTTTTTAATCACAGTTTAATCATAAATATATTAAAATCGGCATATACAATTAAATTTTATGAATATAATACCTTAACGATAATATTAAGTTTTAGAGTCATCTATTAGCACACTTATGAACTACACACTATTGCCAGCATATTGCAAATACGTGTTCGTGTTTGAGCCGAGTAGCCCCGATTGTCACCGTCGGGTGCGTTTTACATCAGGCAGCAGTCCCATGTACACGGAAAACGCACGGAAGACGGAACTCGGAAATGCACATGGCGGAGGTTGACCAATCAGATTCTTTCCGTAATATTCAAACTTTACGGAAAGAATCTGATTGGTCAACCTCCGTCATTTGCATTTCCGAGTTCCGTTTTCCGTGCGTTTTCCGTGTACATGGGACTGCTGCCTCACTGTTGTTAACAGCCCAGGAAAAGCGCGCCTAAGGAAGTTTTCAGTTCAAAAATTTAATTTTCATCTAAAAGCTCATTCGGTAAGCCTTTATCGAATTGAAAGCTGACGTAATAATAGAAGTAGATTTTTTTTTCAAAGGCTTATGACCTAATTTGACACATGCATCGTAATATTATGTTGTGTAGGTAAATTCTCGCAGAGAGATGTTATTAGTAAACTTTGTACGTGTCCTGCTGATCCTGGGCAACGATTTATCGCAACAACTCATCGTTTCCCAGCATCATATGGTCGTGAAAGTAGGTAATCAGGGTTGCCAATGCTAGTGTTCGAAAATATTCACAAAAGTTCTCAGCATTCCCCCAATTCGGCGAGTTTTAATATGTCATTCCCCACTTGTCATATAACTGGGCTATCGAGTTTGGGGAACCTCAGACAAAATAAGATTTCGATCATTCGAGAACGGCTGGATCTATTTCTATTAAAGATGTGAAGAACTGTTTAATTAAAAACAGAAAAGTGGTGATCCTGATGATAATGAAAGAAGACAGCTTTGAAATGGCTTTTTGATTTTTAATTTTGATTGTAATGTCAGTTTAGACCTAAAATTATATATATTATTTTTTAAATATTTTTTCCTAATACAATTTTATAATTTTTATACAGAGCTCTGAGGATGAGAATATAATTCTCGAAACGTCAGCTTAATAAATGCAATATTAACAGTATTTGCTTATTATTTTTGGATCCTTAAGCCATTTCAAAGCTGTCTTCTTTCATTTCTATTAAAGTTGGTGCCTACACTATCTATTGGACCATGTTAACCAAAAAGTGACGAATCAACAAAACGATTATGAGTAAATAAAATTAAGAGAACTTAATTGATCAACGATAAAAATCTGTGATCATTGTGGAAGTGATATAATATTAATTATGTAACAAGCCGTGAGGTGGGTCGTTTATTAGGACTAAAGTGCGACCCTTGAGGTCCACACGACGAACTTCCCAGTTTGATAAATATTTAATAACAATAATTAAATTAGATATTACACAGAAATGTAATCATTTTAATCATTAAAACATAATTATTATTTATTTTTAACAATAATTAAAAAAAACTCGGGTCGCAGTGCCAAACCCTGCCGACAATATAGTGTATTTGCTAATACAGGCATTGTGGCATTATTATGTAAACTTAAGTTTGTTTTTTGACAAAATAAAAAACCCCTTAATACAGCCCCTAAAATAATTAAATTTTTCTAAATTTCAATATTAGACATGGATTTTATCAGTACACCCAATTAAATACACCCTTCCATATCTAAGTAAATCCGTATCAACAAACTAGTGTTTTCATAAAATTTGAAAGTCCGGTCCTGTCGGGCCGATTTTATTAAAATTTTAGCAGCACATTTTAATCTTTACTAAAGAGTTAAATTTCAATTTTGAAACGATTCTGACAAATTTTTCGGTATTTTTGGGCCCAAAAACTTTTTGGAACCCCTAAATACAACCCTGAAAATGGTCCGATCGGGCCCATTTTAAATAGGCTTCTTGCGGTGATGGGTTCCAATGTGTGTACTAAATTTCGTTTCAATCGATTAAGTCTGTCGAGAGTTATCGTGTACACACATAATATATATATATATATATATATATATATATATATATATATATATATATATATATATATATATAAATATATATATAAATATATATATATATATATACATACATATATATATAAACATTTTCAAAAATGGTGTCAAAGTGTTCAGGAGGCTATGAAACGTCGAGAAATTTTTGTCCGACCCCTAGGTCCCGCCATCCGACCGACGCCAATAGTGTATGTGCCATATTATGGCAAATACACTAAAAAAAAACGGCTGAACCAAATTTTATAAAATTTATGTCGGATCAAAATGACGTTAACACGCCTCGATTGACACCCCTACGAAGTCGATATTGTATAAAATCTACTTTTTTGGAGTCTATTTGGTTAAGAAAAAAAAACGGCTGAACCGATTTTGAAAAAATTTCTTTCAGATCATATTTACGTATATACGCGTCGATTGGCACCCTAACGTAGTCGATATCATTTTTCATTTTCGAGATTTCGTCTTAGAAAGAAATGGACACATACGTACGTACGTACACACATACACACACAGAGACATCTTTGTAAAAATAGTGTAGTGACCTTGAAACATAAAAATTTGTTATACATTTTGATTTCGATTTTCGGACCCATTACAATAACTTCCAATGGGAAGTTAATAATAAGTGTGTTGTACTAATATAATTGGCGGTTGCCGCAGGTTAAGAGTATTCAATACCGGTTATGGCTCCCCGACGCTATTTTAAGGGTTCGGGTAGATGCCAAATGAAGGACCAAGAATTACACTACAGATCCCTCAGGTGAAAAATTGAAAAAAGTCCTGGAAAAACTTACACATTTTTAAAAATTACGTAATCATTCACACGTAGCCAAAACTTTTTTTCAAAAAATTCGCCGGAGAGATCTGTAGTGTGATTCCTTCGTCCTTCATTTGGCGTTTACCAGAATCATTTAGCTTTAAAAATAGCGTCGGGACAGTTTTAGGCGAAGAGAAAGGATTTAAGATGAAGAGTGCAGGGTGTAACTTTCGGTTGTGTGTGTTTTTAAAGACCACCAACAGCTAAGGTTATTTGGGCCCAGCACCAATTCATATTTTCAATTCATTATTTTTTTTTTAATAATAAATTGAAAATCCATTTGACACTTTTACCAGCTCTCGGGCTAGAACCCGGGAACTGGGAACTTGTAATAGAGGAACCATAGCAATGCCATGTAAACAACAGCATTGCTAAACGCTCGGCCATTCTCAAGCCCCTTGTAACTTTCGGTATAGAATACGCTAAGGTTAGAGATAAATAAAATATAAACGGAGGTCGGTCCGGTTCTGTTCCCAGCCCGATAACGGTACCGCGTTGTGTGAAATGGTGTCCGTCTGTCACAACGCATTTAGCGACGGGCGACCGCTTCGTATTGAGTGTGTACAGACGTACTTAGATGTGTGCGTTCTACACACACAGTTAAAGTGTATGCAGTATAGTAGGTCATGCATGGCTAACCTTTATGTAACCAAGGGCCGATATATAGGTTAATTACATAGGCCTATTCACATATTGTGCGTACGAACAATCTATAATAATCATTCATCAATTCATAAGCGGCGACTTCATTCTCGGGTCGCAGTGCCAAAACCCTGCCGACAATATAGTGTATTTGCTAATACTGGCATTGTGGCTTTATTATATGAACTTAAGTTTGTTTTTGAACAAAATAAAAAATTTAACCCCTTAATACATCCCTTAAAATAATATTTTTTTTCTTAATTTCAATATTTTTATCAATGCAACCTCGGTACCAAATTAAATACACCCTTCAGTAAGTAAAGCACTATCCGCAAACTAGTGTTTTCATAAAATTTGTAAGTCCGGTCCTGTCGGGCCGATTTTATTAAAATTTTAGCAGCACATTTTAATCGTTACTAAAGGGTTAAATTTCAATTTTGAAACGATTCTGAGTATTTTTTCGGCATTTTTGGGCCCAAACACATTTTTCAACCCCTAAAAACAACCCTTAAAATGGTCCGATTGGGCCCATTTTAAATAGGCTTCGTGCGGTGATGGATTTCAACGTGCCTACCAAATTTCGTTAAAAACAATTAACTCTTTCGAAAGTTATAGCCCGCACACATACATATATATATATATCCAAATATATAAATATATCTATATATATATATATACATATATAAACAGAAATTAAGAAAAATAATATTATTTTAAGGGATGTATTAAGGGGTTATATTTTTTGATTTTGTCCAAAAACAAACTTAAGTTCACATAATAAAGCCACAAGACCTTATTAGCAAATACACTATATTATTGTCGGCAGGGTTTGGCACTGCGACCCGAGATCTTTCATTTATTGTTTTTAATTTACATTTTTGTGAGTCGGTCTAGCAAAAAATGTGTTCAATAAATTAAAATAATACGTTATGTTATGTTAAAATATGTTATCTTTTTCACAAATAAATATACGTTTTAGCGTTTTCATTGTTAGTCAAGATATTTCAAGATTTCTTGTTTTCTTGACAAGAAATCTTGGTATTGACATAACATTTCTTGTCTTGTCTTGAAATCTAAAATTACTTCTTGTCTTGATCTTGTCTTGAAATCAAGACAAGATCAAGACAAGATCTTGAAATTTTCAAGAATTTGGCGACCCCTAGACGGGACACAATTTTGGATTGGGTGGATCAGTTCCGAGTGCATGGTAGGCGTCCACACACACTTCAAGATCTGAAACGCAATTCGAGATGAAATTAGAAATATTGGACCTGATTTATTACGAAGAGTAATGGAAAACTTTCTAGAAATATGCCAAGAATGTTTAAACTTTAAACTGCAATGGCGCTCACTTAAGAGCTGTTATTTTCAAAAAATAGCGTAAATTAATAAATTGCAGATACCGAAATTAAAAAGAAAGTTTTGTTATTTTTCACATTTCAACAATAACCATATACGAGGTGGTTTAAAACCACCAGTACTGATTGCCGAACCCTTTGCAATTCGGCTAAAGATGGTTGTATACAGGGTGTTCCGTAAAGAATGCGCCAAAAAGTAATCCTACATTCTAGACATAAAAATAATAAGATTTAACCCAACTTGCCTTATAAAATTCGAGAAAAAAATGGGGGCATAAATGTGCTCCAAATAGGCTGCAACTAGCGCCCTCTTTTTAGAAACTCAAATCTGTTTAAATTTTATTTTTGCCTGCCCTAAAAAACCCATGGATACCAAATTTCAACTAGATATCTCAAAAACTGTTCGATTTATTTAAAGAAACTAAAATATAAAATCTAACTTTAACACCCTGTATATCCAAAACGAACGACATTTTTATAAGGCAAGTTGCGTTAAATCTTATTATTTTCATGTCTAGAATACAGGTTTACTTTTTGGCGCATTCTTTACGAAACACCCTGTATACTGTTTGAACGTAGTTCGGTAAACAGTGGTATTTGGTTTTGTGACGGACCTATCTATTTTCCATTAGGAACAGTGTTAGGGCAATGATAAATCAAATATGAGAAAACGTAGCAGAAAATGTATTCTATAACCACACATTTTACGCAATATTTGTGCTATAAAATGTCGTAAAATTCTGTAGTATCACCTATAAACAACATTAATTAATTTAATTTTAAATTTGAACAGACAGTTCTCGATTTACGTGGTTCGCTGCCATACTCCTTACATATGTCGGATTCTCATCAGCTATTATTAAAAAATAATTTAAAAAAAGGGTGTGGGTCTCGGGACCCCTGACAAATGTGAAACATCAAAGAAAACGTTATTGAACTCGGTGGTATTCTCTATGTAGTAGTATATATTTTTTCAAAAGCAGCAACTAACTGTTATGCAGCTATGCTGACGTAATCCTATATACTGCACTGTAACACCGCGTGTGTTACAGTGCACGCCTGAGCCAAGAGAGAGAGAGAGAGAGAGAGTGCCGCAGTGATGGGGAGAACAGCAGCGAAGGAGCGGACCAAACATTTCGTTGCATATTTCCCCTCACGCGGCTGTTCACAGCCCGACATAAGATGTTTCACATCAAAAACTGGGAGGGGGACGCTTCGTCGCTTCCTTTAGCTAAGTATGCCGACTTGCGCATAGCGTACTTATTATCTGATTTCTGTAAGCTCTTGTGTTACGTAAGTTCGGACATCTGCGTATAATGTTTATCTCTAGATCCGGCCCTATATACGGTATTGTTATATTGGTGCAAAATATGCACAGCGGCTTCTGTATATTTACAAAACCACTGATCCGATTCGCACCAAAATCAATAAGCATGGAGTTCTTACTGAGACAAACATAAAAAATAATTCAAAATATATGCATTTTTGTGAACATAAGAAAATTCCACAGATAGATTAGGCAGACACACGCACGGACAGTTCCATGCGGAAAATCACTTTTCTTTAGAGTTTGAAGGTGGGATAATCAGGATATGACCTTATTTAGGATTTTTCGATCCTGTCATGATGTCATCATACTTCCATTCCCTTACCGAACATGAAAATAAAATTAGACAATTGGAGTTTACATTAAAACTGAGATGAATAAATGTGTAGAATTTTTCAAGTGTTTGTTTATTATTTTTTATTCAATCATGTTCTACCAAGTGCCTAGCAATAATTCTATAGAATTTATAATTGGATTATTTTTAAGTAATTAATACCTAAATCTGAAAAATATGAGGTAATCGTTTCAGAGAATATGAAATGGCGTAAATTGGTCGCAACTATAAAGTGATATTCGAACATTTATGTATACTAACCAGATCTGGTGATTTCAAATAGATTTGGTTTTTAGTATAGATAAGATAAGATGTATCAAATTTAGACAGCTCCAAGTAATATTGTTATAAACAATTGTAAATTTAATTGTTTATAGAGCTTTAAAAGGGTCTCCCACATTGGGACTGAAATGTTGCTACTGAAGTAAATAAATCGGTTATCGGACAGCTATAGCCAGTAATTGTTTGGTGTACCTATTATTTATAAAATTTCGCTGTCTGTAGAAGCTAATATAAGTAATATATTTCTTATTAATTTTCTCAAAACACCTTGTTTAAAGTTATACTTTCGCCTTTAAAGGAAATGGTATACAAAGCAAAAAAAAAATAAATATTTTGATAAACTGACTGAACGACCGGTTTTCGGTTATATAACCGACTGAACGACCGGTTAATCGTCCTGTTTTCGGTCATTGCTGATTGAATGCCGTTTTTTTCAAAAACGGCTATTATTTTTAACTAGCGGCCCGGTCCGGTTCGACCGGGTGCTATGCATTTTTGATTTATTAATACATTACTCACTCGCTTCGCTCGCTCGCTCCAGTTATTATAGCCTATGTCCTAAAGCAAAGTATCACTTATCGAACAGTGAAAAAAAAAATTGAAATCGGTTTTCTGAGATTACTCTCTATCTTCACACGGGCGAACCCTGGCCAGCCAGTTTCAATTATACATCTAAACCTTCCTCGTGAATCAATGAATCAATCAATCTAATCGTGAGAACCGGAGCAAAATCCGTTCAATAGTTACGGAGAAATCGATCTTCTGAGATTACTCTCGATTTTTACCCGGGCGAACCCGGCCGGGCCGGCCAGTTTCAATTATACATTTAATGCTTCCTCGTGAATCAATCCATCTAATCGTGAAAACCGGAACAAAATCCGTTCAGTAGTTACGGAAAAAATCGGGCACAGACAGACAGACTCGGCGGGGACTTTGTTTTATAATATGTTATTGATGATGGTTGATTGATGATGATTACCGACCTAAAATCAAGTCTCAGTACTAATATTATTTTATTTGCCTAACTCCTTAATGATTAACGTTTCGAACTGAAGAAATTGTGTCTTCTTCAATTTGTGTCGAAACGCTGACCATTTAAGAGTTTAACAAATATAAATATTGTTATTATTTTGCCTGGTTGCCAGTTTCTCCTAAAGTAAAAACATATTTTGTGTTAACTTGTGTTTTAAATAAAAAAAATATTAAATCGACTGTGGAATTTATATTTTAGTCGTAAATAACAAATTCGATATTTTATTGATCTAGAAATCTCAAGTAGGTATATCGCATTTTGTTTCTTTAATTTTGAATTTATCGCACATTTCATAAACGCGTTTGTTAAACGACTAAACGAAAGGTAATAAATTATCCAAGAATATTAAAAAAAGTGTATAGACTATTATTATCTACTGTTATATCTATGGTGTAGATTAGATAAAGTAATCGACAGTTCAAATACGGCAGAGTCATCTTGTGGCGAACGCTTGAACTAGTCAGCAGACTAAAGCTCTGAGCTTTCGTTTGATAGTGCATAACAAGACTGCAGAAAGCGAGCAGAGCTTCTATAACCATTTCTAGTTTCCTATCCCTGCCGGTTTCAACTTTCAAATATTACGCAAGTCTGCAGGGGTTGATGTCTTTGCTAACAGATACTTGCCAACATTGCGCACAGATGTCGCAAACCATTGAAGTGTTTCATCCTTTCTTTGAAAAGAAATGTTATTTTAATAATTGATTAAACATACAAACTATAAAAATTGGTTTCTGTCTATTTACAGAGAAATTCAAAATATTTTATCTTATTATCTGAAAAAAAATTGAGGGAAAAAAATAAAAATACTAAACAAGCTTGCCATATGAAAGTTAGTTACTTATTATTGTACAGTCGCGGACTTAAAAAAGTTTACACCTGTATCATTTAGCTACCGGTTTTTTTAATTTTTGCATATTGTAATTTGGCTTTTGATAGTAATGTATCAATTACTAAGGTTACATCCCAAAAATCCAATAAAAATTATTATCAAAACACCTCAGTTGTTTATTATACAATCCAAATTACTCGATATTATTCAATTAAAACATAAAAAGATTTAATTGGTAAATGATAAAATCAATCGATTTAAAACCCCTTATATCCACACCATATTATTCACATAACAATTAGAGGTGAAAATAATAAATATCTCAGACAGCTATGCTGCCATGATAAAAAGATTTGATAATATTTGATACTAGCAAATTCCTTCCTTCAATCTTGCAATAATTCTTCTTTTTTGTTCATCGTTTTAATAATTTTGAGGCATTTAAACGACAATTATTTCTTTTAATTTTTGACATTTACATTTACCTATTAAAAACTAAATTTGTTACTAAGCTACTGACTTTTTGTGAATTTACACTGAAAAACTCAAGTGTAAACTTTATTAAGTCCGCGACTGTACATTTTAGACATTCGATAACTATGGTCATTAGCGTCTAACTAGGTAATATCTTTTTGCCTGATTACTTTTCATATTTGCTTAGACGCTAATAAGCATAATTATCGAGCGTCTATAATGTACAATAATAAGTAACCAACTTTCATATTGGAAACTTGTTTACTTCTTTTACGTAGTCGGGTTTTAGTTTTCGTTATTTTGAACCGTAGCGCTTATAACTTTGAATTGTTTTTGAAGTGTAACTTCTTAAGCGAGTTCGGACCTTTTAACGATATTATAAAAAATCGAGAATTGCAAGTAAAAAGATCGATTTTCTGGAAAATCGGCCAGATCGCACATTCCTAAATTATGATGCTACAGAATGAGAATGATCAGTGATCGATTATAGAGCTTTGCACCCGGGGAAAACTGGATCGAGCTGATAGTAGATTTACAAAGAGAGAAATTGAAAAATTATTGAAACAATTTAAAAAATGAATTTTGTCCACTTCCATGTCCCAAATAATCTCAAATAAGAAACAGCAGTCTTGAATCTAATTTTACCATTTATAAAATCGGATTTTTTAAAACTTATTCGGGTGTTTATAGGACTAGTATACAGGGTGAGTTCGACCACCCGTATCAGTCGTTTTTTTCGAAAACGGTTAGTCGTAGAGAGTTGTGTCAAAAATTTGTATTATAAAAGCCCTAATAAAGAATCGAATGGTGATAATTTTTTTTCCGGGAAGGTCGGCTTCCCTATTAGTTTGCTCCAGAATGTCCAGAACTCCGGAATTATAAATGTAACGATAGGTCGAAAGTGGTATTGTTGAAAAGATCTTTAAAAAATAAGCAAGTTTTGTAGGAAATTTTTTTTTATTACTGCCACCCCTGTAAATTTCTATAAGTATAAATATAAATTATTATATGTTCAAAACTCCGGAATTTTAGAAAACACGATAGGTTGAAAGTGGTGCTGTTGAAAAGCTCTTTAAAAAATAGGCAACTTTTGTAGGAAAAATTATTTAATTACTGCCACCCCTGTTAAGTAACAATCGTCTGAAATTATTAAATCAAAATTTCATAATAACGATCGAAGTCGGCATTAAAAATCTAGTAACCTTAGACATTGTCACAAGTGTTCAAACTGTCTTCCATTTACTCTTTAATACATACTGCTGAGCTCTTCTGGTTATACTGTGAGTGTACTTTTTCAGTGTTTAATGATCGATAGATAGATAACTAGATTTTAAATGCGGACTTTTAAAAAGTTCGTTATTATGACATTTTAATTTAGTAATTTCAAACAAATATTACTTAACAGGGGTGGCAGTAATAAAAAAAAAATCCGTACAAAACTTGCTTATTTTTTAAAGATCTTTTCAACAATACCACTTTCAACCTATCGTTACATTTATAATTCCGGAGTTCTGGACATTCTGGAGCAAACTAATAGGGAAGCCGACCTTCCCGGAAAAAAAAATTATCACCATTCGATTCTTTATTAGGGCTTTTATAATACAAATTTTTGACACAACTCTCTACGACTAACCGTTTTCGAAAAAAACGACTGATACGGGTGGTCGAACTCACCCTGTATAAACGTCATGATCAAATAGTTATGTTATAACCAATAATTGAAATTATAGTTTCGGTCAGGGCTGGGCGGTATTTAGACTACATGTATTTGAAATACGTATTTCAAATACAATTGAAGTATTTCCTTGTGTATTTCAAATACATCGGAAAAAAGTATTTTGTATTTTGTAGTTGAAATACTTATTGAAAATGAAACTACTTTGTATTTGAAATACTTTATGCAATGTATTTCGGATTACAAGTTCTATCTTTCAACCACTTTCAACAATATGTACTATTTAATATTTTGTAATAATAATAATAAATAATAAATAAATTTATTTCGATATACAAAGAAAAAATACATAGACAACTAATATGATTTATGAAATAAATCCACCCAATTTGGCGGAGCCAGTGCTAGGGTGGATTTTAATAAATACTTTTAAAAAATTCAGTAGATACCTATTTTTTATTTCAAATATACTTTTAAAAATTGAAGTATTTTGTATTTCAAATACTTTTGAAAAACTGGAGTAAGTATTTATTATGTATTTTTTTTCAAATACTTTTGAAAAATTGAAATATTTTGTATTTCAATTACATTCGGTATAGCTATATTTCATTTTGTATTTGAAATACATTTTGAAAAGTATTTTGTATTTGAAATACATTTTTCGTGTATTTTGTCCAGCTCTGATTACGGTTCAATAGAACACCTGTATATTATATGAGCATAATACCAGCTAGTCAACTTGTTCAGCGAAAACTAGAAGCGTTCTGTGTGAACATCAAGCAGGCGGTGGCAGAGAAGCAGAGCCAGCGTGCTCTTTTTTGCACAGTTCCCACAGAGAGTCGAGTAACAAACAGAAGACTGTAGGATACGCCGTATACTCGGGCGGTTAGTTGGGTGGGTTGGTTTGGTTGGCGGTCGGAGTAAAGAACGTCGCGTCGCTCCCCACAGTGGGGCGACACCCCACTGGAACGGGTAGGAGGGCAAGAAGAAGGCGAGCTTCTCTCTATATACGTATGTAATGTCGGACATGGATGTTTGCGTCCTTGTTCGGTAATCTCTTTTCTTTTATATGCCAAACGGAAACTCGAAACGTTTTCTGTCTTTACGTACAAATGGTCTTCGAGTCAAAGGAGACGTTCTTCTTTGGATTAGCTACACCAGTTTTACTGAAAGGCTAGAACAATACGCTCCACAGTATAATATTATATATAAGTACTACATATATATATCTTTACCTATTATAATTCAACTGAAATCTCGTTTATTATAAAGCCGCAGTCGGGGTTGTACCAACCCAGCAGGGGCAGGATCGAAATTTGTTATAGCCATTACCCGTGGCATCGCACGTAATAATAGAAACTTTATTTTATTTATTCATCGACGAAAATCTCCAGAAACGTTAGCAATACATGCAATTTTAAACATCAATATTGCTAAATTTTTTTCGTTGGAGAGCAGCCAATTATATAATTGTTTCGAAACATGTTGGAAAAAATCATTTTGCCAAGCAGTGGTCACAGTCAGGATTCTAACCTGACTGTGACCACTGGTTGGTAAAATGATTTTTTCCAATATGTTTCGAAACAATTATATAATTCCAATTCTTCATGGTTTCCGGGCTTGTAGGCCGTGGTCCGGTGGTAATTCTACTTGACGTTTCGTCTACAACTGCGGTAGACATTCTCAAAGGCGCTGCCACATCGCCTTTGAGAATGTCTACCGCAGTTGTAGACGAAACGTCAGGTAGAAATACCACCGGACCACGGCCTACAAGCCCGGAAACCATGAAGAATTGGAACAATGCCGGCCGTGAAAGCTTGCACACTTGAATTATATAATTGGCTGTTCTCCAACGGAAAAAAATTTTTCAGTTGCATTTCAGCCATATAAAACTATTGTTTATCAATATTGCTGTTTTTGATCCTCAAGCCAACACATTTTCTACGAAATTTCACATCAGAATTTATTTATTATATTATAAAGTTCTACCCTTTAAGTATGGATGTTCTGTAATACGTGTACCGAATTTTACTGAAAATCAGTTCAGCAGTTCGTTGATAATATATGAAAAATATTTTTATTTGTATGGGAGCCCTACCTTAACGCGAGCGTAGCCGGATATAAAGTAGCATGTCCTTTGAATTTTGGAGCCCTATATATGTGCACCAAATTTCATTGAAATTGGGTTAGGAGTTTAAGAGACTGACAGAAAAAAAATATCTGAAAATGATCAATTATGACAATTATTTCTAAAAAATATTTTAAAAAAGTGACTTACAATTTTTTTTTCTCCTACCTAGGCCGAAAGTTCGTACTTTCGTCCCTGCTAAGCGGGAACAAAGTCGCTCTTTATTCCCATAGTACGGACAAGTGCGCGTGCGCAATTGTACTTATGCCGGCTCTTAAGCACCTACTTCTGTCTCCTACACATTAAAATTATTTCCTTTAAAATTATTTTTTAATAATTTTAATAATAAAATAAAATAAAAATAATAATTTTATTTTTCAATTTTGCGAACTTTCGGCCTGGCAGGAGAAAAAATAGTATGCGCAACACGGGAGGAAATTACTACATCTCCTCCCACGTATTTGCCACCCTCGCCATCGGCTCGGGTGGCAATTTTATATGCGGGAGGAAATGTAGCACTTTCCTCCCTTGTGGCACAATGTACTATATTTATATTTTTACGTCGGCCATAGACGAATACGTCCCAAACAAAAGTTTGGCTATCTTACCCTATAATTACATATAATTCCTCTACTCGCACATTCCTATTAACTAAGTTGAAGTTTAAAAATGTAAAACCAATGGGAAAGTGGTAAATGGGAGATAGTAATGATGTGAGAGACGTAATATGTTACGATATAATGTCGAGAAACGTAGGTTCCTACTTCATTTTCCGTCATTAACTTTTTTGATAGCAAAGTAAGTACGAGTGGACGAATTATAGGGAATTAGGGTAAAGTGGGCAGTTTTGTGAGCATAGGGGTTGGGCACATCCAGGTGAAAATATCACTCGGCATGACCTCGCTTCTTTTCAACTATCAGTTTAGAAGAACCTTAGAAATTCTGAGAGCTCGATGTATCATTGTATAAGTTGGTTTACGAACGAAGATTTTTCAAGTTGGTTAAAGCGACCTTAAATTTTACAGTCTGTATATTCGACTAGATAAAATTACATCGTTGGTTTTTAACTAATAGGAGACTGCAACGATCAGTCAAGCACTATAAGCAAAAGAACTAAGAAGTAATCAATCAATCTGTTATCACTATCTCGTACGTATATAACTGCAGTTCGATTGTTTTCTCGTCGACCATGTTCATATAGATCTTCCAGTAGTCTAATTTCGCTACAATTAAAAGAGACAGTACTGCCGGCTCACATGCCTTGAGATATTCTTGTCACATTATCGTCGCGGGTAAAAAATAGTTCACCACCGTACATTTTAAATCTAAAAATATACCTACAGTCAAAAATAATCATGCTCTTTCGGTGAGAAGCACTGTTTCGCGTTTAATTAAGATGTGCGTTGATGAAAGAATTGCATTCGCCGCGTTATGGGTGATGATCGTGAGGTGGTAAGTGACGCTAAGACACACTACCAACATAATGTTTTTTATCTTCTTAATGGACAACATTCTACATTTTTAGAATTAGTTTTTGTTTACATTTGATTTAAATAAAGAATTTAAACTGGAATATTCAGTTCATTTATAATTTTTCTAGAGGTATTTTATAACTAATATAGTACAGGGTGGGGCAGAGTAAAGAGCGACTTTGAAAAGGCTGTAAAAAACAAATGCCATCAATTTTTCAAAATTGTATTTTTACCACCTTAAAGTACATAAAAAAGCATTCAAGAAAATTAAGTGAATCTAACTAAGTTTTAAAAATAACTCCAGTAAGATGACGCCCGTTCAGCCGTAGACATTCTTCCAAACGAGCTTTGAAGTTATTCATCACATTCCACAGCATTGCCAGTGGGATTTGAACAACCTCCTGTCGGATACGTTCTTTCAGTGTTTCAACTGTTCTTGGTGGGTTATCCTGATAAACTTTGCTCTTCAGGTAACCCCACAAAAAATTTGAAAATGGGTGCGAAAAGCACGACGTGCTTGCACGTAAGAGCTGCCATTTTGATAAAACGCTTAGACAGCGTACACGCGATGCTGAGGTGCACCGCTCCATTGCTACTGAATGCTAACGTGTCAGGAATATGGCCGACTGCATCCCCACCACCTTCCATCAGCTGAGTACGATTCCTGTGCTTTTCAAAATCGCTCTTTACTCTGCCTCACCTTGTATAATATATTTGATTATTATAAAGCGTCCACAACGAGTCATTGTTATACTTATCCATTGCCAGAACGCGTTGTGATCGATAATCAAGGGAACCACTATACATACGAATTTCGCTTTGTCATGGCTTTTTGACATTACCACAACGCGTTGAAGTTGAACTTCTCAGCTGTATTGTAATCCATTACTATTTTGTATGTTAGTATTGATGATTGGCAGTGCTGTCGCTTTCCGTTGCAGAGAAAAAGGTAGAATTTGTTCCGCACACTCTTTCACTGGCGGGGTAAGTAAAATCTTATATATTGTAAATGGAATAGTTGCTGCGGCAGCTTTCGGTTTGCCTTTGTTTCACTATATGCAGTGGATGTTTGTAGGAAAGCTTCGCTGGAGCCATTTGCGAGTTGAGAGCTGATGTGAGAGAGCTGTGTATTGAAGCCTCCCTGGCGCTCGGTTGGTGTTCCTCCGCACAACACACACACACATACTTATAACGGCCCCAACGGCTCCAACGTTGGCAGCAACCGTAGCTCTGCCTGCATCACATAGCCGAGGAAGCACTCTGTAATAATATGTGTATGTGTGTGTACACCTACTTACTACTGTATACGCTTGTGAGATACGGGAGACCCAAAACAAACTTGCATTTTGATACATTTTTAGAGTGTTAGGTCTCCAAGTCACGATATGAGTAATTATAAAGTATTAAAAATACTGAAATTATTAGTAAAAATATTATGGAAGTATTTTGGAATCCGTCTTGTGACTGCTTGTATCGTATAACACGACGCGTTTCAGAAGCGAGTTGCCATCTTCAGGTGTTGTTATGATGTTTATAAATCACTCATGTTTGGAGGTAGTTATATTTTTAGAAGTATTCATATTAAGTACACAGGACACTAGATGATAATACAATGTTAAGCAGATATTAAGCAAATATAACTATCTGTAAGCATGAGTGATTTATAAACATCATAACAACACCTGAAGATGACAACTCGTTGCTGAAACGAGTCGTGTTATACCATACGAGAAGTCACAAGAGTGAAGAGAAATATCTAAAACTATATTATATAACATATTATATTTACTGACATCGCCGCCTATTTCTGCTAGAGTGACTCACTGAAATCTCACGGAAGTGTGTCGCGGAAGTTACACAAAGCTCTACTGACAGTTGGGCGATGATATAAACAGGTTCTGATGTCATTTAAAAGTCTAGAACTGCAGATTTGCACAGAAATAAAATTAAATCAATAATATTAACTTTCTATGCATTTGTTATTGCAATATTGTACAGGATTCACCAGTCAATTTTTTTAAGGCTGCCAACAGTTAGGATTAGTTGGGCCTAGCACCAATTATATTATTTTTTCTTAAATAAATTGAAAATTCAATTGATACTTGTACCAGTTGTCGGATTAGAATCTGGGACAGGGTGTTCACATTCTGGAAAATCAGAGAAGTCAGGGAAGCTTCAAACGGTCATGGAAAATCAGGGATTATCCTCATATTTTTCAGTTTTTTTTACCACATTAGTCCTGAGTGTTTGATACATGAATAGAATAGATAGTATATTTATTGTCCAATCAGTGAGCAGGATTCGTCATACAAAAATATTTAATAATTATAATCACGCAAGTCTCTCAAAGGACCAGACTTAAATTTGTTCCAGAGTGACAATATAATAATATATCTTTATTGTTCAAAAACTTGATATGATTCGAGAGTGCCTTAAAAGTAGTAGACAATCCCACAAAAGAGAAGGACCTGAGCTAGATAATATGGATGGTTGTCACTAATTTGTATGTGATTGTTTTCTTCGTCTATCATATATCTTTATTAATGATAGCTTAATAACTGGAAATAAGGACATTTACTTGTGTAATATGTTTTATTTTCTTGCCAACTTTTCATCAACATTAGTTGACTTCTTCAGGGCTCTACAATAAATACATAGATATGTCTTAGTCTTTCTATATTAAATAGATTTATACTGCTGTTTTGCAATTGGAAATTTTTATTGTAATAACACTCGCATGTAGTGGAAATCAATTGATTCCTTTGCATATATGGAGAAAGTTAGTTTGGTAATCACGTCACGGTTGAGTATTGTAAGCTCATTTCGCCGCGATAGTGGAAAAGTTCACGTTAGATTCCTGACTGTGACTATGGTTGTTAAAATGATCTTTTCCGATATTTGCAGGAATCAATTATGTAATTGGCTGCTCTTTCAATAACAATTTTTAGTCTTTCTATGTTTTTTTATTCATTGTAGAGCCCTTAAGAAGTCAACAATGTTGATGAAACGTTGGCAATAAAATTAAACATATTACACATGTAAATGTCCTTATTATCCGTTATTAAGCTATAATTATTATTAATTACATATGTAAAGTTAACAGATCTATTCAAAAAATTAGAATTTTGGTCAGGGAACTCGGAGTGTATGGTCATGGAAAAGTCGAGGAATTTTTTTCCGTAAACCTATGGACACCCTGTGGGAACTGGGGGCTTGTAATAGATGACCCATGGACATGCCATATAAACAACAGCGCATAGCTACACATTCAAGCCTTTCACCAGTCAAAATCAAATATGAAACATCCCCTGATGGATGTATCGTGGATGGAAACTGAAAATTGGGCGTGTCGTTGGAGATAATCCGGTGTTTTAGATCTGCCTGTATATTTTGTGGCGTTGATATGTATAGAAGCGTAGGTACGGGGCGCGGACTACACTACAGATTGTTAGAGCTTCGCCCCAAGCAAAACGGTAGTTGGGTGGATGTATAGCAATGTACATAGTAACGAACCTTGCAAATATACATACACTGAGGTGTGAGTGTGTTGGTACGTATCATAGGTACTGCTTTGGTACTACCTTACATCAGGTAGGTATAGTCTCTCTTCACTATTTATATAACGTGTCTTTTCAACAGTCCTACTCAAGTAGGTAACTGAAGTTAATTACTGTTATTACTGTTACTATTAACTCTCATATAACAATTAACGAATCGCGATGTATTGACCTGAAAAAAATTTTCAGTCAATCAACGTTCATTGAAAAAGAAATGCATTGTGTGTAATAAAAACCAATTCCATTAAATCCAGGTGTGTAAGCTTTTACGGCCGGCATTGTTCCAAGTCTTCATGGTTTCCGGGCTTGTAATACCACCGGACCACGGCCAACAAGCACACTGACCTGTGAGCCGCCAAGGAGGACACTTCGACCACTGCTACATCGCCTTTGAGAATGTCTACCGCAGTTGTAGACGAAACGTCAGGTAGAAATACCACCGGACCACGGCCTACAAGCCCGGAAACCATGAAGACTTGGAACAATTCCACTGAAGTTTGAAAATTGGTTGAAGAAAGATGAACAATGGAAATAGGCACATGAGACATGTAATATAGATTGGTCTTCACAGAAAAACGCGCGAGAAATCAAGTTTCCTTTCTGATAGCATGCAACCACTTCTTATCAGTTCCGAATCCTTTAGAAATACAAAACCTCTATGATTTGAACATTGGTAAACACTGCACATCGGCATTGTCAACGATTTATTATTTGAATAAACTTATTCTGTACACTCTGCTTATGAACTGCCCACAAATCGAAGTGGTTACATAGCTGGCGTTCTAGCGGTCAAGTTTGGCAGCCCATCTTCATTATTATTGGCAATGAATCTCTTGGCGAGCGATGGAACCTTCGAGCTTTGGTGTTAAGACCACTGAATATTAAATAGCCTGTGGGATTCATAACCCTCTTTTTGGCTTTGCCGTAGTCGAGTAAGAAAGTAACCACAAAACACTAACACAGTTTCTCCGATGCACGTTTTACTAACTATATTAGCATCACCAGGATATGATTAAAACTTTAAGTTTTAATCATTTCTTGATGATGCTAACATGGTTAGCGTAACATGCGTCGGGAAAAAAGTGTTAGTGTTTTGTGGTTACATTTTTAATATTCAATGAACAATTACCTTTATCAATTCAATTATTTATTATTTTCTTTGAATCATACGGAGTATGGAGGATACGTCAATCGGCATGCCCGTAGATAATTATACAATAAAGACAAAATGCATTTCACGGCATTTAAAAACTGATCTATTAATGGCTACTTTACGGTTATAATAAATTATTATAATGGTCAATTAGTTTAAAAATTCATTTTTTGCCATACCCACTACAAAATAGCTACTTTCCATGCATGTATACCTGCCTGTATTAGGTCATTTAACAGGCAGGCTTGCCGAAATAGAGCGAAGGCCAGCGTATACAAACCCTCCCCCCGTGGGAATTTCTGAGCCATATATTTTTTCCGGTTATTGTCATGTTGTTTAAGGTTTTAGTTGATTGCCTCTTGTCAATTACAGCATAATATCTCGGAAAAATTCGTAAAACCACAGGAACTAATCAATGCCCAGACCAAACCGCTGAAGCTATAAACTTGAAATTTTGACAGTGTTCCTTTGGTGACGTAAGCACCCACTAAGAAGGGTTTTTTCGAAATTCAACTACTAAAGGGGGTCAAAAGGAGATGAGTTTCAAAACCTAAACCACTGAATATAGAAACATGAAATTTGGAAGTTATGGTCCTTACAGGGTGTACAGGTGCACTAAAAAAGAATTTTTCGGAAATTAACTCCTAAGGAACATACCTAACTTGCAAATTTCATGTTTCTATCTTCAGTTTAGGCTGTGCAATACACCCCCTTTTCAAAAAATCCCTTCTTAGTGGGCGCTTACGTCACCAAAGGAATCTACTGTTCAAATTTCAAGTTTTTAGCTTCAGTGGTTTGGTCTGGGCGTTAATTAGTCAAAAAATCCTACACTCCCGTTTTACCCCTTAGACTTAGAGGTTGAATTTAAAAAAAATTCTTATACAGGGTGAGTTCGACCACCCGTATCAGTCGTTTCTTTTCGAAAACGGTTAGTCGTAGAGAGTTGTGTCAAAAATTTGTATTATAAAAGCCCTAATAAAGAATTGAATGGTGATAATTTTTTTTCCGGGAAGGTCGGCTTCCCTATTAGTTTGCTCCAGAATGCCCAGAACTCTGGAATTCTAAATGTAACGATAGGTCGAAAGTGGTATTGTTGAAAAGATCTTTAAAAAATAAGCAAGTTTTGTAGGAAATTTTTTTTTATTACTGCCACCTCTGTACATTTCTATAAGTATAAATATAAATTATTATATGTTCAAAACTCCGGAATTTTAGAAAGCACGATAGGTTGAAAGTGGTGCTGTTGAAAAGCTCTTTAAAAAATAGGCAAGTTTTGTAGGAAAAATTATTTAATTACTGCCACCCCTGTTAAGTAACAATCGTTTGAAATTATTAAATCAAATTTTCGTAATAACGATCCAACTCGGCATTACAAATCTAGCAACCTTAGACATTGTCACAAGTGTTCAAACTGTCTTCCATTTACTCTTTAATACATACTACTGAGCTCTTCTGGTTATACTGTGAGTGTACTTCTTCAGTGTTTAATGATCGATAGATAGGCAACTAGATTTTAAATGCGGACTTTTAAAAAGTTCGTTATTATGACATTTTAATTTAGTAATTTCAAACAAATATTACTTAACAGGGGTGGCAGTAATAAAAAAAAATTTCCTACAAAACTTGCTTATTTTTTAAAGATCTTTTCAACAATACCACTTTCGACCTATCGTTACATTTATAATTCCGGAGTTCTGGACATTCTGTAGCAAACTAATAGGGAAGCCGACCTTCCCGGAAAAAAAAAATTATCACCATTCGATTCTTTATTAGGGCTTTTATAATACAAATTTTTGACACAACTCTCTACGACTAACCGTTTTCGAAAAAAACGACTGATACGGGTGGTCGAACTCACCCTGTATATTGGTTTTGTTTATTTTTAAAGAAAAGTTAGTATGTTGAATTTCAAATTTATAGCTTCAGCGGTTTGGTCTGGGCGTTGATTAGTCAAAAAATCCTAAACCCTCGTTTTACCCCCTTAGATGTTGAATTAAAAAAAATGCTCGAATATGAGTTTACTTACTTTTAAATTCTTTACCTGAAAATAAAATTTAAATTAGAATATTAAGAGCAAATAATAAAGATTTGATTGTAAAAAGTCATTTACTCCGTATCTCTGTGGTTTTCCGGGTTTTTCCGGGATCTACTGCAATTGACAAGGGGCAAACAACCAAAACCTTAAACTAGATGACAATATACCGGCAAAAAAAATGTGTGACTCATAAAATCCACGGGGAGGGGGGTATACGCTGGCCCATGGTCTAAAAGTGTTTTCATAACATTATATAACTAGTGCGGTAATAGTAAACGGTTGCCATAGTAACTTATGTTCATTCGCTCTATCCGCCTGCTATTACATACTCACGGCCTGCTGTAAATGTAAAGATGGTGACGCAAATGAACTGCCCACATTTTTCGACAATACTGAACTGAAGTGCGAAAAGTAAATTTAAATTTATAATTTAAAAATTGTTCGATGTACCTATATTATAATATAGGTACCTACCTACTGTTTATTGCCAATAATAGAATGTGTTATTTTCAAACAGTGCCGTTTTGTGGGAAGAGATACGCATGTCCTCTTTGCTGGTTCAAACCGACAGGCAGACATATATTCTGGAAACACATTTTCCCGTTTAGGCGTTATACGAAATACCTAGACCCCCTCCCGTAAACCACGAGGAAATGAAAATACGCACAGATTCCGTTACTATTTTATGTAGTATTAGTATTGACGATGGCTTTTTTGTCGTAAATACAGAGATAAAATATATATTTATGATTTGTAGTTAGTGTTCAAAATCACCCCGTATATGTATTATATGTAGACAGTCAGATGGCATGGCATGTATGGACAGAATGGGGCCGCAGGAGCTGTAGAGGGTATATCTGCACAGGATACCCATAGCAACTCAACCCAACCCGTTTCTCATCGTCGGCAATCCTATCGTGCCAGCGTCTCCCAATCGTATAGTACACCTCTCTACTGCACGATAGGTACAGAATGTTTTCTAAAAAACGCCTCAAGCTATAACTCCGTTATTTTTTGTCCAATTTACAAAAACAAAAAAATAAAAGAAATAATTCTTTAAATGCTTTAAAAAGGCCTTAATTTTTGTTCAACATCAACTTTAAAGTCAAACGATACTCAACTTTTTTGTTTCAAATACCCGTAAATTAATAGTACAGATATACAGGGTGCTGAATCGTTTTGCGGGTAATAGGGATTTAACCCGTAAAATCAAACTTTCGCGATTTCCTGCTCCCCTAATTATTTTAGAAAAATATCTTCGAATAAAGGTTTTAGAACATAAAATTTTGCATCTAAACCATTAAACAAAATTAATTTTGCATGCGCTTTGTAACGGCAGAAATTTGATATGAAAATGTCAAAATCACCTCAAAAACAGATAGCGATGGCCATGGAACTTGAACAAAATGATTAGAAATTATTCTGACAGCTAAAATGTCATCATTTTGTTCAAGTTCCATGGCTATCACTATCTGTTTTTGAGGCGATTTTGACATTTTCATATCAAATTTCTGCCGTTACAAAGCGCATTAAAAATTAATTTTGTTTAATGATTTAGATGCAAAATTTTATGTTTTAAAATTTATTCGAAGATATTTTTCCTAAAATAATTAAGGGAGCAGGAAATCGCAAAAGTTTGATTTTACGGGTTAAATCCCTATTACCCGCAAAACGATTCAACACCCAGTATATCTAGGTATCTATATTTTTTTAGTGTGCTAAAGATTTTTTTTATGAATACAGCGATGTGTAACCAGTTGACTTTGGTGCAATATTCGTTCGAAAAAATTAATAAAATGCCTCTCTGCAATATATTAAATGGGATTTGTCGTTGTCGTTATAAAAAAAATTATACAGAAGGGATTGAAACTCGCACTTTTGCCCAATGGCGGCGCTAGGATTTTTTGTTAGGCTAGGCCAGAGTTGGACATGATGTTCTGAAGGTGGGCCAATAACATATTTTGTTCCCAAAATTTCAGTGCTCGTTAAAATTTTAACCCAGATTACTTGCTATAGAATTTACAAGAAAAATTGTTGAAATTTCGAGGGTTAAATACGTATTTAAAAGATAAACTAGAGATTATTCCAAGGTGGGCCAAGACAGTTTAAGATGGACCATGGCCCACCCTCTAACGCCGCCACTGCTTTTGCCTCTTTAATATTTTTTGACATTGTGTTCTCAAAGTAACACTACTTCCTTCGTTTTACACAAAAAAGGTCCTCTTGTTTAAATATGGACCTATCTGCGGTTTTCCAGAAAAATGAGCAGAGGAGTAATGCAATGCAGATTTTATTTATAAACTAATTTTTAAGCATCACATTTAGAGCACAGCTGTAGCTTCCTTAGGAAGCATCGTGTGACATACTTTAATTTGAACTATTTAGCTTAAAATTGGTCATAGCATTACCTCCTGAAGTTTGTCTGTGTACTTAAGAAACACACTGTATATTATCCACTTTATATGTATATGCGCTACATTCATTTACACCATTCCTCGCTATCTGAACCACTTTCAGCCAGTAGTGCTGCGATCTCTATGTGTAAGGACTGCGGCTTCTGTTCATCAAATTTATGTATGTATGCTGCGTTCTTAACTTGTCACAATTAAACAAGTGGAAATCTGTCCAAAACTGTTACAGGCCGTTAGCAGAGTACACTAGAGACTCTCTTAATGAAAGATTGGACAAGGTACAGCGATATTCTGTGATAGATCCTACCATTAATCTTGAAGATGGCAACCTGTGATTGGTTCGCTCTGCATCAAAGAGCACAGTAAACAAATCAAAAATATGTTTGTCAGTTTTATACACGGTCATATAGACAAGTCTAGACACTGTGGACTGTGGTAGAGTGGGAGTAACCCTTATTAAGGCCAACATTTTAGTTAATAGATCCTGCCATTAATCTTAAAGATGGCAACCTGTGATTGGTCCGCTCTGCATCAAAGAGCGCAGTAAACAAATCAAAAATATGTTTGTTAGTTTTATACACGGTCATATAGACAAGCTTAGACACTGTGGACTGTGGTAGAGTGGGAGTAACCCTTATTAAGGCCAACATTTTAGTTAATAGATCCTGGCATTAATCTTAAAGATGGCAACCTGTGATTGGTCCGCTCTGCATCAAAGAGCGCAGTAAACAAATCAAAAATATGTTTGTTAGTTTTATACACGGTCATATAGACAAGTTTAGACACTGTGGACTGTGGTAGAGTGGGAGTAACCCTTATTAAGGCCAACATTTTAGTTAATAGATCCTAGCATTAATCTTAAAGATGGCAACCTGTGATTGGTCCGCTCTGCATCAAAGAGCGCAGTAAACAAATCAAAAATATGTTTGTTAGTTTTATACACGGTCATATAGACAAGTTTAGACACTGTGGACTGTGGTAGAGTGAGGGTAACCCTTATTAAAGCCAAAATTTTAGTTCATGATAGCAGCAAATGTAAGACAGATAAAAAAACATGCGATAAAAGAAATGTACAACTTTTACATTTATTTACGGATTCTCTTTGGTTTACGCCTTTGCTTTGATCTTTTATCTCTTTGTCAAAAAAATGATTTCTTTGTTTTACTTTGCATTCTTGAATGCAGCGCCGCTGTAACGAACTAAAATTTTGATTTCAATAAGCGACCTACCGGCTACCCCCACCAATGTCAACCATATTACAGTGAGTAGACCTTTCTATACCACTGTGGTTTTATGACATTTTGAAAAAAAAATGGCGGACATACATTTGTTCGGTCTTTTATTAAAGAGTCTCTAAGGGTAGGCAAAGTAAGGCGCCGCCGATCGTATAAAATTAGCAAAGGAACAGTAGATCCTGAATAGTTGATCTTTTTGAAACAGAGGCTTGTTTAAATTTTATAGTATTTGCGTTGATCATCTACTGGTCTGCTTTTTGCTTCAATTTAATAGGTCAGACTCGAACGAGCAGTCATTTTGTTTCCGAGAAACTTCTTTGACTGGTTTCGGTTCTTAGTCTATTTTTAAGTGAAACTTTTTAGCTCACATCCTGAAAAATTAAAAATAAAATTATAATTGCACTTTTATATAAGGTGAGCAGAATTTAAAAATTGATCAGGAGGACACCACCTGATGGATACAAAAAAAAACTACTTTTGTAGTTTATTTATTATCTAGATTCTAGACCTAATAATCTAAAAGTGAAACACACAGGAGTGGCGCCATCTAATAGTCCATAGCCGTATTTGTTGTATAATAATATAGTTATTAAAGAATGCCGTGACTATTCTACCGGTTGTGAGATTGTCTACCCATAGTAGAGAACCACAAAAACATTTGTTGAAATCATTAAAAAGTAAGACAAATGCGGGGTCGTTATGACGTTATCATTCGAAAGGAGGACATAGGAGGACACTATCACTGGACAGAAGGACACTATTACTGAGGAGGACAAATCTTACCAAAGGAGGACTGTCCTCCTCAAAGGTCACCTTATTTTATAGCAGTTTTAAGGGCGTTCATTGAGAATAGTTGTTAGCTCAGGTCGACAGACAGCTGCTTACTAACTGTGTTTTTAACCTTAATAATGATCGTTGATTCGAATTAGAAAACTAGTGATATCTTCAAAAATCGCGTGCTTTGATTGTCTTTTGTTTTGTTACAGTCAGTTGTTGCAATTGACTAACAATTGTGTATTGTTAATTTTCAGAATGCTACACCTGCTGGCGGGGAACCGGTTTACAGAAAAGTGGCAGTTGTTGAGAACTTCTTCGACATAATCTACAGCGTTCACGTGGAGCTGGAAGGGCGTCCTGGAAAGCACGCGGGACAGAAGCGAACCTACAGGACGGTGAGTGACCAACTAAAGATTGTACACGCTTTTATGTAAAATGGGATGTGCAGTAGTACTAGGGCTGGACAACATTGAAAAATAAATCAGTTTTTGTAAATTATATCAACATGACCAAGACCAATAATGATTTTTGTTATCCAAATACAGTAGAGTCCGTCTATTACGACTTCGTTTATAATGGCTAGCCGTTTTTAGCGACGTAAATGCAAGCTCAAGTTAGGTTTCATATAGACGTACTATGAAAGCGTATCCGCATAGTACGACTCCGGTTTAAGCGACCAACTGCTTTTAGCGACCTAATTTTATAATAATCGTCCGGTTAGAACGAAATTACAATACATATTGTTCCTCTGATCTGTAATACACACATATGTGCAATGTTTAATTTTCATTAAAGTTACATAATACATACATACATATGTATATATGTATTTAAAGTGTTAATATATTTTGTTTTATTTTCATAGAAATTAATCTATTGTACACTATATATGTATTATATAAAAACAAGCTTAAATTATGCGGTCGCTTTGTGCGTCGTCCGGTTAATACGACATAATGTCGCCGGTCCCTTGAAAGTTGTTCTATCCGGATTCTACTGTGTTAATGGTTTCCGGGCTTGGAGGCCATGGTCCAGTAATATTTCTACCTAACGTTTCGTCTATAACTGCGGTAGACATTTTCAAACGCGATGTGGCAGCGCAGCGGTCGAAGTTCCCTCGTTTTAAAGGCGATGAGGCAGGGGCCAAAGTGTTCTCGTTGGCGATTCGCTTTTAATTGTGTCGATGATTCGTGTCTTTTTATGCTTCCTGTGAGTGCGTTCTCTGCTCGGTCGTATTCCGTTTTTGTGTGATTAGTCTTTCTGCTCAGTGAGTGATTTTGTGTGTCGTAACTCGTAGTGCTGGTGTCCAAGTTGTACTGAGATTTAGACTTTCATCTTTTCGGTTGAAATTGCGCGTGGATTTTTGTATTTCAATGGCTTTTCTATACATGCTTCATGTACAGAAAAGCAATTGAAATAGGTACAGATTTTAATGTTTGATTCAAATCATATTTTCGTGCTAGATAACAAAATTTGGATAAACAAATCCATGCAAATTCTTTCGGCCGGCAATAGTCGAAATGTTTAACTCGAAAATAATACTTACATTAGAGGACGGCAATATTCTTTGGCGTAGCCCCAAGTGACTCAGCCCTAGTACCTAGCGTATGCACGTCTGTTGTATAGCCGCGGTACAGCATATAACAATATAACGACTCTAGTCCAGACGTCGTCACCTACTTGATATTCGGTCGACGTGCAAAATCCACCTGTTGATTGTCAATATTTCAAACCCGCGAAAGTGTACTAACAACTGCTGTCAAGTCAAACACTTGCTGCCATCTCTCTCTTTTGTCTTGATCCTTGTATCTTCTGCGTACTCCGCTACGCTATAATATTGTATAATACACAAATAGTTACGTACCTACCGTCTAGATATAAATAAGTACTATGTATATAAAGTTATTATGATAATCGTTTTGTGACCACCAGACAAAATGGATTATATCTCACTTTTATACTTTTCAAGTGAAACTTCTTATGCGGCACTGCCTCGACCTGTGGCGCCCGGTGCGAGTAAATTTTTGCGCCCTTAAATACACAAGTTGATTGAAACCGCAACAAAAAAGGTATTAATAGTACCTAAGTAATGATACTTACCTATAATTTTTATATTTATTGACAAAGCTAAAATAACAAAAACTAAGTAAAAACAAAAACTAAGAAAACGTGAAATTATTTGATTACGCTTGTAGGTCTCATTTTCGGGATTTAATTTTCGAAGAAATGTATTATTATTATACGAGTATATACTTATTTTTTGACACCCCTTGGAGGGCCGCCCGTGTGCCGTCGCACACACCGCTGATCTCGATGATTCGGAGGGTAAAATGCTAGCTCGATGTCCGATGAAACAAAGAATCCATCACGGAAAAGAATGTTTGGAATGCATCCCCTCTACCCCGCTGAGTCTATGTTATAATATATGGTATAGTCTGTAGATACATTCGAACGGCAGTTGTAACGATTAATGTTGCCCAATATTAATTGTAGCGTAGTTTTTCGAATGACACTACTTTCGTAGACCCAAAGCCTGCCGGGAACCGTAGAATTGCGTTATATTCAGTGTAGCCTATGCCAGTTTTCCAAATTCTCCAAAAACCTAGGTCAATTTACCCAAAGGGGAGAACAAAGTCCCGATTCCCCACAAATTCCCCACATAATTATCTCAAAAAAAGCAAGTTTTAATAAAAAATCGATTATATTTATTCATTTATTTTTTTCGGTCATTGTTTTTTGCTATATATCTTTGTTGTTAACATTTTCTTTGATGGATTAAATTTTCAAGTATCCTCTTGTTTTTTAATTCGTATGTGGGAGCTGTTAAGAAGAATTCAAACGGTAATAACCTACCTTAGGATTATCTTGTGCTTTTTTTATCCTGAACTTTTAACAACCATTTCTCCATTTTTGCACAAAATCTTTATTATTTCGCAAGAGAATAAAATAAAACGTAAGCAGTCGTACGTACTAGTGCCTAATGTACTTATTAGACTGTCATTATTTTCGTTTTCCGTCGAACAAGGGATTCCCCGATCTATTAGCAACACTACATCAACTTCAAATAACACTGTGTTGCTATACAGGGATCTGCGATGTTTAAAAAAATATATCGATTTTATTAATCATAATCGATGTTTTAATCACTAACCATCAAACGAGCCATCAAACTAACTATGTATCAGCTATCGATAAATTAATAAATGGTAAAATATTGAAATCCCGCATTTCCCCCGCATAATGCCAATCTCCACAAAATCCCCAATCGAGTTGAGATTCCCCGCAGTTTGGGGAATTTCCCACAAATTGGCAACATTGGTTATATTGCGGACCCCCCACCCGTGATCATTGCGGTTGCGTACTCGTTCCGAAGGTAATCTCACGATTTATGATTTGAAAGAATTTTATGATTTCAATTAACATACTTATTTTGACTTGTCACATACATTTTGTCAGTGTCGACTGTGATCAAATAAATATCTATCTATCTATCTATCTTCTTTTTTTTTTGCGAGGAGGGGAAATCTTGCATATGACACCTGACCTAGTCAGGTAGTGTCAGATTCTTACTGACTAAAACCTCCTCCTCGTGAGGAAACTTTACCCTTGGAACCGCAAGCGCATAACGTCAAGGGAAAGCCCATCTTGCCAATTTATTCTCTTTGTCTGTCGAGCTCGTCCCTTTCCTTCACCTTCATGATTGTGTTGATATATTTCATGACTGCATCCCAGTTCTTTTCATTTTTAAGCATTACCTCAATCATGTTGTCAGGGATCTATCTATCTATCTATCTTCGACATCCCTTGTCTACTCGACGCTATAGATTAATCGTTTGCAAGATGTTGCTTTTAGTTTTGACATTAAAGACGAAACATTATCAGCTATTTTCTTTGTGCTCAAATTTATGTATTCTAGAAATGTTTGCTGCACTAATAGTCTGGTTGATTTTAAGCGGTTTAAAACGGGGGAGGTGAACGTTGCGTAATCTACTCCTGTTTCTCCAGGTTGAAATTTCTAAATTACATTTCAAAAGTATTACCGGTTATATGCCTTTCTGTTCCAAGACAACTTAAGTGTTAATTTGCCAATGAAAGAATTTTCTTCTTCTGCAGATAACCGAAACGTACGCTTTCCTGCCGAGGGAAGCTGTCACCAGATTCCTGCTGGGCTGTACGGACTGTCAAAGGCGACCTAGATCTTTGTCGCCTGCGCCTAAGTTGCAAGCTAGTCCGGCCGGCGGCGGACGAACTCCTTCAGACGTTCGGGAACAGGCAAATGTTACAAAGGACGTAATAACGGGCGGCGAAGTCGGAGACGGTCCAGATGTTGTTCAAAACGCCGGCTGTTATCTGGCAGACAAAGCTAACACGTCGACGTTCGACGATAAGAGAATCAACTTCGGAAGTGTCGCCAGTTTTGTTAACGATGGAGACGGCACGGCACAGGTCAACGCCGTCGTATCTTCGACGGTTATGCAGTGCGGCGACACGGAGTTGGAGAACGGTGATTGCAGCTCGGATAAAAGCAAGAACGGATTAGCGGCGGTAGATCTTACTTCAAAAGATACGACTAAAAGTAATTCGACCGCTAAAACATCCGTCGAACAAAATATCCAAAACAGCGGATATTTGAATAATAATGCCAAATATATATTCCCGTATTTTCCTTTATGCAATTTCAGTGCTAATAATGACTACCAAAAAACTTTTGAAAAATCATTACTTCAAAATCAAAACAACTTCAAGGTTATATCTGATCAAGCGATGTTTGAAAAAGATGTCAAATTTAAAAATACCAATGCAATTGAACCAAAAAAGAAATCGTCGAATCCTTTAGACGTTTGCAATCTGACATCCAAAGATCCGCCTAAAAAGTCAAATTTGAAAAAATTCTTACCAATGATGAACGGCAACTTTGGTCAGAATATTAAACAGGAAACAGTATTCACAGATTTTACAAAACCATGGTCACCCATTTCCAGAATTTATCCAAACGAATCGGTTAATAAAAACGGTCAGTTGTCGGATTTGTCGAAAGGCGTGTCTATTTTCGCGAGCATGGCAGCAAGTAAAAAGGTCTCCGGCATTAAACAGGAGCCTGAAAACAGTCAAGACAATAACACACCTTGTAAATTTGAATCGGTCGACTTTAATCAATCATCATCAAGTAGCAGATCTAGTGACTTCCGGATGTTGGGAGGCGAAATTGATTACAGTCTTCCGATCACGACTACGTATCTGAAACACATGCGAAGTCTGGGCTACAGCGACGAGGAGGCCTTGAAGTTAGAACGTTCGGTAAGTACCTTCTTTAAATAACTAGCGCTTAGTTTCAGTGACGTTGCCAGGAGGATTGCAAGGGTTGTATTTGCACTCCCTGTAGGTGCATATTTATACTTATGGACGAAACGGGCCTTTGCCCACGGCAGTAATTTTTGAGAGCAATACAATTTAAGAGAATCAAATGTTTTCATAAAGAAACAAAAAAAACCTTAAACCTAATTTCAAAGGGCGGTAAATGCCGATACTCTTAGGACATCACTGAATTCACCTCTAGTATTCCAAAATGATGTATTAAATAGCAAATTTCCAATAGATTGCTCTATTGATCAATTTAATGGTGCACCGGAGTTAGACGTTAGGTAGCTTAGTTTAAACTTTAAAGGAAATCTCCGCTAGAGTCTGACCGAGGCTTCGGTTCGGATTCGGTCACCTTGGGTTACCTTTGGCCAAAAATTAAACCTTCGACAAAACATTCGGCTTCGGCCAAAATAGACCGAAAGTTTTACCGACGAATGTTGAATTTACTAAATAATCGAGTGAGCATTATTTTATTTAAATCACACGCACAACTCTGCAAACAAAAAATGTTTAACGAAAGCAAGAAATTCAACGCAATTACATTCCAACTAATAGGTAAGTATTTTCTCTCGCTTTTTTATCATTATACAATACCTTCGGTTTCGGCTAAAAAACTGGCCTTCGGTTGGACTCGACTCTCCGTTACATAAAAAAAACGTCTCCGAATTTCAGTGTTTTGTTTTATCCCTGCGTGGTTTAGTGATCCAATGCTTCGTTTTTCACTGATACATAAAAATTGTACGATAATACTGTCGGCAATGGACGTACGCAAGGGGGGAAGGAGGTTCAGTTCACCTTTCTCGATTCTGGAACCATGTATTAAAGTGCAAAATTATGCTTACTTCTTACTAATCCATTTTATTTTTCGTTATTGAACTTTGGCGCCTGAAAATTCCCCGAATAGCACTTAGAATGTTTGGACAATCGTTTATGACCCAATTGCAGTATGATAAACGAATTTCCATGTTTACTCTCATAACTATTGCCCCCTCTGAACAAAACTCTGCGTACGCCCGTGCTGTCGGCTAAAACCTTCCCACTACACGGGTACTGCTAACGACGTGACCAGCGGAATTAATTCACGAATGTGTAATAAATTTGAAATCTAATAAAAAAACCCAAAAACGGTCACCGTTTTTTCAAGTATATTTGAAAATGTACGTTCGACGTGACCATAGTGTAGTGAGAAGGTACGTAAAGACCTGTGGCTAGCAGTGCAGTCGCTTTCAGTTGCAGCGACAAATAGACAAATCAGCGTTCGAATTAAACTTAACATGAGAAACTAGTAATCTATATAATGAACATTAAAAGCTATATTTGGACGAGAACGGTATGTTTTCGATGGCATCGTAATTATGAAAGAATTCGCCGATGGCGTGTACTCTGCAGTGATATTTTTTGAGAACATCGTCTGCCAACTTTGATCGTGTGTCTTTGTACTACTTACACACACATATACCGGGTGTACTATCAAGTTACGGAACATAGGGAAATACAGTTGAAATGTGGATAGTATTCCCTATTTTTTAGTATCTCCATTTTAAAAAGGTATTTTAGGTGAAAACTTGATTTTATTTATTTTTAACTTCCCATTGGAAGTTATTGTAATGGGTCCGAAAATCGAAATCAAAAAGGAAAAAAAAATTTTATGTTTCAAGGTCACTACACTATTTTTACACTACTTTTAGAAAGATGTCTGTGTGTGTGTATGTGTACGTACGTATGTATGTGTCCATTTCTTTCTAAGACGAAATCTCGAGAACGAAAAATGATATCGACTACGTTGGGGTGCCAATCGACGCGTATTAACGTAAATATGATCTGAAAGGAATTTTTTTAAAATCGGTTCAGCCGTTCTTTTTTCTTAACCAAATAACCTCCAAAAAAGTAGATTTTACACAATATCTTGCGAATAAAAAATTATATCGACTTCGTAAGGGTGTCAATCGAGGTGTGTTAACGTCATTTTGATCCGACATAAATTTTATAAAAATCGGTTCAGCCGTTTTTTTTTTAATTATTGATGTTTTAATGATTAAAATGATTACTTTTCTGTGTAATATCTAATTTAATTATTATTATTAAATATTTATCAAACTGGGAAGTTCGTCGTGTGGACCTCAAGGGTCGCACTTTAGTCCTAATAAACGACCCACCTCACGGCTTGTTATTTTCAATTTTTCACAACAACTATTTTTTAGTTTCCCATCGAAGTATATTGGGGATGTCTTGTAATCGTGCAAAAAATTTATTTTGAGTTTTTGGTTAATTCGAAAACCACTAAATCGAAAAATTCTTTCACTGTTCAAAAATCTACTTCTTATTTATTTTATCGTAGATTATAGACGCGTCGACAACTCAACACAACAAATAATTCATTTGTGTATTAGAATCCGCCAGCCGGCATACACAAATCGACTGGTACGAGGTCTGGTCCTTGGGAGCGCTAATTCCCACAAAATATTGGAATGCAAACTACATTCCAATGTTTCCTCTGAGGGAAAATCTACTTCTTAGCGAGTAACATAGGCTATGTACCTATAATATTATTAGGGCTACGACAAAAGGGAAATAAATGAGCGAAAATAGAAATTTGCACTCGGACGAATCCGAACCGGGCAGCTAATATAACCTAAAAAGGTGACAGGTTCTCTGTCTATCATTTCGTACTGATTTTGGAGAGAAGTAGCAAAAAAGAATTTAGAGTAGGTACCTATAGGTAGGTACTTGTGAATAACAATAAATGTTACTGTCTAATAATACAGCTTATAACCCTTTTCCACAATACGAATTCACTTTCATTAACTAATTACAGTTTCCAAATAACTATGTTGCTATTAGTGTTACAACTTACAAGGCTCTATATAAGAAGGAGGTAGCTTGGTGTAACGGTCAGCGTGTTAGCCTTTGGATCGAACCGCCATGGTTTCGAATCCCACCTCTACTTATATGAATGTTTTGTGATGTCGAATTTGATATAATTAGACGCTAATTGACTTAGTTGTCGAGCGTCTATAATCTACAATAAATAAATAAATAAATCTATACATATAAGGAAAAATTTAAATGCCACTGCCGGGACTGGAACCCAAAATTCCCAGATTCGCGATGGTTGAGTTATCACTTACTCCATGTGCTCTTATGTAAACATCCATTTCCTTCCAATACTATACTAGATGCTCCGTCCGTCTTCGCCTGTGTGCACTCGCTTCGCTCGTTCTCTGGAATTTATAATTAATTTATACGTTGCTCAGTCGCTTCGCTCGTTCGTTCCAATTTACAATTAATTAATACGCGACTTATTATTGTTGGGTATATATTATTTTTCACAGCGCTTTTGACATAATCTCAATCAATCCGATTTGCACCCGGAAATCAGCTTATCAAATATGGTAGCAATCGCATTCAGATCCGTTCACTAGTTCTCGAGATCAGCCGGTACAGATATCCAGACAGAAAGACACCTACCGAGACTTGAATTTATACTATGTATAGATAGTACTTGTAGACATATTTCCACTACATGCGAGAGCTTTTTAAAATTGCTATACAGCGACGAAGTATAGCATTGATTTTGAATATCGCGCCTTTAAATATATTAAATAGTTTTCACCCTGTATAGTTACGTGCACAGTGTGTAATGGAGAGTTACAAAGCACAGAGATGGGAGACTGGGAGATCTGCACATTGTAACAAATAGCACTAGCCGGTCGGCGCTTCAATGTACGCTCATCTAGCTATAGTAGACTGGAGATGCTGCCAGACTACTGTGTATGTATTATTCCTTGTCTCACAGGCTCTCTTGGCTCTATGACTATATGTGAGTATGTTTTGTGCGAATGCCAGATAAACCAGCGACACCCTAACGACCCTCAATTCACCCGCATAGCTCTGTCTTACGAGCATTTGAATGTGTGTGTGCATACAACTCACGAGAAAAACAGTTTCGGAAATCTCTGATTTCTATGGAAAACCTTATTAAATCTTTGATGGTAATGCTTTCAAAATAAACGATAAGTATGTATCATTCTTCCCATATGACTGAGTCAGATTTTTATACAGGGTGTTGAAAAAAGAGGGTAAAATACTTTAGGGGCATACACCATACTTTCTAAATATCCCCAAAGAAAGAAATCCAGCATGTTTAGATCTGGCGATCTAGGAGGCCATGGAACCGGTCCGTCACGTCCTATCCATCTTCCCTCGTAAATTGCGTTTAAGTATTCCCGCGAACAGCCAATGCAAAATGGGGAGGAGCACCATCCTGCATGAACCAAAACTCACGTCTCACGTTCAATGTCACTTCTTTAAGTATAGGTAATAATAATAAGTTATTACACACATAAGTGGAAATATTTCACTAACAGTTCGTTTGGGGACCTATGTTTATTAAAATTTTTCGACTTATTTTGGGTCATATTAGATATATGCCCCTAAAATATTTTACCCTCTTTTTTTAACACCCTATATATTATTTGATCTATGTAAATAAATGATTTAAATCAGGTAAAAATAACAAACAATAGTTTTTATGTGCAGAAAAAAACAAATTTCAAAAAAATTGTTGAAAAAGCGAAATTTCTCAGTATTTTTAACATACATTTGTAAAGAAAAAAACTTTAAAATATAAATTTGACTTCCCGTAATTTGAAATCGCATGTCGTATTGTAAAGAAATATTGACAAGTATCACGTTTTTTGATACAATTTTTAAGACAAAACATTTTTTTTTAACTTCTTAAGCAACAAACGATATTTCGTGAAGTTTAATTCTTACAGCTTAATTGTAGCTAATAAAAACAGTAGTAAAATGCCTTTTGCGACCTAAGTAAGGAACGCTATATAGTATTGAATATTGATTTATATTATTAAGTAATAAATATTCATTTCACTGAATCTCCAAGAAAGAGATTTTAAGAAGCGCTGACGATGCGCAGTGCCAGTATACTGCAGTTACATCGGGCAAGGGTACGACCAAAGTGCAGCAGTAAGTTGCCGGCGTAACTCGTCCGTTGGACGATAACAGCACCAGAACGATCTCTACTCTCGCCTCGGAACATACGAGAGACATCACAACAAAAAACCTTCACGGTCACTCACAGACATTTCGGGTAACGGTGTCTCTTATCCCGTATTTTAAAAGATTAGTGCAACATTTTTGTACTGACGAATCCTACTAACCCGTTGTCTTTCTGTATAGCGATAGATGCTTTTGATACGCTAGTTCGCTAGCTGCTCTCGTGGGGAACTTGGAGAATCCGAAATCTAGAAGATTCAATTCAATTTCAATTTATTCCTTGATCAATCAAATTAATAAGGATTTCCTGCCCAATTTACAATAGGTACCAGTGCTAGGGCAGGATGTCTCTGATAATGAAACAAACTATGAAAATAGACTTCAATAGCATATTATGTAATGTTTAAATCTATTGCCGTATAACGTACACGCTTCTAATCAGTGTTTCCACAATGAGGGGAAATTCCCTTTTTGAGGGGAAATTAGGGTCCAGAGGGGAATAAAAAGGGGAAAGAGATGTAAAGGGGAAATCATGGGTAAAACCTAATCAAACAAATACAAAAACCTCGTCATATTGAGGAAAATTTTCCTATAATTAGTCCATACAGATATCAGTTCCGAAATTTTTCTCAATATGGCGAGGTTTTTTGTTCTTTTATACGGTAACACATAGTAATGGTAGATGGCTCTTAAATAAATTTAGAACAACAATTGCATTATTTTCTACAAAGGGCAACTCAAATGTTTGGTAAAAAAAAGTAAAGTAAGAGATTTTTACTACTATAGTGTCAAAACTATAGCAGAATAATTTTTGAGGGGAAAAAAGTCCTTAGAAGGGGAAATCTCAATTGAGGCGTGGGGAAATGAAATTATTAAAGTGGAAACGCTGCTTCTAATACACAAGCTCTAAATAAATCGTGCTTTTGCATAATTATCGAGGTAATGACAGTATGCAGTGATTGTACTAAAATTACCCAAAATAATCGTGGCGGAATGTACCAAAATGCAGCCTGAGAAGTGAGAGATTCAGTGAAAAAAGTGATTTTTCAACCTTCACGCAGGGAGAATCAAATAGCGTATTAATAATTTTAATTTTAAAAAACGTAACATTTTGGAGTTATTATTGATAAACTTCTGATAGTAAATTTCGTATTTATTACGACTAATTAATTTTCAAACTGTTATCATTTATAATATTTAACGAATACTCTATAAATCCGAAATTATATTTAAAAATTAAAAGTTATTGAAATCTGATAACGAGACAAGTTGTGAGAATAATAAAAAAGGTCCGGACAATATATGCCGGTCTTTTGGATTATTCGGCCAGATGCATCAAAATGATCAGAACTTTAATTTTTTACCACTGATAGTTCCAGTTCCTCAACCCTCAATATGTTACCTTTCCATTATATAGATTGCCGGTAAAAAATCTACTTAACTTTAGGTAGGTATTAATAAGTTTAATTTAAAACTAAAAATCGAGCTAAAAATTGATACGCCAAGCAGTATTCAACAGAAGGCCCTCGTACAACAGCGGTGTAGCAGAAGAGAACACACAGTGAAACCTATTCCGTCTGTCTGTCTGTCGGAGTGTGCTGCCGCCGCCGCGTTAGCGCTCGTTGCCAGATATTTTTTGTACTCAAACGGGATGCGAACTCAGAGCTCGCTCAACTCGCCGGTATAGTGTTTTGTATATGTGTGTGTATTCTATATACGTCGCTACTTGTTCCTCCCGATAGGCCCCAACGTCGTCGTCTTTTAAGTTCAGAGCCGGCTGAGATCTGCCGACTTCACTGACAATACACTTCTTGACGCTGATCTTATACTAATTGGATTGCCGATCCTTACGGGCTGATTACGGCGAGAATATTCTGAAAGTACTAAATATCATGCAAATGCGCTGCCGTATTGGTAGGCAAGTAGTGGAGGTTACCAGTAGTGATGGGGAAAATCGAATTATTTCAATAATCGAATTCTTCGGTTATGATTGATTCTAATAATCGGGTGTTTCATTCGAATTAAGTCGAGAATTAAGTATATCAAACAATTCTTTTGGATTATGAGTACTGCATAATGCATTTCATATTATAGGTAATCCTAGCGGCCCCGTTCGGCTTCGCCCGGGTGTTAAGAAAGCCCGGGTGCAATACACTACTCACTCGCTTCGCTCTTTCGCTTTCTCACTCGCTAAGCTCGTTATACTATGGAAAGAAGATAGATAGACGGATTACTACAGGGATAGTGACATCGGACGGAATTCTGTAAAACTATGAGCGCAAACTAAACTAAAAAAATTATAATTATTGTCAAAGAAAAAATATAACAAAAATAAAAATATATAAATAAATATCATGTAGAATTTAGAAAAAAAAACGCAAAAATTCTACGATGCCATCAGTTTCCGAACCCGGGTCCCTGTGTATAGAGCGCTGCGATGTAACCTCTGCGCTACGAGTGGAACAGTTGAGTACGGTCGTTTTTATGATATAAAGTATGTTGCGAATTCTTACGGTCGGGTTATGAATTTAATTAATTAAATTAATTTAATGAATTATTATTATTATTATTAGATGAATCAAAGAAACCCCAGCCTGTTATTTTCTTTTTTTTTAAATAGCAATGACAGTTATATCTGATATCAAAAAATAACAGTTTCGCCCATACAGAGGTGTGGCGGAGTGACTGAGAGAGAGAAAACAGTTGCGTGCTTCCGTTTTAACTGAGGGCAGAGCGTTGAATCCGGAGCTGGTTAGACAGTATTTTAGTATCAAGGAGTTACGACCGCACCTCTGTTGGTATGTGTTCGTGTTCCGTGTATGTACCATGTATTATAATACGTACACAACACGAACACTCCACTAACATACAATGTTAACTGCAAACATACTATCTATATATATATATATACGAATATTATGTAGGTACTAGGTAGCTACCTACTACATTGTATTTTATTGACTTAGTAGTTATGGATTTATGTTCTTCATCAATCATCAAAATCAGAAAAATCGGAACATACTGGTCTGATTTCAGCGGCTTCCACTTGACCGATTTTTTTGAATTTTTATTTAAATTATAACTGTTCTGTAGAGTTGTCAACTCACTTTGTTTCGTCATTTTTTTAATGTTGAATCCGTCTTATAAACTTCGCCCCTTCATCGACGAGTAGGGACAGCTAGTATATTCAAATTTATTAACCACATTGTGGTATAACTCGTCAATACATAATAAAAAACCTAAATAGTCAATGTAAAATACGACTATTTAGCAAACCTGGCAAACCTTGACATCTGCAGTTAAAAATTCGTCAATTGAATAAAAGGCCTCACGTGTCAGATATTTCTTGAGTACTTTTTTAAATTTGATTATTTGTGGACCGAGCAAGGTAGTTTATTGAACAATTTTATGCATAGCCAGTTAGGACCGTTCGTACTTTTTTCCATCTACGTTTTGTCAATGTGAATCTGTCTGTCTATTTATTGCCGTGCTAAAATGTATTATTATGCTATGGAAGGTGTTGAGGAACGGGAAGGACGCGATCCTTTATAATTGATCAATATCAATACTCTAATCGATGTTGTGCTCCCCAGTATTTTGAATCACGCGACGCCTATGTCTATGGCCGCAAGGTGAAGTGGCTTAAGTAATGTTTTTTCAGAAACATATTTTAGACGTTTTGAGTATGTTCTGTAAAAGGTCTCATCTCTGCACAGCTTCTAAATTACTTATAATTTGAAACTGCATTTTAGAACAAGTTGATTTGCTGCACTGAGAAAAAACTGCATTGCTGATCTCTTTCCTTGAGGGAAGTACGTCTTTACTACCCCAGAAAAAAAATTCTGACAATGAACGGTCATTGAGAAAATACATAGTGTTTATGAAAAATTAATTGAGAGGAAGAAAACTATTTTGTAATAATAAAAAGTTCACTGTAAGTTTGAAAAGTTATTGGCCAAGAAAGTATCAATATTTTTATACAACGCGCCTTTTTGGTTCACGAGTGTCGCAAATAAGTCGAGCAAAGTTTACTTATTTACCAAAAGCGGTTACATTGCTGTGAATTTATTTAGACATAAAATGCACGTTGTCGAATGAATTTAGTTGGACTCGTCGTTTCGGACGCTCGTTTATTAAAAAGGTGCCTCACGGCAGTTTTTAGATTGCAATGGAAAATGAAGAAAAAAAATGGTTAAATTTTCATTAATGGAGTTGACCCATTATATTAAAAGTTGCTTTTTTTACGGATATCATTTTTGGTAGAAATTTTGAAGCGTTTATTTTTTTTTAATTTTACAGTAATTTAAAATTGCTGTTAGTTAAAGGGCCAATCAGCAGACTCGCGCTATTCAATTGGCGAAATATGGCTGAAACAGCGTTGTCGTTGTGATGTCAAATATCAAATTCCGTAATTAATTAATTCCCTATTAATTTTTTAGGAAAATGTCTGAAAACAATGTGTGAAAATAACACTATAGATATTTGAACGTATGAAATAACTAAAACACGCTTCTTGACGCTTGACAGGTGCTTGACAGTTATAAATACGACAAGAACTGTTGGATTTACTCTTATTGGATGTTAGAATTCAAGCGCGAACATAGTCCTATGACGTCATCTACTAACAATTTTCAACTTTATTATTTTTTTAGGTCTTTCCGAGTCTCTAAAAATTCCGAAAACAATTTGTTAGCTTAAATTCAAAAACACTGCTGATTAAAAAAATATACGTGAGTCAGTTCCATTCCCTGACATAAGCCACTTTTGGTTGTCATTTTTAAAACACAAATAAACTATTTAATTACACGATTAGTTAAATCTTAATGTGTTAATGACATCTTCAGGTGTTTCTAATAAATATAATGAAGGATATTTAGTTGAAAAGTGTCTTCAAATATTAATTTAAAACACCTGCACAATGCACATGTCATTAAAATGAAACCAGAGCTGGCTCCAAAAATTTTGAAGCCTTTGCAAGATTTATATGCGGGGCTGTTTTCAAAAAGCTTTTAAAACGAATCGAAAGAAAAACTGACTATTTCATACATTTTTTTGTATTTATTTAGTGCAAAAAAATTAAATTTCATTTAATTAAGGATATTTAAACCTCGTCAGATGTGCCTCGTAACTCGTAAGGCCCTGTGTCTATTTAAAAATAATATATCAACATATTATTTTATAGTGGAAGATTTTGCTGATTTATTTATTTATTATTTTTTTTTTGTTTCATTTTGATGTAGTTTTATTTTTATAGACGCTAACGACCTCCGTTGTCACCATCTATAATCTTCAATATATATATTTTTTTAGTTTAATGACACCAACAGCGAGGGTTATTTCGGCCTAGTATCAACCAATTCAAATTTTCAATTTATTAAGTATTTTTAACCGACTTCAAAAAAAGGAGGTTTCTCAATTCGACCGTATATATTTTTTATGTTTTATGTTTTATGTGTGTTCGCGGATAACTTCGTCGTTTATGAACCGATTTTGAAAATTTTTTTTTTATTTGAAAGGATATACTTTCAGATTGATCCCATAGAAATTTCATCAAAATCGGTTCAGTAGTTCGGCTGATTTTAATAAAAGTAAGTAACGGCGTGTGATTCTTTAAGGTAAATGTTACTTTTTGACACTAAAAAGTAAAAAATAAAAAACTTTTTAACAAAAAAAAAACCTCCTTCAAAAAGGCACTAAAAAGAGCAAAATAATGAAATTTTGAGGTCTGTGCCAATTTAAATATGAAGTCGGTTAAAAAGTATAGTATAGTGATTAATATCTTCTTTTTAACCAACTTCATATTTTAATTGGCACAAACCACAAAATTTCATTATTTTCCTCTTTGTAGTGCCTTTTTGAAGGAGGTTTTTTTTTTGTTAAAAAGCTTTTTATGTAATAATAAATTGAAAATCCAATTGATACTGTTCAGATTAGAACCTGGGAACTGGGTGGCTTGTAACATAGAGGAGCCAATATACAATCTAATCTTGTGGAACATGATCAACTTATTGGTATTAAGCCATTTTGTTGTGCGACCGTAGATCGTAGTAAGACAACAATCAGCTTCCGAGGGATGCAAGATGGTTGTGCGTTGTGTTGTCTGTATACGCTGTCAATGAACCTGTCAACTGTCGGTCACAGAAGACAAGAACCTCGGCGCGCATTTATCGCATGCACATCGCATCTCGACTCAGCCGCTTGAGCAGCATAACCCGTGACCATATGCAATTCATACGTTACACAGAATATTGTTTGTTTTATTTATAAACTAGCGGCCCGGTCCGGCTTCGCCAGGGTGCTATGTAATTAATTAATTGTAGATTATAGACGTGTCGACAACTCAGGTCATTAGCGTCTTCAACACAACAAATAATCCATTTGTGTATTAGAATCCGCCAGCCGGCATACACAAACCGACTGGTACGAGCTCGGGTCCCTGGGAGCGCTTATCCCCAATGAACATTGGAATGCAATTTGCGATAGCAACCACATTCCAATGTCCCCCTGGGGGGGGGGGGGCAGGGTGCTATGAATTTATGATTTAATTATATAAATATATAACTCACTCGCTTCGCTCGTTCGCTTTAGTTATTTGCAAATTATCACCTATCAAACAGTGAATTTTTTTTGAAATCGATCTTCTGTGATTACCCCCGATTATCAACCGGGCGAAGCCGGGCCGACTAGTCATTATAGCCTATGTTCATCTCTATAGCGGAAGCTACCCTTGTGCAAAATTTCACAGAGATTGAGTAGTTAAGGCGTGAAAGCGGAACAAACAAACTAACTAACTTTCACATTAATAAAATTAGTAAGGATTTTTAATCTAATCTAAAGATTAATGATACAATTTAATATCGTTCAAATAAATATTTCTAATAAGGTATATGGGGAGCTGGTCCATATCCTAAAGTCCTGAGCCTATTTTTAATGTGAAACATATTCTATGTCGGGCTGTGAACAGCCGCGCGTGAGGAGAAATATGCAACGAAATGTTTGGTCCGCCCTTCGCTGCTGTTCTCCCCACCACTGTGGCACTCTCTCTCTCTCTCTTGGCTCAGGCGTGCACTGTAACACACGCGGTGTTACAGTGCAGTATATAGGATTACGTCAGCATAACAGTTAGTTGCTGCTTTTGTTTTGGGCCTGTTATAATTTAACATTTACTGTTATCCACAAGTTACTCAAATTCTTATTTGAGAATATGTAGTTTGATATTAACGAACATTTGGAGTTTGTTAAAGTCTATAATACTATATAATTGCTTAAGTCTTATTTGTATATGAAAATGCTGATACACATTTTGCGACAGTTTAACTGTTGCATAATATGAAGAATATTTTAACATAACTATGTACCGCTTCATTAATATTACAACAGAAACGTAACGTAACTGACTTACACATAAGCAGGATAGAGTTTCAGAGTGAAGTGATCCGTAATTTCTTAACAGTTTCATCGCTGACAGCGTTAGATTATATAATATATATAGTATAATAGCTGAAGAAGAAGTAGACGAAGAAAATATGTAGCATGGCGATAGTGGGGCGGCGGGACGGGGTGATTCATCGCTTGAAAAAACATTTCAACCGTCACAGTGAAGCTCTACAAAACTTGTGCTCCCTTATTCCTTGGCTCTTGTGTACGCTCAATGCTTTCCCATTCTGGCATACGTATTTATTATACAGGATGTTTTTGTTAAAACTTACGCGCCAATACCAAAAAATACTAGTGCCCATATTCATAGTTAACCCTTAATATATCTAAGCATAGATAAAATTTATCAGCTAATAATCAGCAAATTGTTGCCATTAAATGCTATAATCATCTTCCCAATTGTATTAAAGAAGTTAAAAGTTTAAAAATAAAATAATGTCATTACTGCTAAAAAATACAATATACTCACTTGATGAATTTTTGTCCACTAATTTTAATGATTGTAAGTTATTGTAATTTGACGATTCCACACAATGTTTTGTCACGGATAATAAAGAATTATTATTATTATTATTAAGGTAAGTGATAAGGGTCCCTTCGCTGAGGGTCGCTTGAGTGCTGAGGGCACCTTATTCAAAGGAACATTTCATAGTCATTTCCTTGAGTGAGGGAAGAATTATAGTAAACCTCCATGATTTTTTTCTTTAGAACAGTTGGTCATACTGCAGACCGATTGTGCTTAGTTGTCATTTTTGATATAAATGCGTGTTTTTAGCCACGATTATTAATTTTCGTCAAACGATGGAATACCAACGGTTAACAATACATCTATTACAACTCCTTTGCTGAATCGATATCTTTTCGAAAATTCATTTTCTTCGTAAAATTGAAAAGGATTTTCAAGATCGCGTATATATCTCTTTTTTAAACGTTCTACTTTCATCACTACTATCGTACAATTCGTCAAAATCTTCCATTTTTATAATCTTTATTTTACGTGATATTACGCTGTTTACACAGAGAATACAGGTTAGATTAGCAGAATAATAATAATTATTACCTACGTCTATTTGCGTCTTTGTCTAAATAAAGACGCACATACTTTTTCGACACTTATAAGGGACATACTATCCACCCTTAAGGTGAGGGTGATGTAAGGGCCCTTACAGACGTCAATTTTGACTATGAAACGCATATTCGATTTGAGGGTAGAGTTAAGTGTCCCTTACTACTTAAGGGTTAACTATGAATACGGCCGTATCTTTGAGCGATCCAATCCCTTTGATGCGTTTAGTTTCAATCACCTTGAAAATCAAGTCTCTTGAAATGGGTTGAATAATGCGTGTCGAGTTTAGATATCAGATCATAAGGAGAAAAGTTTTATTTTAAATTCCCTTGTTTTATTTTAATCTCCTATCTCAGCACTGGCTTTGCCAAGTGGATAGTGATATATCTAATTATTGTGTTGATGTAGATATTTTTTGTGTAATACTACTTTGTGATAATAAATTTAAAAAAAAAATCTGTAAATCGGTTGACCCTGCACGCCATCCCTGGAACTTCCCGCTATTTTCAAGCACTTTGAGTTCGAAGCACTTGATAATATACCCAAAAGTAGATTTTTGAGCTCTTTGAGCTCAAAAATCTGAAAATTGCTGATAACGACACTATTTTAATTTTTGAAAAGCTATAACTTTTGAACGCGTTGTTCGATTTTGATCTTTAAAAGCATTCGACGCATTTTTTTAAGCTCTAAAAATATTGTAAGAGGTACAAAATCGATTGGTTGAGAAATCTCGAAGTTATTTTGAAAAAACACTTTTTTCGAAATCTGTTGACTATGTAATCTCTCGAACGGATTAACCGATTTTGGTCCACTTAGCGGCATTCGACGCAGTTTTCTGAAGAGAAGAGCTGATTAGATTATGAAATCAATCGGTGCAATATTCTAGAAGTTATTTTGAAAAAACATCGTTTTAACAACTTTTTTTCGTTTTTTTTGGAATTTCTCAAAATTTATTGGGCCGAATCGGTTCAAATTTTCAGAAAATCTAAGTTCAGTAGAACCCTTTCGAATGCCGCAAATCGCGATTCTATCGGTCAAGCCGTTCAAAAGTTATGAGAGATTTACATACACACACACACACACACACCGACCCCCCCCACACACAGACATACTGACATCATCGTAAAAATAGTCAGAATAGCTTCCTAGGATCACAAAACGTCGAGATCTGATGAAAACTCGATTTTCGAAAATCGGGGTGAAATCAGTAACATCCCTATTTTTGAAAATTTTCAATTTTCTAAACGGGAAGTTAAAAATATCTTAGAATTTTTGTTTTTTGTCATCAACATTTAAAATTTAAAAAACCACATGAAAAGTGATCAAAGTAACACATGTAACACCATTAATTCAAACGAAATTAAGAAAAATCGCAGGATAGTGGACAAAATATTTTTATGTATGTACTTGAAAAAGTCTAAATCTATAGACGAAACGTCGTACATTTAATTTAATAAATCAAATATTTTGCCCACTATCCTGCGATTTTTCTTAATTTCATTATAATCACGATGGACACGATTTCTAATATAAATTAATTCAAACAATCGGTTACCTCACTTCATCTGTTATCGGCCCGATCCTGAATCACTTTTGAATAGTTTATGATGACTTAAATCCAGGTGATTTCAGGTCACTCCGTATGTATACCGTCTTCATCTTACGTTTACGTGTAGTAACATTTCTATTAAATGATCCATTTTTATTGCCCTTTAACTGAACCAGCAGTACTTACTAATCTGGATCTAGAGAACAGAGCCTATAGAAATTTGATTATTGCCTACCTACTCTCTGATTTTTCATAAATTGGAATTTATTTACATTTAAAATGTCCGTTGGTGAATAAATGTCATTCGATTTGTCACTCATAACTAGTTCAGTGGAAAGGTGCCTAGGGTGATCTATTCGACACTCGCCCAATCTGAAAAAAGATAATGTAGTTCTTCTAGTCGTCTAATTTTTAGGGTTCCGTACTGGAACCCTATTACTAAGTCTACGCCGTCTGTCTGTCTGTCCGTCCGTCTGTTCGCCTGTCCATCTGTCTGTCCAACCTTTTTATGTTTACATCTGAAACGTTTGTATACGGCGGCCGAACTGTGATTCTAACAGTGATTCTAGAGTTAAGTTTATATGGTTTGGTAATGATATACAGTTCGGCCGGCGACGGACGAACTGTATAAACGCCGTCCGGAAAATAGTAGTACGGTCAATGGAACGCAACTTTATGAACCGGCAAAATTATACAGTTTGCCCGAGCTGCGTGAACTTTATAAAATCTATACCAATATTATAAAGCTGAAGAGTTTGTTTGTTTGTTTGTTTGGTTGAACGCGCTAATCTCTGGAACTACTGGTTCGAATTGAAAAATTATTTTTGTGTTGGATAGTCCATTTATCGAGGAAGGCTATAGGCTATATAATATCACGCTACGACCAATAGGAGCGGAGCATCAATGAAAAATGTTGCAAAAACGGGAAAAATTATTCCTTTTGAGAGCTTCCGTTGCGTGCGCTGCGTAAACGGTTAAAGTTACGCAAAAATCATGTATGACGGAATTGCTTCCGGAAGGTTTATATATATAGCGAACGAGCGAAGCGAGTGAGTAATGTAATTCCTAAACCATGCAACGGATTTTGATGCGGTTTTCACCATCAGTTAGATAATTTTTCACGGAAGGTTTATATATATAGCGAACGAGCGAAGCGAGTGAGTAATGTAATTATAATATTCAAGCGAACGAGCGAAGCGAGTGAGTAGTGCATTCATAATATTCAAGCGAACGAGCGAAGCGAGTGAGTAGTGTATTGCACCCGGGCTTTCTTAGCACCCGGACGAAGCCGAACGGGGCCGCTAGTGTTTAATAAAGTGAAGCTTCTATAGTGCGGGTAAAGTTCGTGTGGCGATAAAACAAAAAAATGACACGGTAGATACAGATAGATTGAGAAAGAAAGAGATAAAGCACGAACAACAACTGACGAACTATTTATGAACTACCCACTGCCATTTACGATAGCTATTATATACAACGCGTATTGTTTGGCTCTGCCATCTGTTGGTAGACAAAGTAATCAAGAAGTTTCACTCGTGTCTTAAGCACACGAGTGACATACTTTCGCTTTTATTCGCGTCTTGTTTTTTTCCCTAGTAAGTATAAGGATCATTTTCAGTAGACGGTTATTCCAGTCGATTAGGAAGCACTATATTATAGCACTTCCATACACGACAGTGACAGTTGGAAGGACTGACACGGCCGACGGACAGACAGACAGACGGACCGAAGGGTGTTTGCGTGTATTGGTATACATATCGCCGTATATGATGTCCGAGCCACCCCCTGCTAAGTGCGTATGTGTGAGTGCGTTATGCACACGTACACATCTATACCTACTACCTATATGGTAATGGTCAGTGGCGTACCGTCCGGACTATGACAGTCGTATTATTCGAATGCGATGTTGGGTCTTTTTGAGACAACAAAAATACACTACATTGTTGACCACAATATTGTTTTTTTTTTGGCAGTTTTTATGAGCTGCGCTTTGGAAACAAACAAGTTGAATCAAAATTTAAATCTCGTTGTGATCAGACGTATTCAGATCTGTCTTGATTAAATTAAATTTTATTGTGTTTTATTTATTTATTTTAAATTTTATGCAAAGATCTTTATAGCGATTTATTCAAACATGACTAGAAATTTAAATCCAAATATGACAGGTATAATTTAATTCGAGATAGGTACTCGTATTTGAATGTGATTTAAATTGGCCTTCTTAACCAGATATGACTAACAGTTTAACTCGAATTTCTCCTTTTTGAATGTGATTTAATTTGACGTCCTCCTATTCGAATGTGATTTAACTCGAAATCCTCGTAGACTAGAAAATAACTCTATATTCTCCTTTTTTGGTTGTGATTTAAATTGAGATTCTTCTATGTGAGTATGATTTAACTCTGTCTTTATTAAAATGTGATTAACAGTTCAACTTGAAGTCCTCTACTTCGAAATCAACTCAAAACCCTTCTATTTGAATGTGATTTAACGCTAGGTCCTTCTATTCGAATATGATTCATTCAAACGTAATAAAACTCAAAAGTAATTTAGTAAATCTTTGTATATGTGATTGTGAACATTGACCTTGAGGTCTTTTTATTCGAATGTTCTTTAAATTGAAATTCTTCTACTAAAATATAATTAGTAATATAACTTCAGTTCCTCTTATTCGAATATGATCAACAGTTTAACTCGCGGTTCTAGCCGATTCATTTATTGTAGATTATAGACACTCGACTACTTAGGACATTAGCGTCTTAAATAAATCAAATAACATCATCAATTAAAACTAAACAAATGCTAAACAACATCGCAAACTATCCATGAGCGCGGTGAGGCGTGGTTCTTATATTTGAATATGATTTAACTGGGTCTTCTTATGTAAATGTGACTACCAGTTAAATTCGAAGTCCTCTTAATTGGATGTGATTAAACTCGAGGTCCTTCTATTCGAATGCGATAACACTCGAATTCCTTCTATTTGAATGTGATTAAACTCGAAATACTTCTATTCGAATGTGATTAAATTTGAGATTCTTCTATTCGAATGTGAATAAACTCGAGATCTTTTTAATCAAATCTGATTAAACTCGAAATCCTTCTATTCGAATGTGATTAACTTCGAGGTCTTTTTATTCGATTCTGATAACACTCGAAATCCTTCTATATTTTAATGTGGTTAAATTCGAGATCCTTCTATTCGAATGTGAATAAACTCGAGATCTTTTTATTCGAACGTGATTAACTCGAAGTCAACACAAATCGTAACTGTTACTTCTATTCGAATGTGATAAAATTCGAGGTTCTTCTATTCGATTCTGATAACACTCGAAATCCTCCTATACCTATTTGAAGTGATTACATTCGAGATCCTTCTATTCGAATGTGAATAAACTCGAGATCTATTTATTCAAATCTGATTAAACTCGAAATCCTTCTATTCGAATGTGATAAAATTCGAGGTTCTTCTATTCGATTCTGATAACACTCGAAATCCTCCTATTCCTATTTGAATGTGATTAAGTTCGAGATCGTTCTATTCGAATGTGAATAAACTCGAGATCTTTTTATTCAGATCTGATTAAACGTCGAAAGCCTTCTATTCGATTATAACAGTCCTTTACGTCGAAACATGTTCCTAGACCTGTTTTATTTATCTTTTCTATTCGAATGTGAATAGAAATCGTAAGGAAAGCCATGCTCGAAATTCAGTAACTTCTGAGTTACTCAAGTTTTTTAGAAATGTGATTGACACGTTCGAGATCCTTTACCTCGAATTTGACATAGCCAACTCAGAAACCTTTATCAAACTGAAATTTGAGGATCACTAGATAATAGACGGACAAATCAATGTCTGTCCTAAAAAATGAATTTATTATACAGGGTGTTCAAAATAATGTACTATGTTTACCTAACTTCGAATCACGTGTAACTTTTGATTGTTAAATAATCGAGGTTATTTTCTTGCTGGAATTGTATTCTTTAGGATATTTACTAACACTTTTACTAAGGGTTGTCCAAACCTAAACCTAATATTTTCGTATGTGAAATAATAGGTATAGGTTTGGACAACCCTTCATAAAAGTGTTCGTAAATATCCTAAAGAATACAATTCCAGCAAAGAAATACCCTAGTTGTATTTAACAATCAAAAGTTACACGTGATTGAAGTTAGGTAAAGAAGTTCTATTGAACCTGAATAAATCATTTTTTAGGACGTGATTTGCCGTCAACAGTGATCCTAATTTCATTTAAAGTTTAGATTCTCTTCTTCGAATGTGACTAAGAATGTAACTGGAGGTCTTACTCAGCTGTCTGAAACGGTTAATAGAGTAAATTCAAATAGAATTGAAGTTTCATTGACAGAAATTATACATATTACGACTTGCGAGTAGGGGGGGTGTCTGGGATTTGTGCAACATATAATACATACGTCAACTCGACGATCTCGCCTATTCTCGAGTCCGTATTATCTTTTCGGTCGGATTCAACTTTACTGCAACTGCAATGGGTTTCATCATCCTCTTCATATATACAACATATTAGTACATATGTGCATGTATATGTGTGTCCTCTCAAATACACACACACAGATAACATAGTCTGTATAACAGTGCTGCCCTCCACCCCGGCCATCCGACCAACCGACCCACCTAGCACACGCACACAGGGGGCGCAGGCACTATAACCACCCGTACGGATCGCCCGCTCGTGTTATACTATACATGCGGCGGCGTTGCAGTGCTCATTCTGCGATGTGCGTGCTTTGCAGGGCCGCACTCATTTATATTTCGGATTTTGTGACAGAACACGCGATCTATGTCGTTTTAATTTTACAGATGTGTTTTCAAGTAATTTTATATACTATCATGTCGGGTTTATCGTACATTTAACACGCTGTTTCGTTAATCGATGTTAAATTTTTACACATAAAACATACGAAGTAACCATAGAAATAACATCGAATTAACATAACAGCGTGATTAAAATGTACGATAAACACGACATTAATATCGATTTTCGTAAAACTTGCTGCAGCTGAGTTAATTTTACTTCATCGTTGTATCACCTGTTGTGTTTACTTTACATGTTGAGATGTTCTGTAGTCTAGCAGTGGTGTTGGAATATCGACTCTCGCATGTAGTGGTTTTTCAGTGACAGAATGCTTTAAAGGATGAAAGTCGGTCGTTTGAAAATGTGTCACTGTGTGAGTAATTGTCAACTCAGTGCGCCGCGATAGTGGAAAGTTTAGGGTTAGAATCCCTACGGTGACACAGCTTTGAAATAATTAATTTTTCCTGATTACAGCATTGTGTTACGTCATTGTTCTTACAATAGGTGTTCATATACTGTCTGCAGTCATTATGCATTCATTTAATTGTGTATTTATTCACGACGTCCGTGTTAAAATTTGTATTTATTATTATTATTATTATTTGGTCTGTTTGTTGGTAAGTTCTGAACTGGTAGGTACTCCCCAAGCGTCTGTCGATAATACTGAACTCTTCGGACACAACTGCTTGTTTGTTGGTCAAATTCTCGGATTCTTCGAATTGTATACATGAATTTGATTTTACCAGTTCTAGGCTTCTAGAACTGCTGGAAGCCTAGAATTGGGTTTTTAAACGAATTTTTTTTTTTACTTAAATGGAAGGACCACATCAAGTTTTATAGCAAAACTGTTTTTATTTAATTTTTTTGCTTACTAATTAAAAAGTTATATTTAAATAAAAATTAATTTTTAAACTCAGTTCCGATAACGCGCCGAAAGAATCCGAACGCGTGTGACGTCATTATGTTATCTATGGTCTTTGTATCCATGGTTACCAAGTTAAAAATTTATTATTTTTGATAGTATGTGTAATACATATACACAAATACCAACAAATGCAGACACATTTTAACATAACGACGTCACAAACATTCCTGGCGCGTTTTGAAGTCACGTGATATTTTTTAAATTATTATACTTTTAATTAATTTTTAGTAATTTATCTATAGCTTTAAAAAAAATTTTCTTTTCGATTTTCAATGTTATTTATGTTAAATTATTAGAAAAAATTAAAAAATTAATAATTTTTTTTAAACTTAAATAACTAATTGCTATAGAGTATAGAGCCAGTTTGAAGAGTCTGAGATTTCACCAGCAAACACGCAGTTGTGTCCGAAGAGTTCTGTATTGTCGACAGATGCTTTGGGAGTTCAGAACCAATTCAGAACTTACCAATAAACACACCTAGTGCCCTATTATAGATCCGCGTGATAATAGAACATTGGTTTGTAGAGTAGGTAATATCGTTTAGAGAAGATAGTAGCGTAATTTCTACGCACAAACGAGTTTAGGACGCGGCGGGTCTATGTTTTCTAACTCAAGGGGTGACCGTATGAATATGGTCATTTAGTTGTTCGTCATCACTCGAGATGCTCCATTGATAGAAGAAATAGACCCGACTGACCACTCGTTTGTGTGCAGAAATGACGTCCGTCCACATGTACCGACATGTCACAGGCGTGGACTATATAGAATAGTATCGTTTAGAGTAGTGATGTGCAAGTATTCACTTCACTGCTACTTTTTCACAGATATCAATTTTTCACAGCGACCTTAAAAGATATCACTTAAAAGTAGCTGCTACCAATTTCACTCTTAACGTTTACACATCCAACTAGTATGGTCTGCACACTGCTACCTGCATACTGTGAAATGTGAATAGTTCACAGTTCGCTAGCATTTCACAGTTTACAATTACGTTCACAGATGTGTACCTGCTACCTACCTATTCTACCCAACAGTGAAAAATTTAAAATAAGGTTTATCAGGTAGGTAGGTACCTATCGTATTTACGTATATCATTATCTATTGGCACAAGATATTGATTTGTTTTAATAACTTGTACAGTGTACGTTATTTAAGTGTAAAAAATTAGGAAGTGTAAGAAAAGTAAATGCGAAATAAAAGCAAAAAAAATATATTTGCTTTGTTAATGTTTCTTGACGCGGATTGTCCAAAAGTGTTTCGAATAATTTTTTCTATTAATTCAAATTTAGATAATGTTAATTAACGTATCAAAAAATACATGGAAAAAAAAATATAGGTACCCATTTTTCACAGTGACCTTCATGCAAAATACAAATCTGCTTTACGTTACATCCGGTCAAATCTTTTATTATTAATAGGTAATAATAGTGACTGTGAAACGCATTTTTTCATAATTCATTTCACCGCTGCTATATTATATGATTATATCCTAACAACTAACCCAGTTCGCTGCACAGTGCACAATGCATATGCCACACTGCGCATTGAAAGGATTTTACCAGTTTACCTGAGATATTTTAACTGTGAAAAGTAGCAGTGAATAAAAAGTAGCATTCACAGTTTTCACTGCTACTGAAAATTCACTGATATGCCCATCTCTAGTTTAGAGAAGATAGTACTATAAAGGATACTATTCTATACCTATAGTCCACGCCTGTGACATGTCGGTACATGTGGACGGACGTAGTGGGTTGTTGGGCCGCCGTAGTAGGGTCTGTTATATGTGAGTGTGGGTGGATATCAGATCCGGCAGGCAGGCTAGCAGGCTAGCGGACGCCCACGTTGGCCCACAGCCGAGACCGGTGCGCTATCATCAACGTCGAGGGTCGGTTTGTGTGTACGCCTGCTGCCTCTCTCTGTGTGCCGTCTGTGTGTGTGAATGTATGTGAATGTGTGTTTGTTGGGTTGGTAGTACTCTCGTTCCTCTATAGAGCCGCTACCACTATACCATAGCTCTCTACATGATGGAGGTAGAGGGTAGGTGCACCAGGTCCTGATCAATACTAAACCACCCATCCACTGACTATGCTAACTACTTAGTCATGAGTTCAAACTATCTGTCTATTCAAAGGGGAAATTCAAATAAACCAAATCCATTACCTCGTTCGATCCTTCATCGGGTGCGTGAATCACCCACCAGTCTGTTTTTTTAGTTCAATTGAAAGAGGCAGCACTGGTTTTAGGACCCTTCAAGGACGGGTGTCGAGTTCATTTAGATTTAAATTATTATATTGATGAATGAATTCGTTTCCTATTTTTTGCGATGATCGCGTAGGTGCTGTAAAGACACCCATGTAATGTACCAGCCTATTATAAATGTTGGGTTTCTGGATTTAAGAATGTCACTTGTTTTCAACTAACTTAGTTAGTTTTCAACTTACTTAGTTGAAAACAAATTACATTCTTAAATCTAGATTTAAAGCTAAAAGTGTTATTAGAAACCGAGCATAAATATGCATATATATTTTTGCTATAATATTATAGCAAAAATCTAAAATCAAATACTCTGAAAAAATATTCAACTACTAAAAATGCATCGATGAAAATATATTTTATTTATGAAAAATGTTTTGCTCAGGATCGAAACTTCTTTATAATAAAAACCGAGTTTGTTGTAAACATGCCAAAAATCTATTGGCTGACAAAGTATGAACATTTTCATTATCTTTTTAGTTATAGGCTCGGTTATAGGTGTCAGTACGTATTGACTGATACTCTTATCATTGTTATATGATCTTAAAGTTTTAAAGTTCCTCAAACAAAATACTATCCGTTGCTTATAAGTTGAAGTTTAACGTATGCAATATTGTGTTTCCGTAATCCGTATTCCATTCTATCGGATTGTTCTCCACACATCGACAGCGAGGTTAAGTCAGTAGCCAAATTTCTAAGTCGTCTATGTCGAATTTTCCGTAATGTTTTATAGGCCATTAATCAGATTTTTTTGTAACTTTCAAAATTTAAATTGCATTTTAAAATGGCTTATTAACCCTTTAGTGGATCTGTGACACAGCAAGAGTCTACTTTTCGCAGCAATTAAAAGAGAGATAGATATTGTAAATTATAGACGCTCGACAGCACAGGTCATAAGCGTCTAAAGCATTTAAAAGAGATCGAGATGCCTTCTTATTATTCGAGGGCTAAGTTCGAAATTAATTCATATCTATGTATGTGAGATAGTTTGTTACCTCGTACTGCCTAAACTACTGAACCGATTTCAACAAATGAAGTGTCGTTGGATTCGTCTTAATACAGTATGTATCCTAGGCTATATGACGTAACATGAAATTCAATATGGCGAATGCTAGACGTCATGATGTGAAGTGGGTCGATTTTCTTGCTTGGTCATGTAGGAGCCATCTTAACAATTAGTGTAACTGTGTAATACAAATTACGGGTGCAAACCAAAAAGTTCGAAACAAACCTAAAACACAGCCAACGCCACAGGCTAAACATAGCGGTAATTCGCCTAACGACGTTGTTGTTTTAAAATATTTTTATTTATTATATTTATTAAGAAATTATAATAAATAAGTTAGGTAGATACCTATATAGGGTGCTGAATTGCTTTGCGGGTAATAGGGATTTAACCCGTAAAATCAAACTTTTGCGATTTCCTGCTTCCCTAATTATTTAAGGAAAAATATCTTCGAATAAAAGTTTTAGAACATGTCTGGATCTAAATCATTAAACAAAATTTTGCATGCTTTGTGACGGCAGAAATTTGATATGAAAATGTCAAAATTACCTCAAAAACAGATAGCGATAGCCATGGAACTTGAACAAAATGATGACGTTTTAGCTGTCAGAATAATTTCTAATCATTTTGTTCAAATTCCATGGCTATCGCTATCTGTTTTTGAGGTAATTTTGACATTTTCATATCAAATTTCTGCCGTTACAAAGCATGCAAAATTAATTTTGTTTAATGATTTAGATGCAGAAAAAAGACTGAAATAAAAATAAAAGTTAAAAAAGCTAAATCCCGACTACGTAAAAGAAGGAAACTAGCAAATCAAAACGCAAGATAGTATTTTTTTGTGATCACTATAGTCAGGGACTTTTTCATTGCGAAAATGAAATTGGGTGACGCCTACATCCAGTGAAAAGTTGATAAGCCATTTTGAATTTCAATTTACATTTGAAATTTATGTAAAGTTAAAAAATGTTTCTGAAAAAAAGATGATCAATTTTATTTTATTTTTTTATTGTAAATTATAGACGCGTCGACAACTTAGGTCATTAGCGTCTTGATTACATTAAATAACAATTAACTTAAAACTAAATGACATCACAAAACATCCATGAGCGGAGGCGGGAAATATATGATCAAAAACTCTACATAAGCGTTTTTACGTTTTGCCCACAATTTAATGTAAATAAGTATGTCTCTACACACGGTTATATAATGTAGTGAGGTAAAGTGGGGCAGGACATGGTGTGGCGCGAGTTTAATACCTTTGATAGTAATAATTGGACCGTCATTTTATCTTCATTGTTTTGAGTTTACTGCTAATGCGCATATTATATTATCGTTGTAATACGTTAATTGTATTATACATACAGGATAGGATATTGTGGATTATAGACGCCCGACAACTGAGGTCATATTATAAATTTACCTACACAATATAAATTATGATACATACTTGCTGCGGCTAGAAAAGATCAAAATAAAAAAAACCGGCCAAGTGCGAGTCAGACTCGCGCACCGAGGGTTCCGTACAAAAATAAAAATAAGGAGTTAGTAAGCTCGGTAAAAAATTAACAGATTTATTTATTTATTTAAGTTTAAGTTTTTTTTTACTTATATTTTATTTTTTATTTTTAGTGTTTCAAAATTTTTCCATACCAAATTTAATTTTTAACTTTTATAGTAAAAAAAATATATGAATGAAAAAAAATAAAAATATTGCGATTCAAGAACCTTTAGATCTTCAGTCGAACGTTCTACCAATTGAACCAGTCGAACGATGATGTTACACGCTCTATAGTACAGTATAGAAGTACGGCTGGAGTCAGAGTTGTAGTAAAATAAAAAAGACTAATTTAATTGATTACTTAATTCTAATTATTATTTGCCAGGATTCATGCCACATCAACACACAGTCTGTGAAAATTTCAACTAGCTACCTTTTACTGTTTGTGAGATGGAGCCTTGTAACAGACTGACGGACGAACGGACATCGTAGGCTCAGTAACAGGGTTCCGATCTGAGGCACGGAACCCTAAAAATCGTGCACACTAAAAACCAAATCTATTTGAAATCACCAGATCTGGTTACTTTGGTTACTGTTTTGTTGTACTTAATTGTTACAACAAAACAGCTTTAACAAAGTAACCAAATCTGGTGATTTCAAATAGGAGTTTTGTTTTCCTGGTAGTTATGGAAAACATCAATGCTTTAGAGAAAATCGTTTCACTCAAAATGCAACATCCGCTGAATAAAAACATACATCACATGATCACTAACAATAATGACTAACATAATTTTATTTGAATAAAAAATCCAATTCGCACTCTCGGATTAAAACTTGGGAACTGGGAGCTATATGGCAACACGATATAAATAATGGAATTACCACACGCCCGGCTATAATATTGTCAAGACCACTAACGTCCTAATATTATTTATAGGTACATTTACGTACCCGTCGCATCCAATCACATTACTTTGGGGGTCAAAATCAAGAAAAAAATATTTCGGCAATTTTAAGAATCCTATTCGATATCAAATTTTGATTTGTCGTTTCCGACAAGATGAAAGTTAATTTTTGCACAGCGTCATCTACTATGTAATACCTATGATAATATTAATGTGTTTTGTGTTGAAAGGCAGATCTCTGTACGTGGCTAACGTGATTCAGTGTGAAGCTAATTTGTGCATTCCACTTTACTGACAATAAATAACTTAAACCCACTTGTGTCTTTCTTTATCTCTCTCTCTCTCTCACACTCTCTTTGTTTGTGTGTGCGGAAACCTGTTGATTGCAAATGTAGGTACCCACATATCAAATAGCCGTTATATTATATGCGTGTAGAGTTCCTTCATTTTATTAAAATTATAAAAGATAAAACGGCTAATGTTGATTTTTTAATAATTTGCAAAATAGCTACTTTCGATGTATGTATAGCGGCCTTTAATGAGTCATTTAACAGGCAGGTGTGCGGAAAGTGTTTTACTTATCGCACTTGGGCGAACTACCGTTTGCCTTGATCTTAGCGAACACATTTCAATCGAGTCGTCGTTAGCGACGATCGAATAGTAGAAAGTTTCCTCAAAACATGTGATCGCCAGTCTCATTTCAATGCATCGAAAAGTTGCAATTTGATGATTTAATTGTCAATTTTACCAATTTGACATAAACAGTTTTTCTTTGTAGCCACAGATACTATAGAGTATAGACGACATCTGCCATTGTGATGTAGATTTATTTACGATATTCAGTTGTTACTACTAGTACTAACTACTAAGCAGATCCAAATAAAGATAAACAACAGAAGTTGAAAAACTCTTCATGTAGCGCGTGGATCAATCCGTAATCTAATTTTCGCCACATTGCAAAGATAACTGCTAACCACATGCTTTTAGGTACCTTTCAGTCGCAACGCACAGTTATAGACCTCTGTTTTAGTGAAAAAATTTCCTATCATCGCCTCGCGTATCATAAAGGCATATAGCTAGAGCACTGTTGTTTCTTTTAACTGCAGAAAAAACTGGATTGTGACCTTCATGGAGGATTAAAAAAGAACATTGTTGAAATTGGGCGTTTGTTCATTCCCCAGTGAAATGTAATATGGTAGGTATATGATACGAGCTGATATTTGAATACGTCATATGTGTGGTGCGTAGATAGAGAAACGAAGAGAGCGAGTGAGATGCGACGAGAATGTTTGTTTTGTGGCCGAGTCCCGGTGCGTATTGACCCGTCTAATCCCCGGTACGTGTAGTCATCATTACATCGACCGGGAAAACATTAATCCACGCCTGGACTGGACTCCCGAAGACGATGCTGGCGCCTCTGCAGGGTTGGGAGAAATCAAAATTATATTAGTTAATAAATTCTGCGCAAACATTGTACGCACTTTCTTCTTAGCGTGATGCCATGTTCCATTTTTGCCTGTTTCAAATTCAAATTGTTTATTGCTCCAGAGGCAAAAGAAAATTGCATAGAAGTCGGATACAATTACAAATATAAAAACAAAACATAGTTAGTAGAATGAAAATAGTAAAACACTAAATTTGCTTCCGGAACAAGATATAAAACTCTTTATTTAATGAAAGAGATTGACGACATGTTTCGAGAGCTTAAGCTCTCATCATCAGGTCAATTTAAAAAACAAAATTTTACAAGAATTGAAAATTGCGTACAAATTCTTGTAAAATTTTGTTTTTTAAATTGACCTGATGATGAGAGCTTAAGCTCTCGAAACATGTCGTCAATCACTTTGATTAAATAAAGAGTTTTATATCTTGTTCCGGAAGCAAATTTAGTGTTTTACTATTTTCATTCTACTAAGTATTGAACAAGAAGCAAAAAACGAAGTCTCACTCTACACAAAACATAGTTAGTTAATAAAACATTTAAAGAATAAAAACATCAAGAAAGCCTTCCGTTTTTTCATAAAATTTAGTTACACTTTTTATTTCGTTAGAAACAAGATTGAATATCTTAAGGATCCAAAGAATTTTAGGTAGGATCTATTGTTCGACCCTTGATGACCCAACTGTATAACTCGACTCACAGATTGGCGTTCCAGATGCAAAGTAAATCACAAACTGAAATCATTGTGGTTCGGTTTTCAGACAGGAAAACAAAAAAATAAAGAAGCAGGAAAATCTATTAAGATCTATATCTAGGTTGAAGAACGCAATTATCAGTTAGTAGTGTACCTAAACTTAAACTATAGGTTAATTTTTAATCATAACTTCTCGAGAGGTTGAGCGGTTTGAATAATTTCGACGCCGTTGGGTTCAGAAATGTCCCATATAATTTTTATTTAAATTATTGCAGTTCTGTATAGTGTATAGTTTCTTTTTTTTTAGTACCTATACCTAATCAAATTAATTTTTTATGTATGTTACCTCATATCTCCTGAATTTGTGAACCGATATTGATGTTCCTTTTTCTATTCAATAGGGCATGTTCCACATTAATTTTACTTAAATCGGTTCAGTAGTTTTTTTTTTGTTTAGTAATCAAATATCAAGGCAGAAGTCAGTTAATAATATTGTGAAGCCACTAAAAAGTAAAAAAAAAAATATTTTATAAAAGAAATAGAATCTGCTTCAAAAAATCCATTAAAAAGAGGGAAATAATAAAATTTAGAGGTCGGCGCCAGTTTAATAAAATAAAAGTACCTAGATATATAAAACGTTTTAGTAATTGAATTGGTGAGATTAAGAAGGGAAAGATTCCATATTTTGTTAAAAATAAAGTGAGATAGCCATTTTATTTATAAACTGAAGACGTATCTACTGATGCAAAGACGGGAAAGATTTCAACAATCATAATGTATTGGTGAGCCGTTGTAGTTTTTACTGAGATATAGAACGAAAACATTCCTGGAATGTTTACCTTTTTGATCTCAGTTAAAACTACAACGGCTCACCCATACATTAGGATTGTTGGAATCTTTCCAGTCTTTGTTTTAATAACAAATGTTGAATTACCTACTTATTTTTGAGGAAAGCCGTTTTTTTAAATCTCCATTTTTTTATAATGCTTCAGAAGGGACAAAAAATGCATTTTTTTATTGTAATCAATGACTAATCATATTCTTTACGAATAAATGTTATTTTCGTGTTTGACAAATTGATTTTTATTATTTTCTAGTAATAGTGTTCTGAAATGAAATCAAAAAGGAAAAAATTCTACTATCTTTTGCATATAATAAATAATATTTTATACAAATTAAATTTTAAAAATGTGAATATAATAATTTAATAAGGCCATAAGGAACAACTTTGTATTTATAAGTTCTTCTTTTGACTATTAGTTCTTTAGTAAAAATCTTTTTTTCAATTTCCCGAAAATAAGGTCAAATGGAATCTTTTCCCTTTTAATCTCACCAATTCAATTAAATTGGCGTCGACCTCAAAATTTTAATATTTTTCCCTTTTAAATGACTTTTTTTGAAGGAGGTTCTATTTTTCTATAATTTTTTTATCTGACTATGCTCGGCTTAAAATATCGTTCCACTCCAAATCGACATAAACGCGATCAAAGTCGCTAGTATAAAAGCTAGTTTAAATATGTTGAATAGTCGAGCGTGTAGCAATGTCGTTGTTTATATGACGTCTCTATTACAAGCCCCCAGTTCCTAGGTTCTAATCCGAGAACTAGACTTAAATAACCCTGACTATTGGCGAATTTAAACAAAAGAGTATGTGCTTCACCCACATAAGCGCACGGTCGAAGTTATACTTCATACATTTACATTTTTGCTTTGCTCCTCTCAGCATTTTTAAAACTAATAAATAATTATTAAAATCCATGGATATCATAACATCTAGTATCCAAAGCCTGTTTGTAATATATCACACTATTTTGAAACGTCGAAAAATTGATTTTTAAAATTATATAAAATCTATAATAAAACGAATTTTTCCTGGGATGAGACCTAACTAGATCGATTTTTTGCCCCCCAAAACTCCTTTTCAGTAAATTTCATCCAAATCGTGAGAGCCGTTTCGTTACATTAATATTTGAGTCGAAGTCATTCCAAGTCACTACTCTCGCTAAAGAAGTATAAGTATACCTAACTTCAAAAATGACTAGTGTTGTTCGAATGTTGCGAAGTACATTTTCTCGGACTGTAAATGAGTCTAAAAAAGCCGATCAAAATCGGCATTTCCCCAGCTGTCAGACCTCCTTATAAGTCACAGTTGGTGTTGTCGTCAGTAACGTGCAGTTAGTGTGCTAACTAGCTGTACAAAGTCACTCCATCCAACACACACACATACATGTTTGTGTAGTGCAGTTGTAAGAGTTTCAAAGTGTCGCGTGAATAAGTTTGTATGAGGGTGGAGGCGGCGGAGTCGAGAGGGTGGTGTAATACTTGAAGGTGGTTGAAAGGCAGCACATATACAGTGTGAATTGGGCAGGGTTGGTACTTCTTATATCACTGAATCATCGCTGTTGTATGGCCTCGATTTCATTCCGAGATATTGAAACTAATTAGTATTCGACCGAAAGCGAGTAACTGTGAGTATAATCCACTTTTGCCAGTTCTCGTAAATATTTAAAACTAGCGTCCTGGTTCGACTTCGTCCTGCGAAACGAAGTCGGGGGCTGGTGGTGTTACGCAGCGCACGCTATGGAAACTCTCAGGAGGCACGATTTTTTCCGACTTGTAATCGACAAATATCATCATAACATATTAACTAATTTGCATAAAATATTGTTACGAAACTGTTTTCTCGAGTTGGCGGAATAAATATTTGTTTAATATAATTAACAATTCAATAACAATAAACGCAACAACTATATGTCAATTCTAACAATCAACACAATAATAATAACGAAACAGTAATTCTTAAACAAAGTGAAACACTTAAATAACACTGAACAAATAACTATATTTATATACCAGTACTGTATTTATATTCGCAGTTCAACACGACACTGACTCACGACTAACTGCCCGCTCACTCACTCGTACTTCGCTTATATAGGTAGAGCAACCTGGCCCAGCAAGCTCTTGCGCTCTCCAGAACATTTCGGCAGGTACTCGTATCTTCGATACCATTCCACGCCTCACCACTGTGACCGTTCCTTCTCGACGCTTCTATTGTAGGCAGTGGCGTAACATCTTAGGGTTTGCTACAATATTCATAAATTATATACCTAAACCTTCCTCGTCAATCAGTCTGTCTGTTGGTGAAAACCGAATGAAAATCCCCACATTAGTTTCTGAGATTAGCGCGAACAGACGCGGGGCGGGGGACTTCAATTTATAATATGTATAGATAGATGTAGATGGTGAGATAAATATATCTATTAATAATAATAAATTATTTGGACACAGCGATGTAGTCAAAGCTGATCTCTATTCTGCCCCATCAAAATAAAAATATTTTGTACCAGCTATCAAGTTGTAATTAGTAGAGTACGCATCGGACATATCAAAGCCACCCATAGTTCCCTACTAGAGAAAAGCGAACGCCCAAATTGTGACTTATGTAAACAAATACTCTCCGTTGATCACATTTTATTTCACTGCTTCAAATATAACCACATACGAAATAGTTTAAATTTTCCGACTTCTCTAAGACAAATCTTTGCGAATATAGAGAATATCTATTGCCTTCTAGAATTTATAGAAGACGCAAAAATCCTAAGCTGCGTCCTATGAATACGGAGTAAGATTGTTAAACCTTGTTATACTTATTCATATTTATTTGTTGATTGATTTATTTATTGTTATTTATTTTTTTTATTTATTTATTTAGATATTGTTATTGTTATTCTTTAGTTGTTGTTATTAGTTTTGATATTGTTATTAGTCACTTTAGACGCAAATAGCCATAGAAGCTGATGCGTCTATAATTAAAAAAAAAATAATAATAAAATAACATATAAGTACTTAGAATACCTATATTTATTTCATCTTTTAAGACCAGTTCCTACGAGTTTCAATAATTCGTTGGAAATAAATGTGTGGACACTAATTCATGAAAATTGAACAGTAGTTTCGTGCGGTCATTAAAAGTAAAAAGAGGTGCTGCTTCCATCATTTTTAGTGATCATTGTTGAAAAATGAAAGTAAAATGCTTGGAATTCACTCATTTGTTTACCGGTTTCCGTACTTACCCTCCCAACTCGTATTAATTTTTTACAAAGCGTCATTTTTAAAAATGAAACGATAGTTGATCAGTTTTGGATTGATTCGTAAAACATGACACATATGAATACATTTTTTGTTAATGAAAAATGAATAATTGAAAATGACTCGTTATATGAACTGGGCTTTAACCACCGGGAATAACGCGTGTCATTAACTAAAATAACAAAACATTCCGTCTTATGACAATAATATTTTGAAATATGACATAAATTTAAGAAATATTATTAATCTTTATATAAAATACACAATTCACAATAAAAATTGATTTAAGACGAGAGGACAGTGTGGTCCAGTGGTTAGCGTCACGGCCTCTGGATCAGACTGTTGTAGATTTAAACCCCGCCTCCGCTCATGGATGTTTTGAGATGTAATTTAGTTTTAAGTGAGTTGTAAATTTAATGTAATCAAGGCGCTAATGACCTAAGTTGTCAACGTGTCTATATAATTTACAATAAATAAAAATAAAATAAAATTTAAGACGAGTATAAATCTACGTCTGACCACAACGACATTTTAATATTAAGTCAAACTTGTTTTTTCCGGTAGGTGTAGCTCCTAGAAACCTAAACAAAACTCTACAATTTACATTGTCGACAAAGTTGACGCAAGAAGGCGTAACATCGGATTAGAAGCCTGGGAACTGAAGACTTGTAACATGTGAACCGTTGCAACGTCATATAAACATTTGCGTCCGAACGACCTCGTTTGTCCTGAAACCCTAACATTTGTCATGAGATCTCCCGTTGAGAAATGATTATTCTTGAAGCGACTATCTTCTATAGTCCTACATCGTAGAATCCATGACTAGTTCATGCGCGAAAACCTGCTATCATTGTTCTCTTTTTTGGTGAAACCTGTACGTCTGTATCGTACTATTGGAAATAAGTTAAAGTGCAAAATAACCAGAAAAAGTGTTGATTGGAGATAATAGGTATTTGTTCTATTTTAATGCATCAATATTATTGATCCTATATACTTTATTCGAGCAAGGATTGCTTGGTTATTCACTTTTAGCAGTTCTTTTGGGTATATTGATTTATTTTTGTTATATGTTTTTCAGTAAGGTAAAAGATCACACCAAACGATGCAAATAAGTAATAATATTATAAGAGACCAGTATACTGTCAATATTCATTAAGAACGCTACTTGGGAACTACATTTCCTTCAGTTCTTTCTGTATCTGACCAATCCGACTGTGCCTGAATGCAAATCGCTGATTTCGCCCACTGCTCATTCCCCTTTTGTTGTAGCTCAATAATATATAGCCCATGTTACCCGTCAAGAAGTAATCTTTTAAACAGTGAGGCAATTTTTAAATATACTATTTATCTTATTTCTTTTGAAAAAACGCGTGCGTGTGTACTGAATATATACCGAGATTCCGCTTAATTTGTAGATAAGTGGGAACCTGATTGTAATAACGATTTGTCACTAAGAATGAATTCGATCCGAAACTGTCATTCTTAAAAATAGAGAGTTGATAGTATAATCTTTCCTGTATAGGAACTAATTGGAAACCCTAAAATAAGTCTTACTTATGTACTTCGATTGTTAAGAAAGTTACAGGTGTGCCACTCTACAGACACGTAAAAAATGATATGTCAAAAACCGAACTAACTATGTCAGTTCTAAATTTTTAAACTAATTTATTAATTTTTACGGGGTTTGCTACAAAATATGAAGAGAACTATGTATTTAAATTAATTTAAAATTTTGATATTATTGTAGATACTTATGTCCTGTTAATTTTTCTGAACTGTTAAAATTCAGAAATGTGTAAACATGAAATGTTTTTTTTTCAAATTGTAGGCATTTCGCTAAACCTTTTGGTTATTAAAGTTGGCAAGCATTTCTCACATTGACTGACTCAGACTTGCCTCGTCTTTTAGAACACACACACATACACACACAAATAAGTACGCCTTCATACATAGTCAGACGAAGCTTGAGCCGAGAAGAGAGCTTTGGGACTGAGTTGGGTAAGACGCGAGTTTTGAAAACTCAAAGCTCAACGATGAGTTAAGCTCAAGGAGAATTGAGAAACGTTTGCAATTGTATCACAGCTTTCTGAAGAAAAAAAAGACATTTTTCGAATTTGTAAAAATTTATCGCTGAATAAAATTGGTCGTAAAATCTTTTCATCTTTTTCAAATTGAGTAGTTATTAGTGATTTTGTTTAAACAGTTAAAAAAACATGTTAACCTGTATTATAAATAGTTTCTCTACGTAGACTGGTCTCTAATCTTTACACAATGGGAAGTTAGCAGTGTGGTTTTACCCACACACCAAGCTTCTTTTTTATATATTGGAATCAAACCATATGAGCCTGCACAACGGTACGGAACCCTCATAGCGCGTGTTCTACTAGCACTAGACCGGTTTTTAACCGACTTCAAAAAAAGGAGGTGGTTCTCAATTCGGTTGTATTTTTTTATGTTTGTTACCTCAGAACTCCGTCATTTATAAACCGATTTGGAACATTCTTTTTTGATTGGATAGGTATACCTCGAAGTTGGTCCCATACTACATTTTATTGGAAATGCAGCAATTTACATAATTTTACTTTGCAAATCAATTTTTATCTGTGTCACTGTCGGGACTCAAACCCGAATATTCCACTATCTCGGCGGATAAGTTGTCAGTTACTTTATAGTGACACGATTAATTAATTAAATTGTTTCTATATTAAGTAAATTGTCACATAAATACCATATTTTGGAAAATCAGTTTTGTACATTTTTTCCGGTGACGCTATTCGGCAAATGGTGATTCAAGTCAGCGATATGTATAAGTCTGTATCTGGAATGCAAGTTTATGAAAATTAATAAACAAACACTTGAAGAAATTCTACACATTTATTCATCTCAACGATCGTTTCGGGTTTCTAGCCCATCAACAGGAGTTTACATTAAAACTAAAATCTAAAAAGTCTACAAACATTATATATAGTAACCCAGATTGTTTGTAGACTTTTTAGATTTTAGTTTTAGTTTAAACCCGAAACGATCGTTGAGATGAATAAATGTGTAGAATTTTTCAAGTGTTTGTTTATTAATTTTTATTCAATCATGTTCTACCAAGTGCCTAGCGATAATTCTATAGAATTTATATTAAATGCAAGTCTATGTGTATGTAAAGTTATAATAATATTACAAATAATAATTTCCTTTATTTATTTGTGCCAATTACAATGTAGATAGCGTCAGTTCGATTGGTGATGGTTGTTCAGCAAACGTTAGTGATATGCTTTTTGGCATTTTTGAGTTTTTGAGTGGGCGGAGTAATACAGTTCTGAGCGCCGTCTTGCAAACAGTGATCTTAGTCAGTTTTGCATTTGGAACGTAAGTTTGTGAGTCTGTAAAGTTATACAGTTCGCTCTGTAACCGTCGCGTCGTCCGGTAAACACAAATTCTTTTCAGTGATCCTAACATTTTTTTCACAACACTGCGCCATTATAGTGTGTTCAATTGGTGAGTTGAAGTGAGTTACGCTGATGGATCGATAATTTTAGAATAAATAGATGAGTATAGTGAGCACCTCCTGAAAATGTATAAAATGATATTTTTATTTATTTTTTCAAAATAGTGTAAATAATGTAAACGAGGAAGACGATGTTTTCATGACTTAAAGATCAATAAAAAGGCGATATTGATGTTAAATATATATCTACATTTATTATCAACGTCAGTATCGCCTTTTCATTGATCCCTATAAGCCACGACGATATATCATCTTCCTCATTATTATCAGTTGACTACTGGATCACAATCTCTACAAACTTTGTAGTTATAATTACATATAGTGTAAACAATGCATGCATTTTTAAATTTAGGGATTCCGTACCCAACTTGAAATAACTTAATTGCAGCAGAGCGTAGTTCAGCAAATCTGTTGCCCGTAGAAAATCGAACTCTATTAAAGATCACGTAGCGATTGTCTACTGTGAAGTTTAGAAGCTTCATGCTTAAGAAGATCCTTCGGTGTTAGGTATGTGTGTGCGGTAGAAAGAGACGATGCAAAAGAAGTGAGAGAGAGACGGATAGATTGAGTGTGGTGCATACACACTGTGTGTTGTAAGGGTGGGTGAGTGGAACTGGAGGGTGATAAAGCCGGTCTGAGGCGGTGGAGTCGTTGGGTGGTGATGGTGATGACGGTGGATAGGGCAACGTAGGGAGACGGCAACTGGCAGGAAGCCGGTCGCGGCGCCGTACATGAAGGCCGGGGAACGGGCGGGGGGGAGCGACGCGGGCGAAACGCAAGCCCTTGGGTGCCGCCACGGCGACGGCAATGCTTGACAGAATGTGTTGTGTACGCCTTCTTACACTGTGTCCGTATCTACAGGACGATTTCGAACACTTTAAATCACCAGGTCCATTCGGTTCGGCGGTCATCGGCCGAACTGTATACCCACTAAAAACTTGCATCCCATGCATGGATGAAGATTCACATTTTGCCGGACGGCGCGGGAGTTACAGATCGGCTGGCGCTAAACGAACTTTATGACTGTACTCACTCACAAATTTACGTTCCATGCATGCAGAACTACATATCAATGATAGGTATCAATATTTTCCGGATATAATATTTCATATGGTTCGGCCATCACCGGCAGAATTGTGTAAACTATAATTATAAGATCCCACATTAAGACTTGCGTTTCTCATTTAAAATTGCAAATTTGGTAATAAATGTGGGATTTAGAATGAGAATGGAGCCTAGAGAAGGAACACTAGATAAGTTAGGGTTTACGTCCTCGGTTCAGTACTAATTAAAAAAAGGACTTGAATATTGGTACTGCTCCTGAAGTTATACAAGAGTGCACCTCCTCAACTAACTGAAAATTACAAAAGTTTTGTTTTATGTAGAGAAAATTTTTGTGAACAAAAAGGGATGGTAAAGTTAAAATACTATGTTGTTTAAACAAAGTTTTACAAGAATCTCTTGAGCTATTTTTAGTCATTATTCTCAAAGCTCGTTTTTGGAGTCTGCACACTCTTACAGCATCAAGGGCATGTCCCCATCGCAAAATACGATATGTAATATTAGCTTCTAAAAGACCATAATAAATACTTTTTGTCACCTCGAAGGATGCATATTTCCGCAATTTTTCCCAATAGAAATAAAATTCTAGATAATTTTGAACATAACTGATCAATATGCGATTTCCATTTCAAATCGCTGTCAACAAATAGTCCAAGAAATTTTACAGAGTTAAGTGATCTTAGATCTGGGGGATTGTTGTTTGACGAGATCGGTGCATTTCTCTCCTTACTATTACTAAATATATCGGAAATTTTTAAGTGTGACACATTTCAGCCCACGTAGTTTTCAGGTCTCGTACGCAACTGATTTAAAGGGACTGTGCGTTTCAAGGTCGTTGAAGTTCTTCGAATTACTACCGAATCGGGAATTTAATTTATGTAAGCATGACTTTAAAATCTCGTGTGTCTTAACCAGTTTCAAGCTTGGTTCCTGGTACTAAATCTAAATTTAAGATGTCATTTGTTTTCAACTAAATCGACATCTCCATTTAGTTGAAAACGAATTGCATTCTTAAATTAGATTTAAGGCTAAAAATCGTACGAGAAACCCTGAAAAATTTATTGTACTGAAACTCCACGCTACTATTAAATGAATCATTCGTAGCATCGTCTTTTAGAGAACTTAGGTAGTATAAATTCGAGCGATCAGCCGGAAATAACGGAAGTCATAATTATGGTTCAGCCTGTATATGGTAGTACCTACGTACAATGTGCAGTATCCAGTCCTTACGTTTAGATATAGGCCTTCAGTTTAATCTTCAGGCGGTACAGATGCTTTCCTGATGGCCCGGTCCTCTCATCCTGCCGTTCCTGCTGCTACACCAGCAGCAGGTATAAAGGTTCACGTGTATGCATGTGTGTGTGTGTGTGTGTTAGCTTGACTCGACTCTCTCTTCTGCAGCAGGAATACAGCAGCTTTCCTGCTGTTAGCCGTACGCCGTACATTCTCCGTATAACCAAAGCTTTCTACATTTATATACCTGCGCTTTTGAAACATCGGCGTAACATTTTGCTCCGCCACAAAATCTTTTCGCACAGAGCAGGCTGTGCAGAGATGCACATTGCACACATTGTTGTCAGCAGAGTACACAGAACGGAAGTATAGAATTCACAGAAAATTCGTTGAGGATAACTTGGTGTAATGGTCAGCGTGCTGGCCTTTGGATCGGACTTTCGTGGGTTCGAATCCCACCTTTGCTCATGGATATTTTGAGATGTCGTTTAGACCCAGCTTTAATATTTGATGATACTGGCCAGATACCTTATATTGTGCAGTCATCCCACCAGGTGATATTCTCTTGTATATGTGCATATGCTCTACATACAGAGTGTTCCATGCAACTTTGGCTAACATGGGAATCTTTGTTATTAGTGGAGATAGAAAGTCAGTTAAATGGGCAAAGTAGTACAGAATTATGTGCTCATTAGCGTCCCGTCGAAAAAACAATTGAAGTTTGACACATTATGGATTTATTTAGAAAATGAAAATGGCCGTTTTTGAATATTAGCCATAACTTTTTATTTATGAAGATATCTGAAAATTTCCTTAACCATTTTTTGATAAATTTTTAAGATCTTTTCCATGGCGTAGGTTTACTTTTTGTTATATCAACTACATAATGAGATATTGACATGAACTTTGATTTTTCTTATGGACGCCATTTGGGATTTTTAGATATTCAAATTCTGTTTAATTTTTTGATTAATTTGGACTATCACATGCCACATTTAAAAAGTTTGCAATTAACGTTCCATATTAGAGACATACTTACATTAAAAATAACTGACAGTCAAATTAAATATATTGTAATTATATTTATATAATTATAATGAAGTAGTGCGAAATTTTATAGTGTAAAGTTATAATAAATCGTGGTTTGGCAGAATTGAATTATACTTTGATTGTCAGTTGTTTTTAATGTGTTCCGAAAGACATCGTTTTATAAATTTATAAATTTTATTAAATTAATGTTTTAATTGTAAAAATATTGAGTCTAAAAAAATAAAATAAAATATTAGTATAAAAAGCTTTTTAAAGAGAAGCTTTAATTGTAATGTACTAAAAAGGAAAAAATAAGATTTTAGAAATTAGGTTATTATAAAAGCGGGGGTCGTGACTAATAGAGTTTACAACCCCCGCTTTTATTATAATATGAAACTATATTATTAAATATTATTTTATCCTTTTTAGTACTTTTCAATAAAAACTTGTCTTTAAAAAGTTTTTTAGGTACTAATATTTTATTTATAAACACAACTAGCTGTCAAAATGTAACCTAATAGTTGTCGCCATCTTGGTCTATGACGTCATAAGTAATGTCATATCAATAATAGTATCCTAATGCTTTCGACAATTCTTAATACCTTGCGCTATTGTTTCGTTCCAATAGAAAATAGTTTTAAGTGCTGACGATTTGCGTAAGGGAATCGCTGTTTTAGGTTCTCTGATGCGTATGTGTGCGAGATACAGAGATGGAAAGAGAGAGGAGAGGGAGAGGGAGACCTTTCTAAGCGCGTTGAGAGAGTAGTGTGCGGTGGTGAAGTTGGGTTTGGGTTTTTGGTTCAGTAAAGCATTGCACATACCTCTGTGTTAGAGTAACTACAACAGTATACAACACACACAGAGTACAGACTATAAGACTTGTATGTTTAATTAGCTACTTTGGCGCTCGTATGTGAGTCGGTATCTTTAAAACACAAAACATCGTTCTACATTACGTTTATTCTAAGAATGATTAACACTAATCGATTTATTATCTATAATACCCGTCCTTAACCACACAATACCCGTACTTCCACCATATACCCGTCATCCCACCGTATACCCGCTATCCATTCGTCCTCCCACCATAAATACTCGTTCGTCCACCGTGAATTTAACTAACTTTCCAAAGCAATAAGTTCTTTTAAAACTTAACCGTAAAGGTTTTAGCAGGGTCCGCTCGTTTTTGATGACATTTTTTTAGGACCAGGGCGCAGACTAAATTTTTTTTATCATATGTGAGAGGTTAATACAATAATTTTTAAAAAAGCTAGAGCGTTTTGCTTCTTTTAAATATGCATAAAACAGTTTTGCTGGATACATTTTTAATAATCGTGTTAACATATGTCCTACTTATAGTTTTACAGGCTACCATTTAATAAACAAAGGCGCTCTTTAAAAAGCTGTACGTTTAGCTCCATAAATCAACACTTCTGGTATTTTTTTATTCTATGATTTTAGTTTTTTTTTAACAAACGACAGATGGCGAAATTTATACAGTCATCGGTTTGGCGAAATCATTATATCTGTTGGTTTAAAAACTTCGAAACTTGTTTATTATTGTGCAGTAATTGCAACTTTGCTTTTCTTTTTTTTAGAATTCTTTATTCTGTGACTGTGTAGTCATTGGAAATGCAATTGTCAGTATTCTATCTATACTAATATTATAAAGAGGAAAGATTTGTATTTTTGTGTGTGTGTATGTTTGTAATGAATAAACTCAAAAACTACTGTGCCGATTTCAAAAATTCTTTCACCATTGGAAAGCTACATTCATCCTGAGTGACATAGGCTATATTTTTTGCTAGAAAAGATTAGGGATCCTTACTAAAACTTAAGTAACGTAACCCAAGGTGTAAAAAAAGTGCCCTAAAACGTCTTTCGTCGCATGTGCTGCGGAAACTATTGATGATAGAACAAAAGTATGTTCTACAATATTAAAGAACATATCAATATCTACAAAAAACTTCGGGATACCATATGTCCAACTATTATCGTTATGTCACAATAACCACACTAAAGCTTTAAAATAAAAATGTAAATAGAGAAATGTAAAAATTAAAAAACTTAGGAAATTTCATTAGGTAGGATCACATAAAAATGTAAAATGTTGTAAAAATGTAAATAAAAAAAAATACTGAGTAATCTCTCTCACTTAAGATTAAATACGTTACTTAAATAAAAAACGATGAACAAATTCGGATTGTAAGTATAAATAGATAATGTGGTACTGCGTTTAAAAAAATATAAAAATAAAACAACAAAAAAATATAAATAAAAGGTAAAAATATAAAAAAATCTTATGTCCACCCGTGCGAAACCGGGACGGGCCGCTAGTATAATATATACGAGTATAGTAAGTAACTAATCGTTTATTATAACGATTTATTTTATTTTTGTTTGTTTATTTATACTCAATGTTTAGAATTATCCCACCCAACTCGCATTTTTTAATTTTCCGTGGTACGGGTTGAGAACGTTTACGCCTTATGCCTTAAAGGACAAGATTTTGTCATAGGGAACAACATTTTCTAGTGAAGCAAATTTATTTATTCTAGATGAACAGAAATGTCTCTTCATCAATATCATAAGTAAGTAAAACTATTAGGTATAGATATTTATGCAACAAGTGGCTTAAGTGACGAATTATATAACAGTCGCGATGTTGCGATAAGAGCCTAAGGTTATATTTCATTTATACCAGAATGACAAGTTCTGATATAACTGTCAAATTCGTCACTTTAGCCACGCGGTACGTACAATATTTTTTGCAACACTATGCTTCAAAAGTTCAATTTAAGCAAATAAAATACAATATAGATTAATATTTTATTAGTGACATTATATCACAGTAATCTATAAAGTTCTACTTTATACACACGCGTGTTTTAAAATAAAACAAAACAGTATTACTTTATAGCACGGAGTACGTAAAATTTTACTTTACGCACTACAGCAGAAGCTTCCGTAAAAAATCACTTAACAAACAGTACAAAGGACTCTTAAAATGAACTTTTCATGCAGGTGTTACAAAAAATTAATTATAACTCAGCTTATGGTTTATTATTTACTGTTAAAATATGAAAATCAAATCCCGGGACGGATTTTTAAAGTACCCATCATTTTTATGCATCAAACAATACTAGAAACACATTGAAATAGAATTAATTTGTGGGCAACATTGGACCAGATCTTCTAATTATAAACCGCGCAATGCCCTAGTTGTCATCTTTTATAGTGCCTTCGTTAAGTTTTGCGATTACATAACAATTACAGCGGGGAAATTGTATATTGAATTTTGTATGTAGAATTTAAAAAGTCTCCCTTTCTAGTAGGTACAAGTAAATGTGAAAGTTATACATCAAGCAATGTGTGCCTCACTTGCAAATGGAATTTAAGTTTATTTCTGGACAAAATAAATTAATAACCCCTTAATACTTCCCTTAAAATTCAACATCTGCACCAAATTAAATACACCTTTAAGAAAAGTAAAACACTAGGTACTATTCGAAAATCAGTGATTTCATAAATTTTGTAGGTTCTGTCCTTCCCGGTCAATTTTGATACAATTTTACGAGAGCTATATTAAAGTCTTCGTGCGGTGATGGATTCCAATATGTATACCAAATTTCGTTTAAATCGATTGAGTCTTTGGAGAGTTCCAAAAATGATGTCTGTTAAAAAGAGTGAAACGACGAGATTTTCTGGTTCGACTATTAGACCTCATTATCCGACCGACGCAGCGCTATAATAGTGTATTGTGTCATATACAGGGTGCTGAATCGTTTTGCGGGTAATAGGGATTTAACCCGTAAAATCAAACTTTTGCGATTTCCTGCTCCCCTAATTAGTTTAGGAAAAATATCTTCGAATAAAAGTATTAGAACATAAAATTCTGCATATTAACCATTAAACAAAATTAATTTTGCATGCTTTGTAACGGCAGAAATTTGATATGAAAATATCAAAATTATCTCAAAAACAGATAGCGATAGCCATGGAACTTGAACAAAATGATTAGAAATTATTCTGACAGCTAAAACGTCATAATTTTCTTCAAGTTCCATGACTATCGCTATCTGTTTTTGAGATAATTTTGACATTTTCATATCAAATTTCTGCCGTTACAAAGCATGCAAAATTAATTTTGTTTAATGATTTAGATGCAAAATTTTATGTTCTAAAACTTTTATTCGAAGATATTTTTCCTAAAATAATTAGGGAAGCAGGAAATCGCAAAAGTTTGATTTTACGGGTTAAATCCCTATTACCCGCAAAATGATTCAGCACCCTGTATATAATGTATATAGGCCAAAACGTGGACGTTGTCCGTGTCAATTCAAGGACAAGTGTATTGCAATATTGCTTTTGCGTGTCCATCGATTATAATGAAAGTTTGTTTCTATGTGAGTGTATCCAGTGTAGTGCTAAAGAGAAAGCAGTACCTATATAGGCTATGTGGAAGGCTTCATGGGCCGACGTTGAACCGAATCGGTCGGTGGGACGAGAAAAAGGAGGATGGAGGATGTCTACTTGTGTATAGAGAGACGTTATAAGCGTGTCGGTATGGGAGAATGATCGGAGTCAAACTCAACTCCCTTTATATAAAGACTCGTCCACATTACATCGCTATAGAGGTGGAGACCTATATCAATGATTATTGTCGATGTTTTTGACCATCGAACGCTATCTGAAAACTATTCATATTTTTCTATATTTTTTTGTTTTTGACTGTATAATGAAAAAAAAAACCTCCTTCAAAAAACCACTAAAAAGAGGAAAATAATGAAATTTTGAGGCCTGTGCCAATTTAATAAAATATGAAGTCGGTTAAAAAGTATAGAATAGTGATTAATATCTTCTTTTTAACCAACTTCATATTTTATTAAATTGACACAGACCTCAAAATTTCATTATTTTCCTCTTTTTAGTGGTTTTTTGAAGGAGGTTTTTTTTTTGTTAAAAAGTTTTTTATTTTTTAGTGTCAAAATGTGACATTTACCTTAAAAGAATCACTTGCCGTTACTCACTTTTATTAAAATCGGCCGAACTACTGAACCGATTTTGATGAAATTTCTATGGGACCAATCTGAAAGTATATCCTTTCAAATAAAAAAAATTTTCAAAATCGGTGTATAAATGACTGAGTTATGAGGTAACAAACATAAAAAAAAATAGAACCGAATTGAGAACCACCTCCTTTTTTTGAAGTCGGTTAAAAAATGTGTAATTTGTCTTCTTGTGGTCTACCATCTATTGATATACTTACTTATTAATGAAAGCCCAGTTTATGTAACATGGTGATAAGGTCTATGAAATTCCGTTAGATATTCCTTAAATTAAAAACACAAAGATAGCGAGGTCCATTATTCATAGAACTACTAGAAGAGGAAAAACTTTATTATTATACAATTTTGAGTGCACGGGAATAATTCGGGTACCGGGTTATACGGACCAAAGTCAACTAGTAGCATTGGGTCAAAGTTTATTTTCTTTAAGGTATAAGTTGTGTAAATTGGTCCGCTATATGTCATCGGCGACCTTATCGTGTGTTGAATAATTAAGAAACTTCCTAACGATGTGACAGGTATTTAGTATTGCGGCTTTTTGTAATTGTACAAATGTGCTGGGGGGTTGTAATAGGGTTGTCCCACGTATCAACATTTGATAATTTTGAACAGTTCATATTATTATTCCTCATACATAAACAAATAATGTAAACCGACTTTTTAGTTCTTATATTCTTCCTCTAATAATTGCAAACAAGAATTAAAGAAATATATACAGTCACATTTCTTTATCTACCTATAGAAAGAGATGCAAGTATATAAATTATCTTCCTTATGGTTTGCTTTCTATTTAACAGGTCCGTGGCCAATTACAAACTGTATATTATCTACGTCATTTCGGTTATAGCGGCATAATTTTATATTTTTAAAGTCTATTGAAAAATACTGAAACACTTTTGGGAATTTTTTTAGTATAGGGAAAGCTTCCAAAAAATTCTCACAAAAAATTGTTTCATATTCTATTTGTAATGTAGATTAAAAAAAACTGGGATGACCCATTGAAGTATTTCAAGATTATTGTAATGTGTTTTGAGTGTTACTTCTGTGGGAGATAATATGACGGGCACCGTGGATACCTTTATTCATGTTCAACTGTTGTTTGATCTCTATTGCGAGGTTAGTGTTTTTTTGTGTTTCTGCGAATTGCAAGGTCAATTTATGAAATGCATTTAAATTAGAATTGCCATTCTTATAGAGGTACAGAAACATTTGGTAGAAGGAACGAATTGTCTCCCATCCTGAATTGTCTCCCATCGGGAGGGAAAAGTGTCGTGTTATGCAACCCGCTGTAATGACAGCGCATTGAAATGGCTATAATTCACTGTGAAAAGTGTAGACGGAGCAGAAGTGGGTTGTTTTGGGGGTTCAAAGTGTGGAGTATGAGCAAGGAACAGTATAAGTTGGTAGGTCTCTCTTTACCTCCGACCAACTCGTTTCAACCCCCGAGGCGCCGCCTCTGCCTATACCATTGCAACAACGAACGAATGGCATTCATGTATCCCCTTCATCCCTTGACTCGGGGATGGGTAGTTGTCTAATAGACTAAATATGACTCGACAACTATTTATAATAATTGCAAACTAACTGCAAATCTTTTTCTTCATAACAAACATTGTTTTTAATTTGTAATTAAATGCCTCATCCGGTTTCGCCCGGGTGCACTAATTTATAATTAATTAATACGTTAGTCACTCGCTTCGCTCGAATTTATAATTAACTGTCCGCAACTTATTATTATTATCGGATATAAGATTATATTTCACACCGCTTTAGACATAAACTTGATTTCAATCCAATTTAGAATCAATCTGATTTGCACACGGGTGAAACCGGGCCGAACAGCTAGTATAGACCTAAACCTCCCCCAAGAAATACAGGTCATGAAGGAATCCAGGGCAATGAAAAAGCGAATACCCTTGCTAGACAAGGAGCCTCTGCGAAATTCATCGGACCAGAACCAGTCTGTGGGATTTCTTACAGATGTGTTCAACAAACTGTTAGGAAATGAACCTGCGAGCAACATCTCTCTGAATGGAACCTGGTTTCAGGTAACAAACGTGGGAAGAAAATGATCGCAGGTCCCTCCCCCAGGCTCACTGAGGACCTAATCAGACTCAGCAGGCCAACACTTAGAAAGGTGATTGGGCTTTTGACCGGTCACGCTTCTCTAAGGAAACACCTACATGTGATGGGGATACGACAGGAATCAACACTATGTAGATTCTGCGATATGGAGGATGAAATAGCCACCCATATCGTGTTCGAATGTGAAGCACTAGCCTACAGAAGGACAACCATCTTTGCATATATAGATGAGGATGGAATTATTCCACAGGATAATCTAGTGCCAAATCTTCTGGAGCTCATAAGAAGATCCAGGCTATTTGTGGACTAGATCCAGCTAAAGGGGAAGCACAAAAATCCTTCTAGGATGTGGTGCAGTTCATGGGCCAATCCAGGACCACCCCTAATTGTTTTTAATCTTTAATCTTAATCCCCAAGAAATAAATTATCTATAATGGTAAAAACCGCATTCAAATCTATATTCGGTATAGCGGTTTCAATCAGTTCTAAACCCGGGTAGAGCCGGACCGGACAGCTAGTATAGACGTAAACCTTCCTTAAAAAATAAATTATCGAATGGTAAAAACCGCATTCAAATCTATTCAGTATAGCGGATTCAATCAGATTTGCACCCTAGCGAAGCCAAGGCCCAAGCCGGACAGTTATTATAGACTTACACCTTCCCCAAGAAATAAGCTATAAAACAGCATTTAAATTCGTTCAGTAGTTCTTGAAATTAGCCGGTACAGACATACAGGCACGAAATTTCCTTTTAAATACTATGTGGGTACTTATAATAGATAGATAATGTGGGAATGCGACCCATCCCTGCATTACGTATAACTGTCTGGCAAAAGCGTGTCTTCTTCGAATTCAACATGAACTCACACCAGCGCAGCGCCCGGCTGTTCTCTGTGAAACCTGCTCCACCTCCTATTCCACATCATCCATCCTCTGTAGGTACGTATAGCCCTCCACTCTCCCAACTCAACCCTCCTTCGCTCAAGTAACGTAACACACACCCTACACCTCAAAACTATACTCTCAAATCATAGATATTATGTAACTTATTGCTCGAAGGACCAGTGTATCAATTGTCTAACAAAACAAACTGTCGCGTTTAATTAATTATCCACCGTGCATCGTGTGAACGTGGATTATTCATCATCGTGTAGACGCGCCTAGTTACAGTATAACGTCATTGTATAACCTTCGTCCGTTGGCTGAGCACGGAAATTTGAAACTAACGTGAATTTCGGACCCAAAAGTTTTGTTCCGCCAACCTCTCTGTTCGGTGAGGGCGGTGTTGGTAGGCTTGTTGGGTTCAACACAGACCGGAGGGTCACCTATCTAGCTGGGGCCCGGTTATAGTTGGGATGCCCTCGAGACTCGCCAGTTCTCTCTCTCTCCTCTCACTGTAATACCTACATATATATACACCACACACACACACACTCACCGACTTCCTCTGTGTAACCGGATTGCTAGGGGCTTCAGTTTCAACCCTCGTCACGACGAACCGTTCACTTCGATTCGGTTAAAAATATATTCCCGATAAATATATGCGGTTTGTCATTAGCTGTAATTACATATCGCATTCCGTCGAGAAACGGTCATTCCTTATAACACCAACCATCTTGATTGAGGTGGCTTTGCTTAATTAGTCTAGGTAAATATCGAAATTATTACTTATACATACAACCCAGCGATGTAGCTTAGTGGTACAGCACTAGACTCGCATTGGAAAGGTACTGGGTTCGAATCCCGGCGGGGGCAGATGTGACTAGGACTTTTTCCTACTGCCTCACGCCGAGAAACGGTAATTCCTGTACTGGCCATCTTGTTTGAGGTTTTCCATGGTTTCCCTCAATAAATCCAGATGAATATCGAGATGGTTCCTTATTCAAGGCCATGGCCGATTACCTGTCAAACTCCTATGCTCCCAAAGTTGCCAACCTTATCCTAATGTCATATAATTCCTTCATTCGCACATTGCTATTAATTAAGTTGAAGTAGATATAAAAATGTATAAAACGCGAAGTGGTAAAAATGGAAAATAGTAATGGTGCGAATGGCGTCTGTTATGACATAATGTCGAGAAACGGACGTTAAACGCATTATTATTATTATTATTACTTATACACGCATGGCTGTGTATACACGATGTATCACAGGATTGACAACATGGAAAATTGAGGAAAAATTAGACATGAATAGCGTCCATACAATTCAATGAAAAAATAGTAGCAGGTGTTTGGACCAAACTAAGAAGATGTTAATTATTAGCTTCTGTACAACGTTTCATCAACTTTATTTTGATTTCTTCAAGTACTCAGTGACAGATGATGTTTTTCACTGAGTACTTGAAGAAGTCAAAATAAAGTTAACGAAATGTTGTACAGAAGTTAATTTAACATTTTATTTTGGTCATAAGAATCAAGTAGTCAAGTAGTCTCACATAATGAATTATCTAACAATACCTTAATTAATTTAAAAATTAACTCTCGCATGAGGTGAAACATATTTTGTTACAATTAGCTTTATAATGGAAACAACTGATAGTTTAATCGTGTCACTGTAGAGCAGCATTTCCCAAACTATGGGTCGCGACCCACTGGTGGATTGCGAGCGAATATTGGGTGGGCCCTGAAAAATAGAAGGATACATCGACCGACCGACAAATACATCCTTCTCATTGAAATAGCACTCCTTATATTTAATTAAGTATTAAAATTTTCGATTGTAACTGAATGTTTTTTTCTTATTTGAACAGTCCTTCATTTATATAGTTATGCCCCTTTTTACTTCATGACAGCCAAGAGGTGAGTCCCGAATTTAGAAGTTATTGTTAGGTGAGTCGCGGTCCAGTCAATTTGGGAACCACTGCTGTAGAGTAATAGATAACTCAGCCGCCGCGATAGTGGAAGATTCGGGTTTGAATCCCGACGGTGACATTGATTGGAAAATGATTCTTTCTAGTATTGCACTGTAACGTTTCGTTATTCGATGGGTGTTCCGAACAGGATGCTACATGAGCATATATTTGTATTTATACAGATTGTATCAAATTAAACTTGTGCATAGGGCATTCTGTGTGTAAGACAGAGATCGATACATAAAGCAATAAGTAAGAATGAGATAAATGATCGCTAATAGGAAGTTACTGTGGTTAGTGGTTACTGTAAATAAATAATAACTAACAACTTGATAGCGTCATCGTTGTTTTCTGCAGTAAAAATAGTCACTACTGAAATTATTGATAAAATGGCAATTTAAACTGTTTGGGAAAAAATCCAAATAATTAAATGGTTTTATGGTGGTAATTCAACCGCATGATAACATTATTTGTAGCTGCCTTTCAAAATTTCTAATGCATGTCAGTCCGTTGACCATCAAATGTTAGCCAATGTGAGGGGAAATTTTTGTAATCGATTAGGATATTGTTTGGCAGAACGTGGAGGTCTTTTCGAACACTTAATAAAATAATTGTTAAAACTTTTGTACCAGATATAAATAATATTACGAATTAATATTGTGTGTGTGTTTTTAAAGACCACCAACAGCTAAGGTTATTTGGGCCTAGCACCAATTCATATTTTTAAATCATTATTTTTTTTTAATATTGTGGTTAATTAGTTGCTTTAGTTAGTAAACTGGTAAAAGATTTACATTTTTACAGCATACGAGGAGCGAAAAAATAAAGATGACGTTATTAGGTTGTATAAATATTATTTATTTACAGTAACCACAGTAACTTCTTTTAGTGATTATTTATCTCATTCTTACTTAATACTTTATATATCGATCTCTGTCTTACACACAGAACGGACTATGCGCAGCTTTAATTTGATACAATCTGTAGAAAATTATAATGAGTGCAACAAGGGAGATATAAACAAAATCATAGCTATCTAAATCTATGGTTTATGCATGAAAAGAGGGCGAAGCAATAACTGATCCTTAATGATTTTCACTACAGTGTTTTTCTTGTTCTCAATCCTATAGGACATAGGTAATGATACACTCTGTACAGGCAACAATTTCGATAACCTTCGGTTGGCTATTTTATTTTAATTTCGTATAGATCCCTACCGACAAATGGTCATTCTTGTTCCGGCCATCTTGATTGAGGTGGATTTCCTTAATTATTCCAGGTAAAATGTCAAGATGATTTTCTGTACACAGCCTTGCCATAGTGACAACCTTTAGTTGACTGTTTCTGTTTTAATTTCCTTGATCAGTCCTCCACTCGCCTTGTGATATTAATAAGTTTTAAATGTAAAATAGTAGGAAAATATATGGAAGAAAAGGAAAGGTAGTAATGGTACGAGTGACGTATGTTTATTCTTTTGATATGTGTAATGTAATGTAGCTTTCCTCTGTAATTATTTCTCGTAAATTTTTTTTGAAGGTTCCTTACCTCCAAACGGAACTCTATTACTGAGCCTGCGATGTCTGTCTGTCCGTCCGTCAGTCTGTCACAAGGCTTTTATCTCAAAAACGGTAAGAGATAGCTAGTTGAATTTTTCACAGATTGTGTGTTGTTGTGGCATGAATTCTGGAAAATAATAATTAGAATTAAATAATCAAATAATTTTAATAACATTATGTTTTTATTTTATCATATTTCTATACTGTACATATACCACACCTCTATACAGTACCAAGTGAGCCGATTGAACGACGGTCTTAAACATCGTTCGGGTGGTTGAGTGGTAAAGTGTTATAGACTGAAGATCTAAATGTTCTCGGTTCGATCCCGGGTTTCGGATCGCAATATGTTTGTTTTTTTTATTAATCAAATATTCTGTTAAGATATTGTTTTTACTTTAAAAATTAATTTAATTGATACGGAAAAATTCTCAAACAAGCTTAAATAAATAAATATTCTGTTAATTTTTTACCCCTACCTAATTCCTTATTTTTATTATTGTGCGGAACCCTCGATGCACAAGTTTGCCTCGCACTTGGCCGGTTTTTTTACAAGCTTTTAATTCACTTGATGTGTTAGTATGCTTATATTGTATATTATACTAGCGGACCCGTCCCGGCTTCGCTCGGGTGGTATGAAATTATGATTTAATAGCGGTCACCCATTACTCCGCTCACGTATATTTAGTATAGCTGATCCGGCAAACGTTGTTAATAATTTCTAGGAATAATTACATTACTCACTCGCTTCGCTCGTTCGTTTGAATTTTATTAATACAGTACTCACTCGCTTCGCTCGTTCGCTTGAATATTATAAATACACTACTCTCTCGCTTCGCTCGTTCGCTTGAATATTATAATTACATTACTCACTCGCTTCGCTCGTTCGTTTGAATTTTATTAATACACTACTCACTCGCTTCGCTCGTTCGCTTGAATATTTTCGCCTACTCACTCGCTTCGCTCGTTCGCTTGAGTATTTCGCCTACTCACTCGCTTCGCTCGTTCGCTTGAATATTATAAATACACTACTCACTCGCTTCGCTCGTTCGCCATATATATGTATTTTTTAAAGCTTAATATAAAAATCGCGATTAAAAATCAGGGGTTGATCGTAAAAGGGTGAAAATTTAGAGTTGTATGTGTTTTTCAATGCTGAATCATGAAAAAATTAAAACAAAAAATTTTGTCAAAAAAATAAAAAAAATGTTTTGGGGTGAACCACCCTTAACATTTAGGGGAATGAAAAATAGATATTGTCCACCCTACCCGATAAGCACACAAAATTTCATCAAAATCGGTCCAGCCGTTTCGGAGGAATTCAATAACGTACACCGCGACACGAGAATTTTATATATATGATATTGTGTGTATCATGGAGTGTGTATGTTTAGGTCATATTATTACGGACAGAATTTCGAGATGTCCAGATTGTCGGTGATATGATGCGGGAAACGAACCTTATCTTAGTTGCGAATCAAAAACAGATAAGACAGTATATACAAAGTATCAGTAGTTGCAAGTACTAAATATAATAAAGTTTAATGTGTCTTACGCCAGTCCCGTTAGTACTATAGCATAGATACTACAGTGTCGCCAACTAACGGGGTGGGTTTGTCGTTCACTAGGGTTGTACAACACCTTGTCTCTACCAGATCACTCTTTGAGTGGGTCACCCAGTGGTTTATTTTACGCCTCAAAGAAGAGACGGCACTGCCGGTCACATTGTTTAAGGTCGCTAGGAGCCTTTCTTATGAACCACCCGTCATTCACCCTAGTGTACATTCTTATAAGCTAAATAAATTCGGTGACTCACTCGGCCACCCGAGTTTACAGTTTACAAGTTTACTAGTTTTTACGTAAATATTCAAAAAACCGATTTGGGTAAAATTTTAATTCTTGGTATAAATGATGAAATTCGTCATGTTTAGATCGTTTTCTATTAACAGGGTGGTCATGATAGCTCCTACCCAAATTTGTATTTAAAATATACTACTTTGTAGCAGAAGAACACAAATATTCGTCTTCGCTATCTGACATTTCAAACGCGACTTAAGCTTGTATCAATGCTAGTACACTAAAAAATGGATGTAAAAATACTTTGAAAGTTAAGGTAGATTTCGCTCGATTTTCTAAGTGATTTTACATTATTATTTATTTTTACACAGAAAACTTCATAAAAACTTGGACTTTTACTGTAAAGTTAAACAAATTTGTGATTTTTACATAAAGTAAATTAAAATTACATAATTTGTGTAATATTCCAATAAAGTGTATAAAAATTACAAAATATAAAATGTATAGTTACATACGGTTACATATATAGAATGGATGAATACAAAACAAATTATTGTAAAATTAGTAACCACGCATGCGCAATGTGTTTTTATGGAATCTACGCGATGTACCTGTTTGCGACGTCATTTTTTTTTGTGTGCCTATTACCAGATTAATCGCTGGCTACAAATGGACCATCGATAATCTATGTAATCGGCCTTCTCATTTCTTACAGTGTATCAAAGCTTCGTTGTGCAAACCTATAAGCTTTTATAATTTCAGCCATCAGTCTACCATACATGCAACCATCTAGAATCCCAGCTGCGTACTGCACGTACCTTTATAGTGTATAGACATGGACACTGTTAGAAGATATAATAATTTGAGAGTACTTTGAAATAATTATTTCATTTAATACGATGGTGTCGTTTGCAAAACTTGAACAAGAAAAAGATTAAAATTAATACGTCATTAAGAAATGTTTTCCAGACACTCGGTGAAATATCCACTAGCCTTTTTTTCGAGCTGAGCATCAAAAAATACAGAGAAAAAGTGAAATATAAAGCGGATACACTATATATAATATATATAAATAAGAAGAGAGCGTTTCTGTGTGAGGAGCTTTTTTCTGTGCTTTTCAGTAGACGTTAGCTGTATAACGGAAAAGGCGAGAGAGCACTGAGAAAGCTTCCCCGTCCTTCGGTCTTTCTTTATACATAAGACCTTTTCATGTAGTCGTGGCGAATCTACCGCGACGGGGCCTCCTCGATCTTGTGTGGATTCGATATTTCTTTGTACACAAGAAATGGAAAAGGGCTTTGATACTTCATATCAGGATGGCTAGAAGTAAAGTATCCACTTAATTTTAACGAAATTTTCTTATGCGGGCTACATAAGGAATTTGCTTAAAATGGAAATAATTGTAGCAGTGTATGCACTACATTAAAGGGTTTATAAAAATTAAATGGTGTTATCATGATTTTGTGGTGTTTTAAGTTTGTATTTTCCCTTCAGTTGTAACCATAATTATTGTTATCTAAGAACTTTTGGCATGTTATATGTATAACGCTATGATTTTTGATTTTTGTAAAACGCCACTTCTGTATTCATTCTCAATAAAGTAACATAAAAAAATCATAAAATATATTAAAATAGGTATATATAACAGGTCCGTCTATTACAAACCCTCAGTTCCCAGAATCCAATCTTTTAACTTCCCACTGGAAGTTATTGTAATGGGTCCGAAAATCGAAATCAAAAAGGAAAAAAAATTTTTATGTTTCAAGGTCACTACACTATTTTTACACTACTTTTAGAAAGATGTCTGTGTGTGTGTGTGTGTGTGTGTACGTACGTACGTATGTGTACATTTCTTTCAAAGACGAAATCTCGAGAACGAAAAATGATATCGACTACGTTAGGGTGCCAATCGACGCGTATTAACGTAAATATGATCTGAAAGAAATTTTTTCAAAATCGGTTCAGCCGTTCTTTTTTCTTAACCAAATAACCTCCAAAAAAGTAGATTTTACACAATATCTCGCGAATAAAAAATTATATCGACTTCGTAAGGGTGTCAATCGAGGCGTGTTAACGTCATTTTGATCCGACATAAATTTTATAAAAATCGGTTCAGCCGTTTTTTTTTTTTTTTTTTTTTTTTTTAATTATTGATGTTTAATGATTGAAATGATTACTTTTCTGTGTAATATCTAATTTAATTATTATTATTAAATATTTATCAAACTGGGAAGTTCGTCGTGTGGACCTCAAGGGTCGCACTTTAGTCCTAATAAACGACCCACCTCACGGCTTGTTTTTTTTTTTAATTTAGTAAAGCCGGTTCGGCACACTAGGGCCATTCACAGCTGAGTTAATATTATAAACGTCACTATGCAGAATAACACTAAGGGTCGGCCAGAAGGCTTCCCTGTCAGAACGTATTGTTCACGCGACACTATAGCACTATATGATTAGAGACTGAATTATTATTAACTAATTATTGATTAGGTCATGCGGAAGTAGAATCCAATCTGAAAATGGGTAAAAGCATTGTTTGAATTTTTTTAAATCAAAAACTTGAGTATCATTAATGAAATGCTTTATGTATTTTTTGTTTAAATGTTATTTTTTTATAACAAACCGTCCTCTTATTTACCAAATAATGGCAAATGTTATGAAGTACTACTTATGCAGTAATATTTGTATGTCACATGTCTCAGGACTCTCTGAGATTACACATCACGATTGATGTACCGGTTTAACAGGGCTGAGTCAGTACAGTGCAAACATCTCCCATACAACTTCTGAAGCGTTTCTTGTAGCATGTCTAAAGCTGTCGTCACATCGAGCTGAACTGTAAAGCTATATGAGGCTGCAAAAATAAAAAAAATAATATATGCTGTTTCCAATTAGAAATCATTAGTTATAATTTTTTTTCATTTATATAATTCCCAACCAACATACTTATATTATGTAAACTGTATATACAGGGTGTCCTCAAAGACACTTAACACATGCCTAGCACATGTTCCTGAGTCCAAAATAAGCCGATTTAAGCAAACTTACCTTCTTACAAAATTGCTTAGTTTGGGCGCTATGCGGCCCTGAAGTTACAATTTTGAAATCGTTTTTTTGTTACAAATTTAAAACGGCTTGTGCGATTTTGCTAAAATTTGGCACGTTGACATAGTTTTATGGAACAAAAAACCAATATCGAAATTATGATTAATATTAATCCATAGGCTTAGAACTCAGGTTTTTTAATATTTGAACGTTTCACATTTCTACGCCAATGGAAGAAAAGGGGTTATGGTATAAAATTTAGATTCAGTAACTTATTAGCTACAAAAAAGCTACTCTTAATTAGACTCGATTACTCTCATGGTTTTTGAGAAATTTGTATTTTAATAATAAGCTAATCAATAATAATACGTTGATCAATAAACAAATAAGTTGGCCTGTGGCCATGCTTTTTTCTAAGAATAAAACTGGAGATAATGAAGAAATTATGCAAAGAGTAAATTAATTTTCTTCGTCGTATAAATCTTTGTATGCGTGAAAATGGTGGACACTTTGACCACTTTTTAGGCGCGATCTTAGCGAAGCTAGAAGCGCCTATATACACTCGCTTTGTCTGTGAATCTGTGAATCTGTGAATCTGTGAATCTGTGAATCTGTGAATCTGTGAATCTGTGAATCTGTCACGCTATTTTGTGTCACGCGTACAGCCCAAACGGATGAACCAATTTTAAAAAACTTTTTTTTGTTCGATTCCTCTCGGGGTCTATTTGATCCTAACGTCGCCCGATTTTTGAATTTTGGCCCCAGAGGGGAGCAAATTAGAAAAAACGGTGTTTTTTGCTTATAGTTTGCTCAATTTAAGTCAGATCGATTCGAAACCTGTCTTAAACGAAAGAGCAGAAAATTTTAGATAGATTTCATGTATAATATTGTGTCAAAACACTTTTTTTATACAGATTTATATGATTATTAAACTAAATAAATGCGACTTTATCTAATAAATCGCGAACTTGTTTCGGTTGTCCTTGTCTGTTGCACAGTGTGATATGGATATTGGAAGATAGCGTATGCCCTGTCTTATGTTGCATTATTTCAATATAGTTATTCAATTTTTTGACTGCTGATGTTTGAATTTAAGTTTAAAAACCCTGGCCTACTGAGTTAAAATGACGTGTAACTAATTATTGACGTCGATCGGATCGGACCAAAATTTCTCGACGTTCATCATACCTTCCCGAACAATTTGACTTTCTCTGTCTCTATGTCCCTTTGTACGCTTATAACTCGAGAACCACTGATCCGATTTACATGATTTTTTTCAAGTAAATAACTTCTTATGCGACTGCGAGTTTTAAAATATTTGTGGCATCACGCAAAAGCAACCGAACTGATTCTCAAATAAAAACGTATGTTCTGGCATCACGCAAAAATAAGTAGGTAGTAGATGCTTTGTTTTTTAAACGGTGGTTTTATTTAGCTTGATCCCGTATATTTCTTACAAATCTTGCGATCGATTGAGTTGAAATTTTGCACACATGTGTAGCTCCGGTGACAATACAATATTATGGTAACTAGCTGACCGGCCCGGCTTCGTCCGGGTGTAAATCGTACTTCTGAATTTTCACCCACTTCCCGTGATCCGATTGAGTTGAAATTTTGCACACATGTGTAGCTCCGGTGACAATACAATATTATGGTAACTAGCTGACCGGCCCGGCTTTCGTCCGGGTGTAAATCGTACTTTTAAATTTTCACCCACTTCCTATGATCCGATTGAGTTGAAATTTTGCACACATGTGTAGCTCCGGTGACAATACAATATTATGGTAACTAGCTGACCGGCCCGGCTTTCGTCCGGTTGTAAATCGTACTTTTGAATTTTTACCCACTTACCATGATCCGATTGAGTTGAAATTTTGCACACATGTGTAGCTCCGGTGACAATACAATATTATGGTAACCAGCTGACCGGCCCGAGTTTCGTCCGGGTGCAAATCGTACTTTTGAATTTTCACAAGCAAAAGGTCTTTCTTCGGTAACGTTTCGGATAAATGTAATAAAATCAGACTAAGGAAATAAAGCACACTAAAAATTATTAGATCCTTTTGAAAATTAATATTTGAGAGTTTTATAGGACACAAAAAAATAAAATGGCGTCAGATTTCAAAATGGCGGCCATATGTACTTTTTTGTAAACATTATCCGATTCTTTTGAAAATTAATATTTGAGAGTTTTATAGCACACAAAAAAATTAAATGGTGTCAGATTTCAAAATGGCGGCCGTATGTACTTTTTTGTAAGACATCAGATCCTTTTGAAAATTGATATTTGAGAGTTTCATAGAACACAAAAAAATAAAATGACGTCAGATTTCAAAATGGCGGAAATATGTAGAACTCCTTTCTAAAAATTATACGATCTTTTTGAAAATTGATATTTGAGAGCTTCATAGGACACAAAAAAATAAAATGACGTCAGATTTCAAAATGGCGGCCGTATGTACTTTTTTGTAAAAATTATCCGATCATTTTGAAAATTGATATTTGAGAGTTTCATAGGTCACAAAAAAATAAAATGACGTCAGATTTCGAAATGGCGGCCGTATATACTTTTTTGTAAAAATTATCCGATCCTTTTGAAAATCGGTATTTGAAAGTTTCATAGGACACAAAAAAATAAAATGACGTCAGATTTCAAAATGGCGGCCATAATATGTACTTTTTTGTAAAAATTATCCGATCCCTTTGAAAATGGATATATGCGAGTTTTATAGGACACAAAAAATAAAATGACGTCATATTTCAAAATGGCGGAAATATGTAGTACTCCTTTGTAAAAATTATCCGATCCTCTTGAAAATTGATATTTGAGAGTTTCATAAGACACAAAAAAATAAAATGTCGTCAGATTTAAAAATGGCGGCCGTATGGACATTTTTGTAAAAATTATCCGATCCTTTTGAAAATTGATATTTGAGAGTTTCATAGGTCACAAAAAATAAAATCATGTCAGATTTCAAAATGGCGGCCATATATACTTTTTTGTAAAAATTATCCGATCCTTTTGAAAATCGGTATTTGAAAGTTTCATAGGACACAAAAAAATAAAATGACGACAGATTTCAAAATGGCGGCCATAAATACTTTTTTGTAAAAATTATCCGATTCTTTTGAAAATCGCTATTTGAAAGTTTCGTAGGACACAAAAAAATAAAATGATGTCAGATTTAAAAATGGCGGCCGTATGTACTTTTTTGTAAAAATGATCCGATCTTTTTGAAAATTAATATTTGCGAGTTTTTTTTAGGACACAAAAAAATAAAATGATATCATATTTCAAAATGGCGGTCATAGGTATATATTTCTTTGTAAAAATTATCCGATCCTTTTGAAAATTGATATTTGAGAATTTAATAAGACACAAAAAAATAAAATAGCGTCAGATTTCAAAATGGCGATCAAATAATAACTTTTTAATTGTATTATTTATATCTTTGATAAATTCGGTTTTATATACAATGCGTAAAAAGCATAGCTTCTGTCGGGTGTCTTGCGACACATCATGACTTTTTTATTTAGCCGGTTCCGAGTAACGCTTAATAGTCAACCGTTGCTATGGAAAATTGTTTAAAAAATTCACTGTACTATTTTTTCTATGTAATCCAATACTGTATTTATATTAGGTCTTATGGCTCATAGCCTACTACAAAAATTATAAATCTTCTCAGTGTTATTTTCCCTATGTTCAATAAAACCGTTTACACACAGTACCTACATGAATATCGCGCCTTGTAATTCTTGAATTACTTGTATGCTCCAAAATTTTTATGACATATTTATTTATTTCAATTCATGTTTTAGTAAATTACTTCGTTTTGTAAAAACTACTGCGAATTATTAAAATACAAATTTCTCAAAAACCATGAGAGTAATCGAGTCTTATTAAGAGTAGCTTTTTTGTAGCAAATAAGTTACTCTCCACATTTCGCCGACAAAGACAGGAATAATTTATTATGTAATTAATTTTTCACTCACGCCAACTCACGCTCACGAAAATTTTTTTCCACTCACGCACGTTCACGTATGCGTATATTTTTTTCAATCATACTCACGCACACTCACTCACGATTTTTTCGGTACGTACACTCTCACGGCGTGTCACGGGAAATTTCCCCCATGATTTGCATCTCTATACGAGGTGGTCATTGTCATAGAATCCTACTGTACATAGAATATTTTTGTCAAGCATCGCAATTAGCAATTAGAATGTTAACAACGGTTAAAACTGCGATTTATATATATAAGCAGGAAAATAATATTATTTTTAGAGCCATGTAGGTTTTTTTGTGAGATGCTGCCTTTTTTTAATTTTAGAAATAGTGTGACGACAAGTTAAGTTTTCTAGCTCTCTCTATGTTTGTGTGAGGGACTTTGAAGGATACGATGGGGATCTGATGCGGTGCTTGTGGGGTACAGTAAAAGCTCTCGATGTTACAGCATCACATTTCAGAAATGAATAAAAAACATGATCATTTCGAGTTTTTGGTGGGATATATGAACTATTAATTCTATACTTATATATATGATGAAGAAAAGATCATCAAAAAATGACAAGAGGGGCACAGTAAGTGCGATTGTGCCGCATCCGAAGACATAGAACTACTTCTATAGTTTCATTTTACAATTAATATTATTTTTAATATTATGTAAGCAAAGTAATTAGTTTTGCCGTCTAGATTTAGACTTTCTAGACTCTTGTCTTCTCTTGTCTTGTCTTGTCTAGACGGCAACACTAAAAGTAATCAGTTAATTGGAAATCGAAAGAATTTATTAACTTCCCATTGGAAGTTATTGTAATGGGTCCGAAAATCGAAATCAAAATGAATAACAAATTTTTATGTTTCAAGATCACTACACTCATTTTTACACGTCATTTTTAGAAAGATGTCTGTGTGTGTGTGTGTG